>OZ038383.1:68360087-68960087 GCA_964036045.1 Eutreptiella sp. 'Long Island Sound 2002' | reverse complement strand
GTTAGCCTTCGCAAGAGGGAGGACACCAGGGAGTGTGCATGTCCCTCGTCGACGCTCCCCCCCCCCCGCCCCGGCTCACACACACGCCACGGCCAGAGCGTCTTAGCCGCCAGGTATCTTCTCCGCCGCCCCGGCTAACGCAGAGCGGCCACAGCCGGGATGTGCTGGCTGCCTGGTGTCTTCTCCCCTGCCCCGGCTAGCAGAGAACGGCCACAGCTGGGGCGTGCTTGCCACCTGGTGTCCTCCCTCCCGCCCCGGATGACACAGGGCGGCCACAACAAGGAGTGCATGTCCCTGTCTGCACTCCCTGCCGCCCCGGCTAACGCAGACTTGCTACAACCAGGGCGGGGGGGGAAGCTACTAGGTAGCTTCTCCCCCGCCCCAGCCAGCACATCGCGCCACAGCCGGGGCGTGTTGACTGCTTAGTGTCCTTCCTCCCGCCCCGGCTAACGCAAAACGGCCACAGCCGGGGCGTGCATGTCCCTTGTCCGCACTCCCTCCCGCCCCGGTTGACGTAGACCGGCTACAACAGGGGCGTCCTTGCGGCCGGGGAGCCCCCCCCCCCGCCCCGGCTAGCGCAGAATGGCCGCAACCGTCCGTACTGGCTACGAGGTATCTTCCCTCCCCACACGGCTAATGTAGACCGGGCACGCCGGGGCGTGTTGGTGTCTCGCGTCTCCCCCCCCCCCCCACCCCGGCTAACGCAGACCGGTGGCTGCCAGGTGTCTCCTTTCCCCCCAGCCAATGGAGACCGGCCATAGCCGCGGCGTCCTCCGTCCCGCCCAAGCTCGCGCAGCACGGCCACAGCTTGGGTGTGCCTGTCCCGCACGGGGGGGGACATCTCCTTGCTTTTATACGCGACTCCCCCCCCAATAGAAGTGGGCCGAAGGCCCCCGGGGGGGGGGGGGGGGGGCATTGGAGGGAGGGGGGTCTGGGAGGGGGCGCTAGGGGGGGGAGCGGTTGGGAGGGTAGGTTGGGGGGGGGTCCAGGTGGGGCAATTTGGGGTGGTGGGGGGGGCGGGGGGGGGGGGCTGAGGCTCCCCTTACCTCCCCTTGCCCTCAATCTAACCATACTGACGTTGAGGTCCATGAGTAGCCCAATCAACTTGGGGGCGGGAAAAAGGAAAGAGGTGTATTGCTTCACCGCCTCCACTTGCTTAGTACGAATAAGGGAGAGGTAGCCAACGTCCGTGGCCTCTGCCCATCGGCCCTTGGCCAAGGGACATGAAGCCACCCACTCACCAAGGAGTTGGGAGACCAAAGGGGCCCACAAACTCTTGGCTCCACTCAAACGCACAAGCGTCATACTAAGCTCGAGAATGGTGTCCCAAGGGAAAGGCATAACAAGTGCTACACGAGAGAAAAGGGGGTGTGGAGTGGGGTTGGAGGTGGACCCAAAGAAAAGGACTAGGGGTTGGACACCCAGCCCTTAGGCAATCCAACATCTCTACAAACCCATTGTGCAACATTCTACCACATAAAACCCCCTTGAGACCCTAGCATACACATGCAATTAACATTCCAACTAGTTTAAAATCTAGAAAAATCTAGGTATTCTCGCTTAACGTGTTAAAACTTACCGGTTTGACATTTAACGCCTTTCAAAAATTAAAATTGAAAATTTAACATATTGGATTTAACGTGGGTCTCTGGGGAGCTCTTGGATGACAACGGGGAAGAAGTAGTGGATGACACCGCGGACCTCATTAGAGACGGCCTGGGGGGCACTTTGTCCTTACTATGGGTGGAGTGGACGCACTTGGCGCCCGAGGCCTCGGTGGTAGTGTACACGGATGCCATCCACGAGGAGACATCGTGCGGGAGAGGCACAAAAACAGGCCCGATAACTACGATGGGGAGTACCTGGTGGGGAGTGGCGGTGGGCCACCAAAAGTGGACAACACCACGGCGGAGTTCCTGGCGCTGGCCCTAGGGAGGTGGATCGTGGAACGCCTCAGCAACCTAAAGGCGGTGGCGGGGGAAGGGGTGTACGACGCCCAAGCGGCGGAAGCAATGGTGGCAAGGGCCGCGCTGCGTCAAAGGGACTTGGCACACCGGGCCATCCAATGGAAGTGCATCCAGTGGGGACCATAAGCGATGGGGACAAGGTGCGCAAGGGGTACCATAAGCAATGGAGATAAGGTGCCCACGGTGTAGCATATGCGATGGGGACAAGGTGCGCAAGGGCGACGATAAGCGATGGGGACAAGGTGCACAAGGGGTAACATAAGCGATGGGGATAAGGTGCGCAAAGGGTACCATAAGCAATGGGGACAAAGTAGGCTAATTTTTGACCTCCAACATTAGGTTGGCAATCCCATTTGTGTAAACACCCAGTTGGGCTGACCTACCCATAAGTTGGTAACACGCATTGCGCCCGCAGCGTCTTCCTCTGAAGGCTACGAACACGGGTGATGCACACGCAACAGAAGGATTGTTTAGGACGCTTTGTGAGTTCCAATACCCGTCACGCCAAGCCAAGCCTTCGTCCCATTGCTTATGGTACCCTTTGTGCACCTTGTTCCCATCGCTTATGGTACCGCCTGCGCGCCTTATCCCCATCGCTTATGGTAGCCCTTGCGCACCTGGTCCCCATCGCTTGTGGTACCCTTTGCACACTACGTCCCCACTGTTTATCGTCGCCCTTGCGCATGTAGACATTTTCAATCAGGATATCTGCGGTAAGCATGGGGTCAAGCGTGAAACAAAGAGTTAGACTGTCCTGAGGGCAGGGATGTCGAGGGACAAGAGATGGAAAGCAGAGAAGGGCCGCAGCACAAACTGTTTCAAGTGCAGCTAATCCTCAACGCAGGCATGCAGTCTCGCACCTTTTTGCCACGTGGCTCTCCATGCTCCGGCTGAAGGGATGTGGTCCTCGGACGCTGGGGCTGCGTGCAAACAGCCGTGAGGCGATTCTCTGCTGGTCATCCAGAGCATACACTAAACAGAGGCAGTAGAAGCTGTGAATGCAAACCACATCTGTGACTACAACTGCGTGGGTGGTGGAGCCAACCAATGTTTCAGGTTGCGGCTGCAAACGCATTCTCCACCCTTTAATGCTGAGTGAGGAGTAGCGGGAAGTCAGTCCATCCAGGGCCATGATCGACGATACTCACCACCCCCTGGAATCACCCCAGCACCCAGCTCAGTACACTTCAGCTGCAGGGTGTTGCACATTCGAAATGTGGGCATTTACGCAACAAATTGGGGCCAGGAATCACCATAGGGCCAGTGAATGTCTTCGCTTTCGGTGCACAACTCCACAATGTGGGGATTTGCCATCAACGCTAAGAGCGGGGGGGGGGGGGGGGTTAAGGCAGAGGGGTGTGTGTGGTGGGGGGGGGGGGGGGGGGCTCTGAAGCAACGGATACTTAGCTACTGATATAGCCCCCGTGACACAGGCTATACGGTCATCGCTCAATCAATGTTCAGTCCAAACCAGTGCTGAATGTTGCCTTGAGTTCGCCCAACCGGGCTATCGAATGTTGCATAGGCTGGCTGGTTTGGGTCAGCTCCGCCCCCTCCCCAAGAACCTGGTCAGCAACCTGTTGCATGCAAACCCGGGCACTGTCGTTTCACGGGCGACTCGCCCACACTCGACACTGTACTGTCACTGTCACTGTCCACGCCAACATTGCTATCACTGTCGCTGGACCCTGCACTGCTGGAGGTGCAGTCACTGTAACGACCCCACGCCATTTCGGGATCCTCGCATTCTGACATTTCCTCTGGGCCCAGGTCCTGCCAAATGTCCTGCACCGACTTGGCCTCTCTGACTTGATGCAAGCTGCTGTGCACACCGGTCTGCCCCCTCATTTCCCTGCCCTCCTGCATGCCACAGGACCCACTGTACCGACAGGCTATCACCCAACAGTTACCAGCTGCACCAGAGACGTTGCCACAGATCGCGATGGGCCTGCGGGCCCCACGACCCCACCCAACCATGGCAATCCCATTTTTCACATTTTCACATTTTCACTCTGCTGTGTGTGTGCGGGGGGGGGGGGGGGGGGTTCAAGGTCCTGGGGTTCATTGGGAGGGGGGGGGGTTGTTCCGAAATGGATTTTTCCAATCCCAGGGCTTTCATGGGTGTGGATTCAGAGAGAAGGCGCGAGAGGTGGGGGGATGAGACTGCCCAGTCCTCAGCCCAATTGCTGTTGCCAAAGCAAAAGTAAAAGGGACTGCAGGAAATGCAAGACCAGCAGTAGAGTGAGGGCCAAGCTATTGCTGAGGGACCCTGGGGGGGGGGGGGAAGGGCTGGAAGTGACCCACCCACCCACCCGCCATTCAACCCACCCACCCGTTTCCACTTCCTTGGGGGGGGGGGGTATACCTTTGCTTGGTTGGCCCACACTAGCTGTAATGACCAAAATGAAACAATCTGAAACCAGTGGAGCATGTCAGCCCCTGACATTGACCCACAAGCATACTGGGACAACTGGGAATGGAACCCACGTCCTTACAATAATAAGGCCATAGTGTTAACCATTCAACTACCAACCAGATCTGCCAAAAGCTGTAAAAGCTGTGCAACAGGCGCCTCATAGCGTGACCACTATATACACATTTTCAATGCCCCTGAGTTCCAAAGCTTGCAAACCCAGCACCCAAGAAAATCCCACCCCCACCCCCCCGGGGGGGGGGGGGGATGCCTCTCAAAAACCACTGAACCAGGCCTTTGATCCACCCACCCACCCTTTGACCCCCCCCCCCGGGTAGGGTGTCCGACACACTGAGCAATTGCTTGGTGAGGGCTGGAGGCAGAAATGAGCAGGGGGATACTAAAGACAACAACAACAAGAAGGAACTCGTCAACAATGGACTGCTGCTGCCTCAACCTCCAAACCCATACTAAGCCACCCCGCCTGTGCCCCTGCATACGTGCTACCACTCCGAGACTGACCACGCCAATGGCAACTCTGGCAATCCATTTCGTTGCCCTCTGCCAGCGAACCGCTGCATTGTGATCGGCTGCCATGTGCAGTGGCACATGTTCATGTTCTGGTGCAGATGAGACCCACCCGTCTGCGATCCCACAACCATACATTCTGCACCTGGTGAGTGATGGGTGGTGAAGTAGAGGATGACGGCAAATGCAGAGCTACTCCAAGAATCTCATCAGGTTTATCTGCTGCACAAGCCTGCCTGTTGCACAGGTGTCGTCCAACCCTAGCAGTCTGCAGCGAAATTCTGATACTACCAGGGCATTGCACACTGCAGCTGGCTCCACCCACTTGTGCGTCCTATGACGAAAGCACCAAAATTTGCAGAAATGACTCTACCGTTGTTTGAACAGGAGGTTGTCTATGCAACGGGTTGAGGGCACCTGGAATAGCCTGACAGTTTGTGGCCGACATAGGGTGCAGTCAGGGGATTGCCGTGTATGCGCAGGGGGGTTGCACTGAAACGGCCTTAGTTGTCAAAAAATTTTCCGCTGCCATGGCTACGCCCTTCACCCCATTGGTTTCTCCCAGAGCAGGGATGTGTTAGGGTGTGTGTGTGGGTGGGTGGGTGGGTGCCTGTGTCCCTTGTCTTGTCCTGCACATTTCTTGTCCCATTCTGCTACATGCTTCCCTTGAAGAGAATGATGCATGCATGGTTATGTGGGTGTGTTGTAAGTACAAAAGTCAGTTAACCACAGGGGGCCACTGACAGCACCACTTGGAAATTTTGCTCGTGTCTTGTGTACTGCTTTGGTGGCTGACTGGGTGGGTGGGTGGGTGGGTCGCTGTCCAACAGCACGGACAATTCTGGGTCCCTGGGTTTTCCCAAAATCTGGTTGGCTGAGTCTTGTAATTCACCCCCCCCCCCCCCAGTAGATAAGCACATCCCTGGCCAGAACCATCTGTCCCCAAGCCCCAGACGCTACAGTGAGCTGCACCATTTGGACACCCACCCAGCCAGAAAATCCAAAACACCCAACCACCCACCCCACCCCCTGCCCGTCCCGTAGGCCGAACACTAGGCACATCCCTGGTTCTGGCTGCCAGTGGTGGGGGATGCGGCAAACCTCCCCCAGTTCTGCCCTCCCCCGCAGCCACATTGAAAGATCTCCTGGACCTTCCCCATGGACCTCAAAATTATGCTCCACGTTGGTGGGGGTGTGTGCCATGAGTGCTGAACAAGTACGCCGGTTGGTGCTTCCGGGTGTACGCATGTGTTGGCCTTTTGGGAGGGACTATGTTGGGGGTTAGTGTCCCCCTCCAAAGGGCATTGGGGGGTCTATGGGATGTGGCAGGTGGGGATTCCACAAGAGTCCGACCAACATTCAGGGCTCGCCTTGTCCTGGGTGAGGAGAAGGGTCAGCTTGCATGGGGTGACCTTGCAAGGGCAGGTGGGCCAAATCACCACAAATGTGGCAACTATCGTTTCTGCCCCTACTGCTACTACTGCCATTGCAGCTGCTTTCTAGAGCAATCACCACAATTGCTGCTACCTCTGTTGTTGCCACTGCTATTTGAGGTGCTTACCTTTGTTGGACTGGACCTAAAATTCTGAAATCGCTTCGCCAAACTACTTTTGGCGGATAACTTTTGCAAAGGGCTTTAGTTTTGGATCAGAAAATTAGGTTGGAGGCCTCTGTTGGGCAAGGTGGCTGTTGCAGGGGTTCTAGTTCTTGTATGGTAACTACCAACGTGAGAGTTGGCGTTGAGGTTGGGGAGATGGGTATCAAGCTACTTTGGAAGTTGCGAACAACATAACAGGCTGAGAGGTGTGAGTTACAAATTGGACTATGTAGACAACATATTGCACAGTGTGCAACTACAGGTTGCACTTTGCACATAATATCAGCTTGTTTGGGGATTGAAATGGGTGCCAAATTGCACTGCTGTGCTTTTCTGAACCCAACAGTCATAGGTTTATGTCCTCATTAACACCAGGCAGTTTGTTCACTTCTTTGTACTGTGACGAGGCAGTCCTCATGATTTCCACCTGTGGGAATGCTGTAATTTACTGCTGAAGTGAGGTTCAACACTTGTTCACCATTCCCAATCCCTTGTGGGACGTGTAGTTCTTTGATTGACAGCACATTGATGAGATTTAATGTTCAGGGTGGCTGTCTTTGTGTGTGCAGGCAACACAGTGGCAAGCTGCTACAGGGATGCAAAACAACAGCAAACATGAATTCCACAGACAGTCCGAATTGCTGAACCTTTTCTGAGCAAATGCGAAAAAAAACAGACGTCAGTAAAAGGCATCCGAGCACCCAGCCGAAACAAAATTTAGAACCCATTCCATGCAAAAGCAGCAGCAAATCGCGGCAGGAAATCAAGACAGGAATAAGGATTCAGCTCCCCTGTCCAAGCCGCCAATCGGCGCTTACATCTGGCAGTAATGGCAGTAACTGCACTACCGAATTGAAAGGATCGCAGCCTGTTGGGCGGGTCTGCAGGGTTTAACTATGTGTCCACCCTAATAATACCCATGGGGCGATTGGTCCAACTTTGCAGCCAGAAAAATTGACGCAATAAGCGTTGTCGGCTGCGTAAGAAAATTCCGCCAAGCATACTTGTGATCTGTGCTCTTGCTTACATCGCTATCAGTCCCAACAATGACGTATGACAGGCCTTTATAGCTACCTAAACGAAAGGCACAAATCACAGCATATGGCTCCGCCTGCAGCGAAGTAATCCACTCAGGCGCCGCATAGCTACGCCCAAACAGAAATGGTGCAAGCCCCGCATTGGGTCTAACCGCCAATTCTGGCTTGCCGAACAGCCTAGCTGCCCCCCTTTCGTCCAACCCGTTCCGAATCAAACCTATCAGCCAAAGGGCGATGGCGCCTCCCATCAGTCCTGGTCTGTTTCCAACTGTCTAAGAGCGCACACTCACCACCTTACCGATAAACTCCGTTTTGTGTACTGGGTGGAGCATGCTTTTTTCAGTGAAGAGGAACCTGGCGCAGTGCATAACCTTACACGCACGCTTCACGGCACATCGCACATGGAAACACCCCAAAGTGGAGAGGAGTACGTTGTCCGAATAAGTAATACCTAGCGCCTTTGAACCTTTTAACCCCTTTGGAACCGGTGCCGAAACGAGGCGCTGGCTCACCAAGGGGGGGTATTTCCACCCAAAGGGGAGCACATCCATCGGTAGCATCCCGAGGGTACATGCACTCGAAAAATGCGCCTCCATCCCCACGGCAGGCGAATGCTCCAAAAACAATGGGCAAGGTGGGAGACAAATATGAAGGGGCTTTCCAATGGCTGGCATAGAGACGGATACTTGGCTAACCGGGTACCCCCGCTCACAGGATCCGGCTCCGCACAAATCAGTTCATAGTGGTTGTAACCATGCAATGTGCTGAGGCCCAAGCCAACGGCTCTTGCCCACATACTACTACTACGTGTCCGTTCCACATACATCTGGTTAGGCACACTTGGTTTCTTATGGATGGCGCCCAAGCGAAGCGCGGTGTGGGAAGGTTGGGTAAGGCTGGGTATCCCTCCTCCAGTCCCTCACGCGTCCTTGTACAGTTGCAGCGCCGCGTGCCTCAGTGGAAGCACCCTGGACGCCAGCGCCGCTGGCCCCTGGTTTGATTCCCGCTGCCCGAGCCGCCCGAGCGGCGGCTCGGGCAAAGGCAAGCAACGGGTGGGGTGGCAGCCTCCCGTCGGGCGGGGGCGGTGGTGGGGCGCACTGCTGCAGGTGGCCGGGTACCTTTTTACTCATCGCATTTGTGGTCACACAACTGTGTTCTGTAGTTGCCCGTCGGGGAGTGGAGAAAAGAATCAAAAGCGGGAGGGGTCCCAGTCCCCAGTCGGGCGGGGCCGGTGGGAGGAAGCACTGCTACAGGCCGGGCTCGAAGGGGCTTTCCAATGGCGTACGGAGGAGCGGACGGTGGTCGGTGTGTGGGCGAGATGGATCAGGCCTAATCCCCGAGACCAAGAGCCTGATCGACGATTGGGGCGGCACAAAGTCAAGTGCCGCGCAACCGCAAAGCGAGCCAAATTAGCTGAACCAATGGTCGGGAAGGCCCATGAGTATGACAGTGAGTCCAGCAAGCGAAGGGGAGTGTGTGTTCGAACCACATGACGCCAGAACAGCTGTTGAAGTTCGGTGCTCGGTGCTGAGGTGGAGCGCATACTATGTGTGCCCAGTGTCCTGGAAACGCACCCGGAACCTCGGTCTTCTTCGCTTTCACATGCCTTGGCGGTTGCGTGCTCACTTGGCCTCGGGTCGCGCTTTCACACGCCGTGGACAATTCACTAGAACTGTTGGAACCTGAACTGTCCGAACTGCCTGACGAGGACGTAACCGAGTCATTCGATCTGCTGGAACGTCTACTTCTCCTCTTCCCCTTCATCGCCAACTTTTTGGTTTCCGTATGGGACCCTGTCCAATTGCTCTGACTCCCTTTGTGCCATTTTATCTTGTGTACATACTGTTTTTGTGGTTGCATGATGTATCTCTTTTCGTCCTTTTAGGTACGAAAGGGCTACTTTTGTGATCGCTGCGCTCACTCTGAGTTTCAGCAAGGTTCCGACTTCTTTCTCTCCTTCCTCCGTCTCCTTTTTTCCTTCTCCCTTTTCGTCTTCCACTACTCTTTCAAGGTTGTAGTACCTTGCTTATCCATATGCCTGGTATTGCTCTACACCTCACTCACCAATTGAGACTCATCCGCTCGATGGGGCTCTTGCAGGTGGTTCTTCAGCGCCTTGCACCACCTCACAGTCCACTTTGGCACCCGTGCCCGCTTCCTCATACACCGCAAGTTCATCAAACTAAGGTTGTAATCTTTCCTCAACCCGCACTTAGCTCGTCATCCTCCGCCTCCAAAACCTCTGTACGCCTCGGACATTGCATACGTGTTTAACATTCGACCTCGTCGTTTTCGAAGCTCCCTCTGCCGAGTGCATCCCAATCATTGTCCGGAAAACCTTCGCCCCGCTGCACCCGCATGAACTGCAGCACATTAAAATCGATGACAGCTCCTGCATAGCACTGGAACGCCGCCACTACTGTCCACTTTTGGTCTGGGGGCAGTCCTGGGCAAACTTTGGCCACTTCCACCACTCGCGCTCCGGTGTCTCCTTTGAATCGTGCCATCATCCTCCCAACAGTCTTAGTCAGGGATTGCGGCGTCGGGGGACCGCCTGCCAAATACTCACGCCACATGGCATATTTCTAGACATGAAACAGTGACAGTGGCGCGAGGGGGTGGGAATCCCCCGCACCACCCTTCACTCGGATCCTCGAATCATGCAGCATGCTAGGAACACTCCTCTCCTTGGAGTCTAATGGGCACACAGGGCTCCTTGGAGTCTAATGGGCACACCGGGCTTCAGAATGCTTCGGCCCGCAATCATATAAAGGTCATTGCTACACCGGGTGAATTAGCTGCAGTCTCCATTGACGGGCGCAAATGCTCGACACTTTTCTCCTGCCATCTCCTACACGAGCACGCTATGATCCACCATGAATGCTTGTCATTCTGGCTCGAGAACCCTCCCATCTCCCACGTCAAAGTCCATCTCCCAATAGGGCCTCTCAAACAACTAGGTCAAGGACCAAGTACTTTCGCATTTCACAACTTCTGCTTCGTCCTCCCAATCCATCTCCACGACCGTGCCGCGTGTAACAGGCAGCTGCGTGTATGCAGCCGGTTGAGCGACACAAAGATGGTCGTCACGGCAGCGGCCACACGGCCAGTCAGTGTAAGCTCTGTGGGGTCGCACTCGCTGCATACGGACCAATTACTCGTCGTTGTCCCTCTGGGTTTGGTGTCCTCGTACAGCACATGCTTTTCCTCAGGGCTTGTAGCCTAACCCAGTGGCCGGCTGTTCCCGGTAGGGCACGCCGGTCCGCGGGGCTTTCGGCGGCATGGGCTCTTGCTGGCAGGGCATGACGGCCCTTCTCTGGGACACCTCCCGGTAGGGCAAGACTACCCTTCTCCAGGGGGATGCGGGGCGTGCCAGTGCTTGGCACCAGGGCTACTCGCTCCTGCAGCTGTGTTCCTTAGCGCTCGTGACGACGCTCTCCTAACAACAACACTCTGTGTGGCCTCCGATCGTCCGACACCCTCCTGTCTTGAGCTCTTGCTGGGTCTTGTCTATCCACCACTCCAAAGCACGCATCGGTCCCCTAAGCGCCTCGTTCTTCAAATTGTTCCGGCTCTCATTGCCCTCTATCTCAAACGCAGGGTTGCAGTGCCCCGGACCAGCTCCATACTTCGCCAAGTCCCCGTCTTGTTGGGATGCCTCCACCTCCGCCGTAGGTCTGGAGTACATCGCGGGCTTTGGGAGGGCACGCGGCCCATGCTTCAACATACCCTGTACCACTTGACAAATTGCTGTCCTATGGTGGTCGTGCCCCCACCCCCCCGCCCGCACCCCGAATTGCAGGGTGAGCTATCCAACCCATAACCATGCATTTTATATTGAAACAGAATGGTGACTTGTTGTCTATGCACGTAGCAATCACACAAACACAAGACGTCCACCAATCTCAACTTCAATACAAAGACAAAGACAATACAAAGGTCCCCTCCTCTTAACAGCACTTGACAGCGACAATGGTAGTTGTACATTCAAATGTTGCAACACTTGCGAATGCCAATTGGGTGGATTTATCACCTTGGCAATTGCCAACAAATCTTTTGTTCGTTGGGTTGCTTCTATTGGGATGGCCATGGCTTGCTAGTATGACTAACCCCTCCCCCCCAAGAACACACAGTCAAAGCAAGAACATGCATGCATGCCCTTATTAGTGAGTCCAAAGTAAGAACACCCGGCTCTAGCGTCCCCCACTTCAACAAATTCGGACCCACGTACTGCCCAACAATTCCAATTTCCTTTTCCTCTCTGGCGCTTCATGCTGTACGTGTCGCGCAAGCATCCACATAGGACTCCTCATCTATGTTGCATTGTCGCCATGATTAGGTGATGCACCAAGAAGTCACACACCTTTGCCTCCCAATTGGGGTTGTGTAAAATTGGTAGCAACTTGCCTTGTATGCGATTCAAGATGGGAATTGCCAACAACGTATACCCTTTCTTCTATGCCCGATGCGGTTGAGAGACCAAGTCGTCCTGTGTAGCAACATGGCGTTCTTCCACCGATACCACCTGCGCGACTCTTGGGAAGCGAGGAAACGCCTTCTAGGCACCCCCAGAGACGGACCGGACTCCCCCCTTGAGGATTGGCCGCCATCAGGGGAAGCCTTGTGCCCTCACGACGTCCTGAACCCGTGTTGGAACGCGACCACCACTACCTGCTGCACGCTAGGAGAGTGGTAAGCCACCACTAGACCAACTGGGTCGTCGGGGGGAATGACTCCATGCTGCCCCCCACATACCAGCCGGGAGCACCACCAGGGTAGCCGTGGCCGCGACACCACGACACTCTCTGGGTGATAGGACAACACGTACGGTGCACCCCTACCAAGTGGACGCAATGATCGGCATCGAGTGCTGGGGAAACAATGCTATGGCATCTGGGGCACGCCGTGTACTACTTGTGCCAATGGCTCGGCCGCACATGGCGCAGCACTGCAGTTAGCACCTTGCTGTGGTCCCAGCCCACCCCCACAAGCCAACGGTGAGGCCCCAGGGGACAATGCGGCCCGCCCCATGGTTGGGTTCTTCAGCCACTGGAAACATGTGCGGCTGCCGGTATCGTGGTTGCCTTTGGGTACTGCGAGTGGCCAGCGTTGTGCGCACCATCCACACCGCATACTGCTTTTTGCGCGTAAAGGACGCCAGTGGCGGATGTGCCAGCAAAATGGTCGCTGCATGGACCACGTTGTCTCTCACATCCACAACCTTACTTAGGCTATAATGAAGATTGCTCATGCTCAGAAGCACCGGCGACCTTAGTGCAAGCAATATTCAAAATGCTAAGGCCGGGCCTGCTTTCGGCTGTTCTGCAACAAAATCGAAGTGCAAACCATGCAACTGCCAATGAACAAACAGCATATTGTACCCAGCTATTCCAGGTGTCCGTCCACAACTACGTTGTTGTCCTCTAATCTACACCCCTCTCCCCAACTCTAGGTGGCGCCACCATACGGCTCTAAGGTACGTGCGAAGGGTACAACTTGGTACATGCATGTGGCGGAAGGGGCTAAACTGGGTCAAAACGGGCTCAAAATGGGCTCGTGTCACTTGTTTTTGCACCCCCAATGGTCCAAGATCACTTCTGGAAAAACGCGTTTTTGACCCATTTTGCACCCATTTTTGCTCCCAAAACGGCCCCTTTTCAAGGCATTTTGGGATTTTCCATGGCCCAATACGCGTCACCACCGGCTCAAAAAGGGCTAAAAACACTTGTTTGAGCATCCGAAATGGTCCAGGATCATTGTTGGAAAAACACGTGTTTGACCCATTTTTGACCATTTTTGGTCCCAAAACGGCCCATTTTCAAGGCATTTTGGGATTTTCCAAGGGCCAAAACGCGTCACCACGGGCTCGAAACGGGCTAAAGACACTTGTTTGAGCATCCCAAGTGGTCAAGGAAAAACTTTGGAAAGAATGAGCTTTTTTGCCCCAGGGACCCTTATGGACCCATCGTTGACCCCGCCGTGCGCGGGCCGGGTTGCCCTCCGTCTCCACCAAGTGACCACTGGTACGGGGGTCTAGGTGTCTCGTTGCGTGATTCCGAGGCTTGCAAACCACAAAAAGTGGAGGGTTGCGGGTAGACTAGGTGCCCTCGGAATCAGTTTCACAGCCACCTTGCCCAAGATATGCTCCGTTCTTGGTTTTGGGGCTGTGGGACACAAACTGCGCTCATTCGGGCCATTTTAAGCAACTTTTGGGCCGTTCCTCGGACATATCGTGGAGTTGGAGGGCAACAAAGGGCTCTTTGGCACGGGGCAATCATGGCGCATGTGAGCCACCATTTCCCTTCGTTTGGCCCTTTTGACTGTGTTTCGGGGCCGTTTTTGGGCCAAAAAAGGCTGTTTTGGGGCAAAAAAATGTGCAATTCTGGGAGGGCACGTCCCGACCTGGCGCCCCGGCCCCGGGGCGCAACCGGTGAGCATCTGGCTCAAAACTTGCATTTGGCAAGGGCCCCACCTAGGCTGTAGGATGCCGAGAGTAGAGTGGATCCCGAAGAGTTGGAACGGAGTAATGGCCAAAACAGAAAGGAGAAGTGCTTGCTTGTTGCTTGTTGTTGGCTACATTTAAGGGGAGAGGGGTGTAGTAATATATTTGTACATTGCTGCAACAAAATTTTTCCCCAATGCTTAGTGTGTCGCATTGTCTTACTCTAGCGTGATTCGCTGCTTACAGCTCTAGTTCTGAGTCACCCAACGTCCATGAATCGATATTGTCCATTAGTGGGGGCCAACAACGTGTTTGGTCCTCATTAAAGTGCCCTCCTGGTGGGCGGAAGCCTCCGTAGTGACATGTGGGACCTTTGACTTAGGCCACGCAAACTGCCCACCTTCACGGAAGCATAGGTGGCAGACCAGCATCTACGTCTGGTGCTGGTGCCAGCACCAGATGCGGGGGTCTGTGGCCTCATTTTGATGGTGTCTTATTGTAGGCACAAAAACAGGGCCTTTTTGGGGGGTCTCAAACACGTTTCTTTCATTTTCATCTGTTGAACCCAGTTCCCATTTCCTGGATTGAATGTGTGATATCGGAGGAAAAGCACATGTAGGGCTTATTGCACCATGTAAACAGGAAGCTGTAAAATCACGCTGTTCTCAACCCCCCCTCAACTGTGGACACGAACAAGCACGCTGACACAGTGTCTCTATTTCCACATTGGGAACTTCGAATCGTATGCTTTGTAATACAGTACTACAATCACATGCACATACACAACCATACATAGGAGTCACCGCTGCGAAGTATATGCAAAATTCACCTGCAAATTGTTGTACCTGAAAGACAGGGCTGTTTACATGAAAATCCAGCTGAGCAGCTGGGGCCAGCACCAACACTTGGAAAAATGGTAATGAAGACAAGCAATTGGGCAAAGAGTAGCTGGTGCCAGCACTTCCTGAGGAAAACAAAGAAATAGTAGGTGCAAACCAAGCAGAGGTATTGTGAGTGCTGTGTAACAACAAAACCAACGGACAAGTGCATGACTGTGCAAGACGAACACTGACAGCGTTGTAGTGCAAAGCACTGGACCAGTCTTTATGGGATCAAGAAACATGATTACTTCTTTGCTGCAGCAGCCCTGTTGATCCGGGCAGTCCAATTGGTAAATCCAAGTCGTTTGGGTTTCACAGTGTCAGCAGGATCACCAGCGGCGCCTTCACTGTTGGACTTCTCCCCGCCAGTCGCAGACTTCTGTGCCCCATTGCTCGTAGCCTTCTCTGGAGTTGCACGTTTCGAACTACTGCTCTCCTCATCCTGCTTCCGCTTGGCACTGGTTTTTTTGGGCTTCAGCTTTTGGGCCAACGGCTCTGCTTCATGCTCGGCCACTTCCTCTCCATCCTCATCCTCGTCCCCCTGTTCTACGTCCTCAAGCTTGCGGAATTTTCCCCTGCAATCAATGGGTACCCCATGGAGCATCTGATTTGTCACCCCAGTCCAGTCAATATTCGGCAGGCCATCAGCTTCCTTGCATCCAGCAACAGCATGTGTGACAAAGTCCTGAATTGCCGTATCCCCAAGGATACCAACCACCACATTGACAGGAATATGAAATCGAATTGTGAGGGCCCCGGGCAATGTGTGGGAGGAGGACAATAGCAGCAGCCATATTTCTTGGTACACCACCATTTCACCAGCCAGTGTCAGCAAGTAACCAACAATCTCCACGGGCAGGTACCGCCCACTTGGGAAATCCGTCACAGTAATGTATCGAGGCACCTTAAAGGGGGGGAAAAAAGCAATTCTTCAATGAAAGGAGCTGGCCCCAGCTGCAACGAGGTGAAACTACCATTTTGTTGTGATTTTTGAACGCGTGTCCGAACAACCAGGGTCGCAGTGTGGTCTAGATACCTTTTGTGGCAGCGGATGTTTCGAGAGAAGATTCACTTCAGTACACCCCATAGTAAATTGTGGTGACTTCTTGTTGAGGTGGTACATTGACAGCTTAATAGCACACAACCCCGTATCTTGGTGCTGTTCACGAAGACTGTCCACAATGCCACGACAATCACCAGGCTCACCGGCAACAACAACAAGAACGCCACGCTGCAGCACTGTACTGACCAATACATGGATGCCCAGGGTAAAGCCACGGGGGGGCTCAATGTACACCATTGTAAAAGAGATACCAGCCACTGCTGCTGGGATGGCCGAGCCAATTGCAGCTGGCAGCACCAGTAGTTTTCCGTCCGAGTCCCCTTCCAACTGCAACACATTCATGTTCCAAGTGAAGTTCCGAGTGAAGGCCATGCAGTGACGTCAGTGAATCGCTTTGCAACTGGGGTAGCACACAGACCTGTGAATTCTCCTCAGTGGCACCCACGTGCAGGTCGACGGTGAAGAAATTGTCTTGATTCGCCTGGACGGTTGGTAACACCAGTGGTTTCGACAAAGATTCTCGCAGACCAACATAGCTGACATCCTTCCAAATCGGCGCACTGACAACGTATTTCCATGGTGGAAAAGGGTCCTCTTCTGTCCAACGCCAGGTGTATGTCTTGAAATACAAGTCACTTCGGCTTGCCAGGAGGGATTCACACTTTTCTCGTTCACCCAGTCCACCTTAGCAATCATAGTACAAACTTTGAGACCCCAGTTTTGCAGGCACCAAAACGGCATTTCCGAACGATGGGTGCTGGCCCCAGCACCTCTCACAACAAATTGCAATCGAACAGCCACCGCAGATGCATGGGAGGGCAAACATACGGCGAGATTCATGGATGAGATTGTTCTCAGGATGACACAGATGCCAACTCCATAACCTATCCAGTTTCAATCGCTTTCCCATCTTCTTGAGCTGTGCTCCACCATTTGCCGTGTAAGCCATAAACTTGCAGATTGTCCGGATATCGGGGGGCACCTGTCCTTCGAAGCAACGCATTTGATTCACAGTCATGCTATGACCGCGGGCCTCCAGCATCTGCACTGCATGTGCTGCTTCACGTCCACAAGTACTCACCAACAGAGCCACAGGAGACCACTGCTTTATCATATTGGCCTACAAGGGGTACCACAGGATTCACACTGGGCAATAGATGGCGGAGTACGTTGACAGGGCGATGAAACCACAAACAAACGGACGTGCTGACGGGCAGGCACACACCAGTGTGCCATCTTGAGCGCCGAATCCACCTTTCACCCACAAATTCGTCAGGTGCTCTCTGGCAGTTAAGTTTCCCTCAGTATCCCTTTCGTATTCCACCACCAGTCGCAGAACTCTCTCACACAAAGTTGGTGCTCGTGCTGTTTGGTTGGCTTGACTGATTCCTGCCAGGGACTCACGAATGGTCAACGGGGTCTCAGGCCGCACAACAGTCGCCAAGAAATGGGAACACCATCGGGGAGGGGGCAAGTTTCGCTTCTCCAGCTCCAGTTTCACGCGCCGAGCAGCATCCACTATGTGCTGGCCAGACAGTATCCGGTAGATCCCACCTGATATTGCACCCGGTCACAAATGATCAAAGTCAACGGCAATTTTGGACAAGCGATGCTGGCACCAGCACCGACGAACGTTATCGGTAACGAAACAGCAAACTGTGCGCACAGAAGGCAGCATACTTCCATCACCCCATATTACAATCCGGATAAGGGTAGTCGGCGGTCTTGACCTTGTTCAGTACCTCATCCTCAGACCATTTTCGTATCTGCCCAAACTGCATCTTCTCGTCCCATCACAGCTTCTCCAAGGGTAGTTCCACCTCCTTTTTTTCACAGTGGTCCGCGAGCTTTTTCTTCAGTGCACTGTCTTTCTTGCCTCCTTTACCACTTGGCGCTGGAACTGGCTGTGATGCTGTCACATCCTGAGACTGGCTTAGGAATCCCCCGTTTGTTGACGGTGTCATTGGTAGAGGTGACATTGTACCAGCACCCTCAGCAGGGGTTGCATCTGACATTATGATGAAGAGTCTCATTTGAAGGGAAATGGTGTGGCAAATCGACAGAAATCAGTAATGGAACAGCAGTTTCAGCAGAAAATGGCGCAAATTGAGCGGTGTGTCAGTGGCTCTGTCCATACGAAGGGCAGCGCACATCGCAGTCAATTAATCCCCGACAGCGGCATCCGCTTCGCTACTACTGACATGGCACTGGTAAATTGCGCACTTGTTCCAAAGCCCTGGAAGGAGACGGCCGTCTCAAATGATCATGTTTCCGTGACTGGTCAGTACACGTGCCAGACTTTGATTCCATTGCATCCAGACCAAACAGACCGAACAGAAAACAGTGCGACAGACAACAGACAACGGTGCGTGTGCAATGTGCAGCGAGGAAAGCAGGAACAATAGGAGGGAATGCTGGCACCAGCTACTCATGCAGACAAGCGTAACCCTACCCTATGGTTAGGTAGGGGGAGGGGTTATTCTTGGAACACTGCCCCCTCCTCCTCGTCACTGGGAGGCAAACTGAATTGTCTTCCTCTTGAAGCAAAACCAAGGGGGGGGGGCATCACTCATGGTATCCACATCAACTACCAGATGCCCCAGGGAGCCAAGGGAATCAGCACTGGACACGGACATGTGGTCATCCTCTACCCCCACAAACCGATCTGGTGCATCAGCATCATCAACATCAGGGGCACCCTTACCCTTGCCCTTCCCCCCCCCTTTCCCGCGCCTGTTCCGTGTGCGGAACCGTTCCATTAGGCTAGTGAGCTGTGCAACCTCTGCAGGGTCTCTCCTAAAATTGCATTGATCCAAGTACTTAGTAACACCTTCCGGAGGGGACCGGTTGGATAATAATAACAGCACACTCCTGCGAAAAACCTTTCGCAGAGCAGCCTCATTAACAGAATCAGGGATGGGCTTGGGAAACGTGTGTCCTTCAGGTAGAAGGCCAACAAAAGCAGTGGTTTTAGCTGTAGTAAATGGGGCAAACAAAAGCTGGGGACTGGTACACCAGGCGATAAAGCAACGGAGACGTGCTCGAAAAAGATCGCACAGACCAGTGCGCAGCTTGCCGCGAAGGGTTTTGGTGCCCATGTGCGGGTGTGGCATGCTGAGCAACAAGTCCATTAGAGCAGGTTGCGATAATGCAGTTGGATGGAGCTTGACCCGGGCGGAGAGCCGGGACAACAGGGCCTCACCAATCTCTTCACCAAAGAGACAACCTAGGGTATTACTCATCCACTCCTGCCACACTGCAAGTGTGATACTCAAACTGCGAACGTATTCTGTTTCGGCTTCCCAATCGCCAGTAAGAAACAGATGTAGCAACAGGCTCCATTGCAAAACTGTGTGGGCTACCTGACCAGTGCCTGGTTGTCGCCCTGACCAGTTGCAGTTGCGTACCTGTACGCCTAACGCAAAAAGTGCAGGGACATAACTAAACAGCAAGGACTGCAGGCCTTGCAACCAACGGGTAGCTGTATCCACTTGAACTGCTGAGAGAGATGCTGGTGCCAGCTGCAACCATTCCAATTTGCGTTGAATACGTACACGTACAGAGTTACCTACAAGTAGTAGTGCTGCTACCACTTTCTCAATGTGGAGCAGCTTACGGTGGTGGTACACCATGGCACCCACTTGCAAATTACAGTTTTCCAACGCAGCAAAGATACGAAAGAAGGCCTTGTATACCTCAAGGGCAGTGTGTTTGTAAGGGTGCCACGCACCGTACATACAAGGCAACATGGACAGATGCTCATGGAAATTGTACTGCACATATGACTCCCCGTACAAAAAACGCAGTAAGTAAAAATGTATTTTCATATCAATTATTAGGGGCATGGGGCGCCGGGTGTGCCGTTGTATGTCGTGGATCTCTTGTAGAATGTGTAGCAAATCAAGGATCCCACCGGTAGTCAAATCGGTCAACAACAGTGGCCGGAATTGTAGTGACCTAACGTTGTCCCGTTTAATATCGAGGGGAACACGAATAAACTCAGGCTCCGCATCAAGCGAAACCCGTGTAACATCGTTCAAGGAGCGAAGTGCAGTAGCAGTGGAATGCACAGCCGAGTCCAGCTGTCCCAACACGGTTACCAAAGACGGATGCCCAGGGAAGGGACATAGGTCTGCAGTGTGCAACATTGCAAACACTGTCAGGTTCATGCTGGGATTGGGATGCTCTGGGTCAGTAGTAGACCTCTTCCACCACCAGTTATCAAACCACATAGCCATTTGGTGGTTTGACATGGACGACCACAGTTGTTGTGCAGCCGAGGTAGCCTTGGCAGTTGGTGGTACAGGGCGATTGGTAACAACACCACAGTTTGCTAAAACACGGCGAACACCCTGCGTCAAAGGTTGACCTGTAAGTGTGTCTTTCCGTGATACCTTACTAGTTGGACGTGCAGCCTTGTGCAGGACAGGCTATAGCATATATAACTGTTTCGTGAAAGCGGACAACCAACGTGGCTTCCTATTTTGCTTACTTGCAACAACAATTTGAGGTACAGTCTTACGAGTACGACGGTTGCAGCGGACCTGTGCCAATAGGTGCACTAACATCAGAACCCCCGGCTCGCCAGCGTGGGCATCACGTAATAAAGAAGACCTATTTGAATAATGTCCAGTACATAGTAGATGCCGAACAACGGAGTAGGAAAATTTCATTACAAAAGACTGGTGATGCAAGTGAAAGACACGATGCACATGGTGGCAAAACACAGCACACTCCCTATCCTTCAATGAGATGCACGTACCTTATGAAGATAAACATCGGTGGAATGGATAGGGGAATGGTACTAACCAGGTTGGTCACTGGAGTTGGTGCTGGTGCCAGCACTCATAGTCCAGAACATCATCTCAGAGACTCGATTGCATTGAAAGGTGCTGGCACCAGCTACTTTGAGCCAAAAAGGGATTCGAGAAGACCATTTGAGTCAGCAAGTGCTGGCACCCGCACCTTCCTGCCAAAGAGAACCAAGGAAAGGTGAAATTGCTTGCAAAGGTGCTGGCCCCAGCTGCTTCAATGATAAACTTGATACCAAAGATACAAAGTAACAAGACATGTCCAATACGCGGTGACTATAGTAACCAACATGTGCACGATTGAATATCACCAACAAATGTAATTGCGGGACATCCCACAAGTACTTTTCGTCAAGGAAGGTGCTGGCCCCAGCTGCAATCATGGGAAACATACTTTTGAGATCAGCATTTTCAATCATCATGAAGTAGTAGTGTAGAAAGGGTGTTTTGAACCCCTAACTTCATCGGCCGCGAAAATACACGTTCAAAAAAGGGGAGTTTTTTACACTGCTCTTTTTGGGTATAGAACGAGGCAAAAGTGGGCCACGGGGGTGGGCAGTTTGCGTGGGCTAAGGAGGTACAGTCTTACGAGTACGACGGTTGCAGCGGACCTGTGCCAATAGGTGCACTAACATCAGAGCCCCCGGCTCGCCAGCATGGGCATCACGTAATAAAGAAGACCCATTGGAATAATGTCCAGTACGTAGTAGATGCCGAACAACGGAGTAGGAAAATTTCATTACAAAAGTCTGGTGATGCAAGTGAAATACACGATGCACATGGTGGCAAAACACAGCACACTCCCTATCCTTCAATGAGATGCACGTACCTTATGAAGATAAACATCGGTGGAATGGATATGGGAATGGTACTAACCAGGTTGCTCTCTGGAGTTGGTGCTGGTGCCAGCACTCATAGTCCGGAACATCATCTCAGAGACTCGATTGCGTTGAAAGGTGCTGGCATCAGCTACTTTGAGCCAAAAAGGGATTCGAGAAGACCATTTGAGTCAGCAAGTGCTGGCACCCGCACCTTCCTGCCAAAGAGAACCAAGGAAAGGTGAAATTGCTTGCAAAGGTGCTGGCCCCAGCTGCTTCAATGATAAACTTGATACCAAAGATACAAAGTAACAAGACATGTCCAATACGCGGTGACTACAGTAACCAACATGTGCACGATTGAATATCACCAACAAATGTAATTGCGGGACATCCCACAAGTACTTTTCGTCAAGGTGGGTGCTGGCTCCAGCTGCAACCATGGGAAACATACTTTTGAGATGAGCATTTTCAATCATCATGAAGTAGTAGTGTAGAAAGGGTGTTTTGAACCCCTAACTTCATCGGCCGCGAAAATACACGTTCAAAAAAGGGGAGTTTTTTACACTGCTCTTTTTGGGTATAGAACGGGGCAAAAGTGGGCCACGGGGGTGGGCAGTTTGCGTGGCCTAAGTTTGATAGTGAACAAAATGAGACGGTTGGTGGCAAAGATACACACCCTGTCGTGGAAAGTGTGTCTCCCGGCTGTGGACACCGAGAAGATCTTGGGGACGGTGTTGCGAGGTTCTGATGGTGACTGCACCATGCAAGTGATATTCCAGAGAGAAAACACGGCGCGTCGAGATCCGAGGAATCCGAAAGGTGATAAGGGTGGCTTGTCGTTGTTGAGGAGGGCGTCGACCCCATCGGGTTGAAGTATGGGCAGCTTTGCAGGTTCTAGCATGTCTATGATGTCATAAATGTGTGCGGTGCAATTGGATTGTGAGGTGGCTCTGAACTTGCGAAAACGGAAGCGTTCGTTGCTGGGCGACAGCAAAAATGAATGTCAACGGGGGTTCATGCAAGCCATGAGTAGTGGACGTAACTATTGATGCGGCTTTTGCGACAACATAATGTGGAGGTGGTAGCCGTGGAAGAACGCCATGTTGCTACGGTGGAGGACCCGGCCTCTCAACGGCATTGGGCATAGAAGAAACGATATACGTTGTTGGCAATTCTCATCTTGCATCGTATACGAGGCGGAGTGCTACTGATTTTACACTACTGCAATTGGCAGGCAAAGGCGTGTGAGTTCTAGGTGCATCGGCTGATGATGGCGACGGTGCAACATAGATGAGGAGTCCAATGCCGATGCCCACACAGCACGCACAACATGAAGCGCCCAACAAGAAAAAGGAATTGGAATTGTTGACATGTTTCTTTTATAGTACCCAGTTTACCATTTGTCGTTTTGTGTGACCACAATCCACACGTGGTGCCGAGTGCAAACGCTGAGGGCCGGAGGGAAAGTAAACCAAAAGTGCATCACAATTACTAAGCACGAATGCAAGAAATGATGGTGTTCGAACACTCCGGGATGGACGATGTATGGGATTTGCCCCGTGGAAAGAGAGAGGTCACTAGCCTTCCAATTAGGCATATGGATGGTGCAAAAAGCCAGGCAATGAGTGGAGCCCTAGGAGGTTGCAATGCGTTCATGTAGCCACCCCATAATGCCATTTCCTCCAAGGGGCGTCTATGCAGGTGGGTGTTCGCTATGCTCACAAGGTGTTGACAGTGGAATTTTGGACAGCCGCCGCTATGGCGTGTGGCATTGCGGTTCACATTTCTAATGAACACGTTGTAGACCATTCGGCCAGCACTGTCACTAGTATACCGCACAAAGTGTGGGAAGGATACCAGTTGTGTACCTGTTGGTACACGGGGACAACGTGTTACTAGCATAGGTGTGAGCTCATTCATGCCTCCGATGTCACAAGGCTGAGACTGCGATGGTACCGGCGAAAGCAGTGCTGCTTGTGGTGCTGGGCTATTTCGGCGTTGCAGGAATCTAGACATAATGATGTCAATACTAGGCGTAGGGCAGCGGTCCAGCAAATCAAACAACAGGCGCAAATGTGGTGGCGTCCAAGGAAGGGGTGTGTTTGGAAGTGAATGGCATAGGTCCGCGGACGGTGGTTCCATTAGGACTAGACCCTCCTCCGGCCATACGTGTGCTACTCGGTGTGGAGGGTTCGTGCTCGGGCTCACGTTCACGCAGCGTCGACAGCGTGGACGCTCACGGCGCTTGATTCGGAGAGGCGGCGGGGGGGGGGGGGGGCAATGACACCATTGAAAGCGGGACAAACAATCATGGGTACTAGGCTCACCCAATGTAGAAAATATGGCATCCGGTGACACTAGAGGCTGTGCAAGGCTGCGCCGCGGTGAAGACTTGCCCCCCCCCCCCATAGGCAAATTCACTGTCTTTTGGTTCGTGCGCAGATAGACATTATGGGAAACGTTCAGGCACACAAAGCAAATGAAGGAAGCATATACCAAACCCTGTTTCCGTTGGATTATATCCACCCCCGGCGCCAAGAGAAAATGCAACTACATCCCCCATGCCAATGGATTTCTTCGTGAATACCCCAACCGTCTTCACCACAACCACCACCTGCTACCCTTGGTACACACTAGAAGACCCAATCTCGTTCTACCCTAGATGCCGCTAGAGTGGCTAGAATGAAAAAAAGAGGGGGTTAACCCCCCCCCCCCCCCGGGG
The DNA here is from genome assembly GCA_964036045.1 of Eutreptiella sp. 'Long Island Sound 2002'. NCBI lineage: Eukaryota > Euglenozoa > Euglenophyceae > Eutreptiales > Eutreptiaceae > Eutreptiella > Eutreptiella sp. 'Long Island Sound 2002'. The sequence continues at coordinate 68,935,805 of OZ038383.1, read as the reverse complement.
GGGGGGATTTGAGGTGTGTAACCTGGACCCCCCTATCCGTACTCGGGGGCCCGTAGTTTTGTTTTTTTCACAATTTCACGGTTTTCACCTGATTTGGGAATCCAAAAATTTTTCGTTCTAGCGGCGCTCTAGCGACGCTCTAGCGAGCGCCGCTGGAGCGCCGTTGGAACGGTTCGCTAGAATGCAGCTAGAACAATATATATGAATGCTCTGCCACTCCTCAAAGAGAAGCTTCCCGGCTACCATGGCCAGCCGTGGCCAATCACAGAGTCCCGATGCTAGACCCGACTCACGGAGCGCCCCCCCCAGCCCCCCGGCCCCCGATTAGCCCGGTTAGCCCCCCACCGCACCCCATAGGTCACTTGGAAGGTCACTTGGCGGGCTGGCGCCGGGTCACTTGGTGGTGCGTTAGCCCGATTAGCCTGGTTAGCCTGATTAGCCCCCTTGCCCCCCCCGGACCCCCATTAGCCAGTCGCGACACACAGGTTACCCCTCCTGCGTGGTGGGGGGTTGCCGGGGCGCATCCTTGCTCCCCGCAACCCCCTTCTCACCCCCCGTGTCCCCTTCCTTCTCACCCCCCTTGTCACCCCCCTTGTCACCCCCCTCCCCCTTGTCGCCACCCTCGTCCCCCTTGTCATCCCCGTCATCCCCGTCATCCCCGTCGTCCCCGTCGTCCCCCTCCTGCAAGGCGTCCCGGAGGTGGCCCTCCACCTCCTCCCAGGCGAGGAAGAGGAACTCCCCCGGCACCCGGAAGGTGCCCCCCTCTTTCTCCCGCTTCCTCTTCTTCGCCTTCTTCCCCGCCTCCGCATTGGACCCCTGCGACACCATTGGACCCCTGCGACACCACCCACCGCTCCCCCGGGTCCAACTCCTTATCCCAATCCCCCAACACCGTCACTTGCCTGACGGTCCCCCCATTGCCCCCCTCCTTCCAAGTGACTTACCGGGGGTCCCCCACACCCGGCACATTCCCATAGGCGTCCCGGCCCCTATCCTCCAAGGGGGGGGCTTGGGGTTTGGGGGGGGGGTGGCCTTGCCATTGCCCTTGCCGTTGGGCTTGGGCTTGGCCTTGGGCTTGGGCTTGGTCTGTGCTTCGGGGGGGGGGGGCGTCTTCCTCGCTACTCTCGAAGTGGCGGGATTTCTTCTTGGGGGCCTTGGGGGGGGGGCTGTGGGGGCCTTGGGGGGAGTGTCCTCTCCCCGTTGGTGGCGGTGGTGTGGCGGTGGTGTTGTTGTTGCTCTTGCTGCTGCTGCTGGTCTCCCCCGCCCGGTCGTGCACCCTCACCCAACCCTTGCGCTGCGGGACCATGCCCCCCACACTCCTGCCCGCCTCCCACCTACCCAATCTGTGCAGCACCGAGAGGGCCAAATTGGGGTCATTCCCCATCATCCGGCCCAACTCGGTGACCCCCCCGAGGTGCGTCCAGCCTCCGCCATCGCGCCACTCCACGCGCACCCTGCGAGGGTGGGCTCCACACGTCTGCACGCTCACCACCTGAGAATAGAAACATGAGGCAAGTGTGTTCTAGCGGCGTTCTAGGCAATTGCTGTAGCGGCGTTCTAGCAGCGGCAACACGGCGGTGGCTAGATCAACGCTAGAACGGTTTGCTAGAGCAACGCTACAACGCAGTCAACATACCGTGCCTTGCCGGTCTAGGGCGGCAGAGATGGCCCCCAAGGCCTTGGCGAAGGCGTCCCGGGGGTTGGGGGGGTGCGGCTGAGGGGGGTCCCCGATTGCGGGGGTTGCGGTCGGCTTGGGCTTGGACTTGGGCCCGGAGGCGATGCCGTGCACCAATCCGGCATGCGCCCCCCGGTTGGCCGCCGCCGGGTCGAACCCCCCATTGATCATGAGCGCCTACTAGGTCGGCGTCCACGTCCAGGTCCTACCCGTCAACTCCATCCCCCCCAGCCCCAGCGCCTGCCAGCACATGCCCATGAATCACCACTGGCTGCCCCCCCCCCCCCCTTTTCTTCTCGGGGGGGAAGAGGTTGAGTTGGGCCAACTCAAATATCTGCACCCCCTTTTCCGGGGGGGGGGGGGGGGGCGACTCCCCCCAAGTCCGCCCGGGCAACTCGTGTTGCCACCCCCACCACCCTCGGACCACCCCCACCCGCATGGGCTTCTGCAGGTGGACGACCCCCCCTTCGTCCACCCATACCCACCTCCCCGGCCCCAAAAGCCTTTGATGCACCCGCTGCATCAGAAAATGGAGAGTCCAAACCTGACTCTCCGGGGGGACGAGGAGGGGTGCTCCAGGTTTGGGGGGTGGGGGCCAGTCAGGATGGCCGGGTCCCTTGGCAGGTCCTTGATGGACCCCGCATCCCTCGACCCCCGCAAAAAACCTCGGCCAATCCAGCCCCCCCCCCCCCCCCCGCCGCCGTCTCCACCACCACCTTTGCCTCCACCTCCTCCTTCACCGTCTCCTCCACCATCTCCTCCGCCTCCACCTCCACCTCAACCACCTCATCCACCACCTCCTCCTTCACCTCCGCCTCAGCCTCCGCCGCCACGCTCCTCTCCATGCTCCGCACACTGCGATCCAGCTGCTAGATCGCCTCCTGCTTCTCCTCCACCTTCTCCTTCGCCTTCCCGAGGGAGTACTCCGCCATGGCGATCCGCACCTCATCCCCCTTCCCGCGCAGCTCCACTAGCTTGGCCTCCCATTGGGCGACCTTGGTCGCCGCCTTGGCCTTTGCCCCCTTTTGCGGCGCGAAGGAAGCCGAGAGACCTCGCAACCCCCCCCCCAGCTCCTCCAGCTGCTCGTGCTCCGGGGCCGCCTTGGCCGACTTCTTGGCGGCCAACGGCTGAGGGGGTGGCAATGGAGGAGGTGGGGCTTGGGGTTGGGGCTTCGGCTTGGGCTTGGCGAGGGGGGGGTGGCTTGGGCTTGACCTCGGCCGCCGCCTTGGGCTTGGCCTCGGCCTGCTCGGCTTTGGGCTAGGCATGCTGCTCCTTCTGCTCTTGCTGGGCGATCACCGCTGCCAGCAACTCCTCTGTTTGCTGTTGCTACAACAAAAAACACAGCACCATTCTAGCGGCATTCTAGGCAACCGTTTTAGCGGCTTTCTAGCGACGTTCTAGCGACCGATCGTGCTGCCTAGATCAACACTAGAACGCTTCCCTATATCAGCGCTAGAGCGCAAGACAAAATACCTGTTGCATGATGTGCTCGATCAATTCCTTGGCCGACATGTTGCTGATGGTGAAGATTGTGTTCGAGGGAAGCCTGCATGTGGCCCTGGCCCCTCCTTACCTCCATGGCATCCTTGCCCGAGCACGGTACTTGCGACCGGGCCCCCCCGTGCACAAACCACGACATGTCGAAGTATGCAAATAGCCATGTCGTGCACTGTGCTTGCACATTGGCCTCCCTGTGGCTGGCAGACCGGAGACGATCTGACACCTCGTCCACCCCCTCCACCCAACCCCCCCCCCCCCCCCCGGGTTGCTGTGCTCGTGATGACCATGTTTCAGAAACCGGTTGATGCTTTCCGAAATGTCACCCGAGAACATAGCCAACCCAAATGGCTTAATGTTCTGCAACATGGCATCTACATCATGCTCAAGGCTCATTAGATACCATGATGCTGTCCTGACAGTACAGTGCCGCCGGAAATACCTTGCCACGGCGGCACAAATCAATGGGTTAGGGCCCTAGTATGTACAATAGAGGGCGTGCAGCAGATCCCACAGTTTCGCGATGGCCTTGTACTTGGCCTTGCTCGGCCTAAAGCCGAGGCACCTAGCAATATCCGGCCATGCGTCAAAAAAATTGGCCGTCTCTTCCCCGTCCGGGGAAGCAGACCCATAAGCGCTCCAACCTGCAAGCCTCTCGAACATGAGAACTTGCAGGTCTTGACGGAGCGCAGGAGTGACCGCCCTAGCCTCCCGGTCGACAAACTCCCCCAACAAGCGGCCCATGGCCCTTGCGAAGTGCAAAATGCACACGACGACCCACGCACGTGGCAATTTCAACATCCGCTGCGTACTGCAGCCAGCGGCTTGCAAAGAAGGCGTCCCAAGGAGGAAAGCCGTGTAGTGGGCCTCATCATGCTCCGTGGTCCGCGAGAAAGCACTACCCTCCCAAGTCTTCTTTTGGGCATTCCATATCCCCTCATTGAACATGAAGCCCACTTGGGGGCACGTGGACAACAAGATCACCCTTCGTGTCCACGGTTGATCCCCCCCTGAGGATCACCTTTGCCTCCTCCTTGGAGGCCCCCCATCGGACGAGCCCCGTGTCGATGATGTCTTGAATCACCTAAACACGAGACATTGGGGGTGGTTTTTTTCGTTCTAGTCTAGGCTAGTCTACCTTCTAGCGAGCGGTGTCCGAGGCTGACTAGATGAAAACTAGAACGAGTGAAAGGCACTAGGTGAGAGGACTACCTCACAATTGCTCTTCCACAACGTGCCAAGGGTGTCCATGGCCTTGTCATCGCAATTGGCCATGCTCAACACCCAAAGGCCCGCGGCGGAGCGGGCCTAGCGGTCGAAGTTGGCCAAGGAGATGGTGAATTGGGTCCAATTGCCCCCGGCCACCGGGTAGGCATCCCCCCGGACAATGAAGATTGACCGCACCAAGCCCGGCCGGGAGAGGATGTATGTGACCCAAGAGGCGAAGGGCCATGAGATCCCGGTGGCCTCGGGCAACACCGTGGCAACGGGATTATCCAATTGCACCGGGGCGACCAACTCCTTCCAACGGGCTTGGAAAGCCCGCTCGGTACAAATTGGACGGGAAAGGGGGCCACCAGGGACGGTGCGGTGGTACTCCAACTTACGGAGCATGTAGAGCACCGAGAGGGTCCTCCACGAGGACTTGGGGGCCCTCGTGTTGAGCCCGAATTCGCACATGGCGGTTGCGGGCAGTAGGGAGGCGGTGTATGCCTCAACGGCGGCCTTGCATGCCTCACCCGTGGTTTGGGTAGAAGTGGCTGAGTTCACATATTGGACGGCGTTGTTGAATTGCCGCCGTGCTAGGGGGCATGATGTCGCCCACGTGCCCAAGTAATGGCCCACCCGCTCATCCTTGAGGTTTGAAGCCCCACTCAACTCCCGTAGTGCCTTAGACAAGAGGGAAGTATCCTTCCCGGTTGAGGAGGGAGCAAGGGGGGAAGTGGTGGGACGTTTCATTGCAAAGAAATGTGTAATATCTAAGCGCGAGCGAAGGAAACATGGAACAATGCACTACGGACATTAGCAAGCATGCACGGGGGAACAATGAAGAAATTGGGATATGTGGGTAGACATTAGATCGTTCTAGTATTGTTCTAATCTAGGCTAGAACATCTAAGCTAGAGTGTTCTAGGCTGGATGAAGATTGGGTCTTCTAGCGTGTACCAAGGGTAAGGTGCCTTGTGAAAGTAGCATTAAGGTCATCTAGTAGTCTTTCACCGGATGTAGAACATTAGACCTGCCACTGTGACAATCATTGGTGCCTTAAATAGGCATAATATGGCACAGATCATGTGGATTGGCACACACATTGAAGTCAAGAAGGATTTGCAGCAACAATGTGTAATGGAGTCAAATGCTTTCAACGCATCGATGGGGCACATGAGTTCCTGAAGCATGGAGTTCCATAGCTGAACTGTGGAAGAGAAACAATGAACCATGTTTCTTTTCAGCAGGAATCCCTTTTGTTGTAATGGTGTAACCAGTAAAATTAGGTCTTGTAATTGCACCGCAATAGTGGATTGATTCCCCTGATTGGATGTTTTTTTCCTTTTTTTTTCTGGCGCTCAAGGTGTAAATGAGTGCACTCGGTAGAGGCCGCGAAAGCCGAAGGTCCAGATATGTACACCATGGGCATACTCATTAATTGAGCGGACTAGAGGTCCGTGCAGCATAATGGCACCAAATGTGTAATTTCTGCACAAAGCATGGTAGACAGTCTGCCACGCCTGATTAGCAACTGATGAATGTGGATGTGATGTGTGTGCCTTGGGGGGAACATGTATCTTTTCGGCCATTCGCAGTGTTCCTCCGTCACGTGTGCCCGAAACTCCTCATACAGTTGTGCGTGTGTGTAGCGTAGCGGGTGGCATTCATATGTGTGGCCACCCGTGTGAGTGATGTGTGATAATGCCGCATTGGAAGTCAAGAGAAACGACGACAGCTGACAGCGGTGAGGGTGCCAGCTGCTCGCGCTATGTGGGTGTTGGGATACACCGATCAGTTGTGCATGGTATACCTGTTACATCCCCTGCGACGCGCATAGTCATGATTTCCGAAGTGGGGGCAGATCCAGTCTCCTTGCTTCCTTTTGTGCTTCTTGTCCCGGCGCCTCCCCACGTTGCTTTTGCGTGGTGGATTCCGCTAGCCTATGTACTTTACCCCTATGGTGTAGAGCTCCCTAAGCTCAAATTTCAAGCGGCGGGAGAGGCGGCATTGTATTCAGGCGGCATAACTATGTAGGCCCCATGCATGACATCAACTGTCGCCTCACCTCATTTTGGAGCATGTGTGTTCTTCTACATCACCAGCCGGTCCCTGCTATCGGCGGGTCGACGTCTCAGGGCGGCAGGCGGAGGAAACGGTCTGAGCGGGTCAAAGGGTCTTCGTGCACTTGTATCCGTGGAGCGGTATGCAAACGGTTTTAGTGTCTTCCTTGGCGGAGCTTGGTTCTCCATGATAGCGCAGAGGGTTGGTTGGGTGTGAGCGCTCATGTGTCCAAATACTGCATAGACAGCGATGGTGTTCCCACATGGCCTATATGGTGCACTAGTCAATTGCATCATGTCCTAGAATGTCATGTTATGTGCTCGCCTAGTGCTGTGCAGGCGGCCCGTGCCATGCTGAGTATGTGTCGTGTTATGGAGCAGGTATCACATGGAATATTCGCAGTGCCTCCGGGTCATATGTGCTGGCAACGCCTCACACAAGATGTGTGTGTGTCGGGGGGGGGGGGGGATATAGGGTGGCGTCCATACATGGGGTCATGAGTGTATGTGACGTTGTCATAATGTAGTTGTACGTCGCCGGTTGAGAGGGTCCGCGCGGGGAACATGTCTGCATGCATGCAGGTGGTGTCAGATGTCGGGTTCATGCGTGTCGGCTTTAGTGTGCATTGCATGCAAGAGATGCCGTTGAAGAGGCATGTGCTAGTCCAGGTGCCCGATAATGCAGCAACACATTGAAAGTGGAGAGTGTTCATGCAGAGTATTTGCGTGCACATATGAAATCGGTCTCTCCTAAGGAGTATATGCATACAAGTGGCAGTGTGACGTCCATGCGTGATATGCCATGTGGGGGCGTGTGTCGGTCCGGGTGCCCACGCATTTGACAATGCATGCATGGATCGGTTTGACGACGGCCTCCACACATGTTGCGCAGGGATCAGGATTCCGGGTCGCTATCCGTGTCGTATACAAGAGGTCACCACAGGGGCTCAGCTAATGTGCCTCCCTAATCATCATGGTTACGTGTGAGCAAGGTGCGTGCGTCATTGTCTGGCATAGAAAAAGCATGGGTTTAGGTCTGTGCAGAGTGTCCCAAGACACTCGGTAGGAAGGAGTCACAAATGTGTTTGTGGCCTAGCCTGCCCGGCTGGCAGTGGTCTCGAGGGCCTTACTACTCTCCGTGCGACACCACTCTAGGGCATTCCTTCAACTTTCCGTACGTCGGTCACCACTGTGGTCGCGCTCGCGGTGCCGTGCGGTAGGGGGGGGGGGGGCAGACCATTGTGTCCCAAACCCTGTTCCTATAGGGCGGGGGCAACGAGGGCAACGGCCTTATGTATTTGCGCTAGCTCACCACGGCGCACACTTCACCCGCGTCCCGCTTTCGTCAGCGTGACGTTAACAGTGCTCGGCGCGCACTGCACACCCGCCTCCACCCAGCCGGCGACGCGCTGAAAGTCACTCGGCAACTACCAAGCACGGACGACCGAGATGAAATCCTTAAGGGGTTACGGGCAGAAGGGTCCGATGGTCGGACCAGGGGTGGGTACACCAGCAGCGCCAGATCCCTTTGTCCGGTTCTCACTGCACGGGGCCCAAGACAAGGGTTTAGTGAAAGGTGCACCGGAGGCTGCACTGGTGGCGACCTCAATGGTGATTGTGCACTGTGTTCACTGTGATGAAGCGCCCGTTTCGACCCAAGGGTATGACGCCGATGCTCGTTGTCTTCAAGCTGCATGTGCGCCGCCTGGGATCTGTGGTAGGGATGCAGCTGGTGCAGCACCGCCCGAAGGTGTCTTGGTGCCCGTGCTTGTTCGTTGCGATCTTCTTTGCGGTCAGTCACGTGGCATGGCTCCGGTGCGGGCTTCTCTGGCTGAGATAGTCCCGGCGATTCTGTGCGGCGTTCTCCTTGACGGTGCGTCCTCGCTAGTCCAGGGTGCTGGCACTGATGTCTGCTATCACCATTTCGTTCTTGGTCATCCGGAATGGCCAGTTCCTTCGGTAGTCGCTTGATGAGCTTTTTCTAATTTCGCTAGTTCTTGCGTTTGTATGTGTCCTTGCTACCGCACGGCCACCTAATGGGGCCAATGTGAAAGTGGAACAAGCACCATAAACGGTACCATATGTGGTGTTGCTGCTTGCGAGATCGGTTGTTGTGGTGGTTGTGGGTCCCCACGGGCCCGTTTTTGTGGGGGCGTTACCGAGCGAGATCTTGATGTGGACGCTACCATCCCAGCTTTAGAGCCGTGTTGCGCCATGCATCCAAAATCACCTTGACTCCGGCATAAAGTTGTATGTGTTGTGCGACAATACATACGGCTATGTCGTTGATGTGTACTTGTACACCGGCCGCCGCGGCCGCGTCCGCCGAACCGGCACTTGCGCCAGAAATCTCATGCCAAAGGCATCATGCGGTGATGGGCGCTCCAAGTGCCCCCTGAGACCGTCTTGGTCGCGCACTCGTTCTTCGGCAGCCATGGCCTTGCGGACTAATCCGCGTCCATGAATCGGCCGTTCTTGACGTTGTCGAAACGCAACAAAAAGGACGAGGCCTTGACGGAAGCCAAACATCGCCTCGCCGAGGGGCAAGTGGCACGTGGTGTGATCAAGGCCCACGGCTACAAATTGGTCGTTTTGAAGAACCCCAAGGTTGGGCACAAGCCCCCCCGTCCAATCCCCTTCCTAACTAATTGTTCTTTTCGGCAGTCCGAAGTCCAATCCCGAGGCGGGCAACCGTTGAGCCGAGTAGTTGCATGCCGTGAGTTCTTACGGGCGGTGGATGGTGCCAACCAAATGGTGCTCCAACTCCGCATAATGATGCGAGAAAGGACGTGGGCCAGCGCGGTCCGCGTCTTCATGATGCGGTAAGCGGCCGCCAACGCCTTTGCGGCATGCGAGGCTCTTGGTGTCGAGGAACGTGGAACCACCATTTGGGAGTTCCAATGGTACGTTATCCGGCGCCGATATTGCGCGAAGCCAAAGTGGTGTGCATTGACCATGTCACCACAAGTGGTACATGGTCCCGTGAAGGTCGCTCGGAAGCAGCTATGTAGCCACTGCCGTACGTCAACAACGGCGTACATGTTCAAGGCGTGCAACGTGCCCTTGCACATCAAGTGCTTTGGCCCCGCGCATGAGGTGTAGACCATGGAGGACGGGAACAAGAGGGTGAAAGCGGACATGGATTGCACGAGACGATCATGGAGGCCAAGCCTCTGCCATCCCCGCCCATGGGCCCGGTGAGAACCTTGGTGGGACCCCGACGTAGGCCGGATATCCAGCTGTGAGGACGCGCCCCCCCCCCCCCTCCACCCCAAGCACACAACCCCACCACACAAACACAAACACAAACAGAAGCACAAACAAAGTCCTGAGTGTTTTCTGCGCGTGCTGCGCGTTCTGGACAGGTGGTTCTAGATTGGCTCCAGAACCACCTCCAGCACGGGCGGGTGCAAGACACCTACGACACGCGGGACGTTTGGTTCCATTTGCCCGGGACACTACCATGTCCTACAAGTGGCTCCGGCAAAAAAAGTAGGTTACGTAGCCAAGGTAATATATGGCACTTCAAGGCTACTTCACTAGAACCACAAGCCATCGTTGTTGCCGGTGCCTTATTGCCAAACACAATGCAAGCATGCACATCCGACTCAACATCTTCAACAGCATTCATTTCAACATTCGAGAGAGTTCGATTTTGGGTAAAACTAATTCAAAACTTGCAAAACTTGCACTCTCCCCTTCCAAAGACCTCTCTCAAGACGACGACTTTTGTGTTCCTTGTTGCTTTTGGATCTCCATGAAATGACAAATCGTGGTGCACGTGTGTTATCAAATCTTGGAAGTTGTGGGATGTGGCGTTCTAGGGTGTGGTGCGGAAGCCCTAGTTAGAGCACAATTTCTAGAACACCCACCTAGGCTCAATTCTAGGGCAAACAACCTAAAAAAATGGATTCGGCATTCTCAAAAACACCCGATCCCATTTTTCCCCCCAAATGACCCTCCTCCTAGGGGTGGTTTCTTGGGGGGGGGGGGGGGGGGGCAAAGTGCTCCTTTAAGTTGGAGCAGAGTTAGAGCACCCTGCACTAAATAGGTAGAGCACTAGTTTTCGCGCGATAACTCAGTTATCGCGGAGTTATCGCGGGTAGTTATCGCACACCCTCCCCCACCCGTCACTGGCACAAACAAGGCAAAACACTTGGTACACAAAAATTTCGGTCTTTCTCCACACACATTGCCTCAATGTATGAGGCCTTGGCTGCCTCCAGTCCCAAAAGGCCTTGCGCGTGGAGTCCGTTTTGAAGATTGATGGACCCGATTTTGCCCTGCACTCAGCTTGGCCACACACCAGAGATGACCCCAGGTTCGGCATGTTGTACAATTGATAGCGTGCAACATATCGGGCGCAACCCCGTGGCGTGAAACCAAGTGCTGGGCCATACACAGGCCGACGGTATCAACGTCCTAGGGCAACAGAACTGGGGATGCGGTGGGAGCCAATTTTGGTTAGTCCGGCTATTGGCCGCAGGGTTGGCAAGATGCAAAAACACGGGCATGCAAAGGACAATGCAGGCATTCCACATGCAGACCAAGCTGCCAACGTCATAGTCCCCAGTTTGGCTAGGTGCGACGCTCCCTGCTTTACTGTACGCACGGAAAAAAACAAAATCTCCGGGTGGGAGGGCGGGCCTGTCTGCTCATGTAAAAATAAAAAGCAAACTGCACAAGGACAATGCAGAAACATGCAGTCCAGACTACAGCTATGGCTGTGACTGTTGTTGTCCCTGCTTCCCGACATCCTCCCTCTGAACTAGAATAAAGAGTACATCGGTTCAGTCCGGCTGTCGGCCGCAGGGCTGGCAAGATGCAAAAACAGAGGCATGCAAAGGACAATGCAAGCATTCCACATGCGGACCAAGCTGCCAACCCTTTTACGAGCGAATGGGAGGATTATCGCAGACGCCATGCAAACCTCGGGAGAAATTCAAGATAAGCGAACCGATTCGGCTCACCTTTCCAAGCTGCCTGCCAGCGCTTAACGCTGTCAATGACATCACTGTGCGTGCGAAAGGATCCCAGCCTACTAGGCGGGTCTGCCGGATTCAAATCCCTGCCCAGCCAAAAAACTCCAAGAGGGGGATCATTCCAGCTCGTGATCCATAAAAGCTGTCGGAGTAGACTCTGCGGGCTGCGCAACAATATACCTCCACACATACCTAAAACAGTAAAATCAGTGCTCTACCGACGTCATTGTCCGTAGCCACTACAATATACGGCAATCACATATAGCAACCCAAGCGCAGAGCGTATGCGGCCACATACAACTCCACTTGCTGTAGTGTCATAACCCACTTGGATGCCTTACGACTGCGCCACCGCCTGCCCTCTCTGACAACCCCAATGCGGTACCTGCCCCCCACACTTCTCTCCGAGGCATCAGTGAAGAAAACACCGTCTGCCGAAGGCAGCTGAGGCAACCAAGGCCAAGGAGCAAAACTCTGCGGGGCCAGGGCAAACGCAACAGCCGTCATTAGTGCACGACGGATGCCTCTTCTAAAATAACAACAATCGTTTAACTTCCAGCGGTGTCCCCAAGCGACAACAAGAGCAAGCCCTACATTGGGCCTCATCGCCCACTCAAGCTTACCCAACAATCTGGCAGCCATCCTGCTGCTCAACTTGTTTTGGACAATGCCCAGAAGCCAAAGGGCAACAACCCCGCCAATTACCCCCGGCTTGTTCTCTACAGTCATGGCAGCAGCAGCAAACTGCTTTCCGATGAAATTCAAAGTACGCACAGGGTCCAGCACACTTTTAGGGCTAATCAGGAACCCCACCTTGCTCAAAACTCGACCCACGCGTCGCGCAGCAACCCGAGCCCGATTCCTACCAACAGCAGAAACAAGGACGTCGTCAAGGTAAGTGATCCACCGTGCTTGTAAGTCACGCAAGGCCCTACGGACCAGTGCGGAAACAAGCCGCTGACAAAGCACCGGCGAATACTTCCACCCAAAGGGCAGAGTAAGCCAGCGGAAACACCTCTGTGGGTTGCTCACACGGAAAATCCGACACCAACGGTACGGCCTCTCACATCATTTATCCAATTCAGTTCCGTGTAATGCTATGTACACAATGCTGGTAGCTAACATACCACATGGGTCAGGCGACATCATCACTCACCAATAACGAGCACCGACATGCCTTGTGTCCCCTTAGTGCTCTGTGTAGGATTTAGTGACACACGTGTGTGCATTTTGGCATCCGCACTCACCCGGCATCCATTGTGCACACCTACATTAGCATCACATTATATTGCATGCAGCGCCCTGCACTGCAATCAGACGGGCAGGTCATGACATGTCGTGAGTAAGGAGGAAAGAATCCATGGTATCCTGACCAAAAAGGCGCCACAAGGCGCAGAAACACCACAAGCTCTGTCCGTTCCACCGACACCAGACTGCCCAACTGATCATAGTACATACACAAAAAGACACCTTACCGGAAGATACCCAAGTATTCTATGAGGACAGCACACCTATAACGCATTTCGAGCCACGGCAAGCTATGCCACACTACATGCCGGCTCCCCGTACCAGGCATCGCGGGACTCGAACCGGCGCTCCCCAGCCCACGGGGCAGGCGCACGACCGTTGTACTACGACGATGGGTACCCTCAATATAGCTTCGGTACTATAACTGCAGAACCGCCAGTACACACCGCCGAACAGAACAATCATTACATGCAGGGGAAGGCGTAGGCATGGCGCCACGGGCGCCGATACCCTTCACGCTTGTGCTCAGGCGCTCACATCTAAGGACACACGAATAACAGAGACATTGGAATGAAACGAAAGGGTGTCATAACCCGAAGAAGAAGACATCGAGAAGTCTTCGGCCAGTGGTGTATCCACCGCAGGACGCAAAGTTGTGTGTAAGGTGTAAAATTGCTTTGTCGATGGTAGGGGCCACTGTGGGCAAAAGGCGCCGGCGACTCGCCCTCTTGGGGCAAAAAGCCACTGGGCACCCGCCCGGCGAAGCCACTCTATCATCTCACATCCGGGACTTGACCAGTCGATGGTTGAGGGCCCAGGAAGAAAGATGAACCTCCAAGATTCTCCCGTAAGGGTATAGTTAGCAACAAATGCAACAACTTTTGTGGGCAAAAGGTGTCAAGCAGCCCGCCAAATAGGCAAAAGGGCACCAGGCTCCCGCCCTTTGAGGCTGTTGCTACTGGAACAACTTTCTGGCTACAAGCAAATCCCCTTGTGGTTCATCTACCGTGGGAATGAAGTCCTGATCATTTGGGGGCATCGGTGTGCCCCAGATACCTGAGTCTCCTCCCAGGTCCACATCAATGTAAAAATCTGCATTAAAGTCTATCTGGGCTGGCGTTCCATCAGATCGGAGCAGGGTCGTTGCCTCCCAGGCAACGGAGTTTGATTGAGGATATCTGCTGTGCATTGCATTCTGTCTGTGTGTGTTACATTCAAAGGGTTGCGGCTCCTACCCAATTCAGCCAGGTCATTGGCTACTTCATTTCCTCTAATATCACAGTGAGAGGGGAGTAGCACCGTTCTGAGCTCTCTTCCTGGCAGGTTCAAAAACTGAAGCAAGGCCGACCAACAATGTACGGTACCCACTAGTCCTGTCGAACACCTCCCGCCATTGTCTTTCCATTTCTGCACCCCCCCCTTGATGGCGTCATTTACAATCTTGCTATCCAACGCAATCAAAATTCTACCAGTAGTGAAGTGTTCCAGAACCCGGAGCACAGCAAATAGTTCGGCAGCATTGTTCGTCTGCCTCTCTCCCTCCGGGTTCGGGATGGCATGCTTTATCCTAAGGTGCGGGCAGTAGACACCGAAGCCCGCGACTGATCCCACCAGTTCCATACGCACAGAGGAGTCCATCTGTGTAAAATACAAGCCACTCTTCAGACAAATATGGTTGCAACGCTGCTAGCGCCGGAGCCACTCTTGCTTCCTTATTGAGTTTGCGTCTTTCAGATCTCTGATTGCCCTGCTGGGTAAAAAACCAATCCCCCATAAAAATTCTCGGTACTAATGTACTTCTGTTAAGGAGCTCAAGTATTGCATAGCGTACAGAACGAAAGTAGGAGGAAAAACTACCCCCCGGCCATTTGGCCAGCTCCATCATCTTTTGGGCCCATACAGACAAAAATGTGCGGTACTTGCGTGTGTGAGGCAACACATTAAAACGCAAAAGGCAATGTGTGACCCACATCGCCTGTCGTGCTGTCCACAGCACTTTACCCGGCAGGGTTGCAACGGTCTCTTCCTCATGTGTGCTTGCAAATTGCAAAATGAGTGTGAAATGCCATGCACATCAATGTAACTGCCCAAGGCCTTGTCAATGCAATCAGCTGCTACTTTAATCAAGGAGCAGTGAAATAGGAAGTGCAAATCGGCCTCATCAGCTCCACAGATGGGACATCCTCCGATGTGCCCTGTCAGTGGCTGTGTTCTATCCCCTGTTGTGCTTAGCTTACCCCACAACGCTCGATGTATGAAGTCCCTGGGCTGTGGAGGATACTGATTGGGCTTGAAGTATTTCCAAGGAAACTGTGACTCTTTGCAGAAACCAACTGGAAGGGTGAGGATGTGTTTGACCATATCTCGGGATCCCCAGGTCGCCCAGAAACTGGGACAAGAGAACTCAATCGGATTTAAATGGGCACGGTGCAACAGTCTCCTGGCAGCAATGCGGTAAGGGGATTGGTATGTGTGTGCTATTCCTTTAATCAGAGCGTCATGAGAGATGTCATGCCCATACACTACTCATTTCCAGACAAGCTGAGGACGGTGATAGGTGTGATGATTCTCATTTCGATACAGCGCATTGTGCCACAGAGGCAAGTTTTGCAAGGAGACCAGTGGTGATGCATACGGTTCATCCAGCTGCTTGAGCCACGAAAAGCTTTTACCTCACAACCCCAAACAAGGCACATGCTTTCAGTCTGTGATGCCTATTTGCAACAGTGGTAAGAACCCTAGATGCAGGACCAGCCCAATGCGTTTGGACCAGTCAGTCATTGGCTGCACAATGTCGGCCGATAGTTTATGTGGTTGCCTAATGAAGCTAACAAACATGTGTTCAAAATGCCAATGCAGCTATGCCTCTGCCTGCAGAAAGTTGTACCCTCCTTTCCCTGGAGGCGGTGACAATATTGGTAACGTGACAGACCAACTGGTAAGCTTTAGTCCCACCCAATATGTATTGCGGAGCTGTGAAATGACGGAGTCGTTGGGCTGATAAGCCCGGGCTGTGAAATTCAAGAGCGGCGGTATCCAAATTTTGAGAAGCGGTACCCTTTCATTTAGACCCAATGGTAGCTTGAGTAAGAAGTGTGCTCGTTTTCGTGCAATTGCTAGGCATTCAGCGAACGCTTGTTCTCTTGTGATGTGGCCAATCCAAACCCCCAAATATTTTAACTTGGATACAATGAGGAGTCGGGTGTCTCTGTAATCAGCCGGGCTGAGGTCCCCTTTCAAGAGCGGCTTGCTCTTGTCCACATTGATTTCAAGCCGAAACAACTTGGAAAAAATTCGCAATCTGTGTAAAACTGCATAACCATAGCGTGCACGTGTGTACTTTGACCTGTAAAGATTAAAGCCAAGTCGTCAACATACATTCGTGGTACTGCACTGAGGCAATGCTGCGGTAAATCATACAACAACGGGGACACCATGAGCACAAACAAGTAGGGTGAGAGCGGATCACCCTGTCTAATTCCTGATTAAGGCACATGCATAATCTCACGCACAATTTGTCCATTGACAATGTATTTGCGCGGTCCTCTTAGAAGCGCAAGAACCACTTCAATAAAAAAATGTGGGATGCCCATGACTTGGAGCACAGCAATGCACAACTTGAATTGTATGGTGTCATATGCTTTAGAGAAGTCTACCGAGAGGACGCACCATGGTCCATATGAAACCACCCTCCCACCGTATCCCGGATATGCTCAAAGATCTTCCTACCACAAATTGAACCTTTCTGGGACAGTTGGTAACATTTTGCTCACACTCACGAATCGCACACACCGTCCTGAGATTGTTCAGCTGTTTCATCATTCTGTATGCCTGATTCACCCTTTCACTGCATGTAAGATCAAATTCCTCATCCTGAGTCAAGAGTTCTTGCAATTTCCCCAGTACAGTCTGTCCCTGAAAATCTTGGTGTACATCATCAACCATTTGACTTAGTGCCTTGTATGCAATCGCATGTGTTGGAGGCTCAATTCCCCGATCACGGAGCAAGTCCGATCCCTCACCACACTTTCTGTTGACCGAGCTCCGATATAATACAGAAACAACCCGACTAACGCCTTTGGAATTTCCCGTCCTAACCGGACTGTAATGCGCTGCCGCCTCCCGTATCAGGGAGGCTCACACATCCCACCAATCCTCCGCATCTTTGGGGATGGATTCCAACTGTCGTCAGAGTGCGTTTGTGGAGGCGTCACAAGAGAGCATATCCGGACATACCTTGTGTCTATGACCCCTTTTCGAGGGAACGCGCGCTGTAATGGCCACAATAAGAGCTTTGTGGTCAGAGTGTGCAAGAAAAGTGGCTAAGGCCCGCCTGTACAACCCACATCACAGTCACTTACATGCACTTTGTTGAGTCTCCTTAGAATATGCGGTGTAGTGGATGTGTGCTCATCTAATTGTTGTGGTGTATCCGTTTTCTGTCTTTTGACGTTTGGTGTGTCTTGATCTCTATGGATTGCTCCAAAACCATAAGTCCAACCAAAAGGGTAAAAACTTAGATCATCATGATTCCTAAATAGGGTGACCCAAGAGTCACTCAAGTTGGCTGCAGCCAGGGCCCCCAGCTCAGCTTCCCTGCTCTGCACAACAACAGAGGTATGGGTGATGTCAGCCCGCAAGCTGTGAACTGCGGGTATTGTTACCGAGTTGTGATCACACAAGAGTATGAGATGTCCCTCAAAATTCTTGATGATTCGTTTGATCAATGACCATTGTTCTTTGCGCAGCGTGGGTAGGTGGTGCAAGTGACCCACCATGAAGAATACTTTGGAACCAGAATTATGCCTTAGGTAAACAAACATGAGCCAGGGAGAGAGCAAAAAGCTGGAAATGTGTTCCCACGCATTAGACCAATATATGGCTGAAGCACCCCTTCCACGTGGATTGAGGTTACCCATGAAATCAAAGGATCTCAAGTCGGCTGTACGGTGAATGGACGTGTAGTCATCCCACAGCTTGCCATGAGGCTCTTGAACTCCCACAACGGAAGTACTATGTTTGACTGCCGCTCCCAACAAGAGTACATGCCTTTGATACTCCCTGTCCCCTCGAGTCACATCCGTGTTTAACCCATTGGCATTGTACGTCATCACCGAGAAGTTGTCTGTGAATGGGCACGTGTCCACTCCCCCACTGTGGAGGGCAATGTCCTGCAGGATGCTCATTTCTTGAGTTCTTCAGATCCAGACTCCTTTTGCCACACGGTTTTGCAAAGGTCAGCAAGCTCTCATCAATATCCATGTTGAGTCCGACATTCGAGGATGAACTTTTCTCTTGATTGGCTTCACATTCCGCTGGTTTGGTTTTGACATTTCTCAAAGCATTATATTCCTCGGCAGAGATGGCCCTAAATTTGTCCAGACCATGTGCCCTCTTGAACACTGTACCCGCAAATTTGCTTATCTCCTTTTTGATTGCTCTCCAAGATGTTGTGCGTACAGCACCAACGGAAAATGGCCGCCGTCGTAGGTCAAAGTTTTTAAATGTTTCACTGATCGAGCACATAGCAGTTCGTAGCTCGTGGGCGGCCCACCAGGGTGGTACATCTACCAGTATCATGGCATCACTTGCCGGCGCTGTTGAGCCTCTTGATCCTGCGTCGCTAGCAACGTCTTACATCACATCAATTTCCCTCAGAATTCGACGCAACTCATCATTGTAGAAAGATACCCCATGGTTGTTGTACATAGTTTCCACGTGTTGCTGTAGGAGTGCATCCGCCCTGTGGCTAAGGCCAATGCGCAATTTCTTCGCAGACACAACATTGATGATGAGGTCATTCCATTTTAGTGAGCAAATTTGACAGGTCGCCAAACACAGAAAGCACTAGAAAGAATAGGAAAGGGCGCGTCTTGGTCTTGTGAGTGGACCGCACGTATAATTCATATTTGTGGGGTTGATTTTTCAATTCGTTGTTTCTAATCCATTTGTAAAACTCCATGATAAAGAAAGGCTTGGACCCATGTTTGTTAATGAAGTCAATCGCCTGGGCCTCCGTGAATTGTAGATACACTTGCTTGGTCATAAGAGTGTTTTCATAGTAGATGGTGCCAGGCATGGCAATGTCTTTGGCTTCACCAATAGCATGCTTAATCCACGAGGAGTGTGCCTGGACAGCAAAGCGATGGGCTGTTATGGCGACATCCTTAAAAATCCTGCTGTCCGGGTCAGCACCGAGACACAATATTCGTTGTGTTTTGAACACAGGCGCTAGTGAGGACTCCCTAGATCTCTGATCACTCACACAGAACCATGTCCAACATTCAGGATGCGCTATTACATAAGTGATCGTCCTCTCAAATCGTATCAAAGAATGCATGTTCACTGGCATTGATTCATTCAGCTTGATACCCGCAGACGCAACTCCCACTTCTTCAGACGTGTCATTAAAGATGATCAGCGCTATGTGATTCAAGTTGCCCACTGCAGCCAATATTTTGTTGACGGATTTCTGCATTTCCAGGATGTCCTGCTTTTGAATGACCATCATTACGTTGAGCAATTCTCGTAACATGATTGCCTGTAGCTGCTCAACAGTGTCTGTTTCAATGATTCCTTGCAGCGATATCATGGTTCCTTGATCAAACAGGTTGTGCATGTAATGGCATGACATTATGACAAATTGGTACTCATTCAAGTCCATCGAATGATAAATCTGCTTGGCCTGCGTGATGGTGATGCGTGGCTCTCCGTGCACCCTCCATTTCTGCATGCACTCTTTGGCATCCATTCGGGTAACCCGAGTACTCGAGTTGTTCACGTTGGACTGTTAGTTGGCGTTTTGATGTGTCGGTGTCAGTGGTCACTGCCGGCAGGCCACAGGGGCCCGGCCAAGCATGGCAAATAAGACACCGAAAAGAAATAGACACTCAGAATGTGGTACGGCTTGCGGATACACCAGAAGCAATTGCTTAGGTCGATTTCCCCCGAAAACGCCTTAGGGCCTGCTGTCACCATCAGGGGAGTCACTTGCTCTACCCAAGGTAACTGGAATTTAGGCGGTTACGTCCGTCTCCGTCGTTCAAACCCACACACGCAAAAATGAGTGCGCACTTCTGCGAGTTCTTAGGAATGACCCTGGCCTTGCTGGTGCCTCTTGCTCACCGCACCTCTTTAAAGGCCCCGCCTCCCGAACGTTACTCAGCATGTCGCCTACTGCGGGGCAGTCCACCACTGGTATCCCACTGGCATACTTCTTATCCCAGGCTTGGTATGTACACAGCAGGTCTCCCGGTACGCATCGTCGCCAAATGGTATCTGCCATCTCCAGCTTTCCCACCTCCCCGATCCCTCTCCTTGCGAAATCGAGGCTCACTGGTTCCAGTTCCTCCTCATCGTAGTACGACTCCTCGGACGCCTCCCTGAGTCCCTCCTCTGAAATGGTCGTCAGGGCCTGCGTCAATCTTTCCAATCCCCTCCGCCGGTCAATGGTAGTTGCCAGCCTCCCAAGAGCCAACAATCCTCCCGCCACGAGGTGCTCTTGCCGCCGCGGGACGTCTGGCAAACACATCAACCTCTCCACCTGCCGGCTGAAGGCTTTCAATCCGTCCTCGGTCCGACTCCATGAACCGATACTCGCCTTCGCTACTGGACTCGCTATCGTACTCCGCGCGTGTGGCACTCGTGGGCTCCGAGGACTTGCTTCTTTTCCTTCTCTTTAGGCCGGCTTCACTTGCTTGTGCCCTAGCGCGTCGCTGAGGTGCAACGTCTCGCAGATCCGCTCGGATCCATCGTCTTGCCCATAGGCTGTCCACAGGTTGTTCTTCTGACCTGCATTGCAACGTACCGCCTGCCCCTCCCCCCAACCGGTCCACCGGAATCGGGAGTTGTATTTGTCGTTCGCAACACCAGGCGTGCGTGGGATGGCAATAATCCCTGGCAACACTGGGGGTGACCCACCCTCCCGCAAGCATGATCGTCTGGATACGGGCGCCTCAAAACCACAAGACGGCCGCACCACATCTTCGCAGGGCATGCCACCTGTACCCTTCGAAATCCGTCCCTCCAACGATCTTTTGCCACCCCTATTGTAACCCCGCCGCTTCCTGGAAGGAGAAGGGCAAGTGGGCACGCCCATGTTTGAGTCGTGAGATTTCACAGAGGAACAATGCCCACCATTTCGTCCACGGTCCCACCTCGACATCCCAAGTGCCCGGCCCCCCCTTTTCGCCATTAAACCGGACATCCCCACGGGCACTGGTGCGCATTGTCGCCGCTTCTCCCACTCATAGCAGGCACGCCACGCTGATACGGGCCAACCCCACGACCTCGGCGCTTGCCGGGTCCACGACGTGCTCCGCTAGCCAGACGAAAAATTCGATTGGCGCCCAGCGTACCAGGGCGGACTCGCCCCGCACCCGCCGCTTGGCCAACCGCTTGACAACCTTCGTAATCCGTCTCCACAATCCTGGGACGAAGTCGTAGCTTGTCCAGCTGTCTACACGCCGACAATAACTTCTTGAGGCTTCCCTGTGTGTTCGTACCTGCCACCATCTCCTTGATCTCCAACTCCAGAACCTGGCGGGGGCTCGCTCCAAACTGCTCTCTACTTCGTTTCCGTAGCTTCCGGAGTGCTGGCGCGTAGCCTTTTCTGGTACTCTCCTCCAAGGCATGTGTCGCCGCCGACAGCCACCAGTGCCCACGCTCCGACTCGATGGCATCCAAGTACGCCTGCGCTGCCTCACAAAGTCCCCGACCCCCCATGTCCAACTCATCCCACGTCCCCCCTCTCTGCTCTCGTAGTCAGGCCCCACAGCCAAAGGCCTCGGCTTCATGGTACCAATGACTTTGTCTACACTTGGGGCATGGCACCTTTGGCGGGTTGGTACAGTCGATCCACTTCTGGCTCTTTTTCGACCAAAACTCTCGCCTCCACAGCGAGAAACCGGATTTCCACCTTTCCTTTGCGCCCACAGCTTGCTGGTTGGGTGGCTGTTTGTCGTCCACTTCTGCCACTGGACTGTGGGGACGACGAGCTCTCCGAGCTGTCACTGGACTCACTTGTAGTCCCATTGGAGGACTTAGTATCCCTCGACCGGCGCCTCTTACCTTTCTTGTTCTTCTGGCTCGCCCGTTTCGCCTTCTTGCGCTCCTTGCAGCACTTCTTTTTCTCCTTCTTGTGCTTCTTCTTCCATGCTTCCCTCAAGTAAGTACTCCCTTGGCGATCCATGTTGCGCATGATATCCCATATTCCTTTGTCTACAGAAGCGCCATTTTTGGGCCTCCGCTCCCGCCTCCGCTCCGTACGTTATCCCCGTAAGCTAGGAGAACGCGCACAACGACAATAACACTCCGTAACGCTCTGGAACGCGGATAACGCGGAAAACGCACAAAACGCTTCCAGAAGCACGACCAGAAGCAGAAAACCGGAACGCGGATAACGCGGATAACGCGGAAAACGCTTCCAGCAGCACAACCAGAAGCAGAAAACCGGAACGCGGATAACGCGGATAACGCGGAAAACGAGGGACTCACTTCCAGAAGCACCACCGGAAGCACAAAAGCGGAACGTAGAAAACGCGGCCAACAAACGACCCCTATACGACGCTAAAAACGGTGGAAGCAAAGCTGGAGGCAACATGCAAAGTGCTTTTCTCCTTGAAAGTGGTTGAACCGCATAAAAACTCATGCGCGAGTGCGTCGGGCTACCTCAAAAACCCCCAGAAGCGTTGTAAAAACAAGGGTGTTTTTCCCGACCCCTAGAAGCGCCCATTTCGTCATCTACATCGTAGACAAAGGAATATGGCATTGACCAGACCGTACTGGCCTGCTTTTTCCCGCTGCTGCAGGTAGTCACGAAGGGTTGTGCTCAGTCGAACCGTCCACTTAGGTGCACCTGGCCTTTTCCTGATCTTGTGCACGTTCTCCAGGTTCAGGACCTCGTACTGGCGCTCTTCCTCGTCACTAGGCCCGGGTTCTCGCATACGGTCCTCATGCAGCCGAACCTGATGTCCCACTTCGCCGTACTCCCTGCGGGCCTCCTACAAAGCATCCCAGTCATCGGGGTCGTGATACTCCTCGCGGCGTACTTGCACATACCTCGTCACAGAGAAGTCCAACAGGGCACCTACATACGTTTCGAAACATCCCAACACCTTCCAAAAATGCTCTGGCTCTAGTCCCGGGCAGTTGACGCTGACGTCCGTCAGTAGCGAAGGCAAGTTGCCTTTGAACCTGCCTATCATTTTCTCTATGGCACGTGTCAGCGCCCCAGCTGTCGTCGGCAACCCCGCCAAACATTCCCTCCAGGTCACATACTTCTCTACCCGGAAGACGGCCAATGCCGCCAGCGGTTGCGAGTCCCCAGTCTGACCCTCATCTCCAACAACGTCCCCGGAGCGACACCTAGGGCCCGCAGGGTTACACCCCTCACCAGCACTGTAGCCCCTGCAATGAAGATGACGTGCTCAGAGTCCGCAGTACACCACATTGCAAACTGTCGGTAATCCGCGTCAAGTTCGACGGGCACGTGGTGTACGGCTCCTCGTAACTCACACAGCAAAACATGTCGATCCCAAACGAGTAATTGTCCCTCCGGGTCCATACCCTCTCGTCCACGCCTTTTGGGAAAATTGCCGTTTTGTGCAGGCGTCACCAGTTTGCACACTGTCCCACTCATCTAGCACCGTATCTGAATCCCAACCGTCTTCTCGATCGTGCCACCATTCCATGAGTTTAGCCTCATCTCCAAAGTCCAAAACTCCATGGTCAGCTCCCAGGCTTGCCACAAACCCTTGCCTTGTACCTTTGAATTCCCGGGGTTCCTCAGCGTGATCTTTCCCACCGCGTGCATACCCTGAGCAGCCGACATGTCGTTCGTGTATTGGGCTCCGTCCGCTGCTGCATCCCCGCCCTCGCCACTAGCCGTCGCCACTGGACCGGCCCTGAGGGAGGCCGTCGTTGGACCCAGCGAGCTCCTCGCCGCCGTCAAAGGAGGGCATTGCCAGGCTGGCCGTCTTGGCGGGTATCACCGGCTGTGGGAGCCCTGGGGGGTCCACAAGGCACGTCCGTCCCGTGGTCTCCTTGGCTCCATCCGCCGCTGCATTCCCGCCCTCACCAGCAGCCGTTGCCACCGGACCGGGTCTGTGGGAGGCCGTTGTTGGACCAAGCGAGCTCCCCGCCGCCGTCACGGTAGAGCCCATCGCCAGGCTGGCCTTCTTGGCGGGTATCAGCTTGTGTCGCCGTAGGGGGTTTACGGGGCACATCCTCACCCTGGTCACTTGAGCTCCGTCCGTCGCCGCATCCTAGCCCTGGCCAGTAGCCGTCACCACTAGAATGGGCCTGAGGTAGGCCGTCACCGGACCCAGCGAGCTCCCCAGTGTCGTCACAGCAGGGCCCATCGCCAGACCGGCCTTCTAGGCGGGTATCACCGGCTGTAGGGGCCGTGGGGAGTTCACAGGGCACATCCATACCACCGCCGCCTTCTCCCCTGTCGCCGCTGCATCTCCTCCCTCTCGGGAGCCTTCGCCGCTGGACCGGGATTGAGGGAGGCGCTCGGTTGCTCCCAGGAGCTCCCCACTACCCCCACTAGGGGGCCACCACGGAGCGGGGTTCACAGGGAGGATGTCGGGAAGCAGGGACAGCAGCAGTCACAGCCATAAGTGTAGTCTGGACTGCATGTTTCTGCATTGTCCTTGTGCAGTCTGCTTTTTGTTTTTACGTGAGCAAATATGCCCTGTCGGAAGCACCCCGCAACTATGGGTGCCTTTCTCATGCCGTCGGAGCGTCGCAATCATCGACGGCTCGCCAACATGGAGAATGGTCCGGGACGACGACGACGAGATGAACCCGGCAAGCATGGTGTACAATCAAAAGTGTGCAACAGGACAAGCCCAACGCCGTGGAGTGAAACAGAGTGCACGCCCATACACATGCCTATTCTATCCATATATTAGGGCCACAGAATTGGGGATGCGGGCGGAGCCGGCTTGGAACATTGATGGACCCGAACTTGCCCTCCGCTCCCCTTGGCAACACACCACAGATGACCCCAACAGGCATGTTGTACAATCGAAAGTGTGCAATAGATCAGGCCTACCACTGTGGGGTAAAAGGGGGTGCTGGCCCATACATAGGGCTATTATATCCACATCTTACTTTGCGGTTTTGACGCAGCGGCCTCAAAAAACACGTGCGACAACCCACGCCATAACTCGTGCTCCAACTAGTTTTCGCGCGATAGCCCCCGTGTTGGCCCTTGCGATAACTCAGTTAGAGCGCGATAACACGGCGCGATAACTAGTTAGAGCACCCAGTTAGAGGGCGAAAACTACCACGATAAGTAGTTAGATCAAGGGTTAGTGCACACTAGTTGGGGGGGTTTAGTGCACACTAGGCAAGCTAAAACCAAGGTTAAGAGGTGCCCGCCGCCACGTAGGCGTGCAATGTGGCAACCCCCGTGCAATGTAGAAAATCACGCCCCATCGCTCACCCTCCCATGGCAATGGAGCATGTAGTGCCCGGATGTTGAACAACACCGGGGCTTGTGGTGTGACCTTGCATGCCCAACCCACAACCTCATAACCCTTGTACACGCAGGTGTGCCGCTTTTTGTCCCTCAAGGAGGGATTCAGCAGGCCACAACTTTCCACCCAAAAATCTCCTCCCCTGAAAGACCCCACACGGACATGCAATCGGCGCCATGGGCGCCCCATCACGCAAATTGGCGTGAAGGCGCATGGTCTCAGTCCCTTGGGGGCGTACAATTTGGATGCTTTGGGACGGGAGGCCTCAAGGTAGCTTCAGCCACCCTGGTCGTGCTTTTTCGCGGTCTCAAGCTCACGATCTGCGATCCTTTTGCGGACCGGCCTATCGTGGAGCTTGTGGGGGTTGCGCTTGTGGTGGTTGCGGCCCCACAGTTGCTGTACATTGTACAGCGGGCCCCTGAATCTTTGGGCCTGCACACAATGGGGGGGTTCTCATGGAAAATGGGTGCCTTCTCTGAGGGAGGCACCCTCCCTAGGTCTTCCCAAAGACTCTCGGGCTGCACAAGGCTCAAAAAATCGTGCTCAAGCAAGTGGTTCACCACCAACTTGTCCCTGGTGGTGACCACAAGATCCATTGGATCCCTATTGAAGGGCCCCATGGGCTCTGCCTCAACCACTTCCTCGGCCTCCCCAATAATGGGAGGTGTTGGCCCAAAAGGAAAAAGAATCACCCCCTGCCCCGAAACAATGTTGGGAGTGGTGACCCCCTACCACTCACGCTCCCACTCCTTTGTTGGGCAAAGGGAGTGCATGGGGAGCTTGGTTTCAGGGTCCTCAGTGGAGACCCGGCGGGTGTTGTGGGTAAGGGGTAAGGGAAACGAAACGTTTTCCCTTCCCCGTACTAGGTCTGATCCTTACCTTCTGGACACTAATCACGAGGGGGTGGTGGGGCTTGTCCATTCCCCCCCCACCGCCCAATTCCTCCACCTCCGGCATGGGCCGTGACCGACTCAACCACCGCCTCCACATCCTCCGGACGAAGCTAGATGAAAATCTAGCAACCCCTAGATTTACCTCTAGCAACCTCGAAGATGTAGTCGTTGAGAACCAATGGGTCCTTGTTGTCCACCATGAGGGGGGAAACGATGGGTGATGAGTCCGAAGTCCACACCATTGTCAAAAAGGCTCGCCACAGGGCGCGTCACTTGGGTGTCACCCATCGTAAACCCCTCAGGTCCGCCAAGGTGACGAATCCCAAGGAGCTTTTGATGGTGCTCACACGAAGCGTGGGCAGCAGCAAGGGCCATAGTAAATAGTTTGTGAGCTAAGGCGAAGACGCGAAACGTGGAACAAGAGCAAATACAGCGCGATAAGCCCAGCAAGAACTCACGCGATAACTAGTTTTCGCGCGATTACTAGCGTGATAACCAGGTTATCGGACGATAACCCCCGCGATAACTAGTGCTCTAACCCTGTTCTAACTAGTTAGAGCACAAATGAACCAAATTGCAAAAAGGGCAAAAAGGGCAACACCGAGCAAACGAGACATGCGAGGCAGCCTGTTGCATCATAGTGCACCCGTGTAACACGTGAAGGTCCGTGTTCCAGCCGCATTGAAAACCCTGAAATCCGGGGGGGGGGGGGGGTTCCGCACCACGCCCTAGAGCAGCGCATCCCATGCCCTCATTCGGAAAGTGCGGCGATGGCGAGCGAAACCGGGAAACAAGTGAGGTTTGGCTAAGAAGTGATGAGGCGAGAAAAAAAAATGAGATGGCATGATTTCTCTACATCTGCCATTGTTGGTTTGTCCAAGATGTCGGAGCGCGAGGGAATTCCCACACAATGTGTGTCATCACCTCACGTGCGTCGTCACCTCACGCTTCCACTTGCTACGCCTTGGCTTCGCCAAACAGGCCCACCGTCATACTAGTTCATGCACTCGTCCATGAACATGCACACTTGCTCGTTGCCCTTGGCGTTGCGTTTGACATAACTATGTACAACCGAAGTATTCGAGAGAAGACTCAACCGTGCATTCAAACCACCGCCTCCATTCACTCTATTCTGGAATCTTTTTCACCCTTTTGGAAACATTGTGCCGCATGACCTCATTCTTCTTCCATGGGAGTTTGGATGATTTTCGGCAAGGATTGGCACATCGGCGGCACAATGAGGTTGCACCATTGACAAGTTGCTTGCCTGCACGCTCACCAAATGTACCTAATCTAAGTGGCCTTTATCATGAAAAGTATTTCTTGCCAATGACGCGCTCGACAAGGACGCCGTGAAAAGATTAAAAGCACCACGAAAGCAAGAAAGGGTGTTCACACGCCGCGAGAATCCAAGTATGGTGTTTGATATTTCATGCATGATGGCTCACACCTTAAGTGCTATGGCCACTAAACGGCGGCAGTTCGAAAAGACATTGTCATGCAAAGACATTGTCATGCAATCGGTATAATTTGGTTGATTGGCGACTTCGGAAAAATATTTTATGGTTCAAGATAGTACCACAGAACCATGGGTCAATGACAATCACCTTTATGACATTAAGGACACACTGCTTTGCAACACCTAAATGCCAAATGCCATCTTCAAGGGGTCGTAGGACCAGGAAAGTAAAGCAATGTGGACGAAGACGCCGGAAACAATTCGTTCGTTGCTTTTTCACCACATCGTCCCCTCTCAGCTTAGGGACATGCCTCGACTCACTGAATAGTCTGCAAGAAGGTGGCCAAAAAATCCACCACGACGTTTCGATTTCCCTTCAAACGGCCCATCCTTGGATCGCATAAATGGAGTTCAAAAGTATTGCGGTTCTTGGGGCATGACAACATCACACGCAAGCCGAGTATGCCCGCCCATTAAAGGGTCGCCGTTTTGACCCGTGACCGCCCACAACAACAAGTTCCGGCTTCACAACATCCTCGCGATGAGACAAGTTGTCAATGATCCAATTTGAGAAGGGATGGTGGCACCCCACCATGCCGCCCTAGCAAGTTGTTCAGAGAGACAACTACTCCAACAGGCCAACAGGCACCAACTCCTCAGCCAAAATCAATTGAACATGGCACGCGGCAAAGAGCAAAACAAAAGTCGATCATTGGCCCATGGCTCCCCCGGGAGGAAGAGCAAGAGGGTGAAGCACAAAGCGGCTGAGACTATTGCTCGCACCCTTTCGGGAAGAATGTTCCCCAAAGTTAGCATGCAGAGGAAGGCAAGCGAAGGCCCATGTCGGGAGCGCGAACTCACAATGAGCCTGCCACGGAGGTAAGTAGGGGAGGAAGTGAAGAGGAGCGAAGGCGACAAGGCATATCTGAGAGAAGAGTGGACCTCACATCGGGTTGTCATAGCGACTCTCCCACCTTGTATTAAGTTGACTTCATGGAAGATGAGTCCCCCCATTGAACATGCCGGGGGACGCTTGTATAATGAGAACAAATTGCCATGGATCGTCTCGGAGAACGGTTGATTGCATTAAGGCAACTTAATCGTTGATCTTGTTATCAAGTCTCAAAATCTAGTGCTTCGTCAGGTGGCAAGACACGGCACAAGTGTTTTCCCTAGGACCCCAGCAGTGCAATGCAAGAGCGAAGGAGAAACAAAACAGCCACTTACACCGGTGTATTCTGCAGCACAGTAGCAAACAAACAGGATGGCGCACATGCAGGCATGGGACCATCTATTGTTCACTTGAGCTTGGGTATCATTTGCATTCATAAAGCACATATCACTGGGTTGCATGCACTGGCATACATACACATCATGCATGGTCACCCCGCCGTGTCGCCCTTAAGAGAGATGGAAGAAAGAGACGGTTCTGCGTACCCGTAGCATCATCATTCCAGATGTAGAAAACATACCATTCTCGGCACTTCTGTCATTCTCCTTCTGTTACAGTACATAGGCGTATTTCACCCCATTTATTCAGGCTTTTCCTGAGGTTCCCCGTCCACCATCGTTTCGGCATGTCTTTTTTGTTTAGGAGACTCACCACCCGTTGCACATTGACTTGTTTTGTTTCCGGTGTAATCCAATAGCGTAAACACTGTTTTACCACTGACAGAATCCATGATTGCAACATGCATTGGGCGTTCGGTAAAGAGCGTCCGGCATCTTTTTCCATTGTGGTGGTGATGAGCCTTGCATCGGCTGCTCTGCATAATTGGGCAAAGACAGTGGGTTCGGTCCATACGGGGAGCACAATTCACACTCCAAGAAGCAGAGTCGCTGGCCCTGCTGTTCAATTGTTATTTCCATATTTGTCATCCTCGCAAAACCCTGATGGA
Source organism: Eutreptiella sp. 'Long Island Sound 2002' (assembly GCA_964036045.1). NCBI lineage: Eukaryota > Euglenozoa > Euglenophyceae > Eutreptiales > Eutreptiaceae > Eutreptiella > Eutreptiella sp. 'Long Island Sound 2002'. The sequence goes on along the minus strand of OZ038383.1, from coordinate 68,906,399 downwards.
TTTTTGTGGTCGAGAGGTCCAGGGAAAAATCCACCTCCGTTGGTTGGTGCAAAATGAGGAAATTATCTCTATAGCACAGCCACATCAAGTGATTTAGTTCTTCATGCAAGTCACCTCTCAGCTCCCGGTGGATTAAAACCAGTGAAGCCGCTTGTGCACACGTTGAGCCCCCAATGGGGATCACAGTGTTCTGTGACATCACGGACGACGGGGACACAAAAACGTCATTGGCATGCAATTCAAAAAGATTATAATGTAGAACGTCATGCAAAGTGAATTTACAGAAAACATCCCGTGATCCATGGACCGTGTTGTCCATTCGTCGGTTCCCATCTTTAGCCAAATAAAATTCCACCGGTCCCCTGGTGTTCTTCTTCGCTTTTAGTGGGTTGTGGCTCCATACCGGGGCGGGGGTCCACGACACAGGAATTTCTGGAAACATTTCCTGCACGTCCATTTCATTCCAAAATGGCGCACTCGTTCCTGCAAACTGGGATTATTCCAATTGTGACGCCCACTGTTTGATAGTATGCAACACTTGGGGCATCACAATGCGTTCACGTGACTTGAAAACCTCCGCCGCCATTTTCCATAACAAGCTTAAAGCACGGCCCATGAGCATCTGTATTTTCTGAAAAGGGTGGCAGGCATAAGTAAGAACCTCTCTCATTTTTATAACGGGCGGGGAGGCACATTCGAGACTCTTATACTTCAGCAGCAACTTGCAGTTGGGTGCCGGTAGCGCACAACTGCGTGTTGTACCACGGTGGTAGCATGAAGTGTGGTGGGGCATTTGGGGTGTCACATAACATGAATGGTCGCGTAGGACCACAGGCCTTGAGATTGCCACACCAAGCTTCGCTGGTCCAGCATACGTAGGTGGCTGAGCACATACAGTGGGGTTAGATTGCCGAGGTGCATGGAGAGGAGCAATGAGGGGTGGGTCGTCACCAGAATTGCAGGGCCGGTATTTTCCCTTCAGTCCCCTAGTGTATTGTCCGTTGGACTTGGGGGTTGGTGTCCCACCGGGTGGGGGGGCGCGGGCGATATATCGTTGGAGCTTTGTATTGCATGCACTGAGGGCGTGTCCCCATGTGTCCACAAACTCCTGTGACATAGTGTACTCCATCCTTAGCACTTTGGACACGGTCCTGGAGGCGCGAGCACAAGTCTGGGTGGAGATGTGCATCACTAAGGGGGTCAAGTTCCCGGGAGAGGAAAGATTTGGCACGTGATACAACATATCGGAAAGCTTGCTCCGAGGCATCAGCCGGTGTGTGCGTGCGAAGCAGTTCGGAGAATCGTTTTGGCCGCTGGAAAAAAGCCTCTTTGAACCTACGGTACCAAATGTTTCTGCATCTAGCCCGCAATGCGGAAGTGCCCTTGTGGAACTAGTCTGTTACCCAAGACACTCGGAGTTGTCCTAACTGCTAATTTACATGGGAGAGGTGGTGGGTTTTCGGTGTGGTCGCAAGTAGGTCACCATAAAAACCTTGGACTGTTGCCATCGCAGATAGGGAGAGGTGATCTTTGTTACCCGGGATACAGGTCAGAGTGCACTTCAGCGCGGATATGGTTCCACTGGGGAAGAAGAGCAATTTTAAGATTCTGGGTCAGTGCCTTGGGATCCGTGCGACCCGAAAACAATGGCAGCCACCCTAAATCCCTTGTTACGCGGTGCCCATCCCTTGTGGGTATACCGCATTTCTCAGCAAGGTGCGCACACTCACAGGGTTCCGGGGTATCACACACCTTAAGTACATCACTAGTGGGGATATGTAATTGGCAAGACTTGCACAAATCCCCAATCGTGGGGGTTCGTTGCGGAAAGCGCAATGCAACTTACGAGATAGTCCTTGAGAGCCGCTGGGGCTTTCGGCTCACGCGCGATTTCCCCAAATATGATACCATACAGCGTTCATTTGAGGGTACAATCCATCATTGGTACCTTCACCAGCAATTGTCGTCGAATGACCACCCCCGTATCCCTTTTAATGTGTTTCCGTGCCTTCACAAACACCTGACTAGCAAGTGTTGAGTCGCAGAATTTCTTAGACTCATAAACCAGACGTAGTTTGTCATTGATTGAGAGGGAGCTGTGCATGCATTCAATAAAACTTTTCGCCCTAGCAGTCACGTCGCCTTTTTCTGACGTTGAGTTTTTGGTCTTAGACAAAAACTTTTCGTTTTCAGGAGCTAGTGTCATTTGGGGAGTCGCACATCGGGGATTGCCCGGGTCAGTAGTCGGGATTTCCCGAAACGGTGCATCCAGAACACTTCCCCGGAATTCGCATTCGATGGTTGGACTTGCTCCAGCGGTGTCATGATCTCCTTTTCGAAACCATGTTTCGTGATCGAGTCATGCAATGGCATAGCGGCCCTTTTCCCTTGGTGCATAAGGCCCCAATCCGTGGCCTGAATTATGTGCTCACGACCTCGATCAAATACAACCATGCGCTCCTCTCTGGTCAATATACACCTTATTACACCCTGGGATCCACAGAGCGTAGATCCATCATCCAACCTCGCTGACCGAATGGTCTGTCATACGCCACATGTGTGTGAGTCTACCCAACTTGCAACTTGACCATTGGATTGAGTTGTTTACCGTGTCCCAGGAGCCTGCGGGACGCATGTATAATGAGAACAAATTGGCATGGATCGCCTCGGAGAACGGTTGATTGCCTTAAGGCAACAATAGTGCTTAGCATATGCCTCTTCATTTTTCCATGAGCCTATTTCACAAGAAACTTCAGGTGGCAAATGCAAATGTTGATGCACGTCTATGCCAGCGCCGCTTGTGGAATGGGGGCCAAACACTGACACATCAATGCCATGCTGGCTCAACACCACTTTAGTCAAAGCCGCAGCTCCCGACGCGGCCAAAGCCTTGTAAGGCCTCACCAAAGAGGCCACCACAGGACAAGGAGAAGGCAAATCGTGAACCACATGCTTAGTGGCCTTAATATTACGAAAAGGCAAGGCGGTTGGGCAAACAAGAGGGCGACCGGTCCTCTTGAAAATACATAACCCGTTCCCATCCATGCGACTCCCAACCCTTTTGTTGAGCCGCAATAAACAATGAGGGCGCCCTGGACGCGGGGGGGGGGGGCGCAGGCGGGACGCGGGGGGGGGGGGCACGACCGTTTTCAAGGGACGTAGACATGCAACTATTTTTGGGGTTTTGGCATGGCTTATGCCCTCCCAGGCCCTCATATCCTCTCATGGTAGCAAAGACATTGCTCAACACCGCAAAAAAGTGAACCAGCAATAGTGAGTGTGCAAGGAGCTTTCGCTGTTAGACATGAGACCACATGCGCCACTTGCAAGCCATTTCCCTCCTCAATTGCCATAAGCTCGGAATGCTGCAGCTTTTGTTTCTGTGGCTATTTGTCGTTGCTGAAGGACATGTGTATACAAATGTCCAAAACGCAGCGATGAATGTGTCTATGCCGTCATTGCCTCCGCAAAGGCTTTCCATTATATCCGCTATCTGTCTCACAATTTATCAATGAAGAAACCCTAGTGGCAGATAGCATTTCTTCCCAAAGAAATGCTACTCGATAGCATTTCATGATGGCATTTCTTGATTGGTGATTTCTCTCCGAAGAAACGCGATCTCATCCACTTTTAGTATACTGACAAAATGACTATGTAGCTGATGGGGCGTACAGGCACAAGACTGCTCACAAGTGCATTTGAGGCTAAACCAAGACAGTGACGGCAGGTGTAGTTCGGCTCAAGCAAAAGCACACAGGTCAAAACATGCCTCTGTGACATGCCATGCACTCACATACGTCATCTCTACATTATGAACAGCGATGCACAAGCATAGCGCTAGACTTTTGCTACCTACACCTGGCACACTGCAGGCGCCCCCTTTCATCTTACACCACCACATAGCAGTTCACCTGCTATATCATTGTCTCCTACTTAGAAAGCAAAGCAAGCTGAAGACAAAAATAAAGCCCTGGGCACTCCTCAAACCATGAGGTGTGGCACCCCCTCCCCACTTGAGCGACTCAAATCAGGGGTTAGCTTCTGTGCCTTGGCGAAACCATTGCATAACCACGTGCCCAGGAAGGAACCGAGACAAGAGATGACAATCGTAGACGCGTCAGAAGATGGGGGTCCACCATATGGTCGGGTATCCGCGGATGGCCAGTCCCCAGATCAGATACTGAAAGCTAGTTGTCACGTCATCTTGATTATTCCCATACCATATTGAGTTTGCTACAAGCGAGGGTAGCAGTGAACGCTAGAGTATTTTTGCATTAGGTGAGTCGGGGCCGACCCACCGATCCCATTCAAAAGACAGAGGCTCACTGAGAGAGCAGAGGGACCTGCACACCCTTTTCCGTACATACTCAGTCTCTGCTTATCCTCAGACAAGGCCAGGACACTTTCCCCCCACACCACCTCTTGCTCATGGGGTTCCCTTTTCAGTGGAATATTGTAGATGAGTCGAAGGAAGACAGAAATTACAAATTTCAGATGCGGCAGGATATCTGCCGGCACATTCGCAATGGTGACATAAATATTGTCCCTATAGCGCAAAAAAAGCACAAAGGATTCAGTACTGCCTCCACACGCCCCTGTGCTCCCGGGTGTCGGGTTCGGTGCTTCAGCCACCGCTCCTGCGACTGGACTCGCAGTTTTCAGGAAGCCGGCTACTCCGTCACGATTACCTAGAGGGGTACTGCGAACAATGGCACCCACCCAACCTCTGGGGGACCCGTCCTAGGGCGCTGTGGCTATAAACTGAATCTCTGGGTGACCAAGGCGGACCCATGCCACTCCGCCTTCAACTGGGCCCACCATTTGTGGCAGCCCTGCGGTTCTAGCTCACCCTCGTTAATCAGGGGACATCGGGGGGAGGACAGAATATTACCGGTGAACATCTTAGAAGATGCTACGAATGGGCTGAGAGTAAAGTCCTGGGAATGGGGAATGGATATAGATACACTTGGAAAATCAGAAGGGCGCGGATGCTCGACGAAATCTGGCGGCACAGGCTGTGAACCGTCCAGTAATTGGGTCAACAACTGTGCAATGTAAGTGTCAGAGTCAGGGGTTAGAGCATGGAATTCACGCCATAGCGCCCGTATCTGTGCGAGTTGCGCAGAGACGAACCCGCCAATAGGGACACCGGGTTGCCCCTGCTGCATGATAACACTGCCTGACACAAAGAGAACACTTGGTTCACAATCAAATTTCGGAAACCGCAAAACTTAGTCGCCAGTGATTCTCATAAATGAACGTTGAGTGGACAATCCTACTCTGTCTAAGGCTTTCCCTTCCCTCGAAATAGAAAAGGTTATCTCACACATTCTCTTTTTCTTAGCGATAAAGGTGAAAAGCCAGTCTACCGCGGCGATTGCTTCGGATACTGGTATTGCCCAGAACGTATCGGCCATATCTTTTTCAAGAAGGTGGACCTGTGCTGGGATGGCACGGAGACGCTGCTGCGCAGTCAGAGTGTCACGAACCCCTAGGAGCGATGAGACCACAAAGGTCGGAATCTCTTCATACCGGAAGTTCAGAGCAGTCTGCAAGCTTCTGCTCATTATCCTACTGTCGGCCTGCACTGGATGGCCTTTAAAGGATACGATGTTGCGGAACTTAAGTTCTCCCTCCCGGGACAAATTCATCGCTTTTCCATTTCAAGTTATGAAAAATGGATGGTGCAACACGAGGTTTGCCCGAAGGGGTGGGGGGTTGCGTTGAGGTGGTTGAGTCCGCATGATCCAAGTGTGGTTGAGAAGAGGCCAGAAATTCATTAAGCCAATAGAGGAGAAGATCTGGTTCGAACTATTTCCTCTCGAGTCTTTTGAGAAGCCATGCATCTTTCAAGACACCACTCTGTCCTGTCCTCTTTACAATTTCAAACACCACCATAGCTTTGGCTTCCATGTGAGATGGTGCCCACCCCCAAATGGAGAATCTGGAGCGAAACAAGACGCTCTGGGCGATGTGTTTATCGATCATCAATATGTCTACAGAACCCTGCAACTCTGTGTAATGCTTTGTCCCATTGGCCCAGACGTAAGCCTCGGGATTTTAGCAATAGCACTGCGTTGTGAACAAATTTTGCACTGAGGTGTGGGTGTGTGGCCATTTCATTCTCAATCGTTTGCCATGAGACTTCCGTTGCATCTGCAACAAGGACAGAGATTTTTTCTGGTGTAGCTATGATGTGATCCGTAAAGCACCCTTCAGTTTCAAAGTACACAGGGAGGCTCAGATCTTGCAGTCCTGACATGCATTTATCTGCCCTGGCAGCAACAAATTTATAGTCCGGAAAAAGCCCGCTTTTGGCATTCCTTGTGAAGGTCAGAGCCATGGTCGGAGGCAAGACATTGGACCACTGGTTCGCCTGTCGTAGAATCAGATGACCGGTACTGTTTTGTAGGTTCGGGAACCTTTGCATTGCTGCTCAGCAGGAGCATCTAGATTTGTCAATCCAAGAATCGACCATCTCAGAAATGCTGTCTACAGTGTTAGAACTGAGCCCTTTGTCTGAAACCCACATGCCAAAGCAGTGGTTCAGAGGTACCCAGGACGCGCATGGATTAGCTTCATTGATAGACTCTAGCACACACGCTGTCCAGCGTGGTACAGCAGAGTGCCCGCACGCTTTAATAGCCTGGGCTGCTGAGGGTGTCGGATCACAAACAGTCTGCAGGGTATGTGTCATCCATTGCAAGAGGGCAGGAGGTATATGGAGTTGGTGGAATGAAGAAGTGCAAAACCGCTTGACCGAAACGAATACTCGGTCTGCATATGAGGGCACATGGACAACATGTCGTCTGCGCAATTCGATATTCCATCGTCGCTTCACTCTCCCTATGACATTTGAAAGAGCTTTTCAAATGTGCCCGACTCAACATGTTTTTCTACACATCACAAAAGAAATGGAGAAGCTGTGAAACACTCTCTGATTGGTTTCCTGACTGCATCATCCACAAAACTTTGGCGCGCAGGGTGGTAGTCCTTGGCGCCTCGGTTTTATTAGCAATCATCTCCTCCCATAGGACCCTGTCAATGCCCCTGAAGGGCAAGACCTGATTTACGGTTGGGCTGAGGACTCTAGCCCAGTAGCGTTCACCCTCACCAGCTCTGGCAGGGGAAACTCTCTCTAGAGGAAACATGGCAGACTTGTGGGACCCTTGTGTGTCAAAAATGCGAGCAAGCGACGGCGTGTTGCCCATGCGGATCCGAGAGGCAGAAGCTATCGTTTTGTTGCCGCCATAGTGATTACGTAAACACTTCCCCCGTCCATGGTGTTCTTTGAACCTCTCAAGTCTTAGGCGGCCCTATACGCACGTAGCAAAATTGCCACAGTTCCCGAATGGGTACCACCCCAAAACGGGGGCTGAAAAACCACTTTGAAAAATTGCACAATTGTGCTTTGCAGGGAACACCCCCAAAAACCTGTGAATTATCCAAAATGACTGTGTGTAGGGGGTACAACATGTGCCAGTCAAAAGTCATTTATCCCCTTCAAATTTGGGCACTGCAGTGTCCATCCAAAGAAAAATCCAATTCTTCCAAATCATCCGCTGCTGCATTTCAAACCACACCGTAAAATCCAACCTAAAAAATGAAGCAAGGAGGACGACAGGCAAACACATGCAAAACTCTGGTTTGCTTTTTGTTACCGCATCTGCTGACCCCGTCACTGTGATTGTATGCGAAGCGTGACAAATAATGCACCACCAGTGGTGCCGACAAACAACGGAGGCGCCGCCAGTGCAGCCAATGCAATAATAAATGACGGCAACAATGCCTGCAAAAGAAGTGGCGCAGCAGGGGTAAAAAAATGGCGAGTCGCTGAATTTGGGCACTGCAGCGCCCAAAATTACCAAAACATGAAAAAGGGCACCAGTCTCACACGTGCATAGAACAGGACGCGCGACAGTGTGCAAATCGAGGCGAAAAAACTACTGACATGGACACAGGCAGTGCCAACCGCACAACGCAGTCTACTTCTTCTTTGGGGGAGCCTTCTTACCCTTGGCCTGACCTACTTTGGCGTGAAACATATTGAGGGGGGTACTGTCCTTGGCCTTTTTGGCTGGCCTTTTGGGGGGATCATCAACCTCATCCCCACTGTCGTCGGAGGACGGCTTCTTCTTGCTGGGGGTGCTCCTCTTCTTGCTGTCACCACCTCCGACCACCACGATCTTGTCATCCTCCTCTTCCTCCACATCGTCCCCCCCCTCCTCATCTTCCCCTTCCCCAGGCCGCTGCACCACAACTGGCATACAGTCCCTAATCCTTGGCATCCAAGCGTCCCAGTTAACCAAGTAGACACAGTCCATCTCCTGCACATACGCCGCTAGCTGTTCACAGAATTCGTTAAACAAACCCTGGCGCCCAGTGAAACAAGCTGCCAGACAGGGGGACTCAGGAAGGCAGGACAGGAGCTGTGCTGGCAATACAGCCGATGCTGTCAAAAGCAGGAGCCACACTTCATCCTCGGAGTGTCTGTCGCGTCGGGGAACAATACCAAGCACACGCAGGAGCCAACCAGCCGCTGCCAGACCAATGGTGCTGCCGTATGCACCCTGAGCGCAAATGAAAATATTCGGGACCTTCACCCTAAACTTGTCTGGGACACAGAAGCAAATAGTCCTCTCCTCGAACCGATAGGTCGGGTGACCGACTGCCTGATCAAAAAAAGAGGTCATAATATACTGCTAGCCTCCACACTCCTCAGAGTCGCGCAATTGATTAACCAGGAACTTAACGTCGGCCGCCATTCCACCAATAGCCACAGGTACCAACTTCCCAGCAACCTTCAGCACCAGCGGATGGATATCGTCCATTTGTTCCTTCGTACACTCAATGAAGACCTGTTGTCAAAAGCACATTTCATTACAGATGGGCACTGCAGTGCCTAAAGTGACCAGCAATGCGAAATCGATCCCATTTTTATGCCTAATGGTTGCATACCGCTTTGTACTCCCTCAATGCAATCGTATACGGGATAGCCTTGCCAAGAACCAACGCAATTGCCTCTGCCCGAGCTCCGGCTGCTTCAGTCCCATCCTGCGGCTTGTTGAGCCAGATAGTTGTTGATGTCTCCCCATCAGTCGTTGTCACTACAGTTTCTTTGACAGGCCTCGCCAGCGCAATCCTCAGGTCAGCTCATTCCTCATCCTGCCACAGCGGTGCTTTCTGGATGGTGTCCCAGCTTGGTAAGGGATTTTCGGCACTCCAGGTCCATTTCCCCAGTGACAATTTGGCGGCCCTCGGCGACGTTGCAAGCAGTTTGCGGACTCTTTCCATTTCATGCACGTTCACTGTTAGAACGGGAGACCACTGGTACCACTGGGATCGAAACAGCCTTACGTCGTGGGTCCGGGGGGGGGGGGGGGGTCAACAGCGATCGCGCCAGACCCTGCCGCCCCATAAACATACGTCGAGAAGGATGGATGAGCGTGTTGTCCGGGTGAAGGTACAGCATCTCCCACAAGCGGTCACGCTTCAACAGTCTGGCCTTGGCATGTAGTCCTGCGATCTTGGCCCCATCTCCAGCCATGTACAGCAGTATTTCATCCATCTGGTCGCCATGCAGTCCCGTCAACGGCCGCAAAGTGTAGGGGTTGAGCACTACAGTGCAAAAATTAGGGTTGCATCGAATTTGGGCACTGCAGTTCCCATGAACACCGAAAAACGACAAAAACAGGTACTCAGAGGACATAATACCTTCACCGGCAGTCTTCTCAAAGGTGTCAATAAACTCAGCCACGCGGCCACCAGATATCTGTAGTAATGAAACCAGCGGTCTCCAATTCTTCGAGATTGAGTCCTGGCAGGAATACAGTGTTGGACAGGCCACAGGTACGCAAAGGACTGACAACGGTGGTCTCATGGTGCATCTCTCATACCACAGATGTTTTCTCACCCAGCCGGCCACATTTCCGAAGAGCCACCAGCAGCAACTCTTTCGCTTTGCCCTTTTGCACTTCAGTCCAAATTCGAGCGGCCACTTGTCCCATACTCAGCTTGCTCACTGAGTGTTGTACCGCATTGTGATCGCCTCCAATAATCTCTCTGATGTCAACAAGACAGTTGTGTCTGATCTCCTCGTTGTAGACGTGTTGTAACCAGTCCGGCAGTGCCCGTGAGTTCGCACAGTATTCTCGGTGAAGTCTTTGGAGTGCCGTCAGGATATGAGCCCCGCCCAAGCAGTAGGGAATTTCAGCTGATAGAAAAATGCACCGCAGGGAGATGGGAGATGGGAGATATCAGCGAGATGGGCACTGCAGTGCCCAAACGACCAGAATGTGTGAAAATTACGACGGGCGTGTGACAGGATGGTAGTGTACCTTCGTTTCGCCATATGAGAATGTTTGAGATAGGCCGGCAGGGTGGATTTGTCCTCAGGCTTGCGATCCGCGATAGTACTGAGTCCTCGTCCCTCTCTTTGGTCTGCCCACGCGTGAGGTCGGTGTCAAACTTTATCTTGGTCGGCTGTATCTTGACCAGTTCCTTTTTGATCCACGTTGTCCGGAATGTTTCCGTTGCCCGGTCTGTCCCCGTCCGCTTCACTGGAGCCTGCCCCGACTGCGCCCGTGTCTTCTCTGCTGTGTGAACGGCTTGCGATGCGGTCTGCTGCTCATCCCCTTCCGGCAGTTCGGTATCCGAAGGCATAGCTTAGCAAAGGGGCTAACAAAGGGTCACACGGCACACTACAAAAGGCCACAGGGCTGCAAATTGTTGATTTACAGGCTGCTAATGTTGATGACTACTGGCAGCGCTCGACGATTGAACACAGATGGCAGAAATAGCATCACAGTCGGATGCACCTGGTAAAAATCGAGGGTCAAACTCATTCAGCTCCGAAAGGACAGCCACGGGGGCATCGGAATCATCACTGTGAACAGACACTGCTTCTGGAGGGGGGGGGTCCGGGTCCCATCCATCATCAACCACAAAATCATCAGCCCTCAGGTCTGGATCTCCGGCTGCCCCACCAGCGGGGGGGGGGGGGGTCCTCATCACTGTCACTGTCGCCATCAGCATTGGGGGGGGCGGGTATCCGGGCGGGGTCCCTTTGCGCAAAAGCGCGTGCTGGCCGGCGTCGCTTGTACCGGTCTGGTGTATTACATGCGCGTAGCATGTCCTGTGCCTGTGCTACTGTTGTGTCCATATCACCTGGAGGACGTTGTGGCACGTGTCTACCCAGCTCTGTCATCACGTCAGCATCAACTTTAACAGGTTTAACAAGTGTCTGCAATGTCTTGGCACATAGATCTCGGTAATGCTCTGCAGTGAGCACCGTATCTAGTGCGCAAGGAAAATCCATCTTGGCAGGATCCCACCTGTCTTGCACGATACTCGACTTCTGACTGGACCAGACCAGGGGGGGTATAACACCAACATCAAATCGCGCCATCAATCCGGTGAAACGACAATCAACCAGTTGTGGCAGTCCCTTGGGAACATTAACGTACTGCAGGTCCTTTGGGGTCTGGTCTGCAACGGGAGTGAGTATAAACAGGTCATGCACCTGTTGCAACGTACAGTTCCCAGGGTGTTGTGCCATTAAGTGCACAACACGGCTTAACAGGGCCTCACACGGTTCCTCACTGTGTGCCACCCCAGGTAAGCGGGCAAACCACTGGGACCACAACAGCCTAGCAACAACAATGGTGCACACATATTCAACCTTGTCCTCATAACCTAGGGTGAGCTTCAGAAGGACGTGTAGGCAACGGCTCAACAATGGCCCTGCAGCGTGCTGCTCTCCCTGTGCAGACCAATGACAATCCCTCACTTGCAACCCAATAATAAACAAGGCTGGAATGTAACCATACAGGAGTGTTACCAACCCTTGCACCTGTGTAAGAAGTGTGCCGTGATTAGCGTTACCCGGTCGGTGCAAACCCCTTAGAGTCTGTAACTTCTGTTCCAAAGGTTGGCGCCACTTATGGGCCAAGTGCAAGAGCACCAGAATCATACGCTCCATATAGATGAGTTTCGGAAAGTTGGGCACTGCAGTGCCCAAATTGAGTGAACCATAGGAAAAATAGGTAAATAAAGGGAAGAATCTTCTGTAGCACAGGGTTACACAATATTTATATGGGTGCCATGTGCCATACACTACCGGGGTACGTGTAATGAACAGGGGCACGTTGTACCGAGCATAGCTGATGCTGTAAACGAGCTTAAGGACACGGTAGTGAATATTTTCGTTGACCAACAATGGAAGACGGTGCTGTGTGTGCTGCTGCACCTCCTGGAGCCCGTGAATAATAGAGACAAGGTCGGGGGTAGCGGACACAGTTAGGTTTGTGAGAAAAAAGGGGGTCCAAGCTGGGCTGGTAACATTAGCCCGTCGTATGTCCAAGGGACAACGAACATGTTGAAGGCGGATGGGGTCGTCCATCAACCCTTGCAAGCCATCAATGAAGTCCCTTTGTTGGATGTATTCACCAACGGACCGCCTACTTCTCCACTCCAACCGGAGATCTAACACCCACGTACAAAACGCATCGGCACCCTTATCCACACCCACAGCCTCAGATAGATCCTCCTTTGAAGCATATACCTTCGAACTAAGGAACTGCCGGAAGGGAGCCGCATCCATGGACAAAAGTCCTGTTCGCAGGCAGCAAAGGTAAGGGGACAAAGAAAACACAGACACTATCACAAAACAAACCTGATGCGGCATAGACCAAAAGCTGCTAGCGAAGATCCAAACAATGTATCCCCCAATGGACGTGGGACGTTCCAAAGCCTGGGTACACTCCAAGGTGGCAGTCAGACAACCGGCAATATATCTCCAATGAGCAGAGGATGAGTACCAACGTCCGATGATTCATACGTCCTTTGTCAGGTGTTACGCAATGGGAACCAATAGGAGTGAAATACGGAGTTTTCAATTTTTTGGACACTGCAGTGCCCAAAAGTACTGGAAGTCCATTTTCAAGTGCACATTTGGACAGGAATGGAAGTGATTGGGCAAGGTACATTGTACGTGGCCTCCCGAGTATAACACCGCGGTGCGATGACCCATGGATAACGGGTATGCCACGTTTTGATGCATGCTGCTGCAGTATGACATCACCTGTGGAGATGACTACAGAGGTGTACTGAAGAACCCACTGAAAAAAGCCATTTCAAATTTTTGGGCACTGCAGTGCCCAAAAATTTTAAATGATACAATTTTCAGCCCGGAATAGGGGGTGTATACGTACACCTCTGGAAGCAACAAAAGGCGAGGTTGTGGTATCCCACGATGAAAATCCACGTGGGGTTGGCCAAAAAAATGATATGCTTTTTTGGGGGGCAAAAAACGGATGTTGAAATCGCCATGAATCGTGCCTTTTAGCAACGAAGTCTACATGCCTAAAGGGCCGCCTAAGCAAGTGGGGGGCGTGGTCCCGTAATAGCGCCTACCTGTCCAAGATAGGTCAAGTGGGGTCCACACACCACGTATATAATACGATCTTCTTGCTCAAGGTCGAGGTCATGGGGAGGCTCGGCCTGGCAATGCGTCTAAGTTTTCGATCGGGGGCAGAGGAGAGCATAGCATTGGATTCTTTGAGTGTGGCAGCTACAACACACCAGTTAACTCTTCTCTTGGACAGGCGACGGATTCCCATGGTTTCCAGAAGAGAGCCAAAAACTTGCTTAGGGGAAAAAGCATGTACAGGTTTCGGGGCGGGTCCTGATGTATGTGCATTTGCTGTAGGGGAGGAAAAGGTTCCCTTGGCTCTGCGCAGCATAGGTTGCATAGCCTTGCCAATCGCAGACAAATCTAGATCTCGGCCTATGGGTTGTGTGCCCGAATCAACAATGACAAACTCCCACAGCGCGTTCACTCGGGTCCGGGATTCCTTCTGCCCACCGTAACAACGCAATCGTAGTTATTCAGTCTCCCAAAAAATAAGACCACGCTTTTTGATAATCCAAGTGTCAATCCATGCATTCCATGTGTCAGAGACATCTCGTCTTAGCGCAATAATAAATCTCCATTTGGCTTCAGAAGAGACATGTAGGTGTTGCACCCCAAACCCTTGCGGTATATCATCAAAAGGGTAAAAAGCTGAAAACACAAGAAGCCATGTTGCAAAGTAGGTACAATGTGGAGAATCCTAAAGACGAGAGCTGAATCAAAGCCGAGCCATGCCCCAAACCACCAGTGAGCACAACCTTGTCAAAAACTGGGAAAGCAAGCTTCACCAATGAAAGTGGAAGCTACTTCACCACCAAAATTTGCACCTGAAGAGGCAAGTGTAGTTACCATCTTTGATGAAGATTTACGAAGCTCACACTCGTCTAATGTGTTGAATATTTCAGCGAATTCATCTTAGTTCATGAGGAGGATGATTATGAAGAGTTTCCTCCCACCCAATTGTGTGAAAGGGGGGACGTGTTTACTTCACTTGCAGAAGGCCACGATGCATACCGTGAAGCGGCTTTTGCAGCCCCACGTGGCGAGGAGGGTGCGGCCAACAATCAAGTCTTCACAAACATGCCCTTGAAAGGTGCCAAGAACCAAACGTAGCCCCATGTAAGCCAAAGGCTGAACCCGGTGTATGCTATATGTGTGATGAGCCAAATCCCCGAAAACGTGACACTATGGGTCTGAAATCGGTGTCACGTGACTGTGTGATGCCGCAGAGCACCACCTTGGGTGTGCCAAGTTGGCCCCAGCTCCTAAGCATGGTTCATGGATTTGTGAAAGCTCCGCCATGACGCTGTAAATGTTCCTTTTTGTGCATGATGGTAATTCAGGGGAATCACAATGGTAGCCATTCCGCCTCCAGTTATGCGGGGTACCATAGTCAACAAAGTGACGTTTTGCAGCTCATTTGAATTGACCCCTCTTGATGCCACCCTATTATGAATGTGGGTTTTGCCATCTAGGGTCGGTGATAGCGTTTCTTCATTGAGAAATTGTGAGACTCATATAGCGGATAAAAAGAAACGCTATCATGATAGCGTTTCTGGGGGAAGAATTGCTGGGGGCCGTGCCTCAGCATTTCTTCCCCAAGAATTGCTATCATGTAGCGTTTCTTGTATAGTGTCATCTCTCTTCGTGTGGATGTCCCGGAGGTTTTGTCCCATGGTGCTGGTTTTTATGCACTTGTCACCATTCTTGTCCAAGCATGACGACAAAAATGGTTAGGGTCCTATCCGGTAAGAGAGTGCGGCGCGCAAAAAGAAAGAAAGAAATGATCCTCGAACGCATGCTGTTTGAAAAAAAAGTGAGAAGCCCAACCGGGGATGTAGCCTTCTTGCAAAATATTTGCTGAATTCAGGTGCACCAAGCAGTGATGAAGGAACAAAAAGTGACCATATTGTTCAAAAAAGTCCGTGGGGCAACCAAACCTCTCAAAATTAAAGCATCACGGAACCAACCCTTGGGGCTCTTCCCTATTGGTTGTAATCAAGACAAATAACATTGTTCTCACCGTGCAGGGGGACGCCGGGGGCCGCGGGGGAGGACGCGGGTGGGACGCAGTGAGGGCACCCTCAACGAATTGCCACTTGGACCTGTTGCCCACAAACGCAAAAGCTGAGCTACCCCCCCCGCCCCCGACAGCAGAGCCACCAGCAAAAGACCACATAAGAGACCCAGTCGAATTTTGGAGCCGGCCTTGACCAAAGCGCAAAGAGACCCACTTGGAAAAATACACTTTAAGGGACCGAGTTGCAAAAAGATACAAAGTCGAAATCCAACCAAAGCCCAAGCCCTGTTGTGACAAGATATTTGTAACGGGATGCTCCAACATTGAATGTTGTGGGTAGAGAAACATCCATAATGGTGCTGAACATAGTGACATATGAAAAAACCGAGGAAAAAACTCAATTAACAACTAAAAATTAACCACTCTTATTTTTTTTTATAAAAAAGGCATCATTCAATGTATCAATCATCGATACACAAAGTAGTGCAATGATGTCATGATGTCACCAAATCATGTGATCATCACCCACAAAACGGGTTTTTTGGTGAAAAAATGAAAATGGACAAAAGTGGGCTTGTTGCGTGCGGCTTGTTTCAGTGGGTCCGGAAACACGTCACAACAGGCTCTAGAATGACAATATAAGAGACCCGCTTGAAAAGGGACACTTTAAGAGACCCAGGGCTTCGGCTCCGGATCAAAAAATTAAGAGACCCGGGTCTACTGTTGGGGGGGGGGGGGGGGGCTATCCCCCCTGGTGATAGTAGACCCACCAGCAAAAGACGTTGTAAGAGACGCACTCCAATCTCGTCGACGGACCCGTCCCCAACCAAAACGATAAGATACCCACTTGGAAAAGTACCGTATAAGAGACCCAGTTGCACCAACTTAGAAGAGCACGCTCAGCACAACCACAAATTCATCAAATCAACAAGTGATACACAGGAAACTGAGCTAAAGCCCGGGCCCTTACGTGACAAGATAATTTCAATCAGATACTCCCAAATTGAATGTCGAGGGTATTGTCACACACGACTCCAACAAATAGATCTTAGATTGACATTACTGCCGTAGGCCAAGGCGAACACTTCACGCCAAGGCACAATCTCCCTCACCTGCTTCAAAACCATCAACCGACACCTGACAACGTGTCAAGTGTGCAAGTGGTTGCCAAAAGGAAATAATAAACAAAATAATAGGAAATTAAAAAAATGAGAAACAAAAAAAGTAAAACAAAATCCAATGGGGGTGCCCACCGCCTGAGACCGCCTGCGACTGCTTCAGAAAATTTTCGTACACGTCTACGGATGGCATAACCCATACACTCACCCCCCCCATTTCCTCCAGCCCGCCCAGCCTCCCTCCCTCCGTCCCTCCAAGTGTGCAATGCATTAACCAATTGAAGGAAAGCCATATCACAATTGTCTGTTGCATTAAATAGTAGCAGTGGCAATGGCTTGTTGCATGCCTCATTCATGTCAACACAAGTGGTTGGACCCAAGGAGCCTTGGCCTTTTGCCACTTGGCACGATGAACAGGCACCTAGTTAGCTTCTACTGGATTTGTCGCTTGCCCCTTTTGTTTGGCCGCCTTTTGTAGGGCATTGCGCGTGCGCTCATGCCTATCTTTGGGATGCAGTGTTCTAGGGCGTGGTGCGGAACCCCTAGTTAGAGCACAATTTCCGGACCACCAACCTAGCCTCAATGTTGGGGCAAACCACCAAAAAAAAAACGGATTCGGCATCCTCAAAAAACCCCCCATCCCCTTTCTTTCCCCACACAACCCTCATCGTAGGGGTGGTTTTTTTTGAGGGGGGTCAAAGAGGTAGAGCAGAGTTAGAACACAGTTAGAGCACAGTTAGACCACCTTGATCTAACTAGTTAGAGCACTAGTTATCGCGCGATTACGCAGCCATCGCGCAGTTATCGCGGGTAGTTATCGCGCACCCCTCCTCCATCCCTCACTGAGACAAACAACACAAAACACTTGGCACAAAGCATTTATGGCCTTTCTTCACACAAACTCGTCAATGTCTGAGGGCTTGGCTGCCTCCAGTCCCAGAAGCCCTTGCTCCAGGCCGTTCATGGACATGCAATGGTGCTTGTGGCGGAGGGACATACTTGGCCTCACCAAGGACCGACCCTTGAAACAATTTTTGAGCCTCCTCTTGTAAGGCCCATGCCGATACTCTGTTGGGATGGAGGAAAACTCAAAAATGTTCCTCCATTTCTCGGCAAAAAAAGTGGAATGTGCCAGGCACCAATGGATCCACCAGGTGGGGGACCAACCTGAGTCTCCCCAAGCTTTTGAAATTTTTGTGGTCAACGCACGGTGGCGTTCCACTTGGGTTACAGTGTACATCTCCCTCACCCTCCAAAGCACATACAAACCCTCAATGCATTTTACCATGACATGCACAACAACCCATAATGGAGGTCCACCAGGGCTCCTCACTTTGGGGACATGATCTTTGAGGCAATCCACAAATTGCCTTTGGAAGGGGGGGGGGTGAGGAAAACTTTGGTGCTTGTAAGATCAAAATCTTTTTCCAGGGCCCCTAAGGCCGAGGGGAGACGTTCCCTCAGAGGAATGCCTGAGGTCTCATCCTTGACGGCTTGTTTGAAGGGTGGCACAGCTGCAAGAGCTTGGGCCTTACCAGGGGTATCAGGGGGGAGGGCCTGAAGGGTGGTCTCAGTGTGCTTTGCAATGCCATTTAGAATGCGGCATGCTGCATGTTGGTAGTCCCCCGGCCGCCTATCAGGGGTCACACTTCTCAAAAATGCCCCCCATCTTGAGGTGTCACCCTTGGGCTCTTTGCACAACCAACACTTAGACCCAGCCCCCCCCATTGCTTGCATCCCCTTCCCATCCCTCGTCAAAATAATGATGCAGGACAAAAATTGGTTTTGAAAGAGGACAACGTCCTCCTCTACATCCCTCACCTCTTGGTTGAGGTTGGCGGAGATGTCCAGGCTTCTCAAAAAAGCCTGTTCATCCTCGCCATCCATGCAAAACCATGAGGCAGAGAGCTTCACCTTCGAAGCATACTTTGCCCCCCCCCCCCCCCCATACATTGACCCATACATCCGCACGGGTGAAGGATGCCTTCCACAAAGTAGTCGCATCAACTGAAATGACAACAATGGCAACGCCATGAGGGGGGGGTTTCCCAATAGCTCGAGCCATAGATATCGCAATATGCACAATTGACTGTAAAAGCACATGGGCAGCTGCCCTATTGCGGCCTGTGGTAGACCGTACAATGGTTGCTTGGGGAAAGTAGGGCATGACCCGTTGCTGAACGGTCCTTAGGTCCCGTTGGGTACAACGGCGGGGCATTTGCAAAAGGGCCCGCTGGGAAAGATGCATGCTGCATGCCATGCGTAGCATGCTCGGGGCCTCATGCTCCTGAGTTGTGAATGCAAGATGGCCACCAAGTGGGCCAGAGAGGGCTGTGCACGCCATGACACACCACTTAAACAAACTTCTCCTTTGGTGTTGGTGCCACACACAATGTTGGCATCCCCCAATAGAACTTGAACCAGCCTCTGAACAGTCATCAACCAAGGCCGCCGGGCCTTGGGACATTGCAAATCGGTGTACCGCCGCAGGTTAGCTGAATTCAGAGCCCTCGGGGCCTCATTAACAGCAATATCCATGAAAAATAACAGGTCCTGGGTGGGAAATGAGGGAGGGTTTTGAAGCAAGGGCCCGAAAAACACACGCGATAACCCACGCGATAACCCCGCGAAAACTACGTTATGGCAGGATAACCCCCGTGATAACCCACACGATAACCCAGTTAGAGCGCGATCACGTAGCGCGATAACTAGTTAGAGCACCCATTTAGAGAGCGATAACTACCGCGATAACTAGTTAGAGCAGAGGTTAGTGCGCACCAACTGGAGGGGTTAGAGCACATTGGACACCCTAAAACCCAGCTCCACAAGCTGCTGCCGCCACGTTGGCGTGCAGTGCAGCAACCCGCCTGCACTGTAAAAAGGCATGCTCCATCGCGCACCCTCCCATGGCAATGGAGTGTGTAGTGCCTTGGTGTTGAACAACACCGGGGCTTGGGGCGTGGTCTTGCATGCCCAACCCCCCCCTCCCTACCCTTGCACACAAGGGTGTGCCGCTTTTTGTTCCTCACGGAGGCGTTCAGCAGGCCACCACTCTCCACCCAGAAATCTCCCCCCATGAAAGACCCCACACACACAATCAACGCCATGGGCGCCCCACCACGCAAATGGGCCTGAAGGCCCATGGTGTGCGTCCCTTGGGGCCGAACAACTTGGATGCTACACCATGTGAACCATGGTGGAGCATTGCAAGTGCAATACTCATTCAGCCCCACAACCAAGGGGTGAGGGGAGGCCTCCGGGTAGCAGCGGCCATGTGGGTTGCCCTAAAATTAGAGGGGTTGGGGTTTCTGCTTCCCACGAGGCCGAAGTGGCACATGTCCACTTGGGCCCCATATCGGTCGTCCCCACGAAAGATGCCCTGAGGAAACCCCTTGAGCAAATCCACTATGTACCCTTCGTGAACGGGGGATAAGTGGCCGTTTAAATTGAGCGCGCATATTCACGTGAATCGACCCAAATTTTGAGGTTTTCGGGGGGGAACGGCATATTGTTGGTTTCTTGTGAGGGATTTGAGGGGGTAAAATTCTTCCCCCAGCTTCATTACGCATCATCCAATGAAGGTCCCATAAGTGTACAAACGTATGCAAGCCGTACAAGAAGACGGCTTCTAACCGACATGCAGCAACTTCAGACTCTACAGCGGCGGTTCCAGCGTCGCAAGAAACAGACATGAGATCACAACACGAACCAAGACCACTGTTGCCTGTGGCCAAAGTGCATGCAAGGGTGCACTGGAGAGCCTACCTGGGGTGTTAGGACAAATCAAGGGGTGCACACCGGTAGCATTCGTGTAAAATCACGTGAATTCACGTGAAATTGGTACGAAATTTGTGCGAATTTCGTACGAATGCACGTGAATTCACGCCTATGAAATGGCTACAGGGTTGTCGGGTTTTGGCACCTCTCGTTTGGGCCGCGGTTTGGGCATGGTGGATGTATTTGGGGCGGGCTCTTGCCCATTTTGTGCCCCTCTGGTCGCATCCCACCCATGCAACTAGAGGCTATCATCAATGGTGTGGTTGTCCACAACTAGTTGCACCCCTCGTCTCCCCTGGGGGAGGCTTAGGCCTCCGCTGTTGCGCAACATGCGCTTCAACCTCCGGTGACTTCCCTCCATGGCAGAGCAGGAGAACTTTGAAAGATTGTCCATTTCTTTGCATAATAATACATGTGGTCGATCCAAAGATGCGTCCACAAAAGTTTGCCCCACTAGACCTCATTGTGGGCGGCGCCCATGGCTATGCAATGGTTCTGGAACCGCCCAAAGTCGGCCCCGGATAACCATGCGGAACGCCAAGTGGAGCCTGTGGAATTGGGTACGTTTTTATCGGAGGTTTCTACCATCCCCATGCCCAAGGTGACTAAATTTGGTGAGAATAGCGTGAAATTCGTATGAAATTCGTACGAATTTCACGTGAATGAATGTGTGTGAATACTGAAGAATTTGTGAAATTCGTAGGAATTTCGTACGAATTTCGGGTGAATCTGAGCGAATTTTTTCAAAAAAAAAAAGATTTGACGCATCCTTTTGCCCTCGTTGGCCCTGACAAAGCAAGCATAGGATGAAGCCCAGGAGTTACCACACACCTGGTCCAATGTCCACTTGTTTCATCATTTTGGCTGACACCCTCAGCACTGTAATAGATGGACTGGCAGGGGATACCCCAACTAAAATACAGACAGTGCTGAAGAAAATTTCGCAAAGTGGGGGGGGGGGGGGGGGGGAGTACCCCACATGTCGTTCAAACTGCCCATGCCGGGGGGGGGGGTATATTTGTACATATAGGCGTGTATAAAAATGTACCATTAACCTCCGTGCAGGTTGGAAAGGACATGTGGTCCCGAAGTCAAAGGGTGAGCTACGCCCCCTCCCCCCCCTGGAGCAGAACTCCGGCCAGCAAAGCCCTGGGAGCTCTGCTCCACCACCGCCTCAGCGAAAGAGGCGTCCATCGCCGCTGACGTGAGGCGGTGGGGGGGGGTACTGCCGGCGCACGTCCTCGTGGGCGGCAGTGACCCTGGCCATGTCGAGCACCAGAACGTCCATTCGACCTGCTGGCCACCTACCAGCATGGCCATCCGCTGATCCGGAGACCCGTCGACGGGGCCGACATCTGGCCGGCACCTGCCTCGGACTGGGCATGCAAAGCCTGCGCGCCGGCTAGAAGGTACCGGACACCGGCGGCATTGCCCCCCCCCCCCCCCCCCCCCCGCCGCCCTCTCCACCGGGGGCCCTCGGCACCCTTAGCCCCCTCCCCTGTCTGTGCCGGTGGCTTTGCCGGTGCCCCCGCGGTCTTGCGCTCCGTCCCCAAGTCGCGCTCCACGGTTTTCACCTTGGTGACCAGGCGGTCCCGCTCCTTGGTGAGGTCCGCCAACCGCGTCTTGGCGGTCCGCCTGTCGTCATTGGGGCTGGACAGGCAAGCCTCGGGGTTGCGGTTGGCGGCCTCCACACTCATCGCGCGCACCTCCAAAGCCCCCGCCCGCTGCAGCTGATGCTGCTGCTGCATCCACTCTCCCACCGCCCCCCCTCTGCCCCCGCCCTACCGCCCGCTCCGCCGGGGTGGCCGTACACAGGGCTTTCTGGGGGGGGGGGGGGGATCGGTGTCCCCTTGCAGGGGGGGGGGGGGGGGCTGGGCTTTCCTCTTCCGGGCCGAGGGGGTGGGGGGCCTCCTCCTCCCCCTCAACGTCAATGACGTCAACCGCCCCCTTCCGCTGCCTCCCACATGAACGCTCATGGCAACCCTTGCCATGACCACCCACTCCGGCTTCCGCTGCTGCCACCCCGTGATCACATTCAGCCCAAAGACCCCAGCCGTGATCACCGTCCCCTCCTCCCTAGCCTGCGCCACCCCCGTTTGCACCCGCCGGTGCCCGCTCATAAGCCTGTAGGCAAACATGCCCACCAGCTCCTGCCCTTCGGGCAGGTTGGAACCCCCCATGACCACAATCGGGCAGGTGAAGGAGATGCGGAGGGCGGCCTACACCCCCTATCCTCCAAGGCCGGGTCCCAAACGGCACAAAGATGCCGCTGCCGCCCGTCAGGCCCGGGCGCCACCCTCCGCACGCAGGATGGATCCGGCTGCCTTGGAGCGAGGGTGACCCGGACTAGGGGGGGGGGGGGTTCAAGGTGGGCGCTGCCCAAGTCCTCGCGGGACGGCATGGGGACGACCACCACCCTTCGTGAAGGGGGGGTTAAGTGGCCGTTTGAATGGAGCGTGAATTTCACGCGAATTCGACCCCTTTTTCGTGTTTTTTTTGAGAAAACAATACATTTTGGCTTCAATATTTTAGGCCATGCTAACTGCCCACCCCCCTACCCACTAGCTTGGCTCCATGGGACCATCCTGTACCCCCCCCCCCAAAAGCAGGGTATGAATTTTGCACCTAGGGGACCCCTTGCTCTTGAGAGGAAAAAATGGATATCTCCATTTACCTAAAATGCCATTGTCATGTAACCACATCGTAGTTGTCAAAACACAATAAGCATGTGTGCATACTGGAAAAGCAGAGGAAGAATGCATGTTTCTTCAATACAACAAACCTTTCTGTGTGACACACAAATGTATCAACGTGCGAAGCAATGCAGTGTAAGAAGTAGGGTAGCACACACTTGGCAAGGGTTGCTGCACCCTGTGTGTGCCCAAAAAGCTGTCAATTGACAGTCACTCAAATTCATGCATCATAATCAAGGTCTCTATTTGCCATTAATGAGACCTCTGGGCGAAATTTAGTCCAACTTTGCAAAAATGTAAAAAACGAACCGTGTATTCCAAGAAAAACCTGAACCTGGGCGAAATTTCTTCCAGCTTTAGTAAAACACAAAAAAACAGTGCTCAAGACGTCAACGGTATCTGCAGAGACAGCGCAGAACCCCATTCTGGCGTGTAACAGGGAAAACATACAACACAGCAGTCAGAGCACACCCCATTGTCACTCTATCGCCGCTTCCTCAGGCCAGGTGCATTTGGTTTGGCACCCTTACCAGGAAGCTACCCACCATTTGCTTGTGCTGCCTGGTCACAAGGCACTTCACTGCTAGCACTACCAGTGGCACCACGTGCATTCTGTGTGTGTTGGGACAGTGTGAAGTGGGCTGCAGATGTGCCCAGCGCCTTGTAGGGTGGAGGCTTTGCACCAGGCTTGGGGCTCTGCTGTGAGGGGCTTGCTCCAGCCTTTGATTTTTTAGCCTTGGCGCGGGTGCCGTCCCCCTGCTTGCCGGTTGCCTTTTGGGGGGGGGGGGAGCGCTGCTGGGATTCACCGTCCTCTTCCTCTGGTTGGTGGCCTCCTCTTCTTGCTCTACATACCTCCTTCCCGTACAATCTACTCGAAACCCATCTGCACCGTATTCACACACTCGGTCCCACTGGAGTGGTGCCAGAGTGTCGCAGTTCGACACAACAGCCCTTAAATCAGTAACAAATGACTCAGGAATAGACTTCTCCTCATACAGGTATGCAACTGCAATGTTGACAGGAAACATGCTCTAAATGGACAGGGCTGCAGGAAAATCTAGCTACTGTGTGCAGACCATTACCCATGTACTATTCTGGTGAACCAAATCCAAAGCATACAACAAATAACAGACACTTCGACAGGAATGGCACTTGTCAGGGGGCCTTGGATATAAGAAAGATATCGAGGTAGGCGTGCTGAAAAGTGGTGCAGACTACACAGTGCAAGAGCAGTTTGTCCCATGCTGTACAGTGCTGATGGTTTGGACAGGTTGTACACACCCAAATTAGCATGGAAAAATTCCTCAGCACAGGCAGCTTTCAGGTTGCTAACACAGGCCCGAACATTAGCAATCTCACTAGTGACTGCCACCAAAATACCATTCAACACAAATTGTGCCACAATATTGTGTATTGCCAACGTCCACATACGTGGGACCTCAATCAGGATGCAAACAAATGGTAGTGCACTAATAAAGCTGGGAACAGGGCAGCCTGCCCACAAAGGGAGTAGCTCAACTATCCTCCTTCAGCACTTTCCCTGTGTCTGTCTCAATAATGGTGTCACCCAACTTAAGACTCATATGCCCACCGTCAGCCTTTTCAATATTTGGTGTCACACGGGGCTTGGGAAGCCTGTCACGTAACCCTTGGTAAAGGTCGGAGGTTCAAAAAACTGCCTTGACAACAGAAGCCCACGGTGGCCAAGGTGACTCGGTACTCCACACCCAGCTGCCATATAGGACCCGGATATGAGCCATAATACGACATTGTTCTTTGCACATGGTCACAATACCCAGATTTGCTGCAGAGGGTATACAAAGAACACAAATGAGGCAGTTCAAAAATGGTATGCTTATGAACGAAAATCGAGGGACCTGGGCGAAATTTAGCCCAGCTCAGCGTCAGCAACGAAATAAACACCACGAAATCATGACCACTGACAGTGCAGAATAATGTAGAAAAAATCGGCATACCCCTGGACTCGTGCACAAACCCCTTTGTGACTGCATCCGGATGTAGCACATGCCAACTCCACAACTGTTCAACTCTGGCCAACTTTATTTCACGTTTGATACCCAGTACTGAGCTTTTAGTACCCGACATGTAGAGGACAATGCCTGACAGTCTGTCTGGCATCAATCCTTCGCACTCTTTGAAAACCCCAAGCGCCGGTTCAACATCTCGCTTCTCCATCCCATGGACTGTGTCAACAGGTAGCTGCCCAATGAATTTGACAAGCTTGCCAAACCCTGCCCAATGCCTGGATACAGTGACCTTCAGAGAGCAAGAGACGGGTAAAAATACGGGCCTACAGTAAGGTATAACGGATACAGTCGAAACGTTGAACACACCACGTTGCCTTCATCAGCTGTAATACCAATTTCAGCCGACATGTTCTGAGTATGGGTGAGCAGGGGGGCATCTGGATCCTCCGCAATATGCTCTAGTAAGAGTGCCATCCGCTCACTGGTTGTTGACACACTACTGCTTGTGGTCTGCACTTGATGAAGCCCTGCTAGCTTTCTCCGTATGGGCAAAGCAGTGTCTCTTCTAACCTCAAAGCCTTCAAACTCTCTGGTCCATGTAGGCAAGGGGTGATTTTTGGCTTCCTTTTCCTTGCGATGTTGCATAGCAGCCGTGTAGATGTGCTGGCCCCCAATGGCATACCAAAACCCAGCTACACATGAGGTTACAGGCAGTACAGAGTAAAATCAAATGGCACTAAAGATCGATTAAAATCGAAACAGGACAGGGCAGAACATACGCACGCCAGGTACCAGCAGTAAATCGTCAATACAATCAGGTGGTGGTGCCCGTAATACATCATCATAGCGGGCCTGGACTCGGTTGGGGTTCAGCCCACGAACCTGGCCTTCAGAGCGATCTCTATCAATGAGGATCTGATCCCATCGGACACGAATGCGTTTTGTGGAAGTGAGGTAATCTGCCAGATTGATGTCTGCCTTTCCTTTGGGTTGGGGCTTTGGCTTCGGTTTGGCGGCCGGTTTGGGATGTGGTTGTGGTGCACGGGTTCAGCGAGAGGAGTTCCCTCACTTCCATTGAGATGAGCCGCATCATTGGCCAGGTTTTCGGGAGTTGTACCAACATTTTGAGAGGGGGTCCAAGCTGGGCTGGTAACATTAGCCCGTCGTATGTCCAAGGGACAACGAACATGTTGAAGGCGGATGGGGTCGTCCATCAACCCTTGCAAGCCATCAGTGAAGCTTTTATGGCTCTGCACCAACAAGTCTGCAGTGTACCCAATCCTCTGCCGCAAGACCGAGAGGCTAGGAAAAGACGGCATAACGTCGACAGGTCGTTTCAAGAGTATGATAGCACCAGCTGTACAATTAAGGGACCGGTTCTCATTACCAGGCACAGGCCGGAAGTTACGTCTATAAAAATTATCAAACCACAGAACAGCGGGTTTACCTTCCAAGGTCTGCCAAAGAATGGTGCACGCAGTTGCTCCTTGAACTACAAAGGAGGGTACATTGTAAGAACATTGACCCATGTGAGCCAAACACCTACGTTGCACACGACTCTTGGGTTGAACACCTACAGCCCTCTTGGCACGTGGACGACACCTCTTGTGTAGAACAGACCATATATTAAAAATCTCTTGCTCAGCAACACGGAAGCATTGGTCCGGCAGACGATTAACGGTCCGCCTGTCCCTTTGTTGGATGTATTCACCAACAGACCGCCTACTTCTCCACTCCAACCGGAGATCTAACACCCACGTATAAAACGCATCGGCACCCTTATCCACACCCACAGCCTCAGATAGATCCTCCTTTGAAGCATATACCTTCGAACTAAGGAACTGCCGGAAGGGAGCTGCATCCATGGACAAAAGTCCTGTTCGCAGGCAGCAAAGGTAAGGGGACAAAGAAAACACAGACACTATCACAAAACAAACCTGATGCGGCATAGACCAAAAGCTGCTAGCGAAGATCCAAACAATGTATCCCCCAATGGACGTGGGACGTTCCAAAGCCTGGGTACACTCCAAGGTGGCAGTCAGACAACCGGCAATATATCTCCAATGAGCAGAGGATGAGTACCAACGTCCGATGATTCATACGTCCTTTGTCAGGTGTTACGCGGAACCAATAGGAGTGAAATACGGAGTTTTCAATTTTTTGGACACTGCAGTGCCCAAAAGTACTGGAAGTCCATTTTCAAGTGCACATTTGGACAGGAATGGAAGTGATTGGGCAAGGTACATTGTACGTGGCCTTCCGAGTATAACACCGCGGTGCAATGACCCATGGATAACGGGTATGCCAAGTTTTGATGCATGCTGCTGCAGTATGACATCACCTGTGGAGATGACTACAGACGTGTACTGGAGAACCCACTGAAAAAAGCCATTTCAAATTTTTGGGCACTGCAGTGCCCAAAAATTTTAAATGATACAATTTTCAGCCCGGAATAGGGGGTGTATACGTACACCTCTGGAAGCAACAAAAGGCGAGGTTGTTGTATCCCACGATGAAAATCCACGTGGGGTTGGCCGAAAAAATGATATGCTTTTTTTAGGTGCAAAAAACGGATGTTGAAATCGCCATGAATCGTGCCTTTTAGCAACGAAGTCTACGTGCGTATAGAGCTGCCTAAGTACAGTAAGGTATAACGGATACAGTCGAAACGTTGAACACACCACGTTGCCTTCATCAGCTGTAATACCAATTTCAGCCGACATGTTCTGAGTATGGGTGAGCAGGGGGGCATGTGGATCCTCCGCAATATGCTCTAGTAAGAGTGCCATCCGCTCACTGGTTGTTGACACACTACTGCTTGTGGTCTGCACTTGATGAAGCCCTGCTAGCTTTCTCCGTATGGGCAAAGCAGTGTCTCTTCTAACCTCAAAGCCTTCAAACTCTCTGGTCCATGTAGGCAAGGGGTGATTTTTGGCTTCCTTTTCCTTGCGATGTTGCATAGCAGCCGTGTAGATGTGCTGGCCCCCAATGGCATACCAAAACCCAGCTACACATGAGGTTACAGGCAGTACAGAGTAAAATCAAATGGCACTAAAGATCGATTAAAATCGAAACAGGACAGGGCAGAACATACGCACGCCAGGTACCAGCAGTAAATCGTCAATACAATCAGGTGGTGGTGCCCGTAATACATCATCATAGCGGGCCTGGACTCGGTTGGGGTTCAGCCCACGAACTTGGCCTTCAGAGCGATCTCTATCAATGAGGATCTGATCCCATCGGACAGGAATGCGTTTTGTGGAAGTGAGGTAATCTGCCACATTGATGTCTGCCTTTCCTTTGGGTTTGGGCTTTGGCTTCGGTTCGGCGGCCGGTTTGGGATGTGGTTGTGGTGCAGCGGCTTCAGCAAGAGGAGTTCCCTCACC
This sequence comes from Eutreptiella sp. 'Long Island Sound 2002', assembly GCA_964036045.1. Classification (NCBI taxonomy): domain Eukaryota; phylum Euglenozoa; class Euglenophyceae; order Eutreptiales; family Eutreptiaceae; genus Eutreptiella; species Eutreptiella sp. 'Long Island Sound 2002'. The sequence continues at coordinate 68,878,006 of OZ038383.1, read as the reverse complement.
TCCACTAAGTTGATCTGCATCATTGGCCAGGTTTTCGGGCGGTGTACCAACATTTTGAGATATTTCCATGGAAAACATTGCTTGGTAGGTAACAAAACAGCAGGTGCACGGTGCAGACATGGTGATATCCAGGTGCTCAGACAGAGATATTAGCCAAATCAGATCAAATTTATAGAACCCAGGTTGGAAAACACAAGCTGTTGTGCAACAGGGATGAGAAAGTGCTGGAGGATGCCAAATTGACACTGACTCGGAAGCTGGGCAAATTTTCGCCCAGTTTTGGTAGTAACAAATAATATTAGGCTAAAAAACATGAAAGTTGGGCGCCTGGGCGAAATTTCGCCCAGCTGGAAGCACAATAAGAAATGAAACAGTTAAATCAGTCCCAACCCTGTGTACTCCGTCCCAACTCCTCTTCCTCATCAAGCACTTCCAGGGACGAGTCACTACGCACCTCTTCTGGGCCCTCACTGGCACTGTCAACATAATTGAAATCATCTACCACCGGTACAGCAACAAGCATGGGGTGGAGGGTGGGGGGTTTTGGTGGGGGGGTCTGGGAGGGGCGGGGGGGGGGGGGGGTGGCTAGGGGGACGACCACCGGCACACCGCGCGCTGGGGGTTTGGCGGTTGCTTGTGCAGCTGGTTTTGGAGCTGTGTTGATACTCTGGTAGTGTGCACTTTGTTGCCTCTAGTCAACATTGGAGCGTTTCTGACTGTAGGCATTTAGAAAATCCTCAACACCATTGGGTATTGTGGTCTTGGCAATCAAACACAGTAGGCTATGCCGAACAAGGCTAAAAAATTGCTGTTCTGTAACCCTTGTACGCGACAACACTCCTGGAAATTGCATGCGGGGGGCTTCATAAAGACGTTTGACGACATACTTATCCTCTTTTAGGACATCAATGGGGAACCAAGGATGTGATGTGTTTTGAATGAACAAACGCACGTGCTTTGTGTACTTGTCCACGGCCTTCTGCATCAGGACACCCTGGCATTTTTTCTCTCCTGGAAGTGTGGGGGGGAGAGTTAAAAAAATATCAGATGTCTGCTGCACTGACTGGGCATTACCAACCTCCCTTGACCGCATGAGTAGGCGACTAAGCATTGCCTCGCCGTACTCCTCAGAAGACAGGCAACCATGTGCCTGGGTGTGCCAGGCGGACCAGAAAAGCAGTCCTACAGAATTGGTACGCAGGTATTCAATGCTTAGCCACTTTTCAAAGGGTAGGATATTCATCATCAAGACGGTACTCATTCCAATGCATTCTTTTGCAGCTGTACTGGAATTTAGAGAGCGACCGTTCCAGTTACATTAGGCCCACCGGTCGATAAAGTTGAACCTGGGCAAAATTTCTTCCAGCTTGCCTTGACACCCTTTACCTAGAGGGTGGTACCTCTGTTCGGTTCTGTTCACTGACTCTTACGGGTGCTTCTGCGAATGTGGCTGTGAGACATGATTGATGTGCGCTTTCTTCAAACAGCTGTGGGGGGTACTCGCGTTCGTACCCCGAAGGCTCTCATTCAGGTGGCATTGAACAAAGGGAGGACAGTCCCGCTGCTGCAGGTGGCACTAGATTTGCGTCACAATAGAAAGACCGGACGTAATGTTGGGCATGTGCGGGCTGCCTTCAGTTCTAGTTGTGTACCAAGATGGTTGTTGGTCCTGCAGAAGCAAGTTTTCTCGGTGTATAACATTGTGCGACTGCTGACATATCCCCGTGCTGAGAGAGCCACTGGAGCCTCATATCGCGGTACAATGACCCAGTCCATCCGCTGTAAGCTGGCAATGGCAGGGGAATGCACTATCAATGCCCCTACTATCTCGGCCCAGGCCAGTGTTCAAGCTTCACACCTGTGGGATTCATTTGAGAGACAGCAAATCACCCTGTGGTGCGACAATTACCGTCGCTACATCAATGGGGTGGACCCCCATAGCCCTGATAAGACTTTGAATGTGACTGCTGTCGGTGTGTTGCACACTACTGAGCTTCTCCAGTACCACGGTCTGCCCGGTTTGGATGCTGTTGCACAATGTATACGTGGGGTTTTCGACTACATTGTTCGCTGTGTGGGGTTGCTGTTGCAAAGAAGTACCGTCCCAGATGGGCCTATTCTGCGGACCTGGGTTTGTGCACCTCTGGGCTATGCTCGCAATGATGTGGTATCCCTCAACTGGAGGCCCTTTCTGTTATCACACCTGAAATGCGGAAGTCATGTTTAGTTACTGGAGTTTGTCAAGGGGCTAGAATGCTTGCAGGTGAAGACGAGACGGACTGTGCCAAAAAATTCTGATTGACATGAAGATCTTTTACGCACTCCTAAAAATGTCGTTCGGAGCAAGCTATGCCCGCTGGCACGTAGACCAGTTCCTGTCGCGACACCCCTTGCTTTACGGTATCTGGCACCCATATAAGTATTCTGTGGAAATAACCTATAAGGCATTTGCCCCTATTCTTAAATTTCTTGAGCACGGTTGGGACCTGAAGGCTGGAGCTGTGGTGCCCATGAAAGTCAAACTGCGTCACATGGAAAAAACCATTGTTGGTTTGTTCCTAGCTGAAGCTGCTAACAAAGCACGTCTTGATAGTACTACCCAGGTCCTTATGAGTAATCTTGCTGAGTTGTCGGATGCTCAAAGACTGGGTCTGAAATGTCTGTTAGCCCTGAAGGCCCTATTGTATTTCTACTGCCAAGCACTTCTGGCACTAGGGGTTCTTGTGCGTGAAGCGACAGGCATGCACAGGGCAATATATAGTGCGTGGCACAAGGAAATAAACAACAGGGGGGGGCTGCAAGAAAGTTCACCCGGGATCATTGATTGGTGTTTTTAAGCTATACATTTTGCAGAACAGGCAAAGTTGGGCAAAATTTCGCCCAGGTTCATCAAGACATCAAAATATGTATACCTTTTTTGCTATCCGGGGGGGCTGGGGGAAATTTCGCCCAGGTCTTGCTAAATTGGCAAATAGAGACAGTGAATTTGAGTTTCAAAATTCGTATGCATAGGACACGCAGGAAACGTAGAACTATTCTTCACCACCTATTACAGTACAGGCGACACATGGAAAACATAGGCACAAAAACAAGACACAGAAAAGGTGACAAAGTGCACATGTTTGCGTCGTAAGGGACGGGTAGTTAGGGTGGCCTAAGAATATGACGTATTAGATCGGGCAAACGTCAAGCCCCATTTTCAATCCCCATGATTTAGTGAAAGTCCCGACCCAAGCGGACGCATGAGGCCCAAACGGCGCTGAAAAAAAATCCCGGAAAAATGTTATGGTACCTTTGAGCCTGAATTTGCGAAATTCGCACGAATTTCGTACGAACTTTGTACGAATTTCGTGCGAAATGCGTACGAAATTCGTGCGAATTCGGCAGATTCGTACGAAATTCGTGCGAATGTCAGCGCGCTGCTACGAATGTCTCGCACGCTGCGTGCGAATTAACCAGAATATCCAGATTCGTACGAAATTCGTGCGAATTTCGTACGAATTTCGTACGAATTTCCAAACTTTTCAAATCTCAGCAAAACTCTACCCAAAATCACCTGAAATTCACGCGTGCGTGAATTTGGTAAATTCGTGTTGCGTTCTTTGCCGAACATTCACAAGCTAGCAACAACATAAAACATCAAATTTGAAGACATTTCTAGCGACAATGTTTTTGGCGAAGATGGCACAAGAAACGCAAACGATGGCGCCAAGTTACGAGCAAAACAAAGCAAAAGTTTGTCAAATTCCCGCTACCGTGAATCTCCCATTCAAACGGCCGCTTCACGAAGGGTACACCCCGCACCGGAGCTGGCCTCGCGGTGGCCCCCCGCAGTGCGTCCAGGCCTCACTGCGCTCACTGCCGGCCTCGCTCGGGGCCCGTCCACGACGGGTGCCGCGGGCCGCCTCGCTCTCCTGCTCGGGCGCTTGCACAGGGCCGGGGCGTGAATCGGCGCCGGGTGTCGTGGCGAATGTTCGGCGACCACACGTGGAATGGGACCTACAGACAAGGAGAAGTGTGCAAGGCACCAATGGAGAAAAGGGGAGCAAAGAGGGAGCAATGCAACAATAAAATGAACAAATTGGACAACATTCACATAAATTTGTACGGAAATCGTAAGAATTTCATACGAATTTCACATAAGCTCTTGTATTCACACCCAGGCATTCACGTGAAATTCGTACGAAATTCGTACGAGTTTTGTACGAATTTCACGTAAACTTCGTCCAATTTGGCAATAAAAGAAGCAAACATACAAGCAAGCACACCTTGCAATCACATAGACATGTGATTGACCATGCCCTGGCCTTCGTACATTTGGGCGACCGCCACGCTGGGGCTGTGTCGAGCAGATGCCACAGCGTGGTCGGCCGCACTGGGGGGGGGGGAACGCCCGACATGGCGAAGTGGATCTCCGACTCCGCATCGATGTTTCATTGTGCCCCCGGCAGATTTCGATGTGGTGCACGCTCCCCACAAAGAAGAGCGTGCTCTGCTCGGCGATCTCCAGGACGGCGAAATCGGACCTTAGGGCGGAGCGGGAGAGGAAGGTGGGGTGGAAGGGGCAGGTGGGGGGGCCGGCCGGGACCGCCTTGGGGACGTTGGCGAAGAGGGCCTGGGCAGCACCCCCCTCCCACGACCCCACCCTCCCAACCACCCCCTTCCCCACCCACAACATGTTGTCCACGCTAGGGAAGTCCCAGCTGGACAAATTCCCAGCAACGGCCACGACCTCTTGGGGGGGGGGGTGGGGTCCATGTGCGCGGTGTTGGGCTGGTAATGGCGGTGCCGGGGGTTGGGGGTCCACAAGTTAAAAAAAGCCCCCTGCAGCCCATCCTTGGAGTCGGGGAGGGCAGGCAACCCATGGTGGCGGCTGGTGGCCGCCATCAGCAGCATGTCCCCCCTCTGCAGCTGAATGGTGTCCCAGCGCCCCTCCCCCGCCTCCCCCAGGGCCGTCCCCGCCGGCACCGCCACCTGGTAGTCCTCGGACAGGCACAGGAAGCTACACCCCGACATGTCCCTGCTGTCGGGGGGGAGCACCTCGGGGTGGGTGGAAACATCGGTGTAGGGGAGTTGGGCCCCACTCCCCACACTCGGTACGATGACGCTGCGCGGCGTCACTGAGTGGAGGTCCCCAACCTGAGGGACACTTTCGGTGAGGGGGGGGTGGAACTTCTTGAAGAGAGGCCCCCCGACCCCCGACCCCAGGGAGCTTTGCCAACGCGGGGGGAGCTCAGGATCCCTTGCCTGATCTTCAGTCCGCTTGGCGTTGAAGGGCAGCTCAAAATTTTTTGCGACGACTTTTTCGTTGCCGCTGCCCGGCGCCTTCATCACCTTGTTCCACACCACCTCACAATCCCTTGCTTCCACAAGACCCCGAAGCACAATGTAGCCGTTCCCATCAACAAAGTTGAGGGGCGGCTGGGAGGGGCCAACCCTGTCCGGGGCGGAGTCGGGGTTGCCCATCACCCCATGAGGGGGGTCGGGAAGGTGTTCGGTGCGGAGGAGGGATTCACTCGAAATGAAGGGGGGGGCGCATGAGGCACCTCGGTACCATTGCACAGAACTTGTACTGTAGAAGGTGGGGTGGGTGATGTCGGGGATGTGCACCTGTGGGGGGATGGTGGGATGGAAAGGGGCGATGCCCAAATCCTCCCACCACCGAAGGTTGGCAAGGAGCCAGGAGAAGGGAAAAAAGGAGTGGTCAGATGGTGCCCTAGCAGCAAGATCGTGCAAGCACACCATGTCGCAATTGGGGGGGGTATACACAAGGTTAGTGGTGGGGTACACCTGGACGTGGGCGTCCTTAGGCTTCCCCACCGGTTTAGTGCGCATGGAATTGAGCACTTGGTCAATGGTGGCGGGTTGAGGGGGCACATGCAAAAACTTAAGGCAGGGGAGTTGGCGGCGGAGCTCCCTCCACAAAGTTGTGGACCAGGCCTTCCCCGTGGACACAAGATAGGAGTTGCGGGTGGGGCTGCGTAGGTCGATGTGAATGACATCGGGGGAGGCATCGAGGGATGCTGCCCAGCCCACAACATCGTCCAACCCCAGTGCCCCCAACTGGTAGGTCGCCTCCTCCAATTGGTGGTGGGCGACGGGGAGGGCTGGGTAGTGGGCGAGGGTGTTGGCAGTGGGATCGGAGCGTGACTACAGCAAGGCGGGCTGAGATAAAGTCTGCTGGGACATGGTCACAAGAAGAAGCAAAGGAAGTCTTTGAGAGCTGTGAGAAAGCGAAACAGCGGAAATTGGGGCAAATTCGTACGAAATGCGTGCGAAATTCGTAAGGATTTCGTGCGAATTTCACAGTCTCGGGAATCTGTGAACCTAGCGTGAATTTATGTGTGAATTTGGGTATGCGAATTTTAGATTCGACCCAATCTCACCGAATATGTTGAACCAGGTGGCTACTTAAAACCTCTAATTTGCACACATTTGTTGGATCTCACTTTGGGCGAAGATAGCACGAGAAACACGAAAGATGGCACCAAGTTACGAGCAAAACACAGCAAAAAGTTGTGAAATTCACGGTACCGTGAATCTCCGATTCAAACGGCCGGTTCACGAAGGGTACATAGTCATTCACTCCCACTCCTGCTCCCGCTACCCAGCCCCTGCTGGGCGGTGAAGGTGGCACTAAGGGTGGAGGTGAGGCTACGCAGCTGCGCCTCAGCCACCCCCAGGCGCTGCTGGAGGTCATCCCCCCTCCTCCGCATCGCCTCCACCTCCACCCGCAGCTGGGCCGCCTCCACCTCGGCCTTCTGCCTCCCCTCCTCGGCCGCCTTCAGGGCCTCCCTCACCGTCTCCAGCTCCTCCCCCCTCTTGGTGGCCAAGTTGATGGCCTGGTCCAGGGCACGCTAAGTGTTGCCCTGGACCTTTCAGCCTTCGACAAGGCCGACTTGTGGTCGGCCACCCGACCCTTGGCCACGGCGGCCTCCAGCCCCGTGGCGGCCGCTTGCTCGACCAAAGTCCAGCAGGCGTCCGTCACGTGGGTGGCCACACTAGCCGCCAAGGCCCCCACATCAAGGGCCCGGGGGGGGGGGGGGCTGGGCCGCCACCTTGGAGACCTTCGACGGCTTGGGGGAGGGGGTGGGGGCCTTACCCTTAGGGGTGGGGGTGACATCCGGCTCAACGACCACCACCTCAGCCCCCCGCTTTGTATGCTTGGTGGGCCTTCCCCCCTCGGGCGCATACGTTTGGACCCATGTGGCGGTTGCATCACACACACATTTGTACCCTTCGTGAACGGGGGTTCAGCAGCTATGTGTATAAAGTCTGATGTCTGATGTCTGGTAAGGGATGTTGTGTGTGCGGTCTGTCCAAGAAGATGTCTGATATTCTTATCTACTGGAGGTGGGTCTAGGGGTCTAATGCCCAGAGGAAATTGGGAGAAACTATGCCTAAATCTAAATCAACCCCCCCCCCCCAAATGAAAAAAACAAAAAGGGAGGACACAATTGAAAAATCATTGGGGAACCACCTTGGACAATCAGAAACATGGCAATACAAAAGTAAAAAAGACTTTGAACACCAAAAAGGGAAAATGGGGAAAATGTGTGAGCAAGGAAAGTGGCAAACAAAAAGGTGCCCATAGGCCCCCATAGGCCCCCATGGGCCCCCAAAGGTGCCCATAGGTCCCCAAAGGTGCCAATAGGTCCCCATAGGCCCCCATAGGCCCCCAAAGGTGCCCATGGGTCCCCAGAGGTGCCCATAGGTCCCCAAAGGTCCCCCTAGATGCCAACGAGTCCCCATCGGCCCCCATAGGTTCCCATAAGTCCACAAAGGTGCCCATAGGTCCCCAAAGGTCCCCACACGCCCCCATAGGCCTCCACAAGCCCCCATAGGTCCCCATAGGTCCCCATAGGCCCCCATAGGCCCCAATAGGCCCCCATAGACCCCCAAAGGTGCCCATAGGCCCCCATAGGCCCCAATAGGTCCCCATAGACCCCCAAAGGTCCCCATAGGCCCCCATAGGCCCCCATAGGCCCCCATAGGTCCCCCTAGATGCCGATGAGTCCCCATCGGCCCCCATCCCCATAGGTGCCCATAGGTGCCCAAAGGTGCCCAAAGGTCCCCATAGGTCCCCAAAGGTCCCCGTAGGCCCCCATAGGCCCCCATAGGTCCCCATAGACCCCCATAGGTCCCGATAGGTCCCCATAGACCCCAATAGGTCCCCAAAGGTGCCCAAAGGTCCCCATAGGTCCCCATAGACCCCCAAAGGTGCCCAAAGATGCCCATAGGTCCCCAAAGGTGCCAATAGGCCCCCATAGGCCCTCATAGGCCCCCATAGGCCCCCAAAGGTCCCCATAGGTCCCCCTAGATGCCGATGAGTCCCCATCGGCCCCCATCCCCATAGGTGCCCATAGGTGCCCAAAGGTGCCCAAAGGTCCCCAAAGGTCCCCGTAGGCCCCCATAGGCCCCCATAGGTCCCCATACACCCCCATAGGTCCCGATAGGTCCCCATAGACCCCAATAGGTCCCCAAAGGTGCCCAAAGGTCCCCATAGGTCCCCATAGACCCCCAAAGGTGCCCAAAGATGCCCATAGGTCCCAAAAGGTGCCAATAGGCCCCCATAGGCCCTCATAGGCCCCCATAGGCCCCCATAGGTCCCCAAAGGTCCCCGTAGGCCCCCATAGGCCCCCATAGGTCCCCATAGACCCCCATAGGTCCCGATAGGTCCCCATAGACCCCAATAGGTCCCCAAAGGTGCCCAAAGGTCCCCATAGGTCCCCATAGACCCCCAAAGGTGCCCAAAGATGCCCATAGGTCCCCAAAGGTGCCAATAGGCCCCCATAGGCCCTCATAGGCCCCCATAGGCCCCCAAAGGTCCCCATAGGCCCCCATAGGTCCCCAATGGTGCCAATAGGCCCCCATCGGTCCCCATAGACCCCCATAGGCCCCCATAGGCCCCCAAAAGGTGCCCATAGGCCCCCATAGGCCCCAATAGGTCCCCATAGACCCCCAAAGGTCCCCATAGGCCCCCATAGGCCCCCATAGGCCCCCACAGGCCCCCATAGGTCCCCCTAGATGCCGATGAGTCCCCATCGGCCCCCATCCCCATAGGTGCCCATAGGTCCCCAAAGGTGCCCATAGGTCCCCAAAGGTGCCCAAAGGTCCCCATAGGTCCCGCAAGGTCCCCGTAGAACCCCATGGGCCCCCATAGGCCCCCATAGGTCCCCATAGGCCCCCATAGAACCCCATAGGTCCCCATAGACCCCCATAGGTCCCCAAAGGTCCCCAAGGGTCCCCAAAGGTCCCCATAGGCCCCCATAGGTCCCCATAGGCCCCCATAGGCCCCCAAAGGTCCCCATAGGTCCCCATAGGTCCCAATGGCCCCCATAGGCCCCCAAAGGTCCCCACAAGCCCCCATAGGTCCCCATAGGTGCCCGTAGGTCCCCATTGGTCCGCATAGACCCCCATAGGCCGCCATAGGCCCGCATAGGTCCCCACAAGCCCCCAAAGGTCCCCATAGGTCCCCATATGCCCCCATAGGTCCCCATAGGTCCCCATAGGCCCCCATAGGCCCCCATAGGCCCCCATAGGCCCCCAAAGGTCCCCATAGGCCCCCAAGGGTCCCCATAGAGCCCCATAGGTCCCCATAGGCCCCCATAGGTCCCCAAAGGTCCCCATAGGCCCCCATAGGCCCCCATCGGCCCCCATAGGCCCCCAAAGGTCCCCATAGGCCCCCAAAGGTCTCGGTAGGCCCCTATAGGTCCCCATAGGCCGCCATAGGCCCCCATAGGTCCCCATAGGCCCCCAAAGGTCCCCATAGGCCCCCAAAGGCCCCCAAAGGTCCCCATAGGCCCCCAAAGGTCCCCATAGGCCCCCAAAGGTCCCCATAGGCCCCTATAGGTCCCCATAGGCCGGCATAGGCCCCCATAGGTCCCCATAGAGCCCCATAGGCCCCCATAGGCCCCCATAGGCCCCCATAGGCCCTCAAAGGTCCCCATAGGCCCCCAAAGGTCCCCATAGGCCCCTATAGATCCCCATAGGCCCCCATAGGCCCCCATAGGCGGCCCTTGGCCCCCATAGGTCCCCAAAGGTGCCAATAGGCCCCCATAGTTCCCCATAGACCCCCATAGGCCACCATAGGCCGCCATAGGCCCCCATAGGCCCCCATAGACCCCCATAGGCCCCCATAGGCCCCCATTGGTCCCCATAGGCCCCCATAGGCCCCCATAGGTCCCCATAGGTCCCCATAGGTCCCCACGTGCCCCCATAGGCCCCCAAAGGTCCCCATAGGGCCCCAAAAGTCCCCATAGGCCCCTATAGGTTCCCATAGGCCGCCATAGGCCCCCATAGGTCCCCATAGGTCCCCATAGACCCCCAAAGGTCCCCATAGGCCCCCATTGGTCCCCATAGGCCCCCATAGGTCCCCATAGGTCCCCACGTGCCCCCATAGGCCCCCAAAGGTCCCCATAGGCCCCCAAAAGTCCCCATAGGCCCCTATAGGTCCCCATAGGCCGCCATAGGCCCCCATAGGTCCCCATAGAGCCCCATAGGCCCCATTAGCCCCCATCGGCCCCCATAGGCCCCCAAAGGTCCCCATAGGCCCCCAAAGGTCCCCATAGGCCCCTATAGATCCCCATAGGCCCCCATAGGCCCCCCTTGGCCCCCATAGGCCACCGTAGGCCCCCATAGGTCCCCATAGGCCCCCATAGGCCCCCATAGGCCCCCATAGGTCCCCATAGGCCCCCATAGGTCCCCATAGGTCCCCACGTGCCCCCATAGGACCGCATAGGCCCCCAAAGGTCCCCATAGGCCCCCATAGAGCCCCATAGGCCCCCATAGGCCCTCATAGGCCCCCAAAGGTCCCCATAGGCCCCCAAAGGTCCCCATAGGCCCCTATAGGTCCCCATAGGCCCCCATTGGCCCCCATAGGTCCCCATAGGTCCCCAAAGGTGCCAATAGGCCCCCGTAGGTCCCCATAGACCCCCATAGGCCACCATAGGTCCCCATAGACTCCCATAGGCCCCTATAGGTCCCCATAGGCCCCCATTGGTCCCCATAGGCCCCCATAGGTCCCCATAGGCCCCCATAGAGCCCCATAGGCCCCCATAGGACCCCATAGGCCCCCATAGGCCCCCATAGGCCCCCATAGGCCCCCATAGGGCCCCATAGGCCCCCATAGGCCCCCAAAGGTCCCCATAGGCCCCGGATGGGGTTCCGTCAAATATTTGGCAGCCGTACAGCCCAAAAATATTTGACAGATGGGGTTCCGTCAAATATTTGGGGGGTCTACACCCCCAAAATATTTGATGGATGGGTTTCCGTCAAATATGTGGGGGCTGTAGACCCCCAAAATGTTTGACGGATGGGGTTCCGTCAAATATTTGAGGGATGTACACCCCCAAAATATTTCACGGATGTGGTTCCGTGAAATAGGTTGGGGGTGTACAGCCCGCAAATATTTGACGGATGGGGTTCCGTCAAATATTTGGGGGGTCTACACCCCCAAAATATTTCACGGATGGGGTTCCGTCAAATATTTGGGGGCTGCACACCCCAAAAATATTTGACGGATGGGGTTCCGTCAAATATTTGGGGGCTGTACACCCCCAAAATATTTCACGGAACCACATCCGTGAAATATTTTGGGGGTGTAGATCCCCAAAATATTTCACGGATGGGGTTCCGTCAAATATTTGGGGGTTGTACACCCCCCAAATATTTGACGGAACCACATCCGTCAAATATTTGGGGGCTGTACACCCCAAAAATATTTGACGGATGGGGTTCCGTCAAATATTTGGGGGCTGTACAGCCCCAAAATATTTCACGGAACCACATCCGTGAAATATTTTGGGGGTGTAGATCCCCAAAATATTTCACGGATGGGGTTCCGTCAAATATTTGGGGGTTGTACACCCCCCAAATATTTGACGGATGGGGTTCCGTCAAATATTTGGTGCTGTAGACCCCCAAAATATTTCACGGATGGGGTTCCGTCAAATATTTGGGGGGCCTACAACCCCCAAATATTTCACGGAAGGGGTTCCGTCAAATATTTGGGGGGTCTACAACCCCCAAATATTTCACGGAACCACATCCGTGAAATATTTTGGGGGTGTAGACCCCCAAAATATTTGACGGATGGGGTTCCGTCAAATATTCGGGGGCTGTACACCCCCCAAATATTTGACGGATGGGGTTCCGTCAAATATTTGGGGGCTGTACAGCCCCAAAATATTTCACGGAACCACATCCGTGTAATATTTTGGGCGTGTAGACCCCCCAAATATTTCACGGAACCCCTTCCGTGAAATATTTGGGGGCTGTAGACCCCCCAAATATTTGACGGAACCCCATCCGTGAAATATTTTGGGGGTCTACAGCCCCCAAATATTTGACGGAACCCCATCCGTCAAATATTTTGGGGGTGTACAGCCCCCAAATATTTGACGGAACCCCACCGATCAAATATTTTTGGGGTGTACAGCCCCCAAATATCTGACGGAACCCCATCGGTGAAATATTTTGGGGGTCTACACCCCCAAAATATTTCACGGATGTGGTTCCGTGAAATATTTTGGGGGTGTGCAGCCCCCAAATATTTGACGGAACCCCATCCGTCAAATATTTTGGGGGTGTACAGCCCCCAAATATTTGACGGAAGCCCATCCGTCAAATATTTTGGGGCTGTAGACCCCCAAAATATTTCACGGAACCACATCCGTGAAATATTTTGGGGGTGTAGACCCCCAAAATATTTCACAGACGGGGTTCCGTCAAATATTTGGGGGCTGTACAGCCCCCAAATATTTGACGGAACCCCATCCGTGAAATATTTTGGGGGTCTACACCCCCAAAATATTCCACGGATGTGGTTCCGTCAAATATTTTGGGGGTCTACAGCCCCCAAATATTTGACGGAACCCCATCCGTCAAATATTTTTGGGGTGTACAGCCCCCAAATATTTGACGGAACCCCATCCGTCAAATATTTTGGGGGTCTACACACCCAAAACATTTTATGGATGTGGTTCTGTGAAATATTTGGGGGCTGTAGACCCTTCAAATATTTGACGGAACCCCTTCCGTGAAATATTTGGGGGCTGTAGACCCCCCAAATATTTGACGAAACCCCATCCGTGAAATATTTTGGGGGTCTACAGCCCCCAAATATTTGACGGAACCCCATCCGTCAAATATTTTGGGGGTCTACAGCCCCCAAATATTTGACAGAACCCCATCCGTCAAATATTTTGGGGGTGTACAGCCCCCAAATATTTGACGGAACCCCATCTGTGAAATATTTTGGGGGTCTACACCCCCAAAATATTTCACGGATGTGGTTCTGTGAAATATTTTGGGGGTGTACAGCCCCCAAATATTTGACGGAACCCCATCCGTCAAATATTTTGGGGGTGTACAGCCCCCAAATATTTGACGGAACCCCATCCGTCAAATATTTTGGGGCTGTACAGCCCCCAAATATTTGACGGAACCCCATCCGTCAAATATTTTGGGGCTGTACAGCCCCCAAATATTTGACGGAACCCCATCCGTGAAATATTCTTGGGGTCTACACCCCCAAAATATTTCATGGATGTGGTTCCGCGAAATATTTTGGGGGTGTACAGCCCCCAAATATTTGACGGAACCCCATCCGTCAAATATTTTGGGGGTGTACACCCCCAAATATTTGACGGAACCACATCCGTGAAATACTTTGGGGGTGTAGACCCCCAAAATATTTCACGGATGGGGTTCCGTCAAATATTTGGGGGGTGTACAGCCCCCAAATATTTGACGGATGGGGTTCCGTCAAATATTTGGGGGGTCTGCAGCCCCCAAATGTTTCACGGAAGGGGTTCCGTCAAATATTTGGGGGGTCTACAGCCCCCAAATATTTCACGGAACCACATCCGTGAAATGTTTTGGGGGTGTAGACCCCCCAAATATTTCACGGATGGGGTTCCGTCAAATATTTGGGGGGTCTACAGCCCCCAAATATTTGACGGATGGGGTTCCGTCAAATATTTGAGGGCTGTACACCCCCAAAATATTTGACGGATGGGGTTCCGTCAAATATTTGGGTGCTGTACACCCCTAAAATATTTTACGGAACCACATCCGTGAAAAAATCTGGGGGTGTAGACCCCCAAAATATTTCACGGACGGGGTTCCGTCAAATATTTGGGGGCTGTACACCCCAAAAATATTTGACAGATGGGGTTCCGTCAAATATTTGGGGGTTGTACACCCCAAAAATATTTGACCGATGGGGTTCCGTCAAATATTTGGGGGCTGTACACCCCCAAAATATTTGACGGATGGGGTTCCGTCAAAAATTTGGGTGCTGTACAGCCCCAAAATATTTGACCGATGGGGTTCCGTCAAATATTTGGGGGCTGTACACCCCCCAAATATCTCACGGAACCACATCCGTGAAATATTTTGAGGGTGTAGACCCCCAAAATATTTCACAGTTGGGGTTCCGTCAAATATTTGGGGGCTGTACACCCCAAAAATATTTGACGGATGGGGTTCCGTCAAATATCTGGGGGGTCTACAGCCCCCAAATATTTCACGGATGGAGTTCGGTCATATATATGGGGGGTCTCATAAAGAAACGGCATACGATCAATCGTCATGGTTCAAAAACGGAAAAATAAACTTGCAAATGTGCGGGCAACTACGGTCCACCGTTCGATCAGTGCCGTGACACGCTGTCACCGGCACCTCATAAAGAAACGGCATATGATCAATTGTCATGTTTCAAAAACGGACGGGAAACTTGCAAATGTGGGGGCAACTACGGTCCACAATGACCCCACCATGATCCACCACATCCACCATGACACGCTGTCAGCGGCAACCCGTAAAGAAACGGCATATGATCAATCGTCATCGTTCAAACCTGAAAAAGAAAACAGGCATACCCTCCCTAACCATGGTTCGAAAATGGACAAAGACACTTGCAAATGTGGGGGCAACTACGGTCCACCATTTGATCAGTGCCGTGACACGCTGTCAGTGGCACCTCATAAAGAAACGGCATATGATCAATCGCCATGGTTCAAAAACGGACAAAGAAACTTGCAAATGTGGGGGCAACTACGGTCCACCGTTCGATCAGTGCCGTGACACGTTGTCACCGGCAACCCATAAAGAAACGGCATATGATCAATCGTCATGGTTCAAACCTGAAAAAGAAAAACAGGCATACCCTCCCTAACCTCAACCACACAAGAAGGGAAATGACGGGGTGGGAGGGAGGGAGGGAGGGGAGGGAGGGAGGCAGGGAGGGAGGGAGGCTCTCTTGGGCGGCCGTAGGGGCTGTGTTGTGCTGTGTTGTGCTGTAATATGCTGTGCTATGCTGTATGTTGTGCTGTGCTGTGGTATGATGTGATGTGCTATGCTGTGCCGTGCTGTGTTGTGCCGTGCTCGAAATCCACTACCCCCCCCCTCTCCACAGTTCCGGCTCAACCCGATGAACCCCACCCACCCACCCCACCAGCAAAACTGACCCGATTAGCTCAGGTGAGGTTGCTTGGGCCAGACATCAGGATTCTGTTCCCACTTGTCTTCAGTCACATATGAGCCCCCCGATCGGTTTGAGTGAGAGAGATGGGGTGGGGTGGGGTGGGGTGGGGTGGGGGGGGGCACGTACCATCATTGAAGGGGTTGCAAGCACTGGTTGGGTTTCAGACGCTAGGGTCGAGACCACAACCCACTTCCACACCACAAGGGTGTGGTGACAACGGGAAAAGTCTGATATTGGGGGGGACACGGGGGGGGGGGGGGGGGCGAAGTCTGACACGGGGGGGGGGGGGGGTAGAAAGGGTGTTGGGGAGGGGGGGGGGGTGGGTTGGGAGTGATGGTCCATAAAAGTCTGATGTCTGATGTCTGATAGCTGACTAGGTCGCTATACACATAGCTGGGGTTCAGTGGCCGTTTGAATAAATGCGTGAATTGCACGTGAACTTACCCAAATTTTGAGGTTTTCGGGGGAAAATGCCATATTATTGGATCCTTCCGAGGAATTTGAGGGGCAAAAATTCTTCCCCACGCTTCATTACGCATCATCCAATGAAGGTCCCGCCCCAAAAGAATCCATCATGCCCCAACCGCGCCCAAAACGAGAGGTGCCCAAACCCGGGAAGCCTGTAGCCGATTCATAGGCGTGAATTCATGTGAATTCGTACAAAATTCACCCGAATTTCGTACCCATTTCGTACGAATTTAACGTGAATTCCTCCAAATTTCACCCTTGTGCACCCCCTCATTTGTCCTAACACCCAGGGTACCCCCCCCCCAAACACGCCTGCAGGCACCCTAGCTACAGGCAACATGTGCACATGTGTGTGGGTGTGACTTTGTGTGCGCTGTGTGGGTTTGCGTGGGTTTGTGTATGGGTGTATGGTTGGGTTTGCATGTGGGTGGATGCGTGACTTCCTATTTGTTTTTACGCGCGGGCGTGTGTCTGTGTGTTGGTGTGTGTGAGGATGTGGAGGCCACCCGACCACATACGAACACGAACCCGTCCCAAACCTCACACCAACACCCACACACCCACACACACAACCACGGACCCGTGGATACACACCCACACACAAACACGCACCCACGCGCACAAACCAATCCACACACACACACACACACACACACAGACACACACACACACACACACACACACACACACACACACACATACACACACACACACACACACACACACACCCACAACGATCCCGCCCAAATACCTAACCACGACACATCCACTATGCAGGTGTGTGTGCGTATGTGTGGTTGGGCAGTGTGTGGGTGTGGGTGGGGTGGGAGGGCGGTTTCATTCCCCTAATGGCACGTGGGTGTGTGTGTGGGGGCCGGGGGGACCTTTTACGATTGTCTGTTTGTTTGTGGGTGTGGGCGTGCGTCCGTGTGTGGTGGGGGTGAGGATGTGACGAGCACCAAACCATGCACATATACGCACAAGCCACACACACACACACACACACACACACACACACATACCCTTCACGCACCTCACACCAACACGCGCGCACACACAAACACACACAACCACACACCCAACTACACATGGACACACCGACCCACATACACGCATCCGCACAAACCCATCCACATACACAGGCAGGGACACATACACACACACAGAACCCCCCCCCCCTTAAACATTTAACCGTGACACATCCACTGTCCAGGTACGTATGAGGGTGTGTGGGCGAGCGGTGTGTGAGTGGGTCGAGTGGGGGGCTGTTTGCTTTCATTGATGGTATGTGGGTGGGTGGGGGGGTGTATGACTGTCTTTTTGGTTCCGGGTGTGGGCGTGCGCCTGTGTGTGTGGGGGGGGTGGAGGATGTGAGGAGCACCAAACCACATATACGCACAAGCCATACACACACACACACACACACACCCACATACAGACACACCCTTCCCGCACCTCACACCAACACGCGTGTACACAGAAACACACACAACCACACACCCAACTACACATGGACACAACGACCCACCCACCCACACACACACACACATCCGCAGAAACCCATCCACACACACAGGCAGACACACACACACACAGAACCCCCCCCCCCCCCCCTAAACATCTAACCGTGACACATCCACTTTCCGGGTACGTATGAGGGTGTGTGGGCGGGCAGTGTGTGGGTGCGGGTCCAGTGGGGGGCTGTTTGCTTTCATTGAGGGTATGTGTGTGTTTGTGCATGGGTGTGTGTGTGTCTGTGTGTGTGTGTGTGTGTGTGCCGGGGGGGCAGGTACAGGGAAACGTGTGTGGGTCTGGGGACTTCGTTGCATGCATAGGTGGTGTTGGTGTGGCTCTTCTGCCAGTGTCCGGCAAAAGTGTGGAATTCGTACGAAGTTCGTACGAAATTCGTACGAATTTCGTGCGAAATTCGTCCCCAAAGTGTACCGTGAATGTGCTTGTTACAACTTTCATACCAAATTCGTACGAAGTTCGAACAATTTGTATGAATTTGCATCATTTTCGTGCAGAACAAACACACTCAGCCCATAGCACACGACATAGCAAGACAACAACAACAGAGAAGAGCAACACAGTCAGCCCATAGCACACATAACAGCAACACAACACAGTCAGCTCATCGGAAACAGTCACCAATGAGGAGCAGCAAACACACGAAGGACAACAAGGAGCAAGCAAAACAGCAGTACCAACACCGCCGAAAAGCAACCATTACACACACATCATGACAATCAGGAGCAACAAACACAAACCACAGACGGTCACAAACTATAAACAGCACAAAAGTATTGTCCCACATGATTCAACAACAGGCAGCCACCCATCCAACCATCCACACCCACCCATAGCACACAGCACAGCAACACAACAACAACACAGTAGAACAGCACAGTAGGGTCATCAGCTACATTCACCAATGAGGAGCAGAAGACAGACGAAGCACAACAAGCAGCAAGCAAAACAACGATACCAACACAGCCGAAAAGCAAGCATTACACACACATGATGACAATCGGGAGCAACAAACACAAACGACAGACGGTCACAAACTACAAACAGCACGAAAGTATTGTGCCACATGATTCAACAAAACCGCCCAAGAACCCAAGAATCACCGATCCATGCACATATGACCCAGGCACGCACGACCACGGTACATTGTACGACGCACGACCAAGCACACCCACACACACACAAAAATGACACAAATTCATGCAAATTGTTTGAACTTCGTGCGAAATTGGTACGAAATTCGTACGACATTCGTAACAACCACATTCACAGTACCTATCTTTGAGGCACATTCGTACAAAATTCGCACGAATTTCGCACGAATTTCGTACCAACTTCGTACCAACTTCGTACGAATTTCGTACCATTTTTGCAGAACACCGGCAGAAGAGCCACACCAACACCACCTATGCATGCAACGAAGTCCCCACAGCCACACACATTTCCCTGTACCTGCCCCCCCGGCACACACACACACACACACACACACACACACACACACACACACACACACACAAACACACACGCACACACACACCCATGCACAAAGGAGGAGGAGGAGATGCGGTCCCCCGGTAGGCGCCCCCGCGGCACATCCCCATGGTGCCCGCCGGCCCTCCACGGTCTGGAAAGCGACCGGGAGGGAGGTTTCACCCCAACCCGTCCGGCTAAGCATCATGGCGGCGGCTCTCCTCTTCGTCTCCTCCCCTTGTCCCCTCGTCCGCGCTACGTGCATGCACCCGCCCTACACGTAGCCGGATCCCCTCCCAGGGGCACGGAATGGGGGGCGAGACGGAGCGCCGGCTCCGTTTCCGGCACGGTCCACCACCCCCCCAAGGGAAGGGGGACGCAGTCTCACGGGTGTGGGCCCTTAGCCGCCAGCTACTACCGACTGGGCGGCGTTTGGCCGGCGGAATACGAGGGCTTGGTCCGTGGCCTGGTCCCTCCCCCTCCCCCAACGCGCGGCACTTGTGCCGAAGGTGCCCGTGCGCGGGGCCATCCTCTAACCCTCCGGTCGTGTCCCCCCAATCCGCAGTGCCGCACGTCTGCGGAGGGGACACGCAAACCCCCGCCTCGGTGAATCCAAAGTGAAGGAGGCCCCCTCGCCTCAGCGGCGGGGGCCTCGGTGGTCCCAAAGCGAAAGAGGCCCCTTCGCCTCAGCGGCGGGGGCCTTGGTGATCCCACAACGAAGGAGGCCCCCTTGCCTCAGCGGCGGGGGCCTCGGTGTCCGAAAGCGAAAGAGGCCCCCTCGCCTCAGCGGAGGGGGCTTCATTGGTCCCAAAGCCAAGGAGGCCCCCTCGCCTCAGCGGCGGGGGCCTCGGTGGTCCCGAAGAGAAGGAGGCCTCCTCACCTCAGCGGCGGGGGCCTCGGTGGTCCCAAAGCCAAAGAGGCCCCCTCGCCTCAGCGGCGGGGGCCTTGGTGGTCTCCAAGCCCAGGAGGCCCCCTCGCCTCAGCGGCGGGGGCCTCGGTGGTCCCAAAGCCAAAGAGGCCCCCTCGCCTCAGCGGCGGGGGCCTCAATGGTCCCAAAGCGAAGGGGGCCCCCTCGCCGCAGCGGCGGGGGCCTCGGTGGTCCCAAAGCGAAAGAGGCCCCTTCGCCTCAGCGGCGGGGGCCTTGGTGATCCCACAACGAAGCAGGCCCCCTTGCCTCAGCGGCGGGGGCCTCGGTGTCCGAAAGCGAAAGAGGCCCCCTCGCCTCAGCGGAGGGGGCTTCCTTGGTCCCAAAGCCAAGGAGGCCCCCTCGCCTCAGCGGCGGGGGCCTCGGTGGTCCCGAAGAGAAGGAGGCCTCCTCGCCTCAGCGGCGGGGGCCTCGGTGGTCCCAAAGCCAAAGAGGCCCCCTCGCCTCAGCGGCGGGGGCCTTGGTGGTCTCCAAGCCCAGGAGGCCCCCTCGCCTCAGCGGCGGGGGCCTCGGTGGTCCCAAAGCCAAAGAGGCCCCCTCGCCTCAGCGGCGGGGGCCTCAATGGTCCCAAAGCGAAGGGGGCCCCCTCGCGGCAGCGGCGGGGGCCTCGATGGTCCGCAAGCCAAAGAGGCCCCACCGCCTCAGCGGCGGGGGCCTCGATGGTCCCAAAGCGAAGGGGGCCCACTCGCCTCAGCGGAGGGGGCCTCGGTGGTCCCAAAACGAAAGAGGCCCCCTCGCCTCAGCGGCGGGGGCCTCGGTGGTCCCAAAGCCAAAGAGGCCCCCTCGCCTCAGCGGCGGGGGCCTTGGTGGTCTCCAAGCCCAGGAGGCCCCCTCGCCTCAGCGGCGGGGGCCTCGGTGGTCCCAAAGCCAAAGAGGCCCCCTCGCCTCAGCGGCGGGGGCCTCAATGGTCCCAAAGCGAAGGGGGCCCCCTCGCGGCAGCGGCGGGGGCCTCGATGGTCCGCAAGCCAAAGAGGCCCCACCGCCTCAGCGGCGGGGGCCTCGATGGTCCCAAAGCGAAGGGGGCCCCCTCGCCTCAGCGGAGGGGGCCTCGGTGGTCCCAAAACGAAAGAGGCCCCCTCGCCTCAGCGGAGTGGGGCCTCGGTGGTCCCCAAACGAAGGAGGCCCCCTCGCCTCACCGGAGGGGGCCTCATTGGTCCCAAAGCGAAGGAGGACCCCTCGCCTCAGCGGCGGGGGCCTCGGTGGTCCCAAAGCCAAGGAGGCCCTCTCGCCTCAGCGGAGGGGGCCTCGGTGGTCCCAAAGCCAAAGAGGCCCCCTCGCCTCAGCGGCGGGGGCCTCAGTGGTCCCAAAGCGCAGGAGGCCCCCTCGCCTCAGCGGCGGGGGCCTCGGTGGTCCCAAAGCCAAAGAGGCCCCCTCGCCTCAGCGGCGGGGGCCTCAGTGGTCCCAAAACGAGAGAGGCCCCCTCGCCTCAGCGGCGGGGGCCTCGATGGTCCGCAAGCCAAAGAGGCCCCACCGCCTCAGCGGCGGGGGCCTCAATGGTCCCAAAGCGAAGAAGGCCCACTCGCCTCAGCGGAGGGGGCCTCGGTGAATCCAAAGCGAAAGAGGCCCCCTTGCCTCAGCAGAGGGGGCCTCGGTGGTCCCAAAACGAGAGAGGCCCCCTCGCCTCAGCGGCGGGGGCCGCGATGATCCAAAAGCCAAGGAGGACCCCTCGCCTCAGCGGAGGGGGCCTTGGTGGTCCCCAAGCGAAGGAGGCCCCCTCGCCTCAGCGGCGGGGGCCTCGGTGGTCCCAAAGCCAAGGAGGCCCTCTCGCCTCAGCGGAGGGGGCCTCAGTGGTCCCAAAGCGCAGGAGGCCCCCTCGCCTGAGCGGTGGGGGCCTCGATGGTCCGAAAGCCAAGTATGGGGGAAGGAAAAACACCTGACGAACCGACGGGGCGTCCCTATCCCCCCGCGGCCCAGGCTGGACCGGAGGGACTCGGGTGTAACCGCCGCTGTGTGGGGGAAGGAAAAATACCTCACGGACCCACGGGGCGTCCCTATCCCTCCGCGGCCCAGGCTAGACCGGAGGGACTCGGGTGTATCCGCCGCTGTGTCGGGGAAGGAAGAATACCTGACGAACCCACGGGGCGTCCCTATCCCCCCGCGGCCCAGGCTGGACCGGAGGGACTCGGGTGTAACCGCCGCTGTGTGGGGGAAGGAAGAATACCTGACGAACCCACGGGGCGTCCCTATCCCCCCGGGGCCCAAGCTGGACCGGAGGGACTCGGGTGTAACCACCGCTGTGTGGGGGGAGGCAAAATACCTGAAGAACCCACGGGGCGTCCCTATCCCCCCGCGGCCCAGGCTAGACCGGAGGGACTCGGGTGTAACCGCCGCTGTGTGGGGGAAGGAAGAATACGTGACGAACCCACGGGGCGTCCCTATCCCCCCGCGGCCCAGGCTGGACCGGAGGGACTCGGGTGTAACCGCCGCTGTGTGGGGGAGGGAAAAATACCTGACGAACCCACGGGGCGTCCCTATCCCCCCGCGGCCCAGGCTGGACCGGAGGGACTCGGGTGTAACCGCCGCTGTGTGGGGGAAGGCAAAATACCTGACGAACCCACGGGGCGTCCCTATCCCCCCGCGGCCCAGGCTGGACCGGAGGGACTCGGGTGTAACCGCCGCTGTGTGGGGGAGGGAAAAATACCTGACGAACCCACGGGGCGTCCCTATCCCCCCGCGGCCCAGGCTGGACCGGAGGGACTCGGGTGTAACCGCCGCTGTGTGGGGAAAGGCAAAATACCTGACGAACCCACGGGGTGTCCCTATCCCCCCGCGGCCCAGGCTGGACCGGAGGGACTCGGGTGTAAACGCCGCTGTGCGGGGGAAGGAAAAATACCTGACGAACCCACGGGGCGTCTCCATCCCCCCGCGGCCCAGGCTGGACCGGAGAGACTCGGGTGTAACCGCCGCTGTGTGGGGGAAGGAAGAATACCTGACGAACCCACGGGGCGTCCCTATCCCCCCGCGGCCCAGGCTGGACCGGAGGGACTCGGGTGTAACCGCCGCTGTGCCGGGAAGGTAAAATACCCGACGAACCCACGGGGCGTCCCTATCCCCCCGCGGCCCAGGCTGGACCGGAGGGACTCGGGTGTAACCGCCGCTGTGTGGGGGAAGGAAGAATACCTGACGAACCCACGGGGCGTCCCTATCCCCCCGCGGCCCAGGCTGGACCGGAGGGACTCGGGTGTAACCGCCGCTGCGTGGGGGAAGGAAAAATACCTGACGAACCCACGGGGCGTCCCTATCCCCCCGCGGCCCAGGCTGGACCGGAGGGACTCGGGTGTAACCGCCACTGTGCGGGGGAAGGAAAAATACCTGACGAACCCACGGGGCGTCTCCATCCCCCCGCGGCCCAGGCTGGACCGGAGGGACTCGGGTGTAACCGCCGCTGTGTGGGGAAAGGCAAAATACCTGACGAACCCACGGGGCGTCCCTATCCCCCCGCGGCCCAGGCTGGTCCGGAGGGACTCGGGTGTAACCGCCACTGTGCGGGGGAAGGAAAAATACCTGACGAACCCACGGGGCATCTCCATCCCCCCGCGGCCCAGGCTGGACCGGAGGGACTCGGGTGTAACCGCTGCTGTGTGGGGGAAGGAAGAATACCTGACGAACCCACGGGGCGTCCCTATCCCCCCGCGGCCCAGGCTGGACCGGAGGGACTCGGGTGTAACCGCCGCTGTGTGGGGGAAGGCAAAATACCTGACGAACCCACGGGGCGTCCCTATCCCCCCGCGGCCCAGGCTGGACCGGAGGAACTCGGGTGTAACCGCCGCTGCGTGGGGGAAGGAACAATACCTGACGAACCCACGGGGCGTCCCTATCCCCCCGCGGCCCAGGCTGGACCGGAGGGACTCGGGTGTAACCGCCGCTGTGTGGGGGAGGGAAAAATACCTGACGAACCCACGGGGCGTCCCTATCCCCCCGCGGCCCAGGCTGGACCGGAGGGACTTGGGTGTAACTGCCGCTGTGCGAAGGAAGGAAAAATACCTGACGAACCCACGGGGCGTCCCTATCCCCCCGGGGCCCAAGCTGGACCGGAGGGACTCAGGTGTAACCGCCGCTGTGTGGGGGAAGGAAGAATACCTGACGAACCCACGGGGCGTCCCTATCCCCCCGCGGCCCAGGCTGGACCGGAGGGACTCGGGTGTATCCGCCGCTGTGTGGGGGAAGGAAGAATACCTGACGAACCCACGGGGCGTCCCTATCCCCCCGCGGCCCAGGCTGGACCGGAGGGACTCGGGTGTAACCGCCGCTGTGTGGGGGAAGGAAAAATACTTGAAGAATCCACGGGGCGTCCCTATCCCCCCGCGGCCCAGGCCGGACCGGAGGGACTCGGGTGTAACCACCACTGTGCGGGGGAAGGAAGAATACCTGACGAACCCACGTGGCGTCTCCACCCCCCCGCGGCCCAGGCTGGACCGGAGGGACTCGGGTGTAACCGCCGCTGTGTGCAGAAGGGCAAAATACCTGACGAACCCACGGGGCGTCCCTATCCCCCCGCGGCCCAGGCTGGACCGGAGGGACTCGGGTGTAACCACCACTGTGCGGGGGAAGGAAAAATACGTGACGAACGCACGTGGCGTCTCCACCCCCCCGCGGCCCAGGCTGGACCGGAGGGACTCGGGTGTAACCGCCGCTGTGTGCAGAAGGGCAAAATACCTGACGAACCCACGGGGCGTCCCTATCCCCCCGCGGCCCAGGCTGGACCGGAGGGACTCGGGTGTAACCGCCGCTGCGTGGGGGAAGGAAAAATACCTGACGAACCCACGGGGCGTCCCTATCCCCCCGCGGCCCAGGCTGGACCGGAGGGACTCGGGTGTAACCGCCACTGTGCGGGGGAAGGAAAAATACCTGACGAACCCACGGGGCGTCTCCATCCCCCCGCGGCCCAGGCTGGACCGGAGGGACTCGGGTGTAACCGCCGCTGTGTGGGGAAAGGCAAAATACCTGACGAACCCACGGGGCGTCCCTATCCCCCCGCGGCCCAGGCTGGTCCGGAGGGACTCGGGTGTAACCGCCACTGTGCGGGGGAAGGAAAAATACCTGACGAACCCACGGGGCATCTCCATCCCCCCGCGGCCCAGGCTGGACCGGAGGGACTCGGGTGTAACCGCTGCTGTGTGGGGGAAGGAAGAATACCTGACGAACCCACGGGGCGTCCCTATCCCCCCGCGGCCCAGGCTGGACCGGAGGGACTCGGGTGTAACCGCCGCTGTGTGGGGGAAGGCAAAATACCTGACGAACCCACGGGGCGTCCCTATCCCCCCGCGGCCCAGGCTGGACCGGAGGAACTCGGGTGTAACCGCCGCTGCGTGGGGGAAGGAACAATACCTGACGAACCCACGGGGCGTCCCTATCCCCCCGCGGCCCAGGCTGGACCGGAGGGACTCGGGTGTAACCGCCGCTGTGTGGGGGAGGGAAAAATACCTGACGAACCCACGGGGCGTCCCTATCCCCCCGCGGCCCAGGCTGGACCGGAGGGACTTGGGTGTAACTGCCGCTGTGCGAAGGAAGGAAAAATACCTGACGAACCCACGGGGCGTCCCTATCCCCCCGGGGCCCAAGCTGGACCGGAGGGACTCAGGTGTAACCGCCGCTGTGTGGGGGAAGGAAGAATACCTGACGAACCCACGGGGCGTCCCTATCCCCCCGCGGCCCAGGCTGGACCGGAGGGACTCGGGTGTAACCGCCGCTGTGTGGGGGAAGGAAGAATACCTCACGAACCCACGGGGCGTCCCTATCCCCCCGCGGCCCAGGCTGGACCGGAGGGACTCGGGTGTAACCGCCGCTGTGTGGGGGAAGGAAAAATACTTGAAGAATCCACGGGGCGTCCCTATCCCCCCGCGGCCCAGGCTGGACCGGAGGGACTCGGGTGTAACCACCACTGTGCGGGGGAAGGAAAAATACGTGACGAACCCACGTGGCGTCTCCACCCCCCCGCCGCCCAGGCTGGACCGGAGGGACTCGGGTGTAACCGCCGCTGTGTGCAGAAGGGCAAAATACCTGACGAACCCACGGGGCGTCCCTATCCCCCCGCGGCCCAGGCTGGACCGGAGGGACTCGGGTGTAACCGCCGCTGTGTGGGGGAAGGAAGAATACCTGACGAACCCACGGGGCGTCCCTATCCCCCCGCGGCCCAGGCTGGACCGGAGGGACTCGGGTGTAACCGCTGCTATGTGGGGGAAGGAAGAATACCTGACGAACCCACGGGGCGTCCCTATCCCCCCGCGGCCCAGGCTGGACCGGAGGGACTCGGGTGTAACCGCCGCTGTGTGGGGGAAGGCAAAATAACTGACGAACCCACGGGGCGTCCCTATCCCCCCGCGGCCCAGGCTGGACCGGAGGGACTCGGGTGTAACCGCCGCTGTGTGCAGAAGGGCAAAATACCTGACGAACCCACGGGGCGTCCCTATCCCCCCGCGGCCCAGGCTGGACCGGAGGGACTCGGGTGTAACCGCCACTGTGCGGGGGAAGGAAAAATACCTCACGAACCCACGGGGCGTCTCCATCCCCCCGCGGCCCAGGCTGGACCGGAGGGACTCGGGTGTAACCGCCGCTGTGTGGGGAAAGGCAAAATACCTGACGAACCCACGGGGCGTCCCTATCCCCCCGCGGCCCAGGCTGGTCCGGAGGGACTCGGGTGTAACCGCCACTGTGCGGGGGAAGGAAAAATACCTGACGAACCCACGGGGCATCTCCATCCCCCCGCGGCCCAGGCTGGACCGGAGGGACTCGGGTGTAACCGCTGCTGTGTGGGGGAAGGAAGAATACCTGACGAACCCACGGGGCGTCCCTATCCCCCCGCGGCCCAGGCTGGACCGGAGGGACTCGGGTGTAACCGCCGCTGTGTGGGGGAAGGCAAAATACCTGACGAACCCACGGGGCGTCCCTATCCCCCCGCGGCCCAGGCTGGACCGGAGGAACTCGGGTGTAACCGCCGCTGCGTGGGGGAAGGAACAATACCTGACGAACCCACGGGGCGTCCCTATCCCCCCGCGGCCCAGGCTGGACCGGAGGGACTCGGGTGTAACCGCCGCTGTGTGGGGGAGGGAAAAATACCTGACGAACCCACGGGGCGTCCCTATCCCCCCGCGGCCCAGGCTGGACCGGAGGGACTTGGGTGTAACTGCCGCTGTGCGAAGGAAGGAAAAATACCTGACGAACCCACGGGGCGTCCCTATCCCCCCGCGGCCCAGGCTGGACCGGAGGGACTCGGGTGTAACCGCCGCTGTGTGGGGGAAGGAAGAATACCTGACGAACCCACGGGGCGTCCCTATCCCCCCGCGGCCCAGGCTGGACCGGAGGGACTCGGGTGTAACCGCCGCTGTGTGGGGGAAGGAAAAATACTTGAAGAATCCACGGGGCGTCCCTATCCCCCCGCGGCCCAGGCTGGACCGGAGGGACTCGGGTGTAACCACCACTGTGCGGGGGAAGGAAAAATACGTGACGAACCCACGTGGCGTCTCCGGCCCCCCGCGGCCCAGGTTGGACCGGAGGGACTCGGGTGTAACCGCCGCTGTGTGCAGAAGGGCAAAATACCTGACGAACCCACGGGGCGTCCCTATCCCCCCGCGGCCCAGGCTGGACCGGAGGGACTCGGGTGTAACCGCCGCTGTGTGGGGGAAGGAAGAATACCTGACGAACCCACGGGGCGTCCCTATCCCCCCGCGGCCCACGCTGGACCGGAGGGACTCGGGTGTAACCGCTGCTATGTGGGGGAAGGAAGAATACCTGACGAACCCACGGGGCGTCCCTATCCCCCCGCGGCCCAGGCTGGACCGGAGGGACTCGGGTGTAACCGCCGCTGTGTGGGGGAAGGCAAAATACCTGACGAACCCACGGGGCGTCCCTATGCCCCCGCGGCCCAGGCTGGACCGGAGGGACTCGGGTGTAACCGCCGCTGCGTGGGGGAAGGAAAAATACCTCACGAACCCACGGGGCGTCCCTATCCCCCCGCGGCCCAGGCTGGACCGGAGGGACTCGGGTGTAACCGCCACTGTGCGGGGGAAGGAAAAATACCTGACGAACCCACGGGGCGTCTCCATCCCCCCGCGGCCCAGGCTGGACCGGAGGGACTCGGGTGTAACCGCCGCTGTGTGGGGAAAGGCAAAATACCTGACGAACCCACGGGGCGTCCCTATCCCCCCGCGGCCCAGGCTGGTCCGGAGGGACTCGGGTGTAACCGCCACTGTGCGGGGGAAGGAAAAATATCTGACGAACCCACGGGGCATCTCCATCCCCCCGCGGCCCAGGCTGGACCGGAGGGACTCGGGTGTAACCGCTGCTGTGTGGGGGAAGGAAGAATACCTGACGAACCCACGGGGCGTCCCTATCCCCCCGCGGCCCAGGCTGGACCGGAGGGACTCGGGTGTAACCGCCGCTGTGTGGGGGAAGGCAAAATACCTGACGAACCCACGGGGCGTCCCTATCCCCCCGCGGCCCAGGCTGGACCGGAGGAACTCGGGTGTAACCGCCGCTGCGTGGGGGAAGGAACAATACCTGACGAACCCACGGGGCGTCCCTATCCCCCCGCGGCCCAGGCTGGACCGGAGGGACTCGGGTGTAACCGCCGCTGTGTGGGGGAGGGAAAAATACCTGACGAACCCACGGGGCGTCCCTATCCCCCCGCGGCCCAGGCTGGACCGGAGGGACTTGGGTGTAACTGCCGCTGTGCGAAGGAAGGAAAAATACCTGACGAACCCACGGGGCGTCCCTATCCCCCCGGGGCCCAAGCTGGACCGGAGGGACTCAGGTGTAACCGCCGCTGTGTGGGGGAAGGAAGAATACCTGACGAACCCACGGGGCGTCCCTATCCCCCCGCGGCCCAGGCTGGACCGGAGGGACTCGGGTGTAACCGCCGCTGTGTGGGGGAAGGAAAAATACTTGAAGAATCCACGGGGCGTCCCTATCCCCCCGCGGCCCAGGCTAGACCGGAGGGACTCGGGTGTAACCACCACCGTGCGGGGGAAGGAAAAATACGTGACGAACCCACGTGGCGTCTCCACCCCCCCGCGGCCCAGGCTGGACCGGAGGGACTGGGGTGTAACCGCCGCTGTGTGCAGAAGGGCAAAATACCTGACGAACCCACGGGGCGTCCCTATCCCCCCGCGGCCCAGGCTGGACCGGAGGGACTCGGGTGTAACCGCCGCTGTGTGGGGGAAGGAAGAATACCTGACGAACCCACGGGGCGTCCCTATCCCCCCGCGGCCCAGGCTGGACCGGAGGGACTCGGGTGTAACCGCTGCTGTGTGGGGGAAGGAAGAATACCTGACGAACCCACGGGGCGTCCCTATCCCCCCGCGGCCCAGGCTAGACCGGAGGGACTCGGGTGTAACCACCACCGTGCGGGGGAAGGAAAAATACGTGACGAACCCAGGTGGCGTCTCCACCCCCCCGCGGCCCAGGCTGGACCGGAGGGACTGGGGTGTAACCGCCGCTGTGTGCAGAAGGGCAAAATACCTGACGAACCCACGGGGCGTCCCTATCCCCCCGCGGCCCAGGCTGGACCGGAGGGACTCGGGTGTAACCGCCGCTGTGTGGGGGAAGGAAAAATACCTGACGAACCCACGGGGCGTCCCTATCCCCCCGCGGCCCAGGCTGGACCGGAGGGACTCGGGTGTAACCGCCGCTGTGTGGGGGAAGGAAGAATACCTGACGAACCCACGGGGCGTCCCTATCCCCCCGCGGCCCAGGTTGGACCGGAGGGACTCGGGTGTAACCGCCGCTGTGTGGGGGAAGGAAAAATACCTGACGAACCCACGGGGCGTCCCTATGCCCCCGCGGCCCAGGCTGGACCGGAGGGACTCGGGTGTAACCGCCGCTGTGTGGGGGAAGGAAGAATACCTGACGAACCCACGGGGCGTCCCTATCCCCCCGCGGCCCAGGCTGGACCGGAGGGACTCGGGTGTAACCGCCGCTGTGTGGGGGAAGGAAGAATACCTGACGAACCCACGGGGCGTCCCTATCCCCCCGCGGCCCAGGCTGGACCGGAGGGACTCGGGTGTAACCGCCGCTGTGTGGGGGAAGGAAGAATACCTGACGAACCCACGGGGCGTCCCTATCCCCCCGCGGCCCAGGTTGGACCGGAGGGACTCGGGTGTAACCGCCGCTGTGTGGGGGAAGGAAAAATACCTGACGAACCCACGGGGCGTCCCTATGCCCCCGCGGCCCAGGCTGGACCGGAGGGACTCGGGTGTAACCGCCGCTGTGTGGGGGAAGGAAGAATACCTGACGAACCCACGGGGCGTCCCTATCCCCCCGCGGCCCAGGCTGGACCGGAGGGACTCGGGTGTAACCGCCGCTGTGTGGGGGAAGGAAGAATACCTGACGAACCCACGGGGCGTCCCTATCCCCCCGCGGCCCAGGCTGGACCGAAGGGACTCGGGTGTAACCGCCGCTGTGTGGGGGAAGGCAAGTTCACACGTCACACAAATCCTGCGACTCGGGGGGCCTCCCCTTCTTTCAGGATAGTGTACGCCGCTGGTAGGGGATGGCGCCCCTCCGCGTTATCACGGGCACACGCAGAGTAACGGGGGGCCTCCCCTTGTTTCACAGCAATTCCTGGGGAGCCAGACGTCGAGGCTGCAGGCAGGTGCCATTACCCCGGTGCAGTGAGCACCGTAGCGGCAGGCGCTGGCCCTTACCTCCGCCCCGATGCTGTCTCCCCTTTACTCCACCACCTCCCAGCTCCGGTACAGGCAGCCCGCCAGGTGCTGCAGGGCGCGTGGCTGTGAGGCCTGATGTCACGGTTGCCCCGCATTGCATCGCAGGGCAAGACCCGTAGCCCCCCGTGACATCAGGCCCCTGGCCGAAGGCCATAGTGGTTGTGCCCCAGGCCCGGACGGGCGTCGGATAGGACGACATCCCCACCCCAGGATGTACCTGTGCAGAACACAAGGTGCAGTGGGTTGGGGCAGGAGAGCGCACACGAGCCCTGGAGGGGCTGGGTCACAGGGGGACCCGGGTCACTCCCGCATACCGCCACCCCCCGGTGGAGCCCGCCCTGTGCCATCGTGGCTCTCCCACGCTGGCCGGCGAGGGGTGGGGCGCGCGATCCCGCGCCCTGGCCGCCGCGGCTGGACCAGGGCACCCCCCAGATTGCGTGTTAGCCCGGGGAGGACCCCCCCCGGTTTCACCCCCACACCACGGTGAGGTCACGCGCCCCTGGGCAGCAGTGGGGGTCACAAACACACACACACACACACACTTACACACACACACGGCGTGAGGTGACCAAAGAACCAACCACACACATTTCCTTATACCTGCCCCCCCGGCACACACACACACAAACACACACACACACACAAACACACACACACACACACAGTGCAACAATGCAAAAGGAGAAGACCTTCTCAACAAGAATTCATGTACCTGAAATGTAACCGATGAAAGTGAAATTGTTGTAGAGGATGAAATGTTCAGGATGCAACATCGATTCCATTCATGTGTTTCTGTCTTACATTCGGGAAGATTGCATTGATTCAAGCAGTCACATCAGCAAGTGAGCAAAAATCACTGATACCAGCGAATATTGAAGTCAGGAGAAGAAGTTGAGACCCAAAAGAAGAACAAACCCCGTTCCTAAAACTATGGTCAACATACCCATAGTAGCAAAAATCATCCAATGTACCTGTCCTGCCCCGTCAACAGCCACCAAGGCCAGAGGGACCAGATGGGTACGTGGAAGAAATCATTTTCCACACACACACACACACACACACACACACACACACACACACACACACACACACACACACACACACACACACACAATCCCCTGCATCACCTATGACAACTTTGTTTGGGCAGGGGGTGTTGTGCAATGTCAAATAGGGTGGAAATAGCAGTCCGGGTATTCAAAGATGGGGGCAGGGAATGCAGATCCATTGGTCCTCGTTTTGAACCCACCAGGGATGATATCGGGATTGTATGTGGTTGTGTATGGGAACGTTTGGCCTTGGTATATGTTCTGTGGGATGGTGGACGTTTTGTACCTCTTTGAGAAAATTGATACCGTCGGTGGACTGCGGAATATTTTCCTCTGCCTCCAAGAGGAGGCCGAGGTAAAGGAATGGCTTTCCCTGGATACGGTCCAACACACTAGGAGAATAGTTCCTTAGTCAACAACGAGGGAATGAATCTCTTACGATTTTTTGTGCGCAGAAGTAACATCAGAAGAACAAAATGGCTCGGTGGTATAGACCAATGCAGGAAGTGAGCATAGTGAAGTATTGGCAGTGGTACAGTGGAATGGTGGCATTGTACGAGTGGCCAGGTAGTGCGAAAAACGCTATTGGATAAGAGAAGTGCAGTGCAGAAGAGGGGTGCATTGCAAAATGGCAGGATATGCGTAACCCAAATAAGGGGCAGCAGAACGGCAATCGACGGTGGAGGAAAAATAAGCCGTTCTATTGTCTTCAATGGGATAGCATCAGGGAAGAGGGGGCGCACAGAATTGAGGGAGGGAGTGGTGATCACGGATATTCCATGACACAAACTGACTGGTTGTAATGCACAGAACTTCGGAGGAATGGCCGCAATCCATGGTAGGGTATACAGAAATACATGCCAGGCTGGGAGTGGGAATTGTTTGCATTTGTGGAATGCTGTTTTCACTCTGGGAAGCCACCAAGACACAGGGTACCGATTCTGTTGCATTTCCCAAATAGTATGACTCAAATTGGATAAAAACAAATTCGGATGAGTCGGCAAATTGGAAGAGAGCAACAGCAAATTGTTGAACATACCCTGCACCACCTTGCGGGCATACATAGAGTTAGCCGCGGGGTACCTCTTGAGTGGGATACGTTGAGTGAGCCGGGAGAGGAGGCATTTATTTTTCAAGCCCCAATGAACTTATGGACCATCGCAGTAAATTTGGAATTGCAAGGAAGTGAACGACGTTCCAACTTGCTCTACAGTGAGGGATGCACCATATGCTCGCTGGAGAAGGCGCATCACAATTCTAACAGTGGAGAAGAGCTGTGCTGCGGGGCAGAGACAAACAATGTTGTCGACATATCTACAAAGTTTAATGTGCAGTGGCAGTTCTCTATCAAAATTGATGTTGTTTTCTTTTTCCATGAGCATGATATTGGCATTCTCAGATGCCAGTTTTCCACCGATGGTGACCCCTGTAAACTGTTCCCAGATTTCTGGGCCGAGTTGGAAAAAGTCGTTGAAGCACGATTCAGCTGCCACGGCAGCGACCAGATCGTTGTCTGACACAATGTGATAGAACCTGGGAGATTTCTTACCAATGCAATCAAACTGTTTGTTGTTGCCCTTTGCAACCCTAGTGGCCCAAATTAAAGTCAATATGTTTAATATTTGGCCAAAAATTTACACGTTAATCTCAAGTTTCAATTTTTTTAGGGGGGGTTATGGGGTTTGCCATGAAAATTATGACCCCCACGGGTTGCCTTACGGGCTTGGGTGCCATTTTCCTCCGGGGGTCGGGGGGGGGGTCCTACCCATGTGGTTGTTTCAAAATGTTAAAATGGCTCTCGGCTTTAATTTTTGTTTTTAATTTTTCCATTAACATTTGAAAAGTTAAAAATTAAAGGGTCACCGCCATTAATATTAATCTCACAAATATTAACTCATTTCCCCAAATATTAACCCTCTTAACAATGGCACAACGCAACATGGAATGCAACACGACGGCTTGCCATTCACCATCCTCCGGGACGTAGTCCAACGACGGACCAAAGTCCTCCCACGCGACCAACAACGCACGGGCCTCCTCCCCGTCGGGTGCCCCCGTCGCACCCAACTTCACACCCGTGCGGGGCCGGTAGAGGACCCGTTGCACGGCGTCGGTGTTCTCCTTGGGGAGGTACACAGAGCGCGTCTCGATGAACGCCACTTGGAGCCGGCCAATGGCCATGCAACAATGGAGGATGCATGGGAAAACCATGCACCGGTCAACAACAATGTGTGGATCCACTATGCATCCCCCATTCGCCAAGCTACGGCCGGTCTCCTTGTAGCGGCGGCGGGCCGCCTCCTCACGGTCCAAGGTGCGCCGGGTCTCCACGTTGACCCATGCCGCCGCAACCTTGTCCCACACCCCCATATTGAAAATTGAGCCCACCAAGGGCGAGGTGGACACATCGATAAGGCGCCGCACGAACGGTTGGTCTCCTCCGATGACCAACCTGCTTGGCACCCAGCGCGACACCCAATGAAACTTCTCGTAGTCTTGTATGGACTGCAGTTCCTACAAAAAGAACATGGATTAATATTTACAGTAATTTCTCGAGATTAATATTAAGTTAATTTTTCAGTCAGCGTTAATATTAACCGAAAAAAAGATATTCATCTCGAGAAATTAACGCAAAAAACGCAAAAATTAACAAACAACGAATGGGCCACAAACCTTCAAGTTATCGGCCCATATCGTTGCAAGTGCCGCCATGTCCTTGTCCCCGCATACGGCCATCCCTATCACCCACAAGTACGCGGGTGTGCGGCCCCGTGCGCCGTGGTTGAGGAGCCCAATGGAGAGTTGGGTCCAACTACCACCGGCGCACGGGTACGCATCCCCACGCACAATGAAGGTGAGGGGCCTTGTCCAACCGATGGTCTCTACTAGCGATGGGCGTGATTGGACGTACCGGGCCCATGAGGGTAGCGGCCAAGAGCGGGAGAGCAAGAGGGGGATCGGGGACGGACACGGGTGGTTGTAGGTCAAGGGGGGTGACCAACTCCTTCCACGCGTCCGTGAACGCTTCCCGAGTGGGGATGGGTCGGGGGAATGGGAGGCCCGTTGCGGCCGCGTAGGCCAACCCCCGGCGGCTCATGTACTCCATCATGTGGCGGAAGCCAACCTTGGGGACGTTCAAGTCCATGAGGAGGCCAATGAGGTCCGGGGCCGGGAAGAGGTGGGAGGCATATTGCTTCACCGCCTCCACTTGCTTAGTACGAATAAGGGAGGGGTAGCCAACCTCCATGGCCTCGGACCATCGGGCCCGGGCCAAAGGGGATGAGGCCACCCACTCACCAAGGAGTTGGGACAGCAAAGGGTCCCGCAAACTCTTGGCCCCGCTCAAACGCACGAGCGTCATGTTAAGCTCGGTAAGGGTGTCCCGAGAGAAAGGCATAACAAGGGCTATACAAGGGAACATGGTGGTGTGGAGGGGGGGGGAATGCGGGCAACCGGAGGGGGGGTGTCCAAGACGCCCGCCAACACAACATTGGAACCTCTCTACTATACCGTTGTGCAACAATATACCACATAACACCCCTGATAGGTCCGCATATGTGCATGGCAAAATGGATACAAATGGCCCAATCGTAAAAATTTGACTTTAACCTCTGAATATTTGCGAGATTAATATATTAACGCCTTCATATCTTAAAAATTAAAAATTAACATATTGACTTTAATTTGGGCCACTAAGGAATGGAGATGAACAACTGTTTTTCAGTTCTCCCAGTACAATGCATTGTGCACGCACGCTGAAATGAGTTAGAGTAGCTTGGACGCAGGTGGTGTCTAAGGAGAGAAGGGAACATACGCTTGAGATCGAGTTCAAACCCAGCGACCGGGACCCCTAGGACATGGAAATAATTTTTTGCCGGTTTGAGGAACTGATTCTCCATCTGGTTTTGATCACAGACCAGAAGTGTAAAGAAAATGGAGGCAAAAAATCGTTGTGCTACAGATGCAGTTTTGCTGACGATGGAGTAGGAATTTTTCCAGGGATGCCCGCCGTTAGAAAAGATTTCTCTAGTGTCCAGGGTGGAGATGGGGAGAGATGGCTTGAAGGGAAGGGATTTACCTTCAATGGATAGTATGACAGAAGGGGGGTATTGTCGTCGGGGTTCTCTTTGTTGGTAGGGCAGTTTGGGTGGAACGTACAGTACATTGTTCGTGAGATCCATGATGTCAGCAGCGGCAGAGAGCAATTTATATTTTACAGACAAAAAATCCTTGGGTAGCAGGGAAGAACAGGAGGGGAGATGGAGGCGAGGAAGTACGATACCCTTTAGCTGGGGAATCCGTACAGAGAGAGTGTTACGCTCACGCATTTGACCGACATTTCTAACCAGAAAGGGAAAGAGTCTGGCACAGAGATAGTAATATACAAGAAAAAATCTCTGGCCCTAGACACAAAGGATGCAGTCATGACACGTATGTAATTTGTTGCTGAGCTGAAGACATGAATAATGAGGCGCAAGAAAGTGACTACTGTGCTAACAACAAACAGGAGCGGGCATTTATCTACACGGATGGGAATAGAATCAGGAGCAGCAATAAAAAATTTATGGACCTGATGATCAGGAATAAGTACAACACCACGGGGTTTGAGGCATTGATTCATGACCTGATGGACTGTATGGGCAGACACAGCAAAGGGAAATGGTGCACATTTGGGAATTGCTTGTCCGAGTTCTTGCAGTTGAATGGCCATGTCTCGGTGGGCAATATCAGAGTGAGGGGCAATGCATGTTCCAAGTGATGCAGGGAGGAGGGGTTTCAGCGCTGGACATTGGAGGTGGTTGTATGTCTGGGGTCCAGTCAAAACTGAGTTTGGTTGGTTGGAGTGAAGTGCAGCTGGTTTGGCGGCTTCAAGGGAAGTAGTGACTTTGTCACGGGTGAGGGAACGGAGCAATTAGGGGGGCAGATTGTGAGGCAAGAAGAGAATGGTGTTGAGGTACAATTTGATGGTTTTAGGTAGGGACGTGCAATGAAGGAATTGACGGAATGCCTTTCGAACAGTTTTGGCCATAGAGGAGGTGATGCAGGGGATTTTCAGATGGAGGAAGAAGGGTAGGGTGAGATTCATGCTTTTTTGGACAAAAGGGATGAACTGTTTTTGCAAACAGCGGTACTTCCATCTATTGAGAGTTCCTTTAGCCCTGGTAAGGATAAGGATAG
This sequence comes from Eutreptiella sp. 'Long Island Sound 2002', assembly GCA_964036045.1. NCBI lineage: Eukaryota > Euglenozoa > Euglenophyceae > Eutreptiales > Eutreptiaceae > Eutreptiella > Eutreptiella sp. 'Long Island Sound 2002'. The sequence goes on along the minus strand of OZ038383.1, from coordinate 68,841,235 downwards.
CATCAAGAGGTGTAATGGAAAGTTTACGCAATTGTAGCTGTTTTTCCCAGAGCTGCTAGTCCTGTAATGCTCTATGGGTAAGTTGCCTGGTCATGCGGTGACGAATCAGCCATCTCAGGAACCCTCTTTGTTTATGCTTTTTATCATTCAAATTGGGGTGATGGGTAGCAATGAATTGTTGCTCACAGAAATCAGCTTCGAAAATTGGAAGACGTCTGATGGGCAACGGCAAGAAAATTATGAAACCTTAATTTATGCAAGTACCAAAAATAGGTGGGTCCTTTATGAGTACGCTGAAGTTTCACCCGGGCAAGCCCTTGTTGTAGCTCTTCTCTCCAGCGAGTAAACACGGATTGTGGGTTGGCAATCGCTTACGTTTGACCAAAATATGGACATCTAAGCAATGGAGACAGGGAGGCATATAACCACTGGCTTGGTTGAAATAAACCTGAAATTGCCTGTGAATGGGTGTCAAGCAGTAAATGACGGATCCAATACATAGGTGCATAGGGAAGAACTGGAAGACATGTGATAACAGACTGTTGAATGGTTTCCCATGCATCTTTTTGTTTAATGTTGGCAAACGCATTTTTTCTGATAGCAAGTTCAGTGTTCCAAACCGACCAGAAAAATGAAGTGGGAGAAGGAGCGGCGTAAATCGGCATAGATGTGTTTTCAGGTGTAGTATAGTTGGTAGGCAGGACATCAAATTTCAGGCGAAGGTGATCAGGGAGTGGTAACATGCGATGATGAATCCTAGAGAGTGGGTCAACCATGGCAGCAACCTACATTGGAAAAATTACAGGCCATTGTGCCGCCGCTCTGGTATTTTGGAAAAGCCACAGAGAAGTACAACTATCTCCGAGGGGATCGGTCAACTGACAAGTAACATGATTGTACAAAAGGACAGGAAGTAAATCTGTATCTTCTCTATGGAGCAAGAGGACAAATCTAGTAGGGTGGGCATTTTGTACAAGGCGCTGTGTGATTTGAGGCAGTGAATTGTAAGGAGAGTCATGGAAATAGGGCTGAAGGCACACAGCAGCAACATAGTGATGACGTTTCATGAAAATGGTAGGCGAGGAATACCAGTCAATACTGTCCGGCAGTAATGGCATATGACTGAAGGGCAAGGTTGTGGGGAAGGCCAAATTTGGATGTAGTTCCATGGTAATGCCCATGGTAGTGTACAAAGCTTTGAGTAGTCTGGACATACGAGCAGTTGCAATATTTCGTGCATATTGGTAGGGAAGTGGATGTGGTTAACGATCTTGGTCGGAATAAAATTGAAAATTGAACAGTGCATTGACCAGAGTGAGAAGCCGGGGGAAGAAACAACGCACAATTGATGGTGTTACATGGGACCACAATGTGATTCCACGTTTTCTACAGAAGAGACACCAAACAGTTTGTAGAAAGCGCCATCGGTATACCGCGTGCGCGAACGCGCGCACATTTGTAGACTGCGGGTAGGGAGAGTTCATCACAAATGGTTCATCAGTTTCATGACCAAAAGCTTGAATAGATTGAGCTGTTCGGAGATCTTTAATTGTCTGTAGGTATGTTTCCTGGACGTACAAAAGACCATGCAATTCGTGCAACATCTCAGCCAGTGATTTGTCATGAACACATTCATGGATATGGGTTTGTAAACTGGAATCAGGCTGAAAATCAGGCTCATGTGTCCAGTAACCATAGGTCTATTTACACAAAGAAATGTGCCAATTTTGACGAAATTGAAGAAGATTGGGAGTAAGAGTTGCAGCACTGCTGTAGTCAGGGGAGGAAGCATACCGACATGAACAACGCCATTGCAAAATGGAAGGGGGGTAGAACGGAGAGAAGGGAGCAATATGTACAAAAGAGGGTGGCAGGGAATCAATTACTTTTTTGCCGTCATTTTATCTTTCGGGAGATTCGCAGAATTTCCTTGGACTTGTACCGACGGAACAGGCACCCCAGAGGCATCAACTGCCAAAGCCTAGAACTGATCACCACTCAGCGAAGTAATTGTGCCTCGGGAAGCAATCCACGGCTCAATGGGAGAACGCCGGAATGAGAACCACAGAATGCGTCCAGGCATTGGGATGGACTTGATCAGCTTTTGGGAATGCCTTGAGCTCGATCTTGGATGAGATAGCCGCATCAATTTTGTTTTCAATTTGTCCAACTTTAGTACCGACATCTCCGAGGCCAGTCTCAAGATCGGTCACACGGTCCTCAATCGTTTTGGCGTCATCAACATCCATAGAACCCGAAGAACCACCAGCGGAACCGGCTGGGGAAGAGGGACGGGTACGTTTGGGCGCATGAACTTCAGGCTCAGGATCGGTGAACCTTTTGTGTGCTCCGTCATCAAGATCAATTGTGGGCTCTCCCAAGACAATCGGCAGCAGCGAGGCATTGCCAGATTTAGGACCAGTGAATACTTCATCAGAAAGATGCTTGTCACCATCTTTGCTGATCTTCATGCGTTGAACCGTAGCATCAAGATCATCAGAGGTATTAAAACCCGACACGACTTCCTTGGCTTTAAAGTAGACGACGGATACCCCATTCAACGATGATTTCAGGTTGGTGGCATCTTTCTTGGTAGAAGGGCGAGAGAGCGAAACACGGATACCAAACTTGATATTATAGCGCAAAAGATCAATAGCAAATTGCGGCAGAGCTTCAGCAACGGCTTCACGAATAGATTGTGCTAGACCGTCGTTAGCGGGAGGAATGTTCAGAGTACCAGCAGTTTGTTGTGCGGGGCGAGAATTACGGAGAATGCACACGGAGCTGGGGTGACCAACTTCACGATTATGAAATCGGCAGAAAAATTTCGGGCCTCCGTTGGGCCAGACTCCAATCTGAGTATCACCACTTTGTTAAGTAGACGGAACGAAGGAATGCGGTTGTTTTTGAGGACAATCTTTCACTCCATGTCCAAGTTGACCACAACCAAAGCACTTCATAATCGCAATGTGCGGGATGTAACTACGAAGCCAAGACACATTCGCCAACTTGCTTCGGAATGCAGCCAAATCATGGCGGGTGTCTATTATGTTGTTACATTGGCTACCTAGGGATTTTTTCCTCCTTTTTGGTGTAAATGGAAACTTTTTACCCTGAAAACCCCCGGGTTTCATGCCCCTCTGGTGCTGAAAACACTCCTACACGGTAAAAAAGTCCCAAAGTTGGCTTCCCGGGCCTTGGCTCGCGCAAATTGGCGCCAAGTCGCAAGTTGGCGCGCGCCAACTCCGGAGTTGGCGCGCGCCAAGTGTCCCCCCACCGATCCAACCATCGACTTGCACACTATTGTTGTCACTGGAAATTCCGTCCCTCACCTGCCCTTGCACACTTGGCACGAAGAAAGCATTGTTCCATCTTTTTTTGTGGAATGTGCAAAAGAATGTGTAAAACAATGTGCAAGAGATGTGCTTCCTCATGATGAAAGTAGTATACATTGTGGAGCCGTAGCTCAAAATTGCCTTGCTGGGGGCCATAGAGGCATAGCAATCATATATAGAGGCCGGATGCCTTGCTCTGGTCCCAGGGTCATCTGGCGGGTGGGTTGCCGGGAGAATGCCGGGCGGCACTGAAGGGATCATTAGGTTAGGACCCCTGTTCGGCCTGGACCAAGACCCCCTTATTCTCTATGTACCCCCTTTGCTTCGTCCACGACGACTCCCAAACAGAAAATTTTTTATTATACAACCCCCAGTCCATATTATCTGAGCGGATCACTTCCCCCCACCCCTTCCGCGTGCGATCCCCCTTGCCCCCCTTCACCCGCACTCTGGCCCCCCGTAGTCTGGACACCCAGCCGCCTTTACTTCCACCTCTAAAGCTGCGCTTGGAAATTTCACATTTCAGGGCTTTGTGGCGCCCCTCTCCTTTGAAGGCGGCAAAAATGCCAATGTGCCCCCACCTGCGGGCCCATCCCAACAGGTGGTCAATCCACAGATGGGCCCACAGGGTGACGTTCATTTCACAGGCCTTATGGGCCTCCCCCATTTTTTTCAATTCTGTTCGCAGAATTTTTATCTCGGGCAACTGCAATGGTCCGGATTTCCAGACGACATTGCTTGTTGCCAACAGGGATTTTCCCCATTGCCGTAAGGCGTCCGTCCAGGACACCTGGACCCCCCCCATGTCAACGACATGCTGCAGGAGGCCCTCCCCCTCCAGATGGTCACACATGGTGTCCCATCCCTCATTCTTCACCCACTCTGCAGCTGCCGTCTGCTCCATTTTCAGGGGCACCTTCTTCTTATCCTTCCTCTCGTCTTCCAACGCCACACCGGTGGCGGTGCGTGCCTGGATCCGAATGGGATCCAAGAACCATTGCACCCACCTCACGGCCTTTCCCCTCTTCCACCGATGCACCGTTTGGAGGCTGTTCACGAGGGCTGAGGGCCCATTGTGCACTTGCCGGTGCACGCCATGCAGCCCATAATCGGGGGGCCGCTGGGGGGGACGCACGATCGGGCATATTCCTTTGTCTACGGAGACATCATTTGTGACGAGAGACACATGAAATGTTCTAGGCGTTCTGGACGAATTTAAAAAAAGGTTCTACGACGCGCACAACGTCCGGAACGCGTGTGACCAATTGGTGTGGCTCCGGGGACACATGGAGAGCCACGCGTGGAATACGCGCGCAACGCGTACGACGCGCACGACGTGTTGTGGAACAGAGTACCGCTGTTGGAGGGGGGGGTGGTGGGCCGCGTCCTCACAGTTGGGTATCCAGCCTACGCGGTTGTTCCACCAGGGTTCACACTGGTCCCATGGGTAGGGATGGCAGAGGCTCCGCCTCCATGACCGTCTCGTTCCGCCCCACCACGCCAATGACAGACTACACGTCGTGGGCGTCCCCGAAGCAATTGATGTGCATGTGCTTCCCGCACGCTCCACACGCCCAACGCGTACTCCCGTTGCGGCAATGCGTGCACAAGAGGCGGCTCGCAAAGCGCTTCCGTGCATGCACCGTAGGGACCGCAGCGGTTGGCGTTGTGTTGTTGAACTCCGCGCCGCTACAGTACCGCTGCTTGAGGATGTCCCATTCGAATTCCCACATGGTGGTCTTGTCGTCCACCAATCCCAATGCCTTGGCGGTGGCAACGGCATTGCCGGCCGCGTACCGCACCATGAACGCACGCACAGCGTGGCTCCAGTTCATTTGCCTCCCCAGTTGGCGCATTTGCAGCACCATTTGGTTGGCCCCATCTACGGCACGGGAGAACTCCCGGTAGCACGCTACGACCGGACGGAGAGGGTTCCCTCTCCGGTCTTTGGGCACCTCCTCCCCATACCAACAATTGGTAAGGAAGGGGACCAAGCGTGGGGGTTTGTGCCCCACGTTCGGGTTCTTGTACACGGCAAGTTCATAGTTCTTGTTGGCCACAATTGCCCGTGCCATGTCCCCCCACCTGGGTAAGGGCGGCCGCCCTTGTAAGGCCGGCATCTCGCTTATCACGCTTTGAAAGCATGAGAAACGGCCGACGTTGGGCCGCGAATTCCTCGGCAAGCCCATGACTTCCGAAGGGGCTGCCCGCACAAAGGACGGTGGACTTCGGGATCATCCTCGCCCATGGACGCATAATATCCTTAGCGTCGTACTTGCCGCAACATGACCCAAAGCGGCGGACCTTGCCGCGACGCCCCGTGTAGAGGTAGACGTCGAACACGTAACCCCCCCCATTGTCCGCGAGGACGTATAATTTGATGCCCGTAGAATGGGGCTTACGGGCAATGTATTGCCGTAGCCCCAGGCATCAGCCACCACTATGGGGAACGACAGCCTCGTCCCCACAAACCGCCCCTCCAATTTCCCATGCAGCGCTCCATGTTGCGTTGCACTCCTCAATCAAATCAGTCACATCGGTCCGTAATAACCGTTGTAGACGGTAGTAGATTTCCTGGGGGAGTAGGGACACCATATACTTGTTGTACGCAAGGTGGCGCTTGTCCCAGATCCCGTCTACCTGCATGGGACGTACCATTCCCAAGCAGATTAGGAAATCATTGTACCTGCACAGTGGGATGCAGGTGCTAGTGCTGTAGCACACGTACGACACATTGCACATGTCGTACGCGTGTATAGTGCTGCCTCTACCATTGCCCCTGGGGCCTAGAGACACGTTTTGCGTGTAAAATGCGTCCTACAACGATCTCAATGGCACTTGCCAACCTAGCGCGTCCTAAAGCGATTTCAATCTGCGGAAACGGCTTGCACGTCGCGCACCACATACTTTTCTACCCATGGGAGCAGGGATCAATGGTTGGTTTCCAGTAGGATTGCACGCTGTAGGCCACATATGGGATGCAGCATATACTCCCAAATCTCATCTAGGGAATAGGCCCATAGTTTCGATCTTCCTGGTCGAACACCATGCTCTAGATTTGCGGCACAGTCCGGGCGCGGTAGGGGTCCTGATTGGAGCTTGTCCAATGCTGGCATGCTGATGAGCCGTGCAGACCAGGAAGGGCGTGTCATGTAGGTGGGCTACAGTAGCTGCAGAGCATGCATAACGCGTCTAACACTAAACATGTCCCCGGAGCCCTACACAGAGACAACGCCCGCGACGCTCTGAACGCGTACAACAACCATACCTGATGCTGGGGATACGAGGAGAGACAACATGCGCAACACGTAGAGCACGACGAACGCGGGGTCAGAAGGTTTTTTCCGAGCAACAGTCCATGACAGTCATTGGCGACGAATATACATGCCCTACATCCCCTCTCCCAACTCTAGGTGGCTCCAACACAAGGCTCTAAGGAACGGACGAAGGGCACAAAGTGGTGCATACATGTGGTGGAAGGGGCTAAACTCGGTCAAAACGGGCTCAAAACAGGCTAAAAACACTTGTTTGAGCATCCCAATTGGTCAGGGATCATTTTTGGAAAAACGCGTTTTTGACCCATGTTTGACCCATTTTTGGTCCCAAAATGGCCCATTTTCAAGGCATTTTGGGATTTTCCATGAGCCCAAACGTGTCGCCACGGGCTCAAAATGGGCTAAAACCACTTGTTTGAGCATCATAAATGGTCCAGGATCACTTTTGGAAAAACGCGTTTTTCACCCATTTTTGACGCATTGTTGGTCCCAAAACGGCCCATTTTCAAGGTATTTTGGGATTTTCCATGGCCCAAAACGCGCCACCACGGGCTCAAAACGGCCTAAAAACACTTGTTTGAGCATCCCAAGTGGTCTAGGAACAACTTTGGAAAAAATCTTTTTTTTCGCCCCGGGGACCCTGGTGGACCCACCGTTGGCCCCCACTGTGCGTGGGCTAGCCGGCCCTCCGACTGCACCAATTGACCCCTGGTACGGGGGTCTAGGCGTCTCATTGGGCGATTCTGAGGCTTGGAAACCGAAAAAACTGGGGGGTTACGGGTGGACTAGGTGCCCTCGGAATTCGTTTTTGAGCCACGTAGCCCAAGATACGGCCCAATCTTGGTTTCGGGGTGCTGGTGCACATGGCGCAGTTTTTGGGGCTTTTTGGCGCCTTTTTGGGCCGTTTCTCGGACTTGTCGTGGAGTTAGAGGGCACCAAAGGTCCCTTGGTCACTAGAAAGTCAAGCTGCACGTGGAGTGTAGCAGCCGTTTGCCTTCGTTTGGCTGTTTTCAACCCTTACTAGGGGTGTTTTGGGCGAAAATTGGCTGTTTTTGGCCCAAAACTGCGCAGATTTGGGAGGGCATGTAGAGCCTAGGTGGTGCCCTTGCCAAATCCAAGTTTTGAGACAAAAACTCGGCGGTGGCGCCAAATCGGGAGGTGCCCTCACAAATCTGCGCAGTTTTGGGCCAAAAACAGCCATTTTTCGCCCAAAACGGCCCTAGTAAGGGCTCAAAACAGCCAAACGAAGGCAAACGGCTGCTACAATCCACGTGCGGCTTGCCTTTCTCGTGACCAAGGGACCTTTGGTGCCCTCTAACTCCACGATATTTCCGAGAAATAGCCCAAAAAGGCGCCAAAAAGCCCCAAAATCTGCGCAATGTGCACCAGCACCCCGAAACCAAGATTGGGCCGTATCTTGGGCTACGTGGCTCAAAAACGAATTCCGAGGGCACTTAGTCCACCCGCAACCCCCCAGTTTTTTCGGTTTCCAAGCCTCAGAATCGCCCAATGAGACGCCTAGACCCCCGTACCAGGGGTCAATTGGTGCAGCCGGAGGGCCGGCTAGCCCACGCACAGTGGGGGCCAACGGTGGGTCCACCACGGTCCCCAGGGCGAGAAAAATGATTTTTTTCAAAGTTGTTCCTAGACCACTTGGGATGCTCAAACAAGTGTTTTTAGGCCGTTTTGAGCCCGTGGTGGCGCGTTTTGGGCCATGGAAAATCCCAAAATGCCTTGAAAATGGGCCGTTTTGGGACCAACAATGCGTCAAAAATGGGTAAAAAACGCGTTTTTCTAAAAGTGATCCTGGACCATTGGGGATGCTCAAACAAGTGTTTTTAGCCCGTTTTGAGCCCGTGGCGACAGGTTTGGGCTCATGGAAAATCCCAAAATGCCTTGAAAATGGGCCATTTTGGCACCAAAAATGGGTCAAAAATGGGTCAAAAACGCGTTTTTCCAAAAGTGATCCCGGACCATTTGGGATGCTCAAACAAGTGTTTTTAGCCCGTATTGCGCCCGTTTTGACCGAGTTTAGCCCCTTCCACCACACGTATGCACCACTTTGTGCCCTTCGCCCGTACCTTAGAGCCGTGTGGTGGAGCCACCTAGAGTTGGGAGAGGGGTGTAGATTGGAGGATATATATATATATATATACATATATATATATATATATATATATATATATATATATATATATACATATATATATATATATATATATATGTATATATGTATACATATATATATATATATATATATATACATATATATATATATATATACATATATACATATATATATATATATATATACATATATATATATATATATATATATATATATATATATATATATATATATATATATATATATATATATATATATATATATATATATATATATATATATATATATATATATATATATATATATATATATATATATATATATATATATATATATATATATATATATATATATATATATATATATATATATATATATATATATATATATATATATATATATATATATATATATATATATATATATATATATATATATATATATATATATATATATATATATATATATATATATATATATATATATATATATATATATATATATATGTATATATATATATATGTATATATATGTATATATATATATATATATATATATATATATATATATATATATATATGGTCTGACGGTCAGGTACAAAAAGGGACCGGTGGTCAAACCTCACCACATTCAGTCGTCCCCACGGCGGAACCACCTGTCCCTGCGCTCAGGGGTTGGCAAACACCACTGTACAATAACGAACAATATATCAGGCAGCGTTCGAGCTGCCACCAGTGTGGCGTCTCCTGCGACGCTACTGCTGGTGCGGTGTGCGTGTGCGGTGGCGGTGTGTGACAAAAACAGAGGCTGGGACATCTGTCGTCCACGAGCCTCATCGGGGTCTGGCCACCCCGACGCATCACCCCACCCCTCCCCCCCCCCCCCACTCCTCCCCCCCTTCCCCTTTCCCCTCTGCCTCCGAGAACTGGGTGAACATGTCCTCGCCGCTGGCATCCCACGCGTCGGGGTCGTCCTTAGTAGCTGTGCAGAACACGCAGGACATGCAGCACATGCAGGCGGTCACCAGGGAAATGCCGGGGGACAGCGCGAAGAGCGTGCAAAACATATGGAACACGAAGCGATGGCGCCAGGGACACATCGGGAGACAACGCGCGGAACGAATACGACGCGCGGCGCGCACCTGTGACCTGGTTCGCCAGTGTCCCTCTTTGGTTCTTCCACCTCCTCCTGCTTGATCGGCAGGTTGTCCATCGGGCCGGCTTCCTCGGGCACCACGGGGGCATCTTGCGGCGACGGGGCTGGCGGTTGCTCGAGCTGTTCTTGGGGCGGTGGTGGCGGTGGGTGCAGCTGCTGTGGCTGGGGCGGCGGTGGTGGTGGGTGGTGCTGCTGGTAGTATTGCGGCGGTGGTGGCGGGATGCGATCCGGCTCCCACTCCGCCTTCATACCCGGTTGTTCCCACTCCTCATCCTGGTACTGCGGCTGCTGCCCGTACATCTGGCCGTACCGCTGCCCATACTGCCCATACTGTTGCCCGTACTACGGCGGTTGGTACGGCAGCGGGTACTGCGGGGGATATTGCGGCCGCGGCAGCTGCGGGGGCATGGCCTGTGACATGGAATGCATATTGAGCGCGGCGAACACAGTTATTGTCACCAAAGCCGAATCCGGAGACAGCACGCTCAACGTCTGGAGCGCGCAGAACAAACAAGGAGGCCGCCAGGGATAGTGCAAGAGACAGCGTGTATCACGTGCATCACGCAAACAGCACCACACCTTGTGGCGCTTCCATGCTTGAAATTCTTGGTACCTTGCCTGCCGCACCAGAGTTCACGTCTTCTGCTCCGGCTCCTCAGTCAGCCCGTGGTCGGCCTCGAGCATGTACCTCAACAGTCCAGCTGCCCGGACGGTTCGGTTGTACTTCTGGATCAACTCGTCCAGATCTATGTCCATCACATCCTTGACGTGGAAGCCTGAGACGTCCGACATCTCCTACCGCGGCCTTGGAGGCCGGCCTCCAGTGCCGAGGACTCCCCGAGCCTCTCGTCCAGAAAGGCATGCCAGCGGGTTACCCCCGGGTTTCGGCTTTGGGTCCTCCGCCTCGAATTCCCTGGCCTCCGCGCAACCACTAACGCAATCGCCAACACGACGGAGAATACTCCTTGCGGCGCCCTCTGCCCCGGCGGTTGGGTACAGCGTCTGGAAATGCTCCACTGCCTTCGTGACCGAACTGCAGTTCTTCGTTCCACAGGACAGCACAGCTTGGATCGTCCGCGGCTCAGCGCGGCTCAGCATGGTCGGGGCGAGGCCCAGATCTTGACGCACTGCAGGACACGAAACACGCGCTCAACGACATGCAGGTCTCCAGGGACACATGCCGAGACGACGTGCGCAGCGAATTGGACGCGCGGAACACGAGCGACGGTCCCCGGGGACGCAAGGAAAGCCTCCATGCACAACAGTCTGAACGTAGTGCACACGCATACCTCCAGCCCCCGTTGCCGCCTTCAGCTGTGCGCAGCAGTTCTTGTAATGGTGCATGAACGTCCCCAGCGAGTACCCGTACTCGTTGTTGAAGAAGCTCTTCAGGATCTCGATGGATCGGACATGGTGCGCCGATCCGGCGAACTTCTCCTGCCTTGTCTGCCCCGTGGGGAGCGGGGCGGGCGGCAATGGGTCTCCACCAGGAAATGGGACCTCGCCTTCTCCTTCCCCTTCTCCAGAGCCTCCGTCTTTGCCGCCTTCAAGACCCCCTTCTGCTGCACTGGGCTCTTCTCGGCACTCCTGTCGCTCTCACTGCTGCTGGAGCTGCCGCTGCTGCTACTCGTGCTGCTCTTGCTGGAACCACTCTTGGAGCTGCTGCTGCTTGCACTTCCCAATGGTGACAGTGGTTCCTCCGGCACTTCCAGATGTGTCCAGCGTGGGGCGCGCCGGGGCTGCGAAGCCATCCCCGCTGGCTCCGCCTTGATCTGCTGCACCTCCTCCTCGAAAGCATCGTCGTCGTCTTCTGCCACGATCCTCTTCGCCTTCCCCTTTGGGTCCTTTTTCTTCGGGTTTGCTTCTTCTTTCCGCTCCTCCCGCTTATCTTCCTTCCTTCCTTCCGGCTTGCCCTTGCTCTTGTCTTCGGCCTTGTGCTTCTTCTTCTCCTTTTTCTCCTTCTTGTGCTTTTTGTCCCCCTGCAGGTCACAAAGAACGCGTAAAACACGATCAATGTCGCCAGGGACACTACGAGGGACAACGCGCGCGACGCGCAAAACACATAGGACAGTTCAGACAGGCTCCAGGGACTGATACAAAGACAACACCACGGACGTCCGGAACATGCAGAACATGCACCTTTTCGGGTTCATCGGCGATAAAACCCTAGAATGATCCAGCACGGATCTTGTCGACGTTGATGGACACGGTGCCCTGCAAAGAAGCGCGGGGGGCAGGGAGGAGGTGCTGTAAGGCATTGTAATCAAACACTCCGAGCCGGTAGATAACCGAAGTATACCTGTGCTCCGGTGCCCTCGATCTTGCGGCCCTTCTCCTTTGTGGTACGAACCCAATGATTGCTCTTCGTCTTTTTATCATACACTTCCTCCATGCCGGAGACCCACCGGCATGGTACCCGGCTGCAAAGAAGGAGTGAAATCACCAGCGGCACACGAAGAGGCAACACGTGAAACTCGAGCAACTCGAACATTGCACACGTACATGTTTGCTGCTTCTCTTGAAAAACCACCGCCGCATTCTGGTCCTTCGTGACGTCGCAGCACGCCATGGGGTCGCACTCCGTGAGGTGGGTGTGGGGTAGCTGGTACTGACTGGGGTACAAAGGCAGCATGGCACATAGTGCTGAGCAACGAAACAAATATCCTGCACAGGTGCTAGGGAACACTGACAATGCGCAGAACAGGCAATTCGGCCCTGGGGACAAGAGCAGAGCCACCACGCACCACCCGCAGAGCAAGCCCTCCCAGGGCGTAACTGACGTGACTTGGACATGTACACGCAGTTCTCCGAAGGCCCCCTATGGGCCACGGCGGTGTCACGCTCAGGGCGTAGCTGACGCGACTTGGACATGTACACGCAGTTCTCCCTCACACATGCATTGCAAGGCGTGCACAAGTGCTGCAAAACACGTAAAACATACTGCACAAAGTAATTGGCGCCAGGGACAGTTGTGGAGCCAGACGTGAGAAGCGTGCGGCACGCGCGGGAGAAGCGCGATGTTGTTATCTACTGGTATGGGGTCATGCAAGACATGTAGGACACGTATGACAGCGGAGCCACGGTCAGCAAAGTGGCTCTACACCCAAAATGATGAAATTACAAAAAACGGACAATTCCAGTGCGTTCCCCGCCTTCAAAAACCCCTAGAGCCAACCAAACCTCAGCGGAGACATGCACGACAAATTCGGCTCCCGAGAGCCATAGACAAAGGAATATCATCCCTGCCCACAGCCACTCCTCGACAATCACCCCGATCCCGCAACCAAATTCCTGCAGGTGGTTGCCCGATTTTTCCCACACAGCCAACAAACTGCGGCTGCGGGGTTTTTGGCTGTGAACGAGGAGCAACCCCCCAAAATGACCTGCGCCTTGGTGTCTGCTATAAAAAAAGGAATCACCTTACGCAGGTAGCCCCCTTTATCGGGGATTTGCTGCTGCGCCACCTCGATGAGGTCCGCGTTCAGGTCATAGACCTCGGCCAATTGGGAAATGATGGCCTTCTTCTCGGATCCGCACAGCAAGATCCAAGAGCCCAAGGGCATTTGACTCCCCAGGTCTCCAACGGCAAAATGAACGAAGGACGCCTGCCAGAACTTTGTCCCGTCGAAGGAGATGCCCACCCACACGTTGTCCGTCAGGAACGTGGGGCCGTCACGGTGCCACATCACCTGTGCCAGAAAACAGGCCGTGTGTAACGGGTCACCGTGAACGGTCGCCGGGAAACACTTTGGTGCAGGGTGAAAATACCTGCAGTTTTTGCCACAGATTGCATGCGGCCCCGAAAATGTCATTGTCCTCGTCCATCTGAAAATGGACCTCCGTGACGCGGGGGGCGGACAATGCCTTTCGCACCTGCATCAGGGTTCCCCATGGGCACTTCCATTGGCTGTGGGCCCGGCTGTACTGCAGTTTGCGGAAGCTGTCGCCATATTTGCGGCTCTCGCACAGAATGGCCGCGGCCAACAGCTCCAAATTGGGGGTGTGGGGTTTGCCCTCCCCGCAGACGAGGTGGATGCGGCGGCGGCCGGGTTTGACGTGTACTTGCCAATGTGGCCCTAGGATCTCCCCCACGGCTTCGCGAAGGCGCGCCAGCCGCGTGCCCCTGTCGCGGTAGTTCGAGGGCGCCAGCTGCTCAAAGGCCCGCTGCATGGTGCACAAACGAAGACCTGCGGCACGTGAGGACGTGGCAGGCAGGTTGGCTCATAGAACGCAAGGTTGGCGCACGTTGGCGCACAGTTGGCACACAGTTGGCACGGAGTTGGCGTGCGCCAACTGAGGACTTGGCGTGCGCCAACTCGTCAGTTGGCGCACGCCAAGTCCTGAGTTGGCGCGCGCCAAGTCCTGAGTTGGCGCGCCAACTTACCACTTGGCGCGCGCCAAATGCATGTCGACGCGCATGCCTGCTCATTTCCTCGACCGCTTGCTGCCCTGACTCTGACTCCCCTCGCCCTCTTCCGCCCGCCTGCGCTTGGGGTCCAGGTGCGCAACCGGGTGCTTGTCCAGCAGGCCCTTCACCTCCGTGAGGGTGGTCTCTTTGACCCCCATGTTGAGGGCCACATGGAGTTGGGCGCTGAGTGCAGAGTGCAACTAAACCGCCGCGGCCTGCAGGTACAGCACATGGTCGGGGTCGGCGCCACCCTCTGCCCCCCCCCCCCCAACCTGCACGCACCTGCGCCGTGGCGGACAATTGCTGCAACTCCGCCCTCTCCTTTTCCCAACCATTCTCCCGCCGCTCCCACGCGGCGCGCTCGCCGGTGAGCGCCTCCTGCACCGTCTTGCGGGCGGCCTGCGCTGCCTTCAGTTGTTCTCCGCCTCCAGGCAGAGAATCTCCGCCTTCTCCCCTGCCCCCCCCCCCCCCCGTCTCGCGCTGCCTGCGCTGCCTGTGCTGCCTCTTGGGGGGTGGTCGTGGGGCGAGGGCGCCTGGAGCCCCTTGCCTGCTTCTCCGTGCGGCCCTTGCTCTGCAGGGTGGGGTCCCCAGACGCGTCGGATCCGGCCTTGCCCCCCTTCTCCCCCTTCGGCCCTTTCCCCGGGAGCTGCTTCTGGAAGCGGAGGAGAAATGCCTGCGCTGCCTGCTTCAAGTGGGGGGCAGGGGCAATGGCCCGCACGTCGCTCCACTCGCACTGCTTCCACCTCTGCAGCTGTCCCAGAGCGTCAAGGGTGCAGAGGAGGAGCCGGTTGTGCTTGGAGGGGGGGCGCACCTGCACAAATGGCACAACTGAGACAACCCATGGTTGCACCCCCGCCTTCCCCCGCACCACTGCCCAGAACGGGCACTCCACCACCCTATTCGGTCCGGACCACCGCCGAAACCATTGGGCCTGGAACAGGCGGCTGATCCTCATCCCCCCCCCATCAATGACGTCCACCGCCGTCGCCTCGGCGGGCGCACCTTCAGAAACTTATTGGGGCTGTGCAACTCGTCCCCGAAGTCTGCTGGTTTCGGGACCTCCGGAACTTCCCCATCCACCTCCACCTCCACATCCACCTCCAACCCCTCCTGCTGCTCTTGCCGCTGCTCTTGCCGCCGCTCCTGCCGCTGCTCCTCCCGCGACTCCGCTGCGGCCGGCACGGGCACGGGACGTGGGTCCACTTCCAGTTGAAAATTGGCGTAGTGGATTGGGACCTGCAAACACACAAGATCACATTGAACAAGCATTGAACAATGCACACAACGACACCAATGCGACAACCAAGACAACACAAAAACCAGCCACACAACAACGTTTCCGATAAAACCAAACCAAGCGCCAAAACTGTACTTGGCACGCGCCAACTAGTTACTTGGCGCGCCAAAACTGGACTTGGCGCGCGCCAACTGGATACTTGGCGCACCAACTTGTCACTCGGCGCACGCCAACCGATGAGTTGGCGGGCGCCAAGATGGAAATTGGCGCGTGACAACTGCGAAGTTGGCGCGCCAAACTGGTATTTGGCGCGCGCCAAATGCAACGGGTGCATGCAAAGCACCGCGCGGGCACACCTTCTCGCCGCAAGAGCACATGGTACGGCCTGCCTTGTCCACGCGGACGATGCCCAGCATCTCGGCGTCCTGGGAGCTCAGGGGCTGCGTGAAGTGGGCCATTGCCATCCAGGCCATGCGGGCGGCCCCTGGGTCCCGCACGAATGCGGCGCCCAGCGCAGCGAACGAGTACATCACCGTGCCGGCCGTGCAGCGCACGCGGCACCGGTCGGTCGCCTCGGGGGGGGGGAGCCACCACCGGTGGATGTGCGGAGTGAGGCAAGCAGCCGCTGTCCTACCGGTGGGCCCCGCGTGCGCGTGGTCGGTGGGGGTCAGGAACAGCCCCGTACACATCCCCTCATGCAGGAGAAGGATGTCCCCCATGTAGGGCACCGGGGGGGTCCAACGGCTGCGCAGCCTGCGACACGAAGCAGACTGGCTAGGGGATCGTGTCGGGAGTGAGGACGTCCTCCTCTGCCGCACCCTGTGGGGGGGGGGGGCGGCATCCGCATCAGCCGGCGCGGCCGGCCTCTGCTCCGCATCCGCCGGCGCCTCCGGCATGTCCTCCTCTTGGGGAGCAGGCACGGGGTCGGCCTCCTGTGCCGCACTCTGTAGGGGAGGGGCAAGCTCCCCATCCGCCGGCGCGTCCGCCATGTCCTCCGGCATGTCCTCCTCTTGGGAGGCAGGCACGGGGTCGGTCGCGGGGACTGCCTCGGCCGGGGCTGACTCCTCAGACCCTTGGTCGAGGGGGCGGAAGTTCAAACTGTCCTCCGTGCCCAGAGGAGACCCGACTGCAGCCCCCTGAGCCAGAAGCTCGGAGGGCATCACCGGAACACTGTTCATCAGCTCTGTTACACTCTCCGGCTCCACGGTCAGCATGCGCGACCGGTAGGCGGCGGGTGCAAACGGGATGAACAGTGCCCGGCCAGGCCCGCCTGCACCGCGGTGGATCACCGTCCCGCGGAGGAGCGTCACGCTGCGAATCGGTTGGATAACAATATCCCACCGATTCGCAGCGTGATAGCCCCCCTGCGTGCCCGGGCACACCTCGAGGGACTTGGACGGGGGGGGGGTGGTGAGGGGGATGAACACGACCATGCACTGCAGTGACTGTTTCACTGACAGTGCAAAATCGCGGTGGGGGATCTGGAAGCCCTTCCAGGGTTCTGCCTCCCACCGCTCGATGATCTTGGGGCACAAGGCCTCAACTCCCTCCAGCGGTGGGAGGGAGAACCCCAGCAGGGCCAGAACTGCCTGCCAGAGGTCGTCCCGGAGCCAGTGGGGGACGCTAGAGACCGTCGTCTGATAGCGCCCCCCACCTTCCCCGGGGGCCTGGAGGTCCACCTCCTCGAGCATCGACGGGTTGTGTTTCACCGTGGCGAGCTCCGCCAGTCTGGCCCACAGATCCTCAAAGATGATGTGGTCATACTGGCGGTAGCCCGCCGCGGCAAAACCCTCCTCCGTGACGATGGGGGGGTTGGGGATGTCGTGGGTGGCGACGGGGTAGGAGTTGTGGAAGGAGGGGTGGGGGGAATCCGTGCCAAGCACGGTGAAGGGGGCGTTGGTGGTGTAGAGGGTGGGGTGGGTGATGTCAGGGATGTGGGTGCGCAGGCGACGGCTGGTGGAGAACTCCGTGGGAGCTACTGCATCCCACGCCTGCACCTTCACCGTCTGGTACCGCACGACGGCGTCACTGGCCGTGTGGTGCGTCCAGCCACTTTTTTTGACTAGATCCACCCACAGCCACTGCTCCTCGGGGTCGAGACCCTGAGGCGGCATCTCCTACAGCGCGAGAACGTTGACGAAATCTTTTGACGCTGCGGCAGTGTGCAGCTTCAGGGTCTTGTTGAGGCCCGCAAGGGTGACTTGCGACAGCTTCAACTCGACCGCGAGCGTCGTGGGGTACCGCCCCATCACGGCACAACAGAACCTGCTAAGAACCCCCCTGGTCAGGGCGAAGTTGACGCGGGTGGCGTCCATTCGCCAGACCAAGTAGGGATTGCCCGGCTGGTCCCACTTGCCGAAGAGGGCGGCCTCCAGGGGTTGGCGGAGGGGGGGGAGCTGGGGGAAGGATTCGGCGTCCGGGGGGGTGGGGGTGTAGGGGATGGGAAAATAGCCCGCGGGGAAGTGCTCGGAGCCGACGTTGGCGATGTGGGCGTCGAGCACCGCTTGCACCTCGGGGTTAGGTGCTGCATCGCATGCAGCGTTCTAGGGCGTCGTGCGGAACCCCTAGTTAGAACGCAATTTCCGGAACACTCACCTACCCTCAATTTTGGGGCAAACCACCCAAAAAAATGGATTCAACACCCTCAAAAACCCCCATGCCCTTTCTTTCCCCACATAACCCGCATCGTAGGGGTGGTTTTTTTTTGGGGGGGGGTCAAAGAGTTAGAGCACAGTTAGAACAGCGTTAGAACACAGTTAGAGCACCTTGCTCTAACTAGTTAGAGCACTAGTTATCGCGCGATAACTCAGTTATCGCATAGTTATCGCGTGTAGTTATCGCACACCCCTCCTCCATCCCTCCCTAGGACAAACAACACAAAACACTTGGCACAAAGCATGTGTGGTCTTTTTTCATACAAAGTCATCAATGTCTGAGGCCTTGGCTGCCTCCAGTCGCAAAAGCCCTTGCTCCAGGGTGTCATGGACATGCAATGGTGCATGTGGCGGAGGGACATACTTGGCCTCACCAAGGACCAACCCTTGAAACAATTTTTGAGCCTCCTCTTGTAAGGCCCATGCCGATACTCCGTTGGGATGGAGGAAAACTCAAAAATGTTCCTCCCTTTCTCGGCAAAAAAGGTGGAATGTGCCAAGCACCAATGGATCCACCTGGTGGGGGACCAACCTCAGTCTCCCCACGCTTTTGAAAATTTTGTGGTCAACGCACGGTGGCGTGGCACTTGGGTTAGAGTGTACATCTCCCTCACCCTCCACAGCTCATACAAACCCTCAATGCATCTCACCATGACATGCACAACGACCCATAACGGAGGTCCACCAGGGGTCCTCACTGTGGGGACATGCTCTTTGAGGCAATCCACAAATTGCCTTTGGAAGGGAGGGGGAGGTTAGGAAAAATTTGGTGCTTGTAAGATCGAAATCTTTTTTTGTGGCCCTTGAGGCCGAGGGGAGACGTTCCCTCAGAGGGATGCCTGAGGTCTCATCCTTGAGGGCTTGTTTGAAGGCCTGCAAAGCTGTGAGAGCTTGGGCCTTACCAGGGGTACCAGGGGGGAGGGCTTGAAGGGTGGTCTCAATGTGCTTTGCAATGCCGTTTAGGATGCGGCATGCTGCATGTTGGTAGTCCCCCAGCCGCCTATCAGGGGTCACACTTCTCAAGAATGCCCCCCATCTTGAGGTGGACTCCACCCCCCTTTGCTCAACAATACCATTGGGGTCTTTGCACAACCAACACTTAGACCCAGCCCCCCCCATTGGTTGCATCCCCTTCCCATCCCCTGTCAAAATGACAGTGCAAGTCAAAAATTGATTTTGAAAGAGGACAACGTCCTCCTCCACATCCCTCACCTCTTGGTGGAGGTTGGCGGAGATGTCCAGGCTGCTCAAAAAAGCCCGTTCATCCCCGCCATCCATGCAAAACCATGAGGCAGAGAGCTTCACCTTCGAAGCATACTTTGCCCCCCCCCCCCCATACATTGACCCATGCATCCGCACGGGTGGAGGATGCCTTCCACAAAGTAGTCGCATCAACTAAAATAACAACAATGGCAACGCCACTAGGGGGGGGTTTCCCAATAACTCGGGCCATAGATATTGCATTTTGCACAATTGATTGCAAAGGCACATGGGCAGCTGCCCTATTGCAGCTTGTGGTAGACTTTACAATGGTTGTTTGGGGAAAGTAGGGCATGATCCGTTGCCGAACGGTCCTTAGGTCCCGTTGTGTGCAACGGCGGGGCATTCGCAAAAGGGCCCGTTGGGAGAGATGCATGCTGCATGCCATGCGTAGCATGCTCAGGGCCTCATGCTCCTCAGCTGTGAATGCAAGATGGCCACCAAGTGGGCCAGACAGGGCAGTGCACGCCCCACCACTTAAACAAACTTCTCCTTTGGTGTTGGTGCCACACACAACGTTCGGGTCACCCAATAGAACTCGCACCAGCCGCTGAACCGCCTTCAAACGCCGCCGCCGGGCCTTGGGGCACTGCAGATCGGTGTACCGCCGGAGGTTAGGTGTGTTGAGAGCCCTCAACGCCTCATTGACAGCATTATCCATGAAGAATAAGAGGGCCTGGGCAGGAAATGAGAGAGGGTTTTGAAGCAAGGGCCCCAAAAACACACGCGATAACCCACGCGTTAACCCCCGCGATAACTAGGTTATCGCGCGATAACCCCCGCGATAACCCCCCGCGATAACTAGTTAGAACGCGATAACCCCCCGCGATAACTAGTTAGAGCACCCAGTTAGAGCGCGATAACTACCGCGATAACTAGTTAGAGCACCCAGTTAGAGCGCGATAACTACCGCGATAACTAGTTAGAGCAGGGGTTAGTGCGCACTAACTGGAGTGGTCAGAGCAAGCATTGGGCACCCTAAAACCCATGGCCACCAGCTGCTGCCGCCACAGAGGCGTGCGGTGCAGCACCCCCCCCGCACTGTAAAAAATCACGCTCCATCGCTCGTCCTCCCATGGCAATGGAGCGTGTAGTGCCTAGGTGTTGAACAACACCGGAGCTTGGGGGATGGCGGTGCATGCCCAACCCTCCACCGCCCTACCCTTGCACACACAGGTGTGCCGCTTTTTTTCCCTTAGGGAGGGATTCAGCAGGCCACCACTCTCCACCCAAAACTCACCCCCCGTGAAAGAACCCACACACACAATAAGCGCCATGGGCGCCCCATCACGCAAATGGGCGTGCAGGCCCATGGTGTCCGTCCCTTGGGGTCCAGGGCGAACAATTGTTAACTTGGATGCTACACCATGTGGACCATGGTGGAGCATTGGAGGTGCAATACGCATTGAGGTCTGCGACCAAGGGGGTGAGGGCAGGCCGCAGGGTAGCAGCGGCCATGTGGGTGGCCCTAAAATTAGAGGGGTTGGGGTTTCCGCTTCCCACTAGGCCGAAGTGGCACATGTCCACTTGGGCCCCATATCGCTCCTCCCCACGAAAAATGCCCTTAGGCAACCCACTTAGCAAACCCACGAGTCATTGACTCCCACTCCTACTCCCGCTACCCTGACTCTGCACCCCTTGCGGCCCCAGCCCTTGCTGGGCGGTGAAGGAGGCTGTGAGGGTGGTGGTGAGGGTGCGCACCTACGCCTCAGCCACCCCCAGGCGCTGCTGGAGGTCATCCCCTCTCCTCCGCTGCCAATCCACCTCCACCCTCAGCTGGGCCGCCTCCACCTCCGCCTTCCGCCTCCCATCCTCGGCCTCCTTCAAGCCCCCCTCATCGCCTCCACCTCCTCCCCCCTCTTGGAGGCCAGGTTGAGGGCCTGGTCCAGGGCATGCTGGGTGTTGCCCTGGACCTTTTCGGCCTTCGCCAAGGCCGACTTGTGGTTGGCCGACCGACCCTTGGCTAGTGCGGCCTCGACCCCCGTGGCGGCCGCCTGCTCCACCAAAACTTGGCAGGCGTCCGTCACGTGGGTGGCCACACTGGCCCCCAAGGCCTCCACATCCAGGGCCTCAGAGGGGGGGTGGGCCGCCACCTTCGCCACCTTCGACGGCGTGGGGGAGGGCTTGGGGGAGGGGGTGGGGCCCTTACCCCTATTGGGGGGGGGGGGCATCTGGCTCAACAACCACCACGTCAGGCCCCCGCTTCGTCTGCTTTCCCGGCCTTCCCCCCTTGGGTGCATACTGCCGAACCCATTCGGCAATGGCCTCCACCACAGAAGGGGGGGGGGTCATACCCACCAACCTGGTGGATGTCCCCCTCCTGTGCAGCTTCTGCCACACTTCCCTCCCCGTATACTCCCCCTCCCACGAAAAACACACCCTCAAAAGAAAATAATTTTTCCTTTGGGGGGGGGTCGCTCATCCCAAACAAACACAAAAAAGCTGCAACCGTGTCCCCCTCAGCGGCATTCGGCCACTTGGCCGTTTTCCCCCCAACCCACACATAGGAGGGGAGGGTGAGGTTGGTCTTCCTCTCCAGACCCCCCTCCTTCTCGGTGATGGTGACCTGCCGGTACCATCCCGTCCCCCCCATCCTGCAGGCCTCATCCCCAGGCTCCCCCCACCGCCACGACGCCCCCTCCGGCAACCTCTTCTCCCCCTCCAGCTCCACACGGGCCGCCACAGGCTTGGCGGGCCGTGCCCCTGTTGCTTCTGCTGCTCCTCCTGCTGCCCCGGCTGCCTGGACTTCGTCCTTGACGAAGAGACGGGGCAGCTGCATGATGGTGGCCTGAAAAAAACAAAAGAAACAAAAAAAAACACGCGATAGCTACCGCGATAACTCGCGCGATAACCTAGTTAGAACGCGATAACCCCCAGGATAACCCCCCGCGATAACCCCGCGATAACTAGTTAGAACGCGATAACCCCCCGCGATAACTAGTTAGAGCACCTAGTTAGAACGCGATAACCTAGCGCGATAACTAGTTAGAGCAGGGGTTAGTGCAGGGTGTTGTGGGAAGTTTTCACACCTGGTGACATGGGCACATGCCTTGGCCCTCCTTCTTGGCGTCGTCCAGCACCAGGTTCATTGCAGCTGAACGTCACTCAAAAAATCGTGTTCCAGGAGGTGGTTGACCACCAGCCTTCCCCCCACCGTGAGCACAAGGTCATTGGGGTCCCTATTAAAGGCCCCCAAGGGCTCCGCGGCAACCACCTTTTCCGCCTCCCCAATAAGGGGGGGTGTTGCCCCAAGTGGAAAAAGAATCACCCCCTGCCCCGAAATAATGTTGGGAGTGGTGACCCCATACCACTCATAGCGCCCTTGTGGGGCAAAGGGAGTGCATGGGGAGCTTGTTTTCGGGGTCGTCAGTGCAAACCCGGCGGGTGTTGTGGGTGAGGGGTTGGGGGAACCAACCATCCGACTTCCCCTTCCCCTTACCCGGTCGGATCCTTACCTTCTGGGCACTAATCATGAGCGGGTTGTGGGGCTTCCCCTTCCCAGCCCCCACCTCCTCCACCTCCTCCTCCACTTCCTCCTCTTCCTCCCGACCCACATAAAGGGTCGTCTTCGTCCCCGCACCCTTCTCGGCATGGGCGGTGACGGACTCCAACACCGCGTCCACGTCCTCGGGATGCAGCTGGATGAGGAATCCAGCAACCCCTGGATTTACCTCTAGCAACTCGAAGATGTAGTTGCTGAGAACCAGGGGGTCTCTCTTGTTGGCCATGAAGGGACTTATGGACAAGGAGTCCAAAGTCCACACCATGTTCAAAGCGAGTCGCCACAGGGCGCCTCACGTTTGCGTCACCCATCGTAAACCCCTCAGGACCGCCAAGGCGACGGACCCCAAGGAGCTTTTGATGGTGCTCGCACCAAGCGTGGGCAGCAGCAAGGGCCATTACGAAGAATATGAAAGCTTTGAGAGCTAAAGCGAAAGGGGGAAACATAAAATGAAGCGCGATAACCTACGCGATAACTTGCGCGATAACTGGTTATCGTGCGATAACCCCCGAGATAAACCCCGCGATAACTAGGTTATCGCGCGATACCCCACGCGATAACTAGTGCTCTAACCCCGTTCTAACCCCGTTCTAACTAGTTAGAGCACACAAAGATTAAATCGCAAAAAGTGCAAAACGGGCAATATCGAGCAAACGAAACATGCAAAGCACATTGTTGCATCATAGTGCACCCATGTAACATGTGAAATTCCGGGTTCCAACCATATTCACAACACCCAAAATTGGGGGGGTTCCGCACCATGCCCTAGAACAGCGCATCCCACAGCGGGGGCAGATGTGGGGTCAGGGACGACTGTCACCTTCTTCCCCTTGCCCTTCTTGGGTTGCTTTGCAGGCATTAGAAGAATAAAGTGGTGAGATGCCTAGAAGGCAAAGGGAATGCATGAAGGGTGTAAGGGGCACGGGGTGCAAACAAATAGGAAGAATGGGGCAGTTGGCGCGCGCCAATTAAAAACCGGACTTGGCGCGCGCCAACTCAAGAGTCGGCGCGCCAACTTGGCGCGCCAACTCTTGAATTGGCGCGCCAACTTTGCAGTTGGCGCGCGCCAAGTGCCAAGTTGGCGCGCCAACTTTGACTTGGCTTCCAAAAAGTTGGCTTCCACCCAAAAAACCCACATATTGCAACATAACAACAAAGCAACGCAACCATAAGCTGTAAAATATAGATAGTTCCTCACGTTTCATGCACAAGGCGTAACAACAACACAGTGCACAAGACAAGCAAGTTGAATGCTCTCGACATGGAGTTGACCAGGAGTTGGCGAATGTACAGTATCAGGGGTTGGCTTCGTAGTTACAGAGAGCGGGAATTCGTGATATTCGTGCCGGGATACAAAGAGATTAATCTCGTAGTGTAAGCGGTGAACACTAACCGCTGTGCGAGATTTACACAGTGCAACAATGCAAAAGAAGAAGACCTTCTCAACAAGAATTCATGTACCTGAAATGTAACCGATGAAAGTGAAATTGTTGTAGAGGATGAAATGTTCAGGATGCAACATCGATTCCATTCATGTGTTTCAATCTTACATTCGGGAAGATTGCATTGATTCAAGCAGTCACATCAGCGAGTGAGCAAAAATCACTGATACCAGCGAACATTGAAGTTAGGAGAACAAGTTGAGACCCAAAAGAAGAACAAACCCCGTTTCTAAAATTATGGTCGACACACCGACACACACACACACACACACACACACACACACACACAAACACACACACCCAAACACAAACACACACACACATATATATATACCTGTTTGCTTTCATATCAGCACAGATCGCGTCAAAAGATGAGGCAGAGATGGCCCAGCACTTGCGGTCACCCTGCCAAGTGTTGACGGTCAGTGCCGGGAGCATACTGAGAGTAATATATGAAGCTTGAAAGTAATAATTTGAGAGGCGACGGGTAGGTTGTAAAGTCGGCGCTGACTTGATTATTTGCTTCCAAAGCATGAGCCCTTGGCACACGAGAGCCATGGGGATAGACAAAACCTGTGGAGAGAAAAAGGATACCCTCCCCAACCATAACCGCACTGCAACAAGTAAGACACCCTCATAAGCCCACACTCAGACACTCAGGGGGTGTAAGTGGGGGTCTCCTTGCCCCCCCTCCCCCCCCCTCCCAACCCTAGACGTGGTTGATTACGCTGCTATGGTTTGACCCAATGGACCCCCCCACCCCACCCTCATGCATCTACTAGCAACTATAACCTTTGCCCTTCCCAACAACTGTGTGAGCAATGCAACAATGGTTTGACCCCAATGGACCCCCCCACCACTGCATCCACTATCACCTATAACCTATGCCTTTCCCAACAAATTTGTGAGCAATGCAACAAAGATTAAGAAATGTAATGTGTAACGTTTTGATTTGTTATTTGTGTTCTAGTGTAGTCTAGGCTAGAACGATTTCTGTTCTAGTCTACGTTCTAGCTAGATGTTGTAGGCTAGAATGCCCTCGCGATGTCGTTCTAGGCTAGAACGAAATTGTGCGTGCTAGCGTGTATCTAGGGATCTACAAAACAAATTGCTCAATATCCAATGTGTGCAACAAATAGCAGTGACAAGACAAAATTGGAACCGATTCGTACGAATTCGCACGAAATTCGTACGAATTTCGTGCGAATTTCACAGTCTCGTGAATTTGTGAACCTAGCGTGAATTTATGTGTGAATTTGGGTGCGTGAATGTCACATTCACGCGAATCTTACCAAAAGTGTTGAACCATGTGGCTACTTAAAACCTCTAATTTGCACACATTTGTTGGATCTCACTTTGGGCGAAGATAGCACGAGAAACGCACACGATGGCACCAAGTTACGAGCAAAACAGAGCAAAAATTGGTGAAATTCACGGTACCGTGAATCTCGGATTCAAACGGCCGGTTCACGAAGGGTACAAATGGGGGGTGTTGGCCCAAAAGGAAAAAGAATCACCCCCTGCCCCGAAACAATGTTGGGAGTGGTGACCCCACACCACTCACGCTCCCACTCCCTTGTGGGGCAAAGGGAGTGCATGGGGAGCTTGGTTTCGGGGTCCTTAGTGCAGACCCGGCGGGTGTTGTGGGTGAGGGGTTGGGGGAACCAACCATCCGACTTCCCCTTCCCCTTACCAGGTCGGATCCCTACCTTCTGGACACTAATCATGAGGGGGTGGTGGGGCTTGTCCTTCCCCCTCCCACCCCCCACTTCCTCCACCTCCTCCACTTCCTCCTCCACTGCCTCCTCTTCCTCCCGACCCACATAGAGGGTCGTCTTCGTCCCCGCACCCTTCTCGGCATAGGCGGTGACGGAGTCCACCACGGCGTCCACATCCTCCGGATGAAGCTGGATCAAAAATCTAGCAACCCCTGGATTTACTTCTAGCAATTCGAAGATGTAGTTGCTGAGAACCTGGGGGTCCTTCTCGTCGGCCATGAAGGGGGACTTATGGACGATGAGTCCAAAGTCCACACCCTTCTCAAAAAGACTCGCGACATGGCGCCTCACAGTGGTGTCACCCATCGTAAACCCCTCGGGTCCGCCAACTACTCCAACAGGCAAACAAGCACCAACTCCTCAGCCAAAATCAATTGAACATGGTAGGGTCTGAAATAGGGTGCATGGGACGCATTCAATGCAAACAATGTACACATACATCCATGCTTTTGTGCACACATACATGCGGAAATGTTTTGTGTATGTTGTCACTCCTATTTCTACCCATCCCTTTCGTGGTGTTGTCAAAAAACTGCTAGTACCATTTTCAGATAAGAAGGACCCTGCACCTTGCACGCACTGTCCATGAAGCATCGGGAGCTTAAAAAATGATCCCACAGGGGCATGCACACAGCTCAGCACCCTATCCCTCCCCCTGGCCCCCCTGCTACACTCCCATATGGTAGCCGGGGTCATTTCAGACTGGCCTGCTGTCATGTACAGGCCTCTGCAACAGGCTCAGTCCTTTCTTAGGACACAGGCACACGCCCACACACACACACTCACACACTCACTCACACATATGCACTGTACATACACACATCAGGTATGCCCTGTACATACATACACTGTCACTTCGGCATATCCTGTTCGAACTCTTTTCCTTCGTTGAACCATCTGTCTATGTCTGTGAAGGGTATACTGTCAACCAGTGCCAGCTCTTGCAGAAACCCCTTCACAGAATTTTTCCACCAGTCTGGGGGGTATCTGTGCCATCCTGCCCCCCACACCAGTGACCTCACATTGGCCCTGAAACCCTCTATATTACAACAATAGAGCAGGCTCTTGTGTAACAGGGACGGAAAGGTAGATGTAAGGACTTGCTTGGCATTAGGGGAGGAAACAGGCAGCCATGGCTGCCATTCAAAGTCTGGTCTCAGTGGCTCCTGTAGGCTGGAAACAATACCTTTTCGCCTCAGGAACACATATGTGGTCGGGACGAGCTCGCACTCGCACATTTGTGCTATTTCACCATGGTTCTCCCACTTCAGGCCTATCTGATACATAGACCTGAGGAAGCATTCAAGGGTCCTGAAAAGTCTAGGCTTTATTGCGTCAGGCACATGTATTGCTGCCATGGGGGCATTGTCTTTGAACCGCGCCAGCACCACACAGGGGACAGGTGTGGGGGTGTGGTGGTTCGGGCAATGAATTTCATGGACTACAAAGTCAGCCAATGTGAACTGACTGAAAAAACTGGTCAGGAGCCTCTTATCCCTCCTCGGGGAGAACCTAAGGATCGATTCAGTGCGTCCCAGCGCAGCTCCATCCCACGGCGTAGAATAGACAAACGGGATCTCCCATCCATCAATGTGGACCCACGCCACGAGCTGTTCACTGGGAGCCCAGAAACTGGATGCTGGGCAAGAATGCCCATGCAACGGGGACCTGTCTGGCGCCTGCTGTCTGTCCCTGTGCGCCCAGATCCCATTGAAACAAACGAATTCTCCCTGTCCACTGCGGGGGGTTGAACTGTCCTGGACCTGGCACAACGCACATCGCATCTACCCCTTATGTATCCAGCGCATCCTGCCACTCCTGCTGGAAGACGTCTGGCTTTTCACACAGCGACATGTGCTCGCGCCACATGGCCCAGAGTTCAGACTTGGGTGCTGACAGGCAGCCCCCAATGGGCACCCCTGAGCTTCCTTGTTCTAGGATGAGCGGACCCCAGAGTAAAGATGGTGTTCATATAAAGCTCCCGGGTAACGTACTGGAGCACGAAGGAGACAGGGATGTTCCAAAACATATCTTCAGAGCCTTTACCCAATCTGTCCAGGATTTTGTCCCCAGCCTGGTTAACGGCAAAAAAAGACACAGGCCGTTTACGTTGTTCACCCAGGTGATTGACAGCCCACTTGACGGATTCCATCACCTGTGGTTTCGGGATCTCCCAATACATATCTTGTATGTCTTGCTCACAAATATGTACAGCAGAAGTTTGGGAAGACAACCTGATGCAAGCTTGCGAGAAATCACGGGTTCCTAGCATAAGTGGAAACCCCAGTGTCGTGCACTCTAAGTACAGGGCTTTCACCAGGAGTTGAAGGCACCTCCCTATTACTCTCGCATACCTCTTCAATGGTACACTGCAGAATGCTATAACCTCGCGCCATTTTATCAGTGGGTCCACCCCTGACTCAATAGATTTCCATTTGAGCATGGAGAAGAGCGTAGGTGCACTCAGGGGTGGTGTCAAATGTATAGTGACGCTGTCTGTGGAAAGCAGGGTTGTAAAAAACCTCTCAGCTGAACTCTCCAGGAGGAGGTCTGGGTGCCCCAGGTTAAGTGAACATGCTTGCGCAAGGACTCCGTGGTGTCGCGCCCGATTCGCAATCTCTTTTACCGCCAGCACCTTGGCCCTCTTCACTGAAGAACCCCAACCCCACACCTTGAATTTAGGCCCCAGGACTACATCAAGCAACAGATGTGTGTCTGTACCCTTCGTGAACAACCGTTAAGTGGCCGTTTGAATAATTGCGTGAATTTCACGTGAATTTACCCAAATTTTGAGGTTTTTGGGGGAAAATGCCATATTCTTGGTTCATTTCAAGGGCTTTGAGAGGCCTAAATTCCTCCCCTAGCTTTGTTACGCATCATCCAATGAAAGTCCCGCCCCAAAAGCATGCATCATGACCGCACCGTGCCCAAAACGAGAGGTGCCGGAACCCGGCAAGCCTGTAGCCGATTCACAGCCGTGAATTCACGTGAATTCGTACGAAATTCGTACGAATTTCGTACGAATTTCGTACGAAATTCAGGTGAATTCACGTGAATTTACACAAATGTTACCCGTGTGCACCCCCTGATTTGTCCTCACACCCCTAGTAAGCCCCCCAGCATGCACCCCGGTCACAGGCAACAATGGTCTGGGTTCGTAAGGTCATCTCATGTCCGTCTCTTGCGGCACCGGAACCGCCGCTGTAGAGTCTGAAGGTGCTGCATGTCGGTTAGAAGCCGTCTTCTTGTGCGGCTTGCATACGTTTGTACACTTATGGGCCCTTGCCCATGTTGAGCCCTTTTGGTCGCATCCCACCCGTGCAACCAAAGGCTATCGTCAATGGTGTGGTTGTCCACAACTAGTTGCACCCCTAGTCTCCCCCGGAGGAGGCTTAGGCCCCCGCTGTTGCGCAACATGCGCTTCAGCCTCCGGTGACTTCCCTCCATGGCAAAGCAGGAGAACTTTGACAAGATTCTCCACTTCTTTGCAAAATAATACATGTGGTCGATCCAAAGATGCGTCCACAGAAGTTTGCCCCACTGGAGCTCATTGTGGGCAGCGCCCATGGCTATGCTATGGTTCCGGAGCCGCCCCAAGTCGGCCCCGGAGAACCATGCGGAACGCCATGCGTATACACACATGCTTGCAAAATTCTCCCACCACGTTTTGCACACCGACTCCCAACTTTTTCCCCCTACTTGATGCTGCCTGACACTAGGCTGCTCTAGGCAAGCATCTATTATCTTCTCCCAACCCTTATTGCGCATGAAATGGATGGCAGCAGCACACTCCATCCTCACCTTCCCCTTGCTGTTTGCCTTGTCATTATTTAATGAGGCACGGGTGCAAGTTCGTGCAGCAAGCCGTGCCTCATCTAAAACCGGTTGCAGCATGGTGCGTGCCACAGTGGCCGGTGCCTTCCCTATCAATTGTACAACTAGGTCCCGTGTCCCGTTGACTGCACACAACAGGACACGAAGGACCCCATGGAGGCCATAATCAGGCACTCGCCTATCACTCATAATGGTCCTATATATAGCACTTATGGCAACGGCTGGTTCCCAGTTGCCGTCTATCGCACTTGCTGTGCCAAAGGTAGCAAGGCACAGAGCACGGTTACGCATGCAGACCCAACACACAGTGGCACCAGGGGATTCTGCCTTCCACTTTTGGCAGCCCGCCACGAGCACCTGTGCCTTACCATCTGCACACAGAAAAAAAAGGGACTGCCTATCGTTCCCTGCCGTATCCTTAAAACTTACGGTTGCGGCCTTGCGCAACTCATCATCAAAATCAATTTCCTGGGAGGCCGCGTAGAGGGTCTCCCACTTTTCACTGCCCCCTAGTAGCCACCAACTAGATAGTTGGTTGGGGCTGGCGGTGCCACCAAGCGTGCAATGGACGTACGAGGCCTCATGCCTCGATGTACCGTCCACCGCAATAGGCAACCAATGCAGCCGTCGGTCCCCGGGCTGCATGATGGCCGAGGGTGGTGGTGGTCGACACTTGAATAGGTGGGCGATGCGGTCAGGTAGGTAGCAGGCCGCACCATTGATGGCCGTGTCGTCACCCGTATAGGCAGTGAACGCCCGGGACTCCGGCAACGCTAGCTGCCGAAGCATGCCGTACACCTGGTCCCATACCACACCGTACGTCATGCTCCCCACTAGGTACCGGGACTCGGTCCTAGAGAGGTGCAATGACCGGATCCTCCACACGGCCATAATCAACCTCTCCTCCTGGGTGGGCTCGGGCTGGACGGTGGCTACAATTCTTGTTTCGGGGGTAAGCACTATTTGCCCCGTGTCGGGCAGGTACTTGACGGTGTAGGGTGCTGCAAGCTCCTTGGTAACAACCTCCTGGAGCTCTTGTAGGCGCCGCCGTCGTGTACGATCCGCTACCAGATGGAATGGCTCCTTGGGCCGTGGCATGGTGGGAGATACAGGACCTGTTGAATGGGCAGGCAGTCATAGCAAAGTTTCTACCATCCCCCTCCCGCAGACAACTCTCTCTACTGTGATTCGCATGCAATTAAAAGAAATTCACATAGATTCGCACGAAATTCGTACGAAATTCGTACGAAAATTTCGTACGAATTTCACATGAATAGAAATGTGTGAATATTCTGAAAAGTGTGGACAAGGTTAGTGGTGGGGTACACCTGGACGTGGGCGTCCTTAGGCTTCCCCACAGGGTTATTCCTCATCGAGTTGAGGAGCTGGTCAACACTGGAGGGGAGAGGGGTTAGATGGAGAAATTTGAGAGTGGGGAGTTGGTGGCGCAGTTCCCTCCACAGGGTTGTGGCCCATCCCCTCCCCCCGAGGTAGCTGTTGCGGGTGGGGCTGCGCATGTCGATGTGGATGACATCGGGGGAGGGGTCGAGGGAGGCTGCCCAGCCCACGATGGCATCCACCCCTAGTGCCTCCGACTCGTACGTTGCCTCCTCCAATTGATGGTGGGCAACGGGGAGGGCTTGGTAGTGGGCGAGGGTGTCGGCTGCGGGGTCGGGGCGCGAGGCCAGGCTGGCGAGCTGCGACATAGTCTGCTGGGACATTGTCAAAAGAGAATGCGAAGAAAGGCTTTGAGAGCTGTGAGAAAGCGAAACAGTGGAAATGAGGGTAAATTCGTAGGAAATTCGTACGAAATGTACGAATTTCACATTCTGTGAATCTGTGAATCTAGCGTGAATTTCTGCGTGAATTTAGGTGCGTGAATCTCACATTCACGCGAATCTCACCAAATCTGTTAAACCATGCGGGGACTTTAAATCTCTAAATTGCACCTATTTGTTGCATCTTACTTTGGGCGAAGGTAGCACGACAAAAGCACACGATAGCACCAAGTTACGAGCAAAACACAGCAAAATTGGGTGAAATTCACGGTACCGTGAATCTCGGATTCAAACGGCCGGTTCACGAAGGCTACATCCATCATCTTCCTGCACACTCCACTAAGTACATGTAGTCGTTTGTCAAAGACACCACATATAATCCCCGTACAGTGTACCTGCTTAGCTAGCTGTTGCACCCTGTCCCCGATTAATTCCGGGTACTTCAAAGCCAGCTGGGCCGAATCCGCAGCGCACAGCTGGGAGACCTCGCCGACCAGGTCGTCGACTTTGACACCAATCAGGGGCTGGGACGCATCGGGGTTTAGAGAGGAGAGGGGGAGACGCATCGACTCAAGTCTGGACCTCAGCTGCGACAGTTGGGTAACCACCTCCTCTCCTGTGGGGAGGCATGCAGTCCTGGCATGCCCTCCGCATACATCCTGAGCATGTGCGCCAAAAACAGCATCCCACTGGCGTGGGAACCTGAAAATGACATGCTCAACATCGTTGCGCAGGCAATGGTACCTCTGCATCCATGCAGCACACAAACAAGGTTTCTTGTTAATGCAAGTCATGACTAACTGCTTAACATGCTCCCACACCGAGGGATGAACAGCTTCAATCCGGCGACCACATACTTCCTCCATGACAAGCAGGGGGGCGGACGTCACAGGGCCAGGCAAGTTGGCAGAAAGCAGACAATTCCGCAGAACCGCTGGAGAAATAGGGTGGGGTCCAGTCCTGAAGATATCGCACACACGTTTTGGCGCCCTTTTCACCGTTGACACTACCGATTTGCATAGGTCCTGTAGGTAGGTAGGCATAGGCGCGCTGGAGAAATGGGACTTCACAGCCTGTCTGATGGTTCTCTCTGTGCTCGGACACAAAGTGGGGGTCCGCAGTACAACCCTTCGTGGCATCGTAAACCTACAGTTCTTTTTCAAGACACTCTGGAGGAGGCGGAACAGTTTTTCATAGACTTTTGGTCTGACGTAGTGTTTACACTCAACAGTCAGTTTTATCAAATCATTCATGGAGGACTTCTGTCCTTTCTGCTGTAGCACATCGTTGACAGTCACAGCCAACGCTCTGCAGGTGGACGGAGTTAGCTTATGGTTAAAAACGTTCAACCATAGTGCATTGTTCAAAGACCCTCGTGGCTGGATTTGATTTGATGTCGGCGCAAACAAAGAGTCGTAAAAACGCTCCCGGGAATCAATATTGTTCGGCGTGGCACGTTCAACAGGGAACATAATCCCTGACACGGGACCTTTGGCTGCTCAAATGCGCGCAAAGGCGACGGATCCCAAGGAGCTTTTGATGGTGCTCGCACCAAGCGTGGGCAACAGCAAGGGCCATTACAAAGTATTTGAGAGCTAAAGCGAGGAGGGGAAACACGGAACAAGAGAAAATGAAGCGCGATAACCTACGCGATAACTCGCGCGATAACTAGTTATCGCGCGATAACTAGTGCGATAACTCACGCGATAACTTGGTTATCGCGCGATAACCCACGTGATAACTAGTGCTCTAACCCTGTTCTAACTAGTTAGAGCACAAATAGACCAAATCACAAAAAGTGCAAAACGGGCAATATCGAGCAAATGAGACATGCAAGGCACATTGTTGCATCATAGTGCACCCATGTAACATGTCTCGATCCTACTTGTCCCGCACTGGTCACCGTAGCTCTTCAGCCAAAGGAGAGTCCTCAATTGTTTGATGCAGTGCACACGAGCAGTACAAAAAACATGAGAGGATGGAAGAACAATGCCTGTGTAGCAGCAAATGTGTGTTGGACCGTGAAATCAGTACTTGTCGATCAGGGAAAATTGCAACATGAATAAAGGAACAAATTGCAAATATAATTAGCAACGAAAGACGATTTTTGGGCCACAGGTACAAAAGGCACACTTTCAGAAGCTGATTTGATCGGGAGATCGGGATGCGGGGAGGTTACTGACGGTTACTGGTTCATCGCGCGCGCAGTCGATCCAGTTAGAACCGCAGCAACAGTGCCAGCTGCGGAAAGAAAAAAGGGGGTAAAAAGACAAGCGTTGAGTTCATGGGCCAACCCCACAGTGACTTAGTTGATGAAAGAAAAATAGTACCACATGGCCCCCGGGGGGGCAAATAAAGGGCAAAGTTGAATTTCGCTATGGTGACTGGACCATGAGCTACTAGAGTTCAGGTCGACGTGGGGGGCAAAACTGGTCATTGCTGCGCGGTACGCTAGGCATAGCCGCTGTCAGCACCTCAGGGTGAACGCCCCAACGAGTAAGACGGTCCCGGAGTGCGGGGACCCACCACGAGTGCGGATACCCCTTCGCTTGCATCGAAGCGACGACGTGAGAAGTATTGAATAAGACATCATCATAAGTTTCACGGTAATACATACAGTTTCTGGCCATCGAGGGGATTACAGAGTGAATGACACGTTTAGCATTTGGCTTATACTGTTCAGGGAAGCGTCGTTTTACCTTCTCAATTGGTACATTCGTCCCACGTTTATCGGCATAGCGCATGCGGACGTGAGGCAGGTCATGTTGGCATGTAATGTACAATTCAGCCTCCAGAGTAACCAAGGAAAAACCTTCAAACTCAGGTTGGAGGCGAAGCCCATAAATATGTTCAAAATTCGACTGGATATCTTCAAGTGGTGTATCTCGACGTTTGATACCAACTAAGTTATCAACATAACGGAAGGGATGAACCGGCAAATCAGCAGGATGCATATGATATGAATCAGTAGGGACGGGGGTGTATGCAGGGTAGCCGCGTAATTCACACATGAACAAATTCGCTATCGCCATTTGGGCACTGCCCGTACCTCCAATGGCAACCCCCCGTTTTTGTCGAAAGACAGCAGATCCAACAGTAAACAAATCATTATGCTGGACATCGAACTGGCAGAAGTCGAACACTTGCTGAAATGTCAAATTATAAAAATATTTCGAATAGCCGGTTCCCAACCGGTCCAGATGACTATCTAATTTATTAACCGCAAAGTGAAGATCTTGCCCACGTTTATTACGCGCCTTTACTACCTCAGCATGCAAATCT
This sequence comes from Eutreptiella sp. 'Long Island Sound 2002', assembly GCA_964036045.1. Classification (NCBI taxonomy): domain Eukaryota; phylum Euglenozoa; class Euglenophyceae; order Eutreptiales; family Eutreptiaceae; genus Eutreptiella; species Eutreptiella sp. 'Long Island Sound 2002'. The sequence continues at coordinate 68,806,167 of OZ038383.1, read as the reverse complement.
TTATTTAATAATTTTATTTAATAATCGCCTGAAGAGTGCAATCTCGGTCTAAACTAGGAAACATCTCGCAAACATCTAACTCAAACAAAGACAACTCAGGAAAAGCTTTTGGGTCGGAATGAGAAGAAAACCAATCATTCCAGCGACGAACGAAACCAGTTAGGCATTGAGTGGTAAGGATAGCTGTGCTAGGGATCAGACGTTTCGCTTCCCGCAAGAGAAGAGACAAGGCTCGTCCAACAAGACGGCCATGAGAGCGGAGTGGGTGGTTGTAATAAGAGAAGAGAACGCGTTGTTTCCATTGGCCAGTGGTCTCCGACATTTTACATTTCGGCAGAATGAAGGAATGCGGTGGTGCATGGCGAGGGCCATGACGCCAAAACCGGCCTGGATCATAGCGTTTACAATCGGCAAAGAGGGTAGACGAAACATAATCTCTAGCAGCAGTAGAAGAAGGGAAATCTTGGATGAACTCAAATTGCTTCTGGTCAGCATAAATCTCAAGAATCTTTTTATAGTACAATGCAGGACAGCAAGCAAAGCATCGACTCTCATTTTTGTCCATAGGTAGAAAAACAAACTCAGGGTGATCATTTCGAAATTTCTCAATTGCTTCATGGCGACAGTACCAAGGCTGGATCGTGCGCTCAGCGCACCAAGCAGTATGGACATGGGATAGAACGGTACTGTACAGTTCACTTGCCGAGTCAGAAGAAGAATGCACAGGTAAGGACAAAAGGAGACGTTTCAAACTACTGGTCACAATATTCTTCGCCATCCACCAAGGGACAACAGGTTCAGACTTCAAATCTTGGGTGATGATGGGAGTCTGTGTACCAAAGATCTTACGTAAATGAGCTGGTCGTCGCACCATGATATGGCCATCAAGCAGTGGTAGGCCATGCTGAGTGGCAATGGCGGCACAATTGCAGGGCTCAGCAGCAGCATCTTGAATTTCAGTGAAAGACGACGCAATCTTACGAGTACACAGCACATCACGCACGCATGTATGGCGCTTAGCTACAACGGTTAGAACGCGTCCATAATATTCACGGAGACATTGGGGTATGGGTAGGTGTGAGACGAACGAGGCAACAGTGTCACGTATAAACCGCGGTTCGATATGGCGCAAAGTAGGCACATTGATGGGCATTCGTTGACGTAACTTCAAACCAGTATTCTGATGAACCTGGTGTTGAACTTTTTGAAAAACTTGGTTGGCAACATCAGAAGAAAAATATTTCTTTACTCTGGACAGGATCGCCAAACGGTGAGCCAAAGGGGTCGTTTGGCGTCGACTGTGAAGAATTGATTGAACACACGAGTTCAAAGATTGTCGTTGGGAGGGGGCAGAAGCCATCTTTCCACGGAGAAGGAGTTCCCACCTGCGCGAATAAACAGGAACGTCACGGACATTTAAAGTAGGTGTAAGGCGTCTAATCCATGACCGTTCAAGTCGTAAAGCATTGTTCGGGGTACAATGTTCTAAAAGAACCATCCCCCAGTTTTCAAAACCCGTACGTGACATCATGGGGTAAATCGAACCAAGATCGCGGCAATGTTTTATGCCAGAAAGCGTAGTATAGCTTCTACACGCTCTCAAGTGTTGCCGGAAGCGCGTAACGCCACGTTTAGGCAGGCCAAAAGCACCAGTCTGTCCAACGTAAACGCGTTTTGTAGACACCGAGAACAGTGCTTAGATCCAAGTGCCTTTCTGACTGAAATCTTGACACCGGCGGTGCCGTCGAAAATTCCACAGGCGGCGTAGCCAGGGTTGGGGAGCAAAACTTAAAAGATTGGCTCGCTGCTGTAAAAAGGCACACCAGTCGGTATGAGACCACTTATCTGAAGTATCACGTACATGGGCTGTTTGGGCATGCCACTTTGACCAAAACATGTCTCGTACGCGTTGTCGAGATGTAGGTTGAATCCAATGGGACGGCAAAGATTGAAGAACAGCAGAATGCCGGCGGCAGATGGGGCCCAACATTGAAACTAGGTGATGTGGGGAAAACACCTGGCCAATATGGGCAAGATACAATGTTACAGGCTGAGAATAGGGGCACGATGGCACTACGAAAGATTGGGGTAAGACAGAGAACTTGGGTATTACCGACAGTATTTCAATAGATGGGTGCTTTTGAAAGCATGCATTCAGAGTATGACCAACAGGAACAACAAGTAAGACAGTAGTGGGTAATTGAGCATGAAGTCGATCGAGCAACCATTGGGACTGTCCCACAGTTATTGAGGGTTGCACACACCAGACAGAATTCAGAGTAGGTGTTGTAGCAGCTATCGTCGACCACATCGGAACAAAAGAAAAAGACTGCATATCAGGGTTCAAAGAAACATAAGTCTGGGAGAATTCAGGAGGAGGTGGTCCACCGTCAATGATGGTATCAGCATTAAAGGTTTGTACCAATGACAGTAGCCAATTAAATTGTGGTCGCCATCCTGTATCAGGTACTCCAGCAACATATTGTCGTGCAGAAACAGCAAATGAGGCCAGCATATCATACGTAATGGTACTCCAAAACGGACAACATTTCTGAGATGCATATGCACACCAAAGGGACATAGTTCGCGGATGTGAAGTTGCAGTTGAATGGAAACGAACAAGCCAATCAGGAGGGTTTGGTGGCAAAGGTTGACACGGCAAAAAAGTCACTGGAGATGTTGGTGCTGCAGGAGGGAGTTGTTCAGATGACCGTAAAGGTGTAGAGAGGGAAGTTGTCAGCTTAGCAGCAGCGATATCTACCTTCACCTGTTGACTGTTCAACCAATCCTGCCGTTGTTGCAAGATAGGCAAAAGGTCGACCAAATCAGACAAAGGTCGATGAAGCAGGTCATCTACAGTAGGTGTCCAAGGGAGGGAGGGTAAGGCATCAGAAACAGGTTCTTCAGGTCGAATCAAATCTGGTTTCTCAGGAAACAGATCAGCAAGAGCTTGAACAACAAACTGTCGTTCCGGTGTAGGTCCTAGACGTTTATGGCGTGGACGTCTTCGGCGTGCACCATGGTTTAAGCGTGTACGGTGTGTATTCTGTGGTGATCCCCAGAAATTTGTGGACGAAAAAGGTTCAGGGGAGGGAGCAGAGCACTTTCGTGCAGCACGGCGCCCAGTAACAGTTGTCCACACAGCGTCAATTTCTGGGAAGCCGGTAGTAGAATTACCAAGAATGGAAGCAGGTGGGTCCTGGGTTACCACAGGGGCGGACACTCCAGAAGCTGGAGGTGGATCAGGCAAGGTAGAAACAGCAGGGGGGACATTGGGGTCGGGGTCGGGGTCAAGGGCCGGTTGGGTAAGAAATGAGTACACTTGTTTGCACAGAGTATTAGGCAGCAGTTCTGTATGGAGACACTGGTGAGCAAAGAACCGGAAAGTAGAGGGCTGAAAGTTTTTATGACGGATCTGTAACAGCAGTGTAACCAGACGGGGAAAGAAATCATAAAAGGGTTCCCAATGCTCACGCCGAACATGAACATGAGAACTTGAATGTAAAGCTGCACAGGAAATATGAAACAGTGTTTTTCGTGGTAATGTATGTACATGGCGGTAGCACAGAGATTCAGCTCCCGCAGAATGAATTTGTGACCATGAAGAAAAAGCAAACGTAAACAAACCAGTATGCATAGTTAAGAAAGGTGTCATATGCTTCCATAACACGCGCCGAAGAGCACAAGTGTAACGGGAGCCAGGAGGTGGCTGAATATCCTGTGGAAACAAAGTCATATTGGCTAGGTACGTTTAAGGGCGAGCTTCTGAGCCAACAAAGAGTCGGCCTCTTCGGCGGTCGTTGCAACGGCCGGATTCCGAATTGAGAACGGCTCTCCAACACGTTGATCATCACCGTTCACAAGTGTCATAAGCCACATGTTGTCACCGCTTTGAGAAAGGAGGTGCACGCGGTGGTGTCCCCATTCGGCAGCGTGAGTAGGGACGGACCCGGGTAATAGTAGGAGCCAACGGGTACGCAAGCTCGTTTCGTCGGTCCGAGTTTTGCGTTTTAAACCACTGCCAACGATTCCTTCCATAGTATCACGTGACGGAGACGGAGACGGAGACGGAGACGGAGACGGAGACGAGGATGAAACCCCAGGAATCGCACCGGCAGTAGCCATCGCAACTTCAATAGGATTATTTTGGTCCGGCGGAGTCACACCCATACGGATGGAAACCAGGCGAAGTACCGAGCTATCTTGTTTTTGAACATCCTGAATCTTGGTAACCGTGCACGACAAGTCTTCTTGTTTCGTCCGCAAAGAAATGATTTCGCCCGAAAGTTTTGTATCCAACGCTTCAAGGTCCCTTTTCCAAGGCGTAACCGGTGAAGAATTGGGGGGGTTCCGCACCACGCCCCAGAACAGCGCATCCCATTTTCGAACATTCTATACAGGAAACGTGACATGATAACATTTCTTGGCCAAGAAATGTGACATGATAACATTTCTTGGCCAAGAAACGTTATCACTAGTTTGTTTCTCTCTTTTTGCCCGACGGGTGGTCATGACAAAACTCGCGAATGCCAATGACATCTCTTTGCATGATGCAGCAAAGCATGTTGGTGTGGTTGCGAGAACACTTGGTGTATATCACCGAAAGGGTAAGCAGGTGAAATCAAAAGCAGCAATGCTCTTGAGCAAACATCATGTGCCCCAATCCAAAGAGGAGGAAGAAATCAAAGCAGAACCATGCCCCAAACCGGAAGTCAAAGCGGAACCTTGCCCAAACCCACAAAAGCAAGACTCACCCATCAAAGTGGAACCCGAGTCACCACCCAGAATGGACAATTGTCAACTTAGTACATATACTATCTCGGATGATGATTTGCTCACATGATAAGCTCAGATTCTTGCGATTTGTTGAATACTTCTATTGTTTCCTCATCGGTAGATGACGCAAATGAATATGAAGAGTTCCCCCCAACCCAATTGTCTGAAAAGGGGGATGTCTTTTCCTCACTTGCAGAAGGTCATGATGCATATCGTGAAGCAGCTTTTGCAGCCCCACCAAGTGAGGAGGGTGCAGCAAACAATCAAGTGTTTGAAGATATGCCTAACCCCTTCACAGGTGCACAGAAGCCTAAGAAGGCCCCATGTAGACCTAAGGTGGAACCAAGTGTATGCTACATGTGTGATGAGGTGATCCCCCGAAAACGCGACACCATTGCTCTTCAGCCGGTGTCATGTGATGCATGCCGTGCAACCTACCACCTTTGGTGTGCGAAGTTGACTCGCGTGCCTCGGCATGGCTCATGGATTTGCGAAAGTTGCACCATGAACCCGTAGTCCTTCCTTATTTATGGCTATGTGTAGTTGCCACGTGGTAGCCATTCCGCCTCCAGTTGTGCGGGGTGCCACATCAAACAATGACGTTTCGCAGCTCAATTGAATTGTTGATCCCTCTTGATGTTGATGTCTTGGAAATTTGGGTCTTGCCATGTGGGGTCGGTGATAACATTTCTTCGTCGAGAAATCGTGACACTTCGATAACGGATATAGAGAAACGTGACATGATAACATTTCTTGGCCAAGAAATGTGGGGGCCCCTACCCCTCACATTTCTTGGCCAAGAAATGTTATCAGCCAGTGGGGTCGGTGATCACATTTCTTCGTCGGGAAATTGTGACACCGATAACGGATATAAGATGCCTTGCAACGCCGGCGACCTTGAGACGGCCTGGTGGTCATTGTATCCCTCTTCCTCGGGTGCTAGACGATGGCCATGAAAAGAACGCAAGACGCACGCAACCACCGGTGGCACATCAAATTGTGAAGCCACTGGAGGATAGCCATTTTTTGTGCCAGGCTTTTACATGAAGGTCATGAAATACTTTTTGGGCCTCACGTGCACGACAACCGACATCAACAATGGGAATAGGAACCGATTTTCCGCGGGAGCAAAATTTGGTCCTTTAGACCCCATCATCACTTTCTTTCATAGTCATGACGTCATCTACCTATGCAATTGTTACTTTCGGGTACAAGACCGTTTTTTTCGCTTAAAATACAAATGTGGTGAAAACTACTTTAATGGCAAAGAGCACAAGAAAATATGTGCGTAGAGGGGTCACAAGCCATAGTACAAATGCGTGGAGCCCTCAAAAGGGGGTTTTTGGCCAAAAAAATCTCAAGCGCCTGCGATTGCCTGCGACGGTGGGCACCCCCAATCAAAAAACAACAACATAGAGTGAGCATTGTTCTTGCCCAATGCTTCATTCATCCATGTTTTAATGCCATGATGTCATGATGTCACAAATAAGGAAGAGCCCCAACAAAATGGTCATTTTCAGTTGAAAGATGAAAATGAATCTGGGTGGGCAGGTCACATCAGGCCCGGAATTACAATATAAGAGACCCACTTGTAAAGGTACACTCTAAGAGACCCAGGGCTTTGGCCCCGCGTCAAAAATTTAAGAGACCAGGGTCTACTGTCACGGGGGGGGGGGGGTGTAAATCAATTAGACGATATAAATGCAGCAAGCGCCACACAATAATGAAGCGATCCCTTAGAAATAGCCATGATCTCCAATCTATAGGCTCCTCCGCCAAACTCACATCGGGGAATTGGAGCTCCATTTCAAGCGCCACTAAAAAGCATTGTGGTAACGCTTTAAAGACGTTGTGCCTCAAGCAGAGGGGGGGGGGGTTATGGGGTAGGTGATCCGGATCATTTTTGATCCAAACACTAGGCAGTGGAGAGTCTAAGGGGGGGTTTATGGGGTAGGTGATCCGTGGATCACTTTTGGATCATTCTTGGACCATTTTCAACCATTTTGTTCATTGTACTTTGTGCCAATGGACTGTGCCAATGGTCTTGTGGACTTGTGCATCATTTTTTGGAAGCCAAATTGTTGAAACAAGTGAATTTACATTTTTGGATCATTTATAACACATATAAATTTATTGTTGGTTCAATATGTGGCCTTGTACTTGCACTATGTCACACTTATGTTTGGAAGTTGCGTTTTTGGATCATTTTTGTGAACATGAATGGGTGGATGATTTCTTTTTTGGAACTTACATTTTTGGATCACATTTTTTCCACACAAATTGGTGGATCATTTCTTTTTTGGAACTTGTTAATTAATTAATTAATACCGAACCAAAAATGATCCAAAAATGTAAGTTCCAAATAAGAAATGATCCACCAATTTGTGTGGAAAAAATATGATCCAAAAATGCAAGTTCCCAAAAAGAAATGATCCACCAAGTTGTGTCATTTCTTTTTTGGAATTTACATTTTTGGATCATTCTTTTAACACAATTTGGTGGATCAATATGGTGCTTTGGACTTGCACCATGTGTGGCTGTTACTACCCGTTGGATCATCACGTGTCTACATGGATGGTCCGGGAAATCGTGGATCATTTTGCTAGGCAGCGGAGGGGGGGATTTATGGGGTAGGTGATCCGTGATCCGCGGATCATGTTTTTTGGGGGGGAGGGGGGGTTTTTGGACCCCCGCGGATCAATGATCCGCGGACTACCTATTGCACGTTGCATGTTTTTGTAAAAAAGCGTCGGTAGTGTACTTGGATTGTAAAAATTGCGTCCGCATACATTCAACGAGAGTAAATCCCGTCGAGGGCGGGCAGTGTCAATGGCTTGCTGCAGCAGTTCAGAAACATTTGAGGGGACCTCTGAAGGCGCAGCGGTTTTGGATTGAGGCTCAAAGAGCTGAATTAGTAGGGGGAACCATGGGGCACCGCCCCAATACGGAATCACCAACCACACTTGCAATTGTGGGAACCGCCGAAGGCGTGTCAAAAACGGATGGTAAGCGGATTTCTTGCAATGCTTGCAATGCCCCTTTTCATGAGAAATGCTTCTACAGCTCTGTTGTGAAGCCAGAGGATGGGGTGGGCCCTTGTTGTCTTGAGGCACAGTAGTATGCCCATCAATCTATCTATATATCTATCTATAAAAATTGACATGTGTATTGTTGCATGTTGTTGTATAGTGGGACTTTTTTTTCCCATACGGGTTTTTTTTCATGCCCAATGTGGTTTTCAAGCGTTCACTCACTTTGCTTTGCCTTGCACGTGCTTGAGGAGGGATGGGGCATGTGGCGCTGATATGGAGTTAACGATTATCGTCCTGAAATCTCGCCCCTTGAGTTAACACTTTTAGGTAATCGTTCAGTGTTAACGCTTATCGTCCTGAAATCTCGGCCCGTTCGCTTCGCTCCTACAGGGCCGAGATTTCAGGACGATAAGCGTTAACATTGAACGATTATATAATAAATTGTTGCTAACCCTCTTGCTCCGTTGGAGCTATGATAAAAATATCATCGAGCTAAACAAAAACCATGATGCCATGGGCACGCCACACATGCAGGAGCGGTTTCTGATCATCATGAAGAAAAAAATAAATCATGAACATCATAAATACCTACTGTAACGGTGCAATGTCAAGACAAAATGGCATGGCATTAAATGCACAACACTCATCCTCAAAAAATATGCGAACAAAACGTTGAAAGGCCGTGGAAAGGGGCATATGAAAATAAGCATGCTTAACATCGATTTTGCATCCTCAAAACTTGCGTTTAAGCGCCGGAACAAAAACTCTCCAATGATCCAACTTAAAATGTTTTGTGGATATGCGTGAATGCAGCCGCTTGAGGTTGGGAATGGCTATGTAGGACTAGCGCTTACTGTAGAATCGGGGTTCGCATCTTTTAATCATAGTGTCTTCAAAAAGGTTCGCGCCGTCTCACGTCTCGTTTTAGCTTAAACCTGTGGAGGCACTGACGAACCTTCCCGTGCCAAGTTGGAACCAACGAATGAACGACGTTGACGACGAACGAAGGACCTAACCGCGACATAATGCAAGCACTGCACTTAGGGTGATTTTTTATTGGACGATTAAACTTCACCACGACCACAGTCTCCTCAGTATCCTTTCTTCCACAATGGACCCGCACGGCATAGTATGACAACGCTAGCACAACTCGATCCATCATGAAAGATACAAGCCGGAAGAGTATAGGTGTAATATAACTTGCCATGGACTGTCCAGGGGAGAGCAATTGTGCCGAGATAGCACGGGGCTTTAGGGTCACAACGCTGGAGTCAATGGGTGAAATGGTACTGGCGATTTCACACATTTGATCATTACAATCTTCCATAGGAGGTTTTGTCTCATGCGGCTTAGGTATTTCCCAGTCCTCAAGGGACTCATGACCTGTAAGTGACAGATACATGCTCTCCCGTCCTTCACAGTAGCAAGCATTTCTCTTGGATTTTGTGGTCTTTTTTGGATTTGTTGTTGTTACAGTAAAATGTCCAATAATGTCCCGGACAAAATCAAGCCAATCGGGACATTACGAGACTTCGGTGCCGGCCATTTGGGACATTATGAGACCTTCCTATATGGGCACCGTTTGGGAGGATTTGGAACATTACGAGACTTTTTCGTGGGACATTACAAGACTTTGTGGAAAATTTTTCTTCGGGCGCGTTGCGCCCGTCCCCCCCCCCCGGGGTAGCCCCACGCTTGGAGCGACTGCGGTGACACGAAAGCAAAATGGAGCACAAAGCGCGCAAGAAACTGAAATTGTGGGTTCCTTGTAGAATCCGTACCGGTCCAAGTATTCCAAACCTGGCGGTCGCCGGATTACACGGCCAGCGCGAGATGTGGTACAACTGCTCAGGCTGGGGCTTTGAAACCATTGAGGCACCAAAACTCATCATTGTGAAATTCCTTAAAAAACAAAAACAACAAATACCATTCCAATGAATGTAAGTACAAACGTCCAAAACAGGAATTTCTCAAATTGAAGTCAGATGCGGTGCAGTCAGTGTCCGAGAATTCAATTTTTCATTTTTGCGTTGAGCCCGCCGTGCGCAGCCATCTCAGCGATCGCACAGATCGCTGCGCACTACAGCACCAGCTGGACATTATGTGGATTTCGGTATGGCGGCATAATACTTAGATATTTGGGACCACCTTTTCATACTGCATGCATCGATGACATTTTGCTAGGTACAAACTCGTCAGAATCTGGATTTTGCAATTTTCGATGTTTCAGAAAGGCCGACTTTTTTGTATCATCTGATTGGGAATGCTTCAGTGTTGGCAACTGTGGGAAAGGCCTCCACTTGGAGGGGGTGAATGATGATGAAGCGCTGGGTGGGCCTCCCGGCGGAACAACTGGGTGGGAGAATTTTTGGGATGACTGGACAGTCGATGAGGCGCCGGCGCTGAAGGGCGTCACAGTCGGCGCTGCGATTTTATAACTTAAGGTTCGAATCCCTCTGGGAACAATTGTCAGATCGCTGCTGATGGCAGCGATTGCTCTACTGATGGCAGCGATCGGCGCCGATCGCTGCGATCGGCGAGCGATCCAGCACTGATGCCAGAATCATGAATCGAACCTACCCAGGCTCAATACCACCAGCAAAACTACAGCAAAACTGTCAACCACATGTTGACTTTGCTTGTAGCTATGTGCAAAAATTTAAGTGTAAAACTTCATGTAACTTGTAATGACATAATTTAAGTTAACCTTACACAACCAAATTAAATTTAAACCTTCATTTAACCAATACTTAATAATAATAATACTAATAATAATAGTATTACTAATAATAATAATAACAATAATAATAACCTATTTGCTTCACATGGTGTTCTTAGGTGCCAAAATGATACTCAAGATCCTATTAATTGCAACCTGTGGTATACTTTCCTTATTGGCCGTTGGGGGTAAGACTTGAGCCAAGGAAGGGTACAAGATCACTCCAAGTGGTCTTGATGCTCTTCGCCATGTGCGTAGTATACTTGGAAAGAATACTCCGTACCCTGTGGTGTCACGTACATGGGGACGCAACTTGGAGGGTTTCTGCCTTCCGGCTGTTGTTTGCTTCGACCCCATTGGCCAAATGGGAACATCATGCTGGTGTACGCAATGCAACAGCGAGCTGAAAAGAGACACCAACACCGATAGCTCGTACCACCGTACATTCCGCCTATATGGACTCCAATCCGCTCACTTGCTATTCAGCTTCAACTACGTTTGCCCGAACAAGCAATGCGTAGTGAAGACTTGTGTGGCTCATCGAAGCAAACTCAGCAAGCTCGCGGCTACGTACTTTCCGTACCTCATCCTCGACGAATTTGGGATCAGATTCGATGTCAGGAACTGGTTGCAGGATGTGGTTCTGTCGGAGAAATCATTCCGACAATTTTGTTTCCAACTTGGTCGCCGCTATGATGAAGGTGCCACACGATGCGAAATGCAGTTCAAGGACTACAAGAAAAGGTTTTTGGCAAATGCATCGTGCACAATTTCATTCACGGCAGATACGGAAATATTGAAGAGTATGCGGCATGTCCTCTCCGATGGCATCCTACGAAAAGAGATGTTCGAACGGTTTTGGAAAGTGGAGCGCTTCTACCGCAGCCAAATGGCCATCCTTCCTGCTTGCCGGTTATCGGCTGGTCACACCTTCAAAGTTATTTTGAATGTGGGATACTTGTAACGTGTTCGCACGGCGACGGGCATGCATTATAAGCGGAGACCGCAGTATTCCGCCCTTTACATTGCTCTCAACGAGTTGGGTCAAGTTATGACTTGGTGTCTTTGCCGTGACCAGAAGCATGAAACCGCAACACCTTATCTCAAAGACTTGGCGCAAAGAGCGGGAGAAGTCGTATGGTAAATTAGCCAATCCCTGTACCAAATCAATGCTACCTAAATTATAGGCCGCAATTAAAGCTGGCAGCTATAAATTTACAATGTTTTAGGTCAAATCCTGAAGTTTTAAAATGTTTTTGGTTCAATATGCAAAATCTAACTGGCACTGGATAAATCGGTGCCAGACGGGGTCGCGCACAGATCACGGGATTGCGGTCGCGCCTGTTTCTGTGCCAACAAAGAAGAGAGAAGATCTCAGGTATTTTACGACGAAATTAATCATAAATTAGACAGAAATCTTCGAAATTAATTTTTCTCTGGATGGATGTGTTCAGATGCGTGACTACAAAAAAAGGGCGCGCCAGTGGATTGCGGAGGTAACAAAAACGAAAACACGAAGCACAGGAAGCATGTGCCAGAAGACCGTGGTCCCGAAGCCTCCCTCCCAGGTCCTATACAAACTTCCACTATGGTAAAAGCCGTCAGACATGGAACGCGTCGCCGTCGACTGCCTTATCAAAGCCAAGAGCGTTCGCAAGGGTGCGAGTGAGTTGGGAGTCCACCGCCAGACCCTAACTGACACCCTGGGGCGAATGAGGTGTGCTGCGTTACCTGTAACGCAGTGCGAGAGGGCGCCGCGCAACCAACAGGACGCGACGCGCAAGAGAGAAAAAGGTGGCGCGCGTCGCGTTTTTTACTTTGTCCTCTTTGCTGCAGTCGCTACGAGCCATGTGAGGTGAAGAGGGGCCCAAAGTCCTGTCTGGTGGAGTTGCCCTTGACAACCTGGATGGATCAGTGTGCGCATCAAATGGTGTGCCCTACACTGACTGAGATCAAAGATGAAGCGATAGCCATGGCAAAAAAGAAGACGAGTGTGCAGAACCCAGCTCTCCCTTGTAAGTTTGGTAAGACATGGTGGAAACTGTTTAAGCGTCGCAACAGTGACTTTGTTTCAAGACTTGCTCAAAATGTTGAATCGCAGCGTGCCTCTGCCTGTTTGAGCCCCCAATAGTGGACAGAGTTTTTTAATAATCATTTAAAGCCAGGTTTAGAAAAAGTTGCCCATAACCCCTGCCATATCTGGAACGAGGATGAGTCAGGGTTTTTTCGACATTTCACCACCGTGGGACAGCGTGTGTGGGTGAGGAAGGGGAGAAAAACTGTGGCGCGACGCCGTGGCTGGTAGCGCAGCACATCACCGCCATAGTTGCTGTCAATGCACAGGGCCAGGCCACAAAACCAGCACTCCTGTGGAACACAAAAAAAATAAGAGGTGACATGTTCCTCCGTGCACAGTGCCCAGTGACACTGAAAGGAACGCCTGATGGGTGGTCCCCTCAAGAGGTCTTGCTGGAGTGGCTGGAAACAGTTCTCGTGAAAGAAACACAACCACTCAGCAACCCTTAGAAATGCATTTTGTACTGGTGGATGGTAGCAAAACGCACCTCACACTGCAGGGTCTACAAAAAATGAACGACTGGGGTGTAGAGGTGGTTGTGTTCCCCCCCCACCTGACAGATGTCATCCAGCCACTCGACAAAGCCGTTTTCAGGGCAGTGAAGGCCCCGTTTCACAAAAAGGAAGAACACTGGAAAAGGAAAAACCATCACAGAGCCCCGTCCCCTGCAGACTTTGTGGAGCTGTGGACAGATGCATATGTTGATGCAGTCACACCACGAAATATTAGGGATGCAGGTTCCAATTCGCACGAATTCGCTCGAATTCGAATTCGCCCCGAACTCGCAGGAATTCGGGACCACTCCGAACTCGAATTCGCAACTTCAAATTCGAATCCTCCCTGATTCGCTTGATTGAATCCATAGGCACCTACAATTTACCTTCTAGGTTGCAATTCACCTGTTTACATATGGGTATGCCACTACCCAGTACCATATCGCATAAAAGATTTCCCAAAAGCTTCCGTAACCTTGAAATTTTTGTTGTTTGTTGTTGCTTGCATTTACCATGCTGAAACGATTTGACGATTTGACAAAAATAAAGCAAATCCAAACCAAGAATTCCAAAGTTCCTTGCTTCTTTCAAATGCCTTTTGGAAAAGAACCAGCAACGAAGCATGCAAGGTCACCAATCCACACACAAACCATCACATGTGAACCACTTGTTGCCCTTATTGGGCCTTCATTCATTGCATTCTTGAATTGAATCGTTGGACTTGAAGTAATCTAAGAGAGAGCATACACAGCACCGGGAAAGGTAAGGAGGGTACTGCTGTCAAGGATACGCAAGGGCTACAAGGGGCTATGTACATAGCTTATAGGGAGGTTGGAGCAGGTGCGCTGGCTGGGTGCAGCTCCGTGCACGTCATTAGCTCCGTGCACATCGTTGTGGGTGCCCAGGGCCTCGCTGCGGCTGCGTTGGGCTGCTCTCAGCTGCTTCTCCTTCCACACACGCCCGACACTGCGTGGTTGCCAAGGGGCAACACGCTTTGAGTGTCAAAAATTAGAAAAAAAAAGTCGAAAATCAAAAGTTCGGGACGGGTTTTTCTCCAAACTGGTGGACTTCTGGGGAGAATGGAGGGTACCACCGTGCTCGGTGGAGCTAGGCGGACACAGCGGTGTGTTCAAAACTCAAAAGTAAATTTTGTTTTCGACAACAGGTACGCGGGCACCGCACAAGAAAATCAACGGCTCAATCGAAGCGGAATCATCATAGTTTTTATTTTGTCAAGTCAAAAAAATTATTGCATTGCACAGTTCAAAGTTAGTTTTTCATCTGGAGAAAAGACGGCGCACGCGTGATCATTTTGCCGTCGCCTGCGAGTTCGCAGCGCGAATTTGCCCCGAATTCGCAGTACTAAGAATTTCAGGTTGAATTCGCAGCGAATTCGCGCTGCGAACGAATTCGCAGAGAATTCGACGAATTCAAATTGAATTCGCTGCGAACCTGCATCCCTACGAAATATTCTGTCAGGCTTTAGGTTCCTGTGGCATCAGTCCGTTTGATCCCCAATATTTTCTGGAACACTGTCCCCGTGAGCGCATCCAGCACCAAGACCTCCCTGCATGCCCTGCCGGCCCTACTCACAGCCCTGTTGCATTGCAAGATCCTCCAGAAAACTCTTCGCAAGGCTCGTCGCAAAACTCTGCAGCAGTTTCCTCCCAGGTGTCATCAAAAAGCGATGCTTCAACACAGTGCAGTGGCAGGGCCATCAGTGCGGCCACGCGGAACGATCCTTGGTTGCTGCGCCTTGGGGGCTTTGTGACAGCCCAGGATTTTTTAGATAAGGTCAGTGAAAAAGAGAATGGTGCTGCCGCAAAACCAGCACCGAAACGGAGGGCACGGCGAGAGGGGGGGGAATCTCTGAGACGGGTCGACAGGCCTGCATCAAACGTCCTGCAAAACCAGCCCCAAAACCGAGACGTGAGAAACGCCGAAGGGTTGATGACCCTGCCCCAGCACCAGCCCCTGGTCCCGACGAAGCACATTCTTCCTCCGACGAAGGGGATGGTGCAGGAGATCCGTTTGATTTGTATGTTAGCTACCAAAGTAGTTGTTAGTGTCTTTGGAGTGAAGAGTGTTTGTCAACGCGGGCCGCCGAAACAAAATGAGCCCGGATCGGCAATGGTGCAACCACAGTGCATTGGCAGTGCTGTGAAAGGGATTGACAGCGCAAAGGAAAAGGTACCACCTTACCTAACGGCAGTAAGGCTACCACAACTTTTCACAAAAAAAAAGTTTTGGAACACAATAATTTTTTTTGAAATTTTTTTTTTCGAAGTTTTTGGCGCATGAAAAACGGGATATCTACGCAGAAAAACACTTTGCTAGGCAAAGAAACATGCTTTTCCTTTGGGCATGGGATACAAATAGGTGATGCAAAGGCGTTGGCACTATGAAAAGGAGCTTCACGGGCCTAGCGGACCTCATTTCGAACAAACATCCAAATTTTGCCCGATTTCTTGGTGGGAGCAAAAAAAGGGAAAATTGTTGTAGGGGCCCCCTAGGAGCTTCCTTGACCCAATCTTGTGTTAGACAATCGGATTTGGTTGCAACCAAGCATACCCCAATGGTAAGGTACCCTTTAGTATTGCTAAATCCTACAATAAACACTACGTTTTCATGTGGAGAGTTTGAAAAACTTATGGTGGTACAACAACTAGTGCCCGGTACAAAAACCGGCTCCTTTACCTTAATATTTGTCACCGACAACTGCTGCAAAGATCGTGGATGGATTCAATCCTAACTTGGGCCGAATTGCAAAGTGTATCAAGACACGTTTCATCTGGTGTAGTGTCAACAAGAGGCACCGGTTTGGTTTGTCAGCAATTCGGAAGCTGCAAAAAATATTGCAAGGCCCAGCCACGGGTGATGAGTTGGCAGAATGCTTGGACAGTTGGATGAAAACGTTTGAGGAGACGGGCGTCATTATCCTATTGGTGAAGCTTGCCTTGCGCCTGCCAAGAGACATATCCGGAAGGGCTGTTTAGACTACCTTGGGACTGGAACACTACCAAATGAAGGACTACACTGTTGGATGCGCAAAGCACTATGGAGAGGTAGACAAGGAATTGCCGTTGCACATATGCTTTTCACATTGTATTTTCATGCCAGGAACTACATGATTGGTGAGAATGTTGGTCAAGGACCTCTTTACCGAACCCCCGAGCATGCCGACGCCGCTGGGTTTCAAGTGCCATCTGAATTTCCCAATTTTGGAGCCTAGAAACATTGTGCCTGCAACAATGAGACCAAAGATGAGAATGGCATCGTGGCTGTGGCTCCAAACGAGGTTGTTGAGCATATTGAATTTGATTTGGGTTTAGCCACAGACTGGGAGCTGTGGCGCGACGCGTGGGCCGCGTGGCTCCCCCGCCTCCCCTCCCAATACCGATGGATGGCCGCCGGCCCCCGCCCGTACGGGGCTGATTCCACAGCCGCCCCCCCCCCCCTCCCCCCCCCCCGCAGAGCACTGCACGGCACTGCCCACGGCACGACACTGAAGGAGGGGAGGGCGCGCAGGCAGAGCTGCGTGCCAGCCTAGGGAGCGCGGAGCCGAGGACAGGAGGCGACAGGGGAAGTGCCCAGGAGCACGCGCAAGGAGCGGGCCAGGGCACGCGCGGCAGGGAGCAAGGGCGCAGCAGCGGAGGGGGACAGAGCGCGGGCAGCGGACGGCGCGACTCAGGGCAGGGAGCCGGGAAGGGGCCAGCGCACGGGAAGGGCGCGCAGGGGCGCGGGCAGGGCGCCCAGGTGCAGGGAGCGGAGCGAGGGACCTAGGGCCAGCGGGCAGGCCAGGGCTTGGGCGACAGGGGGCGGGACCCACGGCATGGGCAGGGGGCCGGAATGGGGCCCAAGGGCAAGGGCAAGGGCACCACGGGCCCCCAGGGACAGGCGGGACGGGGCATGGGTGCCCGGGGGGGAGGGCGGGTGGAAGGGAGGGGGGCGGGGGGCAGGGCGCCCCCGCAGCCGGAAGTGCAGCCGGTGAGGTGCATCCCCCCCGGCATCCAACAGATGCCGGCGCACCACACCCACCTAACCACCACCACCACCACCACCTCTACAACATCGAACCCGACGCCGGCGAGCTCATCCCCCCCAAACCCCCACGACCCCGGCACCAGCCAGCCCCCCCTGCACCGAGAGCGGAGCCGGCGCGGATGGCCTCGGCGGTGGGGGGGCGGGGCGCGGCACCGGCGCCGCAGGCACAGGGGCAGCAGGGGGAGCCGGCGCGAGGGGCAGAGGGGGCCCGGCCCTGGGACCGGGACTGGGGCACGGTCCCGGACCCTCTGGGGGATGAGGCCCTCCCCCTGGTGGGGGAGGTGTACGGGTGGTTGAGCTTGGCCAACCAGGGGACCACCAGGGGGTTGAGGAACCGGCCCTTCGTTACCATGCTCCTCCGGAGGGACAGAGGAAACCGGGAGGTACCCCCGGGGGGATGGGCAGCCCCAGAGGACCACGACAGGGTCCTCAGGTCGGTGATCCGGGCGGTGTGGCCCGACAGGGGGCCGACGTGGCCGGCCTTCCCCGAAGGGGGAGCGGTACTCCGCATCACGGACGTGGACGCCAACAACTGGCTCCCCCGGGCCTTGCGCAGCGCCCTCGTCCACTGGCGCTACCGCCGGCGCAACCCGCCGCCGCCACAGCCCCAGCCCCCACACAAGCGGCGGCGCAGGTGACGGCCCAGACGGCGGACGCGAGAAAGTGGGGGGGGGAGCTGGGCCCCCCGACCCACGCCCCCCAAAAGATACGGCGTGACGGGGGAGCGTGCGCCACCTCCCGCGGGAGGGAGGGCGGAGACAACGAGCGCGGGGGGGAACCTACTGCCCCGCAGCCCGCTAACCGCTGACCGCTAACCCTCACAGCCGCCCCCGGCCGGCCAGCGCCGCGCGGCGACAGCGGGGGGGACGAGGGGCCCCAGCGAGGGCCTGCACGAGGGTCCAACTCTAGGTAGAGGTGGGCGAGGGAAGAGTGCGACCCCCCAGCCAACGGCTGGCCCCCGGGGCCGGGACCGCCAGGCCGCCCCCCCTCCGCCATCAGGGGGCGGCGCCGGGGGACCAGAGGGCCCCCGCCACCCCCCCCCCCCCTCCCCCTCAGGCCCAAGAGCGGACGGAGGCAGACGGAAGAGACGGCGGCCCCGCAACCCCCCCGAAGAGGCCGCTGCACCCGGGGTGCGGGGGCACCGCGGCCGCGGCAAGCGCCCGCACGCCCTGCCCGCTGCCGGCGGACGGCGGACCGGCGGCACCCAGGACGGCGCAAACGGTGCGGCCCCTTCAGAGGCCGGCCCGGGGAAGACGGGGGCGCGAACCAAGGCGGGGGGGTTCCCCCCCCTTCCCTCCCCCCCCCGCCGCACTGACCCGTTGGCGGCCGACCGGGCCGCGCCCGACGCCCGCGGCCACCCGGCAACCCCCACGGCACGAGTATATCCCGGGGGGGCACGCCGGAGACAACGGATGGCAGGCCGACGCCCGACGGGGCGGGGGGATGGAGGGCGGTGGGGCGCCCCCCCCCCCCCCCCCCTCGCTCCCCCCCCCCCAGCTTGAGGGCCACAGGAGCGACCCTCCTCCCCCCCGGAGCCGAGGGGACGCCCCCCCTCCCCCAGAAGGGACCGCGACGCGGGGGGGGGGGGGGGGGGGGATGCGGCTGGACCTGCACACCGCGCGCCCCAGCGTCCCCAGCCGCCTGCTCCCGCGGCCGACGGGCATGCCCACACCAGCGCGCCGGAGCGGCGCGCGCAAAAAGCCTGGGGGCGGTGCACGGCGGCGCACCAGAGGAGTATGGAGGCCGCGCCCCCCATGACCCCCCCATGACAAATGCCCACTCAGGGAGGGCAGAGGGGGGGTTCAGGTCTGAAGGGGCCTGCGGGGGAGCGGTCCACGGGCCGCCCCTCATCCACCCCCACCCCGGGGCGGCCCCGCGACCCCGACCTCACGCGCCCGCCGGGGGGGAGTGCGCCGACGACAAGAGGGGGGCCGGGGTAGAGAACCGCGGGCCGCCACCCGGAGGGGGAGCGGGGAGGCCGCGGCGCGACGCCCCCCCCCCCCACCCCTGCCACCGGCCCGCAAGCCGCGGGGGCCCCGGCTCCCACCCCTCCAGGCAGGGGGGATGGTCCCCCCTCCCCCCGCCCGAGAGAGGAGCCGGAGCGCGGCCCGCACCCCCGCCCCAGCCGCCGGCTCCCACAGGAACCGCTGGGAACAAGCGAGCCCCCCCCACCGCGCCAGGACGCCGCACAGATCGCGCCGAGTGAGGGCGGGAGACCACGAACCGGAGTGGTATGGAGGGCCACGCCCCCCATGGACAGAACGACGCCAGTGACACCCGCTTTGTTGCCTGCCCAGGGAAGGCAGAGGGACGGAACGAGGCAGAGCGACCCCCCGCCCTACAGGCCCCCCCCGGCCGCACAAACGGGGGGCACGGCGCACGGGCCGCCCCCCCCCCCCAGCCCGCCCCCCGGCACACCAACGCCACGGACCCGCCCCACGGGTGGCGCACAGCCCCAAGCCAGGTAGGGGGACGGCCCCCCACCATCCCCGCGGCACGCAGCTCCCACAGGGCGTGCAGGCCAAGGGGACAGTGTTGGGCCCCCACGCCCACACGCCACGCCCACAGCACGTGGGTAGCGGACCCCAACAGCCCGCCCAGTGGGCGGGCAGTCGGGGGAGGGGGAGCGCCTGGCCCCAGACGCCCCACGCAACAGTGGAAGGCACCCCCCCCGGGGACGCCCTTCCGCCACCCCCACAACCCCAAGCCAAGTAGGGGCAAAACGGGACCAGACCGTCCCCCCCCAAAGCACGCCAGACGGAGCAAGGGACCGGGGCAGGACACGCGGAGGGGCACGGACCACGTGGAACGGCCCTACCAGCGCCCACTGCCGGGACCGCGTGAGGTGCGCACGCCAAACCACCCAGGGGGAGGGGGCGGACGCCGCGGGAGCGCGAGCGCACACACACGCAAAGGGCACGTGGGGACTACCAGAAGGGCAACCGGACCGAGCTCGCGGAACGCACAGACCGCGTGGAATGGCGTACCAGCGAGCGAGGGTAAGGGACACCCGGACGGGACGGCCCGCCACACGCAGCGCGGGACACGCCGGGCGGGAAGGGGGAAACGGGAGAGACACAACACCAGGTACCGGCCCGAACTCCCCGAACCGGCCGCGAGCGCCGCGCACACACAGACGGGGCACTGCACCCGCCAAGGCAGTAGTGGCGCACTGCGCCACCCCCCAACCCCTAGGCTAGCCAGCCTCCGCGCCAGCCCAAGGGGGTCCCACTGGCGACAAGCCAGTAGCACGGGCCCGGCGGCGCTGGCGCTCCGGGCGACCACGCATTAGGGGCGCGACGCGGTGGGTAAGCGCCCGCAGCCACGGCTGCGAATTGATGCACTGACCGGGGAGTGGCGAAACGGGGACGCCGGGGGGGGGCGGGGCTCTGAGCCCTGTGAACCCGGGGGACTCCGCCACCCAGCAGGAGGTGCGTCCTGGAGGGCCCCCCACTAGGACCCGCTGGGGAGGATATCACCTGGCCCGACCAGGTGGCCCCCCGGGGCCAAAAGGCGTCTAGTACCCGCAAAATCAAACCTCAAACCTCAAACCTCAAACACTACGTTTTCATGTGGAAAGCTTGAAAAACTTATGGTGGTACAACAACTAGTGCCTGGTACAAAAGCCGGATCCTTCACCTTAATATTTGTCACCGACGACTGCTGCAAAGATGGTGGATGGATTCAATCCTAATTTGGGCCGAATTGCAAAGTGTATCAAGACACGTTTCATCTGGTGTAGTGTCAACAAGAGGCACCAGTTGGTTGGTCAGCCATTGGGAAGCTGCAAAAAATATTGCGAGGCCCAGCCACGCGTGATGAGTTGGAAGAACGCTTGGACAATGGGATGAAAACTTTTGAGGAGACGGGCGTCATTAGCCTATTGGTGAAGCGTGCCGTTGCGGCTGCCAAGAGACATATCCGGAAGGGCTGTTTAGACTACCTTGGGACTGGAAAACTACCAAATGAAGGACTACACTGTTGGATGCGCAAAGCACTATGGGGAGGTAGACAAGGAATTGCCGTGGCACATATGCTTTTCACATTGTATTTTCATGCCAGGAACTACAAGATTGGTGAGGATGTTGGTCAAGGACTTCTTTACCGAACCCCCGAGCATGCTGACGCCGCTGGGTTTCAAGTGCCATCTGAATTTCCCAACTTTGGAGCCTAGAAACATTGTGCCTGCAACAATGACAACAAAGATGAGAATGGCATCGTGGCTGTGGCTCCAAACGAGGTTGTTGAACATATTTAATTTGATTTGGGTTTGGAAAATGCGGGGAACAATGAAGATGTTGACGTCACGAACGAAGAAGATGACATAGAAGGTACCATGCAGGAACTCAATGGTTGGTTACACGAGGCCGAAACCTTTGAAGATGTCGATGTTTATGTTGATGAACATGAAGGAACAGGAAACAATGTGGAAGATTTAATAGAGAATGTTGACCCGCTACTTGATGTCGATCCGTTGGATGCAATTTTGGAGGTTATTCCATTCGGGGATGACCCACAATCGGTTGATCAAGCCGTGCGTGTTCCTTCTCCTGAACCGGTGGATTCTAGTTCGGGAAGTGCTGCACCCGTTGTCGACGTCGCCAGCTCATCCAATGCGCCGCCCATTGCCGTTGCTAGCATGGCAGATCCTCTACAACGACGACCTAACGCTATCCATTCCCAGAAGCGCAACCGGCCTCCGCAGTTTCTCAAGCGATCAACACATGTGGACAATCAAGCAGCATTTGTTGCGCTCACTGGTGGTACGCTGACACCGGGAAGGTTCACGGATGAGGAACGAGAACTTTGGGTGGAACTTTACCATGCTTACCGGAAACGCAGGAACGTCTTCCAAGCTATGCACCCGCGATGGATGAAACGGACCAATGAAGAAGGCATTCATGCTAGGACCATGCACCAACTTCGGAAATTCAAGCCCACCGCCCAACGTTGTGGACTTATTGGAAAAGATGATGAGCAAGTCGATACGGTGGACAGTCAAGATGCGACCCAACCTGCCAAGACGGCAACCCCATCACAAACACCGCCAACAACATCCGCTTCTTCTTCACCTTCTACCTCTTCAACATTAAGCAACCCATCACCACCATATCCAGCAATAACAAGTGTAGCGATGAATGTTCATGGTCCTCAACCCACCTTTACAGCTTCTCGTGCTTCTGCCAGACCTCCTCCAATGGCCCCACATGTGGCCCCTTCTCTGTCTGGGTTCAGCTCTTTTGGCCAAGTGCCTCCAATGCTCAATGTAAATGACATGGTGGCACAACGTCTTTGGTATGAATTACAACAAGTGAATGCCGATATTCAACAATATACCCAACATGCAACCTTTGCCCTGCTTTCTCCGCAACAGCTGCAACATTGGAATGGCTTGGTGGAGCGTTCCGTGTTGTTGCATGCTCAACTCCAAAACATGGGCTCCGGTTGAATGGGTGCGCATTTCCTTATTCCAATTGGTGCGAGTTTTGTTGTTTTCCATGTCTCTTCATAGGTGCCTTATTCACCTTATGCATAGATTCAAGTCTTCCAATCAACTTGGAGGTGTCCCCTCCACGTTAGGGTAGGGTGTGTGTTAGGGTTAGGGCTAGGGTTAGGGCTATGGTCAGGGTTGTCGTACTATTTTTTGGCATTTGTCATTGGGGCGGGTTCATTCTTGGTGTTTTGGGGTGGCTTACATGGTTACATCTATTCATTTGTCACTCTGTACCTCGTCATACAAGTCTTGCAATCAACTTGGAGGTGTCCCCTTCAGGTTAGGGCAGGGTTAGGGCTAGGGTTGGGGCTAGGGTTAGGGTTGTCAAACCATTTTTCGCCATTTTTCATTGGGTCGGGTGCATTCTTGGTGTTTTTGGGTGGCTACATGGTTACATCTACTCATCTGTCACTGTTCCTCTGCATGCATGTCTTGCAATGAAAACCAAGGTGATTTGGTCTTTGTACGTTGGACAGGGGCGAATCTGTGCATTCGCCTCGCTCGCTTTTTATGAAATTTTTCTCTGTGAGGTCCAACCCCTATAAAATTTAGATGCACAATTGTTTGTCGCCTGATTGGTCGAGCAGTCAGCACAGTTGCCTGCAATACGAGAGAGCGTTGGTTCGAACCCTGTCGGCGACTGTCTGTTTTGCGGCGGCGGCGCTTCCTTGGCACAGTCGCCGGCGATGGGAGAGAGCAGTGGTTCGAACCCTGCTGGCGGCTGATTGTTTTGCGGCGGCGGCACGCGTGCTGTCAGCGCCCTTATTCCGGCGCCGCGGCGCCTTAAGTCGCCATAAGACGCCTTAACGCGAAGCAATTAAGGTTCGGAATCGGTTTTACCAATTAATCGGATAATCGGATTAATTGGATAAATTGGGTCTAATGTGACAAATAATCGGTAAAACTGATTATTTTGAAAACTGGTATAAACCAATGAATCGGAGAAGTTATGTATGAAATAGAAATATTTCGTTGATACACCATGAAATGTTTCTTATTAAAAACCAGAGGATTTTGCAAAATAACAGGCAATTTGGGATAAAAGTCAAAGGTTTAGCATGTCTTTCACCTCTATTTTCGTGTTTACTATCCCCCAGGTAAAAATTCACGGCTTTTCGGCAACAATTGCATTTTGTGGAGACAACAATCGAAAATGACCGATTATTTTTATGTCATATAATCGGAATAATTGGTTATTTTTATAGAAATAATTGAAAACAATCGGTTATTTTTGCAGGAAACCAATTCCGAACCTTAGACGCAATGATTTCTTAAGTCGCCTTAAGGCGACGCCCCCCCCCAGGTGGAGGCCTCAGTGTTTGTATTGACACTGTCAGAATCTCGAATAATGTCCTTTTGCACGATTCCAACTTTTGGGAGTCAAATTTTTTGTCGTAGCTCTTCCTTGTGTTTGCCTTGTGCCATCGTACACCTTGATGCCCAGTTTGACAGTAAGTGTTTGTGACCAATTTTTGACTCCACTTGAGTATAGGGCTAAAAGGTTGCTCCTTTCACTCTCAGCATCTCATCTTGCATGGCGGCTTGAGATTCCAAGCCCGGCAATTGAGTGGGTGGACTAACTCATTGAGGCCAACGGAGGCACAGTTTTGTTCAACACAGTGTGTTGGTCGCTTCGTTCGTTCTCAGAACCTTGTTCGAGCAACTACTTCCTTTTGTAGGACTGGCCGCCCAAAGAGATTCCACACCACTAGAGGACTAACTCATTTACGCAAAGTCATTCACAGGTTTGTTTGTTGTTTGCCGGTTGGAGAATGTGTGTCCCGAATGCTTGCAAACAAACCAAACGTCACCGGTGGCAGATTGCATGCTTAAGTCAGTTTGGTCACCTTCAACCTTCAGATTTTGCCGCCCAAAGAGATTCCGACCACAATCGCACAGGTGAGGACTAACTCGGTTATACCCACAGCCACCAAGGTTTTATGCTTGTTTTCTTTGCCTTCAACGTTTGTCCACGAAGCATTTGTGTCGATTTGCATTGTCCATCGTCACTCTCTTCCGTCATTTGCAATCTTTGAATGAGCAATCTACAACTTGGTCTTTTGCCTCTTTTGGAATGCAAGCCGACAACACCTTTCTATTCGAGTGGGGCCGTTTATGGTGTGTGGGTCACCAAGGTATTATGTCGTGGCACTTGTGCCGCAAGTTGTTCGACCACGAATGGAATTGTGTTTTCAAGGATGCTTTGTGGTCAGAAGATGCCTCCAAAACAAACGCGCCGATCGCTGCTGAAAATCGGCATCGGCGAGTGCATAACAACCCCTCTTCCTGTGCGAGGACCCGGATATGAACTCAGGTTTGCCAAGTTGTACCCCAGCGCACTAGCCGCTAGGGTACTCCCTCACGACGGTTGGCGCGAAAACGACAGTTAAAAAATTAATTTTGGACATTAGAAGACTTGTCCCAAGACTTCAGAATTGTAAGTCTTGCGACATTATCCGGACCATTTGGGACATTACGAGACTTTCTTCTGGGACATTAGTGGACATTTTACTGTAGACTTGTACATTGGCGCAGTTCAAGTCAACCTGCCACAAACCGCTGGGAATGCCCATTTTGGTTTGGAGGGAGAGTGAGCGGGGGGGGGGGGGGGGGGGCTCCGGCGATTCCCAATCCCAAGTCTGTCATCGGGACTGCCGGAAAACCAAAAATGACCTCTGTGGCTGGAGCCTTGTTCTTTCTTGCTGCCCGTTTGCTTGTAAGACGACGAACTAATAGATCAGCATAATGTTGATTTAATCGGCCCATCAACAATGTTGTATTGCTTTGCATTTCAGGCTTGTTTTGACCAGCTTTGGAAAAAGTAATTTTTTGGTACTTTTTTTGCGTAGCGCCAATCTAGCGCCAACTTTCACACGATCAATACCAAGTTGGACATTGTGGCCACTTGTAAGGTTGCAAAGTGTGACCCCATTGCGTCACAAGGAATTTATGACACAACCCCTGAAATTGAGCACGACTTGGAAATCATATGCATTGATGTTTGAGTAGGAATGACAAAAAGGGTACAAATTTTTGACAACAGACGCAGTATGTTGAGGATGGTAGCATTGTGGTGCTTGTGTCTTTAGCTACGGGTGTACAGACGTGCAAGAGAAAGTGTGGGTCCCCCGATCTGTGTTGGGGGAAGAGAGCGAGAGAGAGGGGGGGGGGGGGGGTCCGGCCATTCCTCTATCAACCAAAAATGGTGACATTGTCCAATATTGGGTTCTCTTTGGAACCTACATTTGACGATGTCTTCTAGGTTGAAAGCCCTATTGGGATCCCATTTTGCTGCACTCTGTACCATCCTTCATCAATTTCACAGACTTGAGCCGTTTCCGCCTCAGTTTGAGGACAATTCCGAATTGATACTTTGTATCATCGATAGAATAGACGATTGGATGTTGATAAGATCACTCGCGGAATACTGCTGGCTGGTCAAATGACGCGGCAGATACGGCGTGGCTCATGGTCGTTCTTACCAAATGATGTCATCCATGAGTTGGCTAAATCGGAAGGTATCAGGGTGTAGGGCTTGATCCAAGCTACTGATATACGCGAAATAATCCTCGTTTTGGGGCATTGGACACACTCTTAGAAAGGATTTTTGGAGATGACTGAGGGAGCAGAATAGAAACATTGGTGCATTGCTAATCGGGTTGCGTCACGGTCGTGGTTAAAAAAAGCGGTAAACAGTAACGATCGCTCACCCTAAAGTGACCATCCCGTTAGGTTTGAACCACGTTAATGATACATGCAACGATTGTGGCGAATGCACATATCTACCCCAACCTACAACTCTTGTTCGCAAGTTATGTAAATTTACGACCATCTCAAAATTAGGGTCTGCTACAACTAACACGCATCAAGCATAAAGGAAATACCTTCAACGTGTCGTGCATTGCTCACGCAACTACACGCCCCCGCCTCCTTCAAAATGTTCTCCAAGGATCCCTTTTGGCAACGCCCCCCTCTTTTTTCCCCTTCCGGCCCTCCCAATCTAGGCGCCATTGTGCGGGGTCATTTCCACACACACGAGTCTGAAAGTAGTCTCCATTCGAGCCCGCCGCAGCATTGGAGCTCGGCCTGCACATGGTGCATTGCCAATGAGAGTCCTCTTGTTGTACATAGGCAGCGTCTCGGGCACACAAGGCCGTAACACCCGTCATGAACCCTTAGATAGCAGACCATTTAAGAGAAGCACGGCGTGCTAACGCCTCCGCATGATCCCACACCTTTCCGCGGTAGCGACAAATACCCACGGCCCCGTGATCATCAATGTATGTGGCTAGCTGTTGTTCCATTTCCATAGGCAAAGCAGGCTTCCGATCCGTTTACTGCACACCTTGCTTGAGCCTAGTGATCCCAAAATCGCAATTGCAAATGACGGAAATCAGAACGGAACCGGGGATCGAGCAACCGTTGAACCAGGGTAAGAGCAGCTTGCGTAGATCACTGGGCCCCGCGGTCCTTGGTAATTGAAGTTTGTGTCTACAATAAGGTTCCGAATCGGTTTTACCAATTAATCGGATAATCGGATTAATTGGATTAATTGGGTCTAATGTGACAAATAATCGGTAAAACTGATTATTTTGAAAACTGATATAAACCAATTAATTGGACAAGTTATGTATGAAATAGAAATATTTCGTTGATACACCATGAAATGTTTCTTATTAAAAACCAGAGGATTTTGCAAAATAACAGGCAATTTGGGATAAAAGTCAAAGGTTTAGCATGTCTTTCACCTCTATTTTCGTGTTTACTATCCCCCAGGTAAAAATTCACGGCTTTTCGCCAATAATTGCATTTTCTAGAGACAACAATCGAAAATGACCGATTATTTTTATGTCATATAATCGGAATAATTGGTTTTTTTTATAGAAATAATTGAAAACAATCGGTTATTTTTGCAGGAAACCAATTCCAAACCTTAGTCTACAATTTACGTGCTTGGGCATTCTAACACTTTCCTCTATTTGTTTTTATGCTCAACGTTGTCGTTCCGTTTTTGGACCCTTGCGCCCAAAGTAAAGGCACGGAATTGAGGAGAGACTATGTTTAGCAAGTTGCAAGTAAGCCAAGATCCCGTTTGCCGCCACACGCTTCTGCCGACCACTAGCAATCGGCTCTGCTTCTGCATCGCTGGCATCTGTGTGTTGATCGATGCCACCAAGATGATGTTCATTTCAATGCCCAGCCTTGTTAGGTTGAGAACAAGGAACAACTTCTAACTTATCATCTTCCTCAAACGCGGTTTGCTTTCGTTTAGTAGTGCCTTAGTGGCTGTTGCGCACGGATTTTGTATCTGTAAAAAATAGCTCCCGCTAACCCCAAAGAGGGAGCTCTCTAGTCGACCCATTTTGATAATCATCACTTGCCACATCCAAAAGGTGGGATGTGGTCATAGATAGATGCAATCCAATGGTGCAACACACTCAAATTCCAAGCAAAATTGTTTGGGTTGTTGCATTCTGTCCTTTCATAAAGTTTCTTAGAATTCTTCTTGCACAATATTGAAAAAAAGAGAGACAAGCGTTGCGGCCACACGAGCTGCGAGCAGTGGAAGCAACCAAGCGATCCCACAGTCCACAATTTGAGAGTGGAAATCCGTCTCCATCAATAGCCTAGGCTCTTACCAAGCGGGAGGCAACGATTGCGCAACAATCCGCGCTGCCGATTGCCCAAAGGACGCGCCACTCCAAAGAGCGCAGATTTTGTGGTATCATTTGGCAAATGACCTTTTTTGCGCATCACCAAAACTCCGACCTTCTGGCACCCATCAATTCGGCAATTTGACACCCAATGTAGAAAATTTCATACAGGTGAGTACAACGGCTCACAATCCAGAAATCAATGAAAAAATTCAAGAAAAAACCACAAATTCCAAGGAAAACTTTTGCGGCTGTGAAAGACGGGCTGCTTTCCCGTGGGGGGCCTGGCCACGGAACGCTGCGGCGGACACGCACAAGCAAGCAGGCAGGCAAAGCACTGCGCTCACAAGGGCATCCTCATGCTCGTGTCATGTGACAAAGCGTTTCACGATCCTTGCCACTCTGAAACAAGGGAACAAAAGTATGTACAGAAACACATCAGAATATGTACACATGGGGTTAAGACTGGACTGGGGTAAGGGCATCACAGGGCAATAGACACTCAGTCCAAACTCATATCCCGATCCCAGGTCCGACCCTCTCAGTGGCTGGCAGGGGCGGGGGCTCAAACACAACCCATGCCCTACTCAGTCCGGACCCTGAAACCCTGCCAATAGGGGAGGGTGTCCCGCCCTGCCACAGGCAAGTTCCTGGAAACCAAGGGGCTCCAAGGCCAACCGACAGTGGCTCCCTATGCTCCCTTAAGGGCAGGTCCCAACTCCCCTCTGAGCCGGAGATGAGGCCCCGCCATTATCCCCTAGGAGTTGGTAGCTGAAAATGGGCTGTTTCAGCCCAAACTGATATTAGCCCCGAAAACTCCAAAATTGACCCCTTGTCCGGACCCGCCAAAGGTAGGGACGAGGCAACTGACCCTATGCCTCCCGAGTCAAGTGGGGCCATGATGCCAAAATCACCAAAATTGGCGGCATTCCCACGCGTGACCCGCCCGGCCAGGGCAAGGCCAATGGCTCACAGGATAGGAGGCAGGACCTAGGACCCATATCTGAGTGCACACATTAGAATTAGGTCCGGACTTCTCATGGGCATAGAGATATGGGGCCGCCAATTGACTACACGGGGGGCTGAAATTGGGGTCCCATAAGGGGGTCATTATGGCTGCTCAAAATGACCCAAAATCGGGGGTGCCCTCAATAGTATATCTCCACGCCGGCTTGGAGATCGGATTCGCCATTCCATACGCCATCCACCCGGGAGTCCAACGGAGACTCCCATGCACTTGGCTCTCAAAGATCTCCATGCCCCTCGGCGTGGTGACAATCCGAATTGGGTCCACAATTGCCAAAATGGCAAAATCGGTCGTCTCGGTCGACCGTCTAGGGTGGGAAACCTTGGCGATATTGAGGCGCCAAGACTCGATTCACAACCCTTGATATCCCCTTTGGTCCCATGCCCTGGGTTATGGCTTGCCGTCACACTGGCCGCTTGCTCTTCATCGAGGGGATGAACACGCGGATGGGGCAGAAAGCAGCATGCGGTGCAAAGGGGGAGATCATGGATCGCACCAAAAGTTGAATAACTCCGGATGAGCTGGAGGATCAAATACGAAACTCAATGGCGTTCAACCCTTGGTCATATGCTACAATATTCGCCCTTCTATTCAGGCCAGATACCGTGCCCCATGGAGATATGGTAGTTCCAATATGGCATACAATGGCAAAAACAGCGAAATTTGGCCAAAATGGCCCGCACTCATGATTCCATATCTCCATGGCCACGGCGAGGATCCTTTCAACCAAAGATGCTATAGACATATGGGACGTAGGTCCCAATATATGCCGCTTGCCAACCCTCATGGTCGCCTCCAGCCATTTTTCCCATTGGAGGTAAAATGACACACAAATGGGGCAGAATGGCAACATACCCCAAATTGGGTGACTCACAACTCTCCCTTTGAGAGGAGAGGCCACATGGGGAAACACCCCATTCGATGCGAGTTCATGTGCCCTCTCCGAATTGCCCTTACCCTTGGTCAAGTGGCGCACGCAACCTCGGGGGCGAAATCAGGGGGAGAAGGGGTTTGTGGCCATTCTGGGCAAAACGGCCAAAGTTCACCCAAAAGTGGTCCCTCCAAAAGTCGTATCTCCGTATCACAAGAGAAAGGAGCCTCGGGCTTTTGCATGGATGCAAACCGAAGCTTTGCTTCCCTTTTGCAACAAGGGTTGAGGTTCAAAGCATAATGGAAACATTTTTAACACCTCAATCCTTGAAGCACACTATTTATGGGAAAAAGTGTATATATCGGCGATATTGGCATGAACATATCTTTGGGACCTTGAGGAGCAAAAATATGAGTAAACATTCTTGGAGTAGGCCCATAGTAGGTGCCTTCAAATATGCCCACTATGGTCAGATTGTCTCCGCCCACTCGTGTCATTAGTGCTTGCATATGAGCGCGTGTGCAAAGAGGCAGTATGGCACGCGTGCTCACAAGGCGAAATTATATAAAATAGAAGACAAGGTTGTAAGAATCAACCAAGCCATCCACGATGTTCTTCGTGGTCTCTACGTTACACATTGCTTTGGTTTGAGGCTCAACTCCCCAAAGGCTTCGAGTACGAGCCTCGGGGGTTGGGCCATTTTGGCCTAATTTTCGACCAAAACTTGCCCTCTTTCGAAAATGGAGTTTTGGTACGTGTTGAATTGCGTGGAGCCATCATTGAGTTGGCTCGAAAAAACGAAAATGGCCTGGGGCTTTTGGTCTTGTGAGCATTGTGTTCGGCTTTTAACGTTCATGCTCACAAGGCCACAAGGTTAGCGTTTGCGCACGCACACGACTTGGGTTTGCGAAACCCATGGGCCGCCTAAAACATCCCTATTGCCCGCTTCCCTATACAAGGTAATATGCCCAGGTGAAAGGGGCATGGATGAAAGGCATAGGGGGGGAATGTGGGGTCTCGTCCGAACTCATGGTACTTGAGAACCATGAGTTCGAGCGATTGACGGAAAAGCTTGCGCGCTGATTTTCTCTCAGACGAAACGGCGAAAAATTCTGGTGAACACACCAGATGAAAGTACACTAAAAACCCTCTAGATTCAGCCCTTAAGTTCTCTTAGAACCTCAAAGGTACTGGAGAAAAATCCCTCACAAAACTCGCCACGGAGAAGCGACAAAAGCGCGCGAACAGGCGACAACAGGCGGCGATTTCACGACAATTAGAAATCACGGTAGAAATCGGGTATTTCACCGATTTCTAACTGAAAATCGACCAAGACAGTAAAAATATGGTAATTCTACATCGATCTATTGGTTAGAAATCGGATTCCAGATTTCGCGGGTTAGAGAACAGGGATATCCCACTGACAGCCGGTGTCAACGGCTTCCGCACAGGTGTGACCGCACACAGGCCTCCGGGCCATGGGCCATAGGTTCTGGGTACCGCTTCACCCCCCTCCTTAGAGCAAACCCTGGGGGGGGCTCGATAACACCCAAGCATGGCAGCGGGTACCCAGGACCATCCCCGGAAGAGGGGGGGGGTGTCACATCCTCACTTCAGGACGATTTGCGGGTTAGGCTGCCCATTACCACTCATGGTAAAACAGGTTTGATGCTGTAGTTGTTAGTAATCAGAGGTATAGTATCAAGTATCAAGTCCCGGGTCCTGGCGGCGATTGTTCTGCATCCAAAGGACCCGGTAACCCATACCAGGCGCACCGGGTGCCGGCTGCGACGGTCACACGGCCAACATAGGCGCCACACGACGACCGAGGTGGTCCCACAGGTCGAAAGCGACCACAAAGATCCATCAGGCTACCCCAGGCTTCCCAAGGCCGCAGTCCGGGGGAGAGTCCCCACGGGTCCTTCCTTGGGCGCACCATGTCCATATCCACGACGCGAGTCCAGAGTGGTAAAGCCGAGCGAGCTCCTCCATAAGGGATCGGGCATCAAGGCCGTCTTTTCCCTCGCCCCATTACCACGAAGGCCATGCATGAGGTAGTCCTCATGCAGTCTGGGCGGAGGCGTCGACTCCTCAAACCACCAGCTTCCCAGGCAGACTGACGGAGGTCAGGACACCGGAGGTCGCCACCCGACTGCAAGTGCGTCTGCGAGTCGGTAGGCTCACACTGGGACTGACAGTGGCGGACCGCTGGGAGTGTAGTCAGGCAACTGGGCTTCCCGCCTGGCGCCATCAGGATCTCAGCACATCACAGCCACTAGGGCACACGGTATCACGGGCACTCAAACAGAAGAATCTGTACTTAGGTACTGGTCCAGGCTGGACCTTATGTAAGAGCATGTGCACAGCGACTCAGGGCGCCGTCGTATTCCGATTCGTGTCCCTTCGGGGGGAAAAACAGTCCATATCTCGGTGATGGGCTGACAATACTTAACATACAGATGCACATATCCTGGGGAACAGAAAAATAAGCAATAAACGGGGTAATAGGCGTGTAAACACACTCTGGACAGAGCGCCAAACCACACCCCGGTTAGGATAAGGCATATGCAGGAGGGTGGACAGGAAAACGCCTGAGTTCAGGCCATATATAGTCTGCAGACACACGTAGACTGGTCTGGATCCCGCAAGTGCCATGGGACCAGACCACACACCCAAAAATCGCAATGCCGATGACAGCGGAGTCCGTTGCGCAACGTCGTATGGGCTGCAACGCCCTAAGAGCTCAGGAAATGTCAAGGTCAGTCGCCCTGCCTGGTTTCCCAAGGATTCAGCAGGCGGGGAGTGACGAATAGGAGTGGAAGAGAGGGGCCATCCTCCCCTGGATTCAGCAGGGGGGGGTATATGGCCACTCTGATGGCAGGTCACTGGAAGATGGAAGAGAGCAAGCAAGTGAGAGACGATCCGTCGACGAAACAAGTGCTCAAAATGCATCAGGGGAGAGCTCAGGGCGGTGATCAGGCGCCCCCGGCTGCAATCGCCCGGCTGAGTGCTGCCAAGTCCGAGACATGGATCTTGGTCTTGTGCTTGCGGATGTAGTCCATGAAGGGGGTGTTAATCCGCGGCACGAACGAGGAGACGGGTTCCCAGGTGTTGTGGGACGGCCCATAGCCTTGCCAACGAACCTTGAACTCCAGGCCTCCGGGTGCCGAGGCGTTCGGACGCTGGGCCAGGATCTTCTGGACGGTATAGTCGTCCTGCTCAGCATACTCGTCGTCCGAATCAGCCTCATGTGCGGCGTAGTCCAGGGACACATGTTGGCCAGGGAGGTCGGGTTCCCGCACACGGAGTTGACCCTCCCGGCGCTCCCGGAACTGTCTGTGACCCACCTTGATGCGGTAGGTGTCCTCACCAATCCTGCGGACCACCTCTCCGGGTGTGAACCAGGTTTTGGTGCGGTGGGTGCCCATAGGGCGGGGTCTGATCACCCACACCGGGTCTCCCACCCTGAACCTTTGCGCTGTTGAGCTCGGGGCGGACTTCTGACGCTCAGCATGCTCCTTCTCGAGCTGCTGGCGGATGTCCCGCGCCATTGCCTCTTGCCGCGCGAAGAATTCCTTGGCGTCCATGGCCATACTATCACCAGACAAGGGAAGTCCCCGACCAAGGGGATCCCTGCCAAACAAAATCTGGTGAGGGGACAAGCCACCCGGAGTGGGGGTGTCATGATGGGCCTTCAGAGCGGGCCAGATCTCCTCAAACCAGTTCCGACGTGGATTGGTGATGTGAATCTTGCGTAGCTTCTCGAACAGCTGCCTTCCAGCCACTTCAGCCCGGCCATTGGACCGGCTGAGATAGGCGACGCTCTTGGCATGACGTATTCCCATGAGGGAACACATGC
Source organism: Eutreptiella sp. 'Long Island Sound 2002' (assembly GCA_964036045.1). Classification (NCBI taxonomy): domain Eukaryota; phylum Euglenozoa; class Euglenophyceae; order Eutreptiales; family Eutreptiaceae; genus Eutreptiella; species Eutreptiella sp. 'Long Island Sound 2002'. The sequence goes on along the minus strand of OZ038383.1, from coordinate 68,772,120 downwards.
CCTTGAACCAGCCACCAGTAAACTGGGGCCCTCAGTCACTGCAAATGGTGCGGGGGATGTCAAAGATGGTCAGCCAATGACGAATCATCATGACTGCCACTTCCTTGGCAAGCAACCCCCTTTTGCGTGCCGGAACGGCTACTAAGTAGCCGCTGTGGCGATCCACACAAAGGACCACACAGTCAAAGGTCTCATTGCCTATGTGAACACCGGGCATGGAGATGAAGTCCATGGCTACGCTCTCAATGGGCTGGTCAGGCACCGGAGTCCATTTGGCTTCACCCTTGACGTTCCGGTTGTTGGGATTGCAGGCCTGACAGATCGAGCAACCCTTTCTGACCTTCTTGATAGCGCTGTAGAGACTGATCTCGTCGATTTCGAACCGGCGCTGCATATCCAGGGCTTGCTTCTTGACCCCTGGGTGCATCATGTGGTGGTGCCAAGCCTCACATAGCTCGAGCACTTGGGACTCTGGGACCAGCAGCTTACCATTCTGGTAGAGCTTGCCATCCTCCTCAGTCAGCCCCTTTGGCCACTTCTGCCCGTCATCAGGGTCGGTCACAGCCCTATACTTGGCCTCAAAGGCCTCAGATTTAGCGTAGTCGTCGGTCCAGTCGTCCTGGAGGCAAGATTCGGGGAAGAGGTGCTTGTCGGACTCAGCTCCCTCAGGGGCGAGTACTCTGACCGCTCTGCCCATCCTCGTTCCGAGGGGGGCATCCGCAGCCATGACAACGAAGCATTTAACACCCTCCTCCTCCGTCAGGCGCTCCATTTCTATGATCCTCTTGGCCTCAGCGGTCTCAGCCTCATCGCCATGGGCGAAGACATCCGTCATGCCCTTGCCGGCGGGATAGGCCCCCCTACTGAGACAGCCCGCCACGGTGTTGTCCTTGCCAGGAACATACACAACCGTGAGGTCGAAGTTGGCCAAGGTCTCATGCCATCTTGCCCGTCGGGAGGCGGGACCTGAGGGGGTGTCCACGTGCTCCTTGTGCCAGGACTGCAGACTCTGATGGTCGGTGCAGACGGTGACGGGATGGAGGGCTATGTACCCAGCCCATTTCCTGAGAGCCATGACGATGGCATACGCCTCCTTTTCTCGGGGCGTCCACGTCCGTCTGTGGCCCTCCGCCAGGACTCGGCTCCAGAGGGCCACTGGCACGTGCCTCCCATCGTCAAGCACTTGTTCCAACACAGCGCCAACGGCGTACTCGGAAGCGTCGGTGCGCGGGACGAACCCTCGGTCAGGATCCACGAGGTGCAGACCCACTGCGGATAGCAGCGCCTGCTTCATACCCTCAAAGGCACGGTCGGACTCAGCATTCCAGACGAGAGCCTTCTTGGACCCCTTCTTGGTCTCCTCTCGGTTGCCCTTGAGCATGATTGTCATGGGGGCTGCATACTCGGCATACATCTTGATATACCCGGAGTAGTAGTTGCAGAATCCCAAGTACGCCCGTAGCTCAGAGACCGTTTTGGGCTTTTCCCAGGGCTCGATCGCAGCCACCTTGCCAGGTATGGACTTCCGCTGCCCGTTCCCAACTACGTGGCCAGCGGAGACCACCACGCTTACCGCAATGGTGGCCTTGCCACTGCTGCCTGTGAGTTTGTGCCGAACCAGAAGGTCCAGCACTCGGGTGACGTCCCTCTCATGTGCCTCCAGGAGCTCCTCATAGCTCATACTGGGGTCCCCGGACGCGATGATCATGTCGTCCACGAAGGGGTCCGCACAGTCACGCATCGGCTCAAGCAGGTTCTCCAGCATCCGCTGAAAAGCTGCATTGCCGTTGGTAACGCCCATGGGCATCACCTCCCACTGGAGAGGTCCAAGTGGGGTCCTCATGGCTGTGCAGGCACGGGACTCCTCGGTGAGAGGCATCTGATGATAACCATGTTTCAGGTCAATCACCGTGAAGATCCTCCGCCGGTGTTGTTTTTGCAGCATGTCCTCAATGAGGGGCAGCGTATAGCTGTCATGCTGCGTTTGGGCGTTTAGGCCGCGGTAGTCGACCACGAGCCGCCACTCACCGGCCACCTTCTTGGGGACGACGAGGCACACGAAGGCCCACTCGGAGTGGCACGGCTCAAGCCAGCCTCTCTCGATGAAATCACGGAGGATCTTCTCCATGGCCTCCTTCCTCTCGCCCCTCAGGGCGAACTCCATGTGTCGATACACAGGGGGGTCCGGCTTCAGTCGTGTCTTGGCCTCGCCATACGGTCCACGCACCGGTGGGGGAAACACAGGTTTTCCGCTGAAGAAGATATCACCATACTTCTGCTTCAGCCTGGCCCTCAATGCCTGGATCTTGGGGCACTATTCGGACTCCGCCTTGGCTTTTCCGGGCACCTGGACCACTGAGCTTACTTGCGGAGTACCTCCACAAAATCGCTCAGGTGGTCTTCCCAGGTGGCCCAAAGGGCCATCTCTGGTCTTGCCGCGGAACAGGTCGCCGTAGGTGGGTGGGTTGCCGCCGATTGGCTCGTCCTGGCTGGACATGTGGTCCAACACCCTCTTTACGAAAGTATTCCCATCATAGGAACCAGAGACGATCGAGTCCACTTCCCACCAGGCTTTGTCCTGGCCCTTGCCCTCACGCTGGTTTCCCCAGTCGTGAAAGGGCTGATCCATATACCCCTGAACCAGATTCAAATCCTTTTCAGTGAGGGGGTCCTCCGATTCTCCGATGTCAACAGGGGAAACCGCAAAGCATTGCCGCCATGGCTCCGCTATGATGCGGTTGACACACACGAAGTCCGTGGTGTCGGCCTGTTCAAGGCCCCCATCCACATAGTGGAATTCCGTTGGCCATCTCTGGGGTGGCATGGGCTGTCCCTTAGCGTCCTGATAGACACTCTCTCCAGCCGGTAGGACGACCTTGTTTAAGGTCATGTTGGTCAATGAGACCACCCAATCTCGGGTGCTTTCCTCCTCGGTGCATCCCATAGGAACAACCAGCACTGCCTTGGAGCGGTCCTTGCGAATCTTTGCTACCGCCCTTGGAATGTCCCATCGGGGGCAATGGATCCACATCAAACCCTGATGCGGACCCCAGTGCTTCTTCCACGCGGAGTCCTGGGCGCTCCAGTACTTCTCACAAACCCGAAAATGGGCGGAGGTTCCTGAACAGAACGCAGCCAGGGCCAGATCCGAAGCTCCCAGGTCCGCAACCACTCGGCTCGCCACTTCCGGCATTACGCCGCACTCCTGGTTTGCTGACCCAGTTGGCTCAGTGCCCAGCACGGCTACTTCGAGCTGATTGCGTTCCGGGTGGATCCATTGGCACTCCACATGGTGCTCAGGTGACGAAAGCCACAAGAGCTGGTCATCTTGGTACAGGGTCATGGAGGCCTGGGCCGGGACAACGCCGGAGTCCGTCTCCATCATGAAGTGGTACCCAACGATCATGTCCCAGTCCCTCTCGGCCTCGTAGAAGCGACCTTGCAGGAGGATTTCCTTGCCGAGGTCCGGGCGGCTCAGCTCACGGTGGTTCACGAACTGCAGCCCAATGGCGGCTTCCTTCGTGCCTCCCACCATGTTTTGGCCGTTCGCCACCTTCAGCCTGACAGGCTTCCGTCTGTCGGTCAAGCACTCTGGCGGAAGTAGGCCAGCCTTGACCAAGCTGACCTGAGCTCCCGTGTCGACCAACACGTCGAAGACCTTCTCCACTTCCCCGCATAAGGCACGGACCTTAAGGTGCAACTGCCGCTCACACCCAACACGGCGCACGGCGTGCAAGCTCAGGATCTCCGGCCGTTCCAGAAGCTCAACAAGCGACTGGTGCAGGTCGTGGACAATGGGCTCAGGCTGCCCATCTGCAGCATCCAGCTGCGGTCCGGGTGATCCTCCGATACTCTCGGATAGATCTTGAAGCACATCAAATACATTGTTGGTCGCGAAGGATGGACGGGTGCAAGGGTTCGTGCCTTCACTTGCCCTCACCCCGCCACCGCGACTGTCTTTCGTTTTGGGCGCAGGACCGGGACTTCCCCCCCGGCAATCCCTTTGTGCTCACTGTCTCCCGACAGGGATGGTGTGGCGCTTCCCACGACACCATCCTGCGACGGCCCTAGCTGGGGCCCTTGGCTGCAGGGGCTCCGCTAAGGGGCGTCGGTTGTGGTAGTAGGGGTACTCTGCTCCGCATCAACCTCGTTGACATCCTTCTTCTTTCCCCCTTTCTTTCCCTTCTTGTCCTTGTCCTTGTTCTTGTCGTCCGTTTGGGGACCCAGTTCCTCTTGATTTCCTGGATCTCCTTGGCCAACTCGGTCCCCACCGACATCAGCTTGGAGAGCTTGTCCTTGGTGACCTCCACCTTGTTCTCCCGGATACCCGCGGGTGCACGCTTCTTCGACCCTTGCACCTTCTTGTAGGCCTCCGTGTCGGCCTTGTGGATTGGGCATGTCCTGTGGTCATGGTTGAACCCTTCGTTCCTCCCATAACACACAAAACAGCCCTGAGGGTGAGCTTGTATGAACTCCCCAAAGGACAGCGGAGGGTCGCCAATGCGGCGGGGGTCCTTCTTCTCCTTCTTCTTCCAACCCTTCTGCAGGGGCTTCCAGCTTCCACGGTTGCTCCCCGCGTTCAGGTTGTTGGCCAGGAAGGCACAAACGGCCATCTCGGCGGGCTCATCGTCATCGTCATTGTCGTCGAGAGCCTCATCGCCATCGGCTCCCGCTGGGTCCATGGCAGCTTCCCTGCCAGGCCCCTCGCCAACGTAGTTGACGTCACGGTCGCCGGGCCTCCACCCGCAGGTGTGATGGAGGTTTCGGTACTCCTTGAGTACCTCCTCTCCAACCCACTCCAGGATCTCGTCGCAACTCATCCGCGCCGGGATGGCCTGCAGACGGATGGTCTGGCCGCTCACGTCACACTCATCAAGGCGCAACATCGCGGTCTTCTCGCGATTGCCCGTGACGGTGATGGGGAGGGCATTCCGCAGGGAGTGCCGTTTGACATCCCGGGCCACGTTCTTCCTTGTCCAAGCCACCACGTTCGTATGATACTCCTTGGGGAGCATCATCTTGACCGTGTGGTTGGACTTGGCCCTCTTGGCTTCCCCCTTGGTGACTCTCTTGATCCATGCTTCCGGCAGCATGGAGAGCACACGAGCCTGCTCGTCACCCTCATTCCAGTCCTCCACGTTGCGGCGGAAGAGGGTGTATTGCCCCCGGAAGTCCCGTCAATCTCGTAGACGGATCTCCCGACCATCATGCTGAAGCTTGATGGCCTTCCACCGCTTGGCAGCCACCTGCGGAGCGTCCACCCGCTCCTGCTCGTTGAGCCACTTCTTGGCTTCCTTGAGGGTCTTGATTTTCCCCTCCTTGGTCGCCACGAAGTATAGCTCTTGGAGCACCTCCGGCAGGTGGTACCTGAACCGTTCGAAGACATATTTCTCCGCATCTGCGGGGACCATGTCTTCAGTGACGGTCATCCCCGAATCGTTCAGCTTCTCCAAGAAGCTGTGGAGGTTGAGGGGGTTGCCATCTTACGTGGGGGGCTTGATGTCCTTCAGGTCTTCCCACAGGGCGGCATCCGCGGCCTTAGAGACCATGAACGCCAGCCGCGAGGTCGACCGAGGTTCCCATTGGCGTCCCCCACGGACTCCCACGGCCGCCACTTCCATCTCCTCCACGGTATCCGTATGGCTACGCCGTGGTTCCTCCACGTACGCTGAACCTAGATGTTCACGCCGTACTCCTTCCATGTATGCCTCCTTATCACGGCGCCGGCGGCTGCGTTCAGCGGCCTCCCGTCGTACACCACGCGGCGGGGTAATGCCGAACTCCTCCAGGTCTTCCTCACCTCCGCCGACATTCCACTCGACGTCCCCTCCGGGGACCTCATCCCTGAGTCCACCATAACGCCCGCCAGCCATTGGGATTGGCTCCTGGGCTGGTGCGGGGCGTCGGGGGCGTACCGGTGTCCGCGGTGGAGCACGGCGGTTGTGGTACTCCGCACTGAGCCACCCATCACGCCACTCCTCACTGCCACTGCCGGGCGGCACGTGCTCGTTACCGCGGCTCGCGCTGTGATGAGAGGGGGCGCTGAGAGAGGGGGCACTGGCGCTGGGGCGACTCCTGGGGGCTATGCCGGGGGCGTGGGCTCTGCCTGGACATGGTCCAGGTCCCCAGCTGTCGTCTGACGAGCCAGACTCCAAAGGTGGGTGGTCGCTGCCGACGCTCCCACGGCCTTCCAGCTAGTCCAAACTCTGCTGCAGGCCGTTGATGACCTTGTTCAGCAGCCTGGTCCTGCCCCTGGCGATGTCCAGCTCCCTCTGGGCGGTTGTGGCGACCTTGGCGATCTTGACCATCTCCGTCTTGGCGATGTCCAGCTCCTTCTGTGCTCCCGCGGCGACCCTGGCGATGCGGATCATCTCGCCCTTGCCCGTGTCTACCTCGCGCTCGAGGGACTGGACCCTCCTGCGGAGGTGGACAATCCACCGCCAGGTGGCATCCGGGTCACCGTTCCCTGGTGGGTCGTCCGGGTCCCAGGGGGGTCCTCCAGGAGGGCCTCCGCCAGGCTTGCCCGGTCCAGGGGGTCCTCTTCCGCCCCGAGGTCCGCCTCCAGGGGGTCCACTTGGTGGGCGTCCTCCAGGGGGTCTTGATGGTCCTCCGCCAGGGGGTCCCGGTGGGCCTCCGCCGGGTCACCTCGGTGGGTCCGAGGATGGGTGCTTCTCCGTGTAGTCGAAGTCCATGTCATCATCCTCGTCCATGTCGCCCCACCTGGTCGTCTCGGTCTCGCACGCGGAAGACTCCGAGCTCCGGTAGGGAGGAGGGAGATCCTCACCCCCACCCTCCGGCTCTATGGGGACGTCCCCGCCTCCTCCGCCAGCCACTCCTCGGCGATGTCGGCGGCCTCGTCCATCCCTGTCGCTGGCGGTGAAGAAGGGGTCCGAGTCGTGGGGGTGTCCGCCCGCTGGCCTCCGTGACCTCTCGGGGGTCTTCCCCTTACCCTTCCTTCGTCGGTAGGCCGTGGGGCCACTGTCCCCACTGCTGCCCGTGTCGACCTCCTCCAGATCCAGCGTCATCTTGGAGCAGGCGTCCCCTTCGAAGAGCTTTCGAAGGGTCTGCACTCGGGATCCTCCCGGGGAAGTCTCGCGCTGGAGCTTGGCCTCCGCCTCCTCCATTGCGGCGGCCGTGGCTGCGGCAGCTCGCCTTTCGGCCTCCTCCCGGGCACGGGCAGCCTCGGCTTCCCGAGCCCGCTGCAGTCGAGCCTTCTCAGCCTCCAACGCTGCCAGCTCCGCCTCCGTCTTGGCCCTCTCCTCAGCGACCCTCCGTCGCGCGGCCTCGATGGCGTCTATTCTGGCGGCGTCCGCTTGGGCCTTGGCCGTCGCCTCGGCGTGGGCCCTTTTTTTTGCCTCCCTCTTTGCCTTCTCTTGGGCAAGCGCCCCTTCCAGCGCTTTCACCTCGGCCTCGTTGCGGGCAATGGCCTCCTGGGCCAGGCGGGCTTCCTCGGCGGCTGCCGCCACCTCACCCCTGACCCGGGCAGTCGCTGCCTCCTGGGCGGCTGCAGTCCGGCCGCAATGGCCGCCACGGTCGAGGCGTGGAAGGCCATGCCTCTGCCCCAACTTGTGGCCTCCTCCTGGACGATGCCGACGGCACCCTCCACGGCAGCGTTCTGCTGCGTGGCCCGTTTCCGGGCAACCCGACGGTTGCAGGGCACCCCACAGGCGCGCTCGCAGGCGCGGGCCACGTCCCTTTGGTCGGGAGCGACGCTGCTGCTGGAGCTGGCCTGGTCGGCCGGCATCCTCCCGCGGTGGGCCGACTCCACGTCGCTGCTCGGGCCTGACTTCCTCAGGTGCAGCGGACGGGGCTTGGCCTTGGCCTGCTTGGCGACTTCGAGGAAGTCGCCAAGGGTGGTGTGGCACGGGTGGTGACCGCCACTGGCCCGTTCGGGGCTGGGGGCTGGAATTCCGCCCTTGGCGGCTTGGGCGGCTTTGGCGGCCAGGGATTCCTGGTACTCCCCCCAATTTCTTGTCCCGCTTCTTGTCCCCGGCGGACCGCTTCTCCTTCCCAGGAGACGCGCTGCTGCTGCTGCCCTGCAGCGTGCGCTCGTTCCCCGGCTCCGGGAACTTCTTTTCGATCATGTCCCACATGGAGACGTTGATCGTGGCGCCCGACGGGTACTCGTTGGGGTTCTCGTCCTCCTCAATCCCGTCGGGGCGCAGCCCTTCGCCGGGTCTGTCCGGCCTGGTCCAGACCCTCCAGCGCTTCTGGCGCAAGCGGTAGGCGTATCCTTCCACCCGCAGCCAGTCTTCCACTGCCTGCAGGCGGTCGGCGCCCATGTCCTCGCGGAGCTCGAAGCTTCGGGCATGCCGCCTTCGCACTGGGGATTGCTGTGGCGGTAGTGCTGCCCCCACACCAACCCACGCAGTAGGCGCACCGCATGGGGGTGGGGCAGCGGCCACATCTTGCCCGCCTCCTGCCAGTTCACCATCGGTGCTCGTTCCTCTCGATGGACCGGTCTTCGAGGTGGCTGTTGAGGCGGTTGATGTAGCTGGGAGTGCGGCCGGTGCTCGTCGGCCGAAAGAACTCGCTGATGTCGGAGTTCCGGTCGCTACACCTCCTTCACGGACTCGGCGCTGTTGCCCGGCGGCGCTGCGAAGCCTGTGGTGCTCGGGGTTCAGGTGGCCCCGACTGGCACGCGAGGAATGGGTAACCCCGCAGCGGTGAAACGCTTTTGACGCATTCCCGTGGGGGGCCTGGCCACGGGACGCTGCGGCGGACACGCACAAGCAAGCAGGCAGGCAAAGCACTGCGCTCACAAGGGCATCCTGAGGCTCGTGTCATGTGACAAAGCGTTTCAGGATCCTTGCCACTCTGAAACAAGGGAACAAAAGTATGTACAGAGACACATGAGGATATGTACACATGGGGTTAAGACTGGACTGGGGTAAGGGCATCACAGGGCAATAGACACTCAGTCCAAACTCATATCCCAATCCCAGGTCCGACCCTCTCAGTGGCTGGCAGGGGCGGGGGCTCAAACACAACCCATGCCCTACTCAGTCCGGACCCTGAAACCCTGCCAATAGGGGAGGGTGTCCCGCCCTGCCACAGGCGAGTTCCTGGGAACCAAGGGGCTCCAAGGCCAACCAACAGTGGCCACATATGCTCCCTTAGGGGCAGGTCCCAACTCCCCTCCGTGCCGGAGATAAGGCCCCGCCATTATCCCCTAGGAGTTGGTAGCTGAAAATGGGCTGTTTCAGCCCAAACTGATATTAGCTCCGAAAACTCCAAAATTCACCCCTCGTTCGGACCCGCCAGAGGTAGGGACGAGGCAGCTGACACTATGCCTTTCGAGTACGAACTCCCTGGAGCCCCCACCCAACCTGGTTCCCTCTGAGGTCCCGGCATCAGGGCACCATGGGTTCGTCAAGTGGGGCCATGATGCCAAAATCACCAAAGTTGGCGGCACTCCCATGCGTGACTCGCCCGGCCAGGGCAAGGCCAATGGCTCACAGGATAGGAGGCAGGACCTAGGACCTTTATCTGAGTGCAGACATTAGAATTAGGTCCGGACTTCCCATGGGCATAGAGATATGGGGCCGCCAATTGACCACACGGGGGGCTGAAATTGGGGTCCCAAAAGGGGGTCATTATGGCTGCTCAAAATGAGCCAAAATCGGGGGTGCCCTCAATAGTATATCTCCACGCCGGCTTGGAGATCCGATCCGCCATTCCATACGCCATCCACCCGGAGTGGAACGGAGACTCCCACGCCCCTGGCTCTCAAAGATCTTCATGCCACTCGGCGTGGTGACAATCCTAATTATGTCCACAATTGCCAAAATGGCAAAATCGGTCGTCTCGGTCGACCGTCTAGGGTAGGAAACCTTGGCGATATTGACGCGCCAAGACTCGATTCACAACCCTTGATATCCCCTTTGGTCCCATGCCCTGGGTTATGGCTTGCTGTCACACTGGCTGCGTGCTGTTCATCGAGGGGATGAACACGCGGATGGGGCAGAAAGCAGCATGCGGTGCAAAGGGGGAGATCATGGATCGCACCAAAAGTTGAATAACTCCGGATCAGCCGGAGGAGCAAATACGAAACTCAATGGCGTTCAACCCTTGGTCATATGCTACAATATTCGCCATTACTTTCAGGCTAGATTCCGTGCCCCATGGAGATATGGTAGTTCCAATATGGCATACAATGGCAAAAACAGTGAAATTTGGCCAAAATGGCCCGCACTCATGATTCCATATCTCCATGGCCACGGCGAGGATCCTTTCAACCAAAGATGCTAGAGACATATGGGACTTAGGTCCCAATACTTGCCACTTGCCAACCCTCATGGTCGCCTCTAGCTTTTTTCCCCATTGGAGGGAAAATGACACACAAATGGGGCAGAATGGCAACATACCCCAAATTGGGTGACTCACAACTCTCCCTTCGAGAGGAATGGCCACATGGGGAAACACCCCATTCGATGCGAGTTCATGTGCCCTCTCCGAATTGCCCTTACCCTTGGTCAAGTGGCGCACGCAACCTCGGGGGCGAAATCAGGGGGAGAAGGGGTTTGTGGCCATTCTGGGCAAAACGGCCAAAGTTCACCCAAAAGTGGTCCCTCCAAAAATCGTATCTCCGTATCACAAGAGAAAGGAGCCTCGGGCTTTTGCATGGATGCAAACCGACGCTTTGCTTCCCTTTTGCAACAAGGGTTGAGGTTCAAAGCATAATGGAAACATTTTTAACACCTCAATCCTTGAAGCACACTATTTATGGGAAAAAGTGCATATATCGGCGATATTGGCATGAACATATCTTTGGGACCTTGAGGAGCAAAAATATGAGTAAACATTCTTGGAGTAGGCCCATAGTAGGTGCCTTCAAATATGCCCACTCTGGTTAGATTTTCTCCGCCCACTCATGTCATTAGTGCTTGCATATGAGCGCGTGTGCAAAGAGGCAGTATGGCACGCGTGCTCACAAGGCGAAATTATATAAAATAGAAGACAAGGTTGTAAGAATCAACGGAGCCATCCATGATGTTCTTCGTGGTCTCTGCTTTACATATCGCCTTTGTTCGAGGCTCAAATCCCCATAGGCTTCGAGTACGAGCCTCGGGGGTTTGGCCATTTTGGCCTAATTTTCGACCAAAACTTGCCCTCGTTGGAAAATGGAGTTTTGGTACGCGTTGAATTGCGTGGAGCCATCGTTGAATTGGCTCGAAAAACGAAAATGGCCTAGGGCTTTTGGTCTTGTGAGCATTGTGTTCGGTTATCAACGTTCATGCTCACAAGGCCACAAGGTTAGCGTTTGCGCACGCACACGACTTGAGTTTGCGAAACCCATAGGCCGCCTAAAACATCCCTATTGCCCGCTTCCCTATACAAAGTAATACCCCCACGTGACAGGGGCATGGATGAAAGGCATAGGGGGGGAATGTAGGGTTCCGTCCGAACTCATGGTACTTGAGAACCATGAGTTCGAGCGATTGACGGAAAAGCTTGCGCGCTGATTTTCTTTCAGACGCAACGGCGAAAAATTCTGGTGCACACACCAGATGAAAGTACACTAAAAACCCTCTAGATTCAGCCCTTAAGTTCTCTTAGAACCTCAAAGGTACTCGAGAAAAATCCCTCACAAGACTCGCCACGGAGAAGCGACGAAAGCGCGCGAACAGGCGACTACAGGCGGCGATTTCACGACAATTAGAAATCGCGGTAGAAATCGGGTATTTCACCGATTTCTAACTGAGAATCGACCAAGACAGTAAAATTATGGTAATTCTACATCGATTTATTGGTTAGAAATCGGATTCCAGATTTCGCGGGTTAGAGAACAGGGATATTTCGCTGACAGCCGGTGTCAACGGCTTCCGCACAGGTGTGACGGCTCACAGGCCTCCAGGCCATGGGCCATAGGTTCTGGGTACCGCTTCACTGTGAAAGACGGGCTGCTTTGCGCCGGCAGTTGGCAGATCACACTACTATTGTGTGTGTGCGCATTCTTGTGGTGTTCCTACCGGTGTGCGCGTGCTCTCCGTTCTTCACTTAGGGCCGATTGATGGAATACCCTTCTTGTGCGGTGATAATAGTCTTAGATCTACCATGTGGCTTACGACTACTAATCATTCTGGTTGAAGACTAAGGCAGCCGTGGTATGTATGATGAATGCTTCTGTGGATTATTGTTGAAAGACTCGCTTTGGGCAACCAAGGCCATCCTTATTGGTGCTATGGTGGCAGGCAGTAGTCACGGCGAAAGCTACCAACCTTACGGGTTGTCTACCAAAGGCGACAAGAGGTGAGACAAAGGGAAGCATAGGTAAGTGCAATTGTGACCTGGCCCCGAGAGAGAGTGCACATGGAGAGGTTCAATGAGAGCAAATCCATGGTGAGATTGTCCTATCCCAAGGATTGATAGTCCCGCCTCAAAGAGACATAGTCTGGCCCCAATCTACACCTTGAGAGACATCGTCCCGCCCCGGTCCATGCCCCGAGAGGAACCCTCACCAATCCATGGTTGAAGAGAGGGAACCTCACCATAATAGTTTCGAGGTCGCTGATTCGGAAAGCTCACTTGTTTTTCGAATTTGAGACAGTGGCGTCGAGATGTGAGGGGGTCAACTTGAGCGCGCGCGCGACCAAAAACTCGGTACTAACCGCCCTCAGCGCCAAATCTGAGTTGATATTCGGATTCAGCGACATCTAAATAGGGGGGGGGGGGTACTAGGTTACCCATGTAACTCGTTAATACACGCCCATATCGTGACGTGACGACTTCATATTCTTAACAAGCGACCTCGAAATAGGGGGGGGGGTATACTTTGTTTGTCATATCGGGCCACAATGCCGAAGAGTTATAGTTTTGGGGTAAAAAAGTAGGGGTAAAGTTGCGGGAGGACGTGACAAGTTGGGTACCAAGTGTTTATCCCGATACCTGGAATACCCCTACTTTTTTACCCCAAAACTATAGCTCTTCGGCATTGTGGCCCCATATGACAAACAAAGTATACCCCTCCCCTATTTCGAGGTCGCTTGTTACGAATTTGAGGTCGCAACGTCACGATATGGGCGTATAATAACGAGTTTTCCAGATTCCTAAGGAGTGCTTTTTAACGTGTATTCGTGGAATTACACAATCATATCGTCATGTTTTTGAATTCTGAGTTGATATTGGTACTCAGCGACCCAAAATTAGTATATGGGGATACCTGACCTATCAGATTGTGATAGGTACCCGTGTGTTTCTGGGGGTGGCCAAAATGGCCATCTGGGGGCTGTGTGCAAATCCTACCGGGAGGGGGGGGGGGTTCCCGATGGTAAAAATGAAATCAAAGAACACATTACCCCCTATTTTGGGGTCGAAGAAAACGAATCTAATAGTGGTTTCGCCCGATTCGGAGCCAATATACCACTTTTTGACCCCTCCAATCGCCGCGCGCGCGCAACAAAAATCAGCAATATCGCCCCCCCCGATGAAGTCAGACGTCATCACGCGATCGGGCGACCTCAAAATAGGGGGAGGTAGGTACTTTGATTTCAAGATAGGTCCACACTTACCCAATTCTATGTCCCGACAAGGTTTCACTTTCCCAAACCATCCCCAACCCCCAAACTGCGCGTCCCCGCAAAATTGCGCAACTCAGACCCTTGGGGGCCCTTGGGGGGGACTTACCTTGGCTCAAAGAACTTGGGTTTGAGGTTACTCACCAAAAAAAGGGGGCCCAAAACACACCACAACTTGCCCAAAAAGTCGTACTTGTACCCTGAATACACCCTGGAAATGACCCCCCCAAAGTCAAAAACAAAGTGCATTATTTATGATAAATAGATGCTTTGGACGCTACAACTTTTGTTTTCATTTTTACCTCACTTTCCCTCGGCCTTCCGGAATAACTTTTTCTAGACGGGGAGTTAGAACAAACCGTAAAAAGATCCGATATCCCGGTTTCAGCCCGCATCCAACGAGCTACTACATGTCAAGAGTATATACAAACACAAACTTTGAGTTTTGGCCCGGCCGCCTTTTTTTTCCCCGCCGGACACTTCCGCCCAGGAGCACCATGAACACCCAGACCCCCTTTGGGATGGTGTTAGAGCGGGCCCCCCCGGGGACCTAGATTCCTAACGATTCCCAGATTCCTAACGAGTGCGTTTTTAACCTGTATTCGTGGCATTACTCGACCATATCGTCAAATTTTTGAATTCTGCGTTGATATTCGTACTCAGCGACCCAAAACTAGTATATGGGGATACCTGACCTATCAGATTGTGATAGGTACCCGTGTTTTTCTGGGGGTGGCCAAAATGGCCATCTGGGGGCTGTGTGCAAATCCTACCCGGATGGGGGGGGGGTTCCCGATGGTAAAAGTGAAATCAAAGAACACATTACACCCTATTTTGGGGTCAGAGAACACGAATTCAATAGTGGTTTCGCCCGATTCTGAGCCAATATACCACTTTTTGAGCCCCCCCCCAATTCGTCGCGCGCGCGCGACAAAAACTCGGCAATATCGCCCCCCCCCCCCCCCCGGTGAAATCAGACATCACCACGCGATCGGGCGACCTCAAAATAGGGGGGGATAGGTACTTTGATTTCAAGATAGGTCCACACTTACACAACGTTATGTCCCGACAAGGTTTCACTTTCCCAAACCATCCCCGACCCCCAAACTGCGCGTCCCCCCAAAATTGCGCAACTCAGACCCTTGGGGGCCCTTGGGGGGGACTTACCTTGGCCAAAAGAACTTGGGTTTGAGGTTACTCACCAAAACAAGGGGGCCCGAAACACACCACAACTTGCCCAAAAAGTCCTACTTGTACCCTGAATACACCCTGGAAATGACCGCCCAAAGTCAAAAACAAAGTGCATTATTTTTGATAAATAGATGCTTTTGCACGCTACAACTTTTGTTTTCATTTTTACCTCACTTTCCTGCGGTTTTCCGGGAATAACTTTTTCTAGACGGGGAGTTAGAACAAACCGTAAAAAGATCCGATATCCCGGTTTCAGCCCGCATCCAACGAGCCACTACATGCCAAGAGTATATACAAACACAAACTTTTGAGTTTTGGCCCGGCCGCCTTTTTTTTCCCCGCCGGACACTTCCGAAAACGAGCAGCGTCCAGACCCTGGCTCCCCTTGAGTCCATACTGCAGACCACCTATCTGGGCACCTAGGTGGGTAACCTAGTACCCCCCCCCCCTATTATGAGGTCGCTGAATCCGAATATCAACTCAGATTTGGCGGTTGGGGCGGTTCTTAGCGAGTCTTTGGTCGCGCGCACGCTCCATTTCACCCACCTCAAATCTCGACGCCACTGTATCAAATCTGAAGAACAAGTGAATGTTCGGAATCAGCGACCTCGAAATGGGGGGGGGTTACAAAGATTGTCACGTCGATTTGGTACAATTTGCTATTTTTAGTACTTTTGGGGGCACTACTAACTCGGTAGGATGTGCCTGCACAGTACAGGCAGATCCTACCGAGTTAGTAGTCGCCCCGAAAGTACTAAAAATAGCAAATTGTACCAAATCGACGTGAAAATCTTTGTACCCCCCCTATTTTGAGGTCGCTGACTCTGGAATATTACTTGTTATCCAAATTTGAGACAGTGGCGTCGAGATATGAGGGGGTCAGCTTGAGCGCGCGCGCGACCAAAAACTTGGTAATAACCGCCCCAACCGCCAAATCAGAGTTGATATTCCAATTCAGCGCCATCAAAATAGGGGGGGGGAGTACTAGGTTACCCATGTAGGTCCCCGGGGGGGCCGGCTCTAACACCACCCCAAAGGGGGTCAATTTTGATCGGTGCCACCAAGATGATGTTCATTTCAATGCTCATCCTTGTTAGGTTGAGAACAAGGAACAACTTCTAACTCATCATCTTCCTCAAACGCGGTTTGCTTTCGTATAGTAGTGCCTTAGTGGCTGTTGCGCACGGATTTTGTATCTGTAAAAAATAGCTCCCGCTGACCCCAAAGAGGGAGCTCTCTAGTCGACCCATTTTGATAATCATCACTTGCCACATCCAAAAGGTGGGATGTGGTCATAGATAGATGCAATCCAATGGTGCAACCCACTCAAATTCCAAGCAAAATTGTTTGGGTTGTTGCATTCTGTCCTTTCTTAAAAGTCCTTAGAATTCTTCTTGCACAATATTGGAAAAAAGAGGGACAGGCGTTGCGGCCACACTAGCTGCGAGCAGTGGAAGCAACCAAGCGATCCCACAGTCCACAATTTGAGAGTGTAAATCCGTCTCCATCAATAGCCTAGGCTCTTACCAAGCGGGAGGCAATGATTGCGCAACAATCCGTGCTGCCGATCGCCCAAAGGACGCGCCACTCCAAAGAGCGCAGATTTTGTGGTATCATTTGGCAAATGAACTTTTTTGCGCATCACCAAAACTCCGACCTTCTGGCACCCATCAATTCGGCCATTTGACACCCAATCTAGAAAATTTCATACAGGTGAGTACAACGGCTCACAATCCGGAAATCAATGAAAAAATTCAAGAGAAAACCACAAATTCCAAGGAAAACTTTTGCGGCTGTGAAAGACGGGCTGCTTTGCGCCGGCATTTGGCAGATCACACTACTATTGTGTGTGTGCGCAATCTTGTGGTCTTCCTACCGTTGTGCGCATGCTCTCCGTTCTTCACTTAGGGCCGATTGATGGAATACCCTTCTTGTGCGGTGATAATAGTCTTAGATCTACCATGTGGCTTACGACTACTAATCATTCTGGTTGAAGACTAAGGCAGCTGTGGTATGTATGATGAATGCTTCTGTGGATTATTGTTGAAAGACTCGCTTTGGGCAACCAAGGCCATCCTTATTGGTGCTATGGTGGCAGGCAGTAGTCACGGCGAAAGCTACCAACCTTACGGGTTGTCTACCAAAGGCGACAAGAGGTGAGACAAAGGGAAGCATAGGTAAGCGCAATTCTGACCTGGCCCCGAGAGAGAGTGCACATGGAGAGGTTCAATAAGAGCAAATCCATGGTGAGATTGTCCTATCCCAAGGATTGATAGTCCCGCCTCAAAGAGACATAGTCTGGCCCCAATCTACACCTTGAGAGACATCGTCCCGCCCCAGTCCATGCCCCGAGAGGAACCCTCACCAATCCATGGTTAAAGAGATGGAACCTCACCATAATTGTACCGCCACATCCATACCGGCCTCGGAAGCGAACGTACAATCGGCGCGTATTGACGTGCTGGAGCATGCATCCGTTGATGAGCTCCCGGGCCTTCTTGTCCAGGACCCCCAAGTCGATGAGGGAGTGGATGCTCTTGTTCTTGGCTTTCGTCCATGCCCTGCCGCGTAGGTCTCGCGTTGCCTCCTCCTCCTGGACGAGCGCCTTCGCGAACTCTGGTCCGCCGAATCGGTGCAAGTTCTTCTTGCTTTGGGCCGTATATGTCCTCGGATTTGGCTTCGTCAGACCACAGCTCCGGCGGTGAGGAGGGCTCGGCGTGTCCCTCCTTTGTTGTTTTCCCCTCCGGCGCTTTTTCCGCCGCTGCCGCGTGCGAGGAGGAGGGCTCGGTTGTCCCTGTCGTCCTCGCATCTGCTGGCGGCGGCATCTTTCCCTTGCCTCTTCGTTCCGTCTTCGTGGCTGCTTGCTCCACCGCTTTGGATTGCGCTTCGGCGTCATCCGTCTCGTCGGATTGTTGCCCTGTGTCTTGCACCTTAGTCAGGTGCGAGTCTACGGTATTGAGCACACATCCTGTTCGCATTCTCTATTCCTTCCCTTGCATCGTGGTGTTTTTAATGGCAAGCAGAGGCCAGACTCATCGCCTCTGCCTAACTCGGCCGATCGCCCTTAGCATGCATTTTCTCTGTGTCTTTCCTCTTTTCACCTCGTGCATTGTGCACACCCTACCAAAAACATTTTTATTTCCCCCCGCGGCACCATTCCCGGTACCGACGGCGTTCCTGCTGGCGGAGTGCTCGCAATCTTTGCACTTCTTGTCGACATTGCCGGAACATGCCGGGAAACGTCCCTTGCTGGCCAGCGACTCACACTTGTCGCCTGCCAGTTTTTTGTGGACAGTTCCGTGTTGAGATTCACATCAATCTCATTTCGACAGGAATAATTGGACCACTTAATTCTTCGTCACATCTCCGATGAAGCTAGTGACTTGTTCCCAAGTAATCCATTCATTCCTAAATCCTTCCCATCGTGTCCGGAATACCCATTTCCTGGTTTCCTCATTGAGCCGGTGATCCAGTATGTCCCCTTGGCACGTAGTCGGGATATTTCAAGTCTTCACAGTGTCGGCTTTCCCATTCCTTCGTGTATTGCAAGGGTACTGTTTGCTCCCGCAATTTCACGAACGGATGTAGTAAGTCAACATGCACTTCTTCCGTCTTGTCATCGTGTTTGCCTTCTCCTGCCACGAGGTAGACATCCTTGCTGATGTAGTTGACCACTTGATAAGGTCTTTGCCAGTACACGCCTTCCTTATTTCCTATTCCTCCTCTCTTCCTTTGTACCTACACATAATCCCCTTTCCCGTACTTGCATGCTTCACTGCTTCTTTTGTTATACGCCTTAGCGGCCAGCTCCCGCAATTTTTGTACTGCTGCCTGTGCCGCTTGGTGACACTCATCTCGCTCTCGCAAAAATGTTGTCACATCTCGGGCGTCCTCGCGGAATATTTTCGGCAATTCTGGTAGTGCTGGCCTTCCTGCCATGTATGGTTCATATGGGCTCCATCGTGTGGGTCGTGGTACCACATGTAGTGCATGGGCACATGGAGTAACTAGGTTAGTCCACTCCGTTTCTGGTTTCAGTTGCTGCGCCATGTTGATGGCTTTTCGCAATTGTTTGCCCATGTTCTCCGCGTCGCCAATTGTTTGATGTCTTCCCGCCTGCGCGTGCGCCAGCGTAACGCCTTGCATTTCGCAATATTCCCTCCACGAGTAATCAATCAACTGTGGTCCCGAATCATAGCGAATATCCGCCGCTGGCCCCAATGGATCGCCCACGTTCTTGTCGGACGAGTCTTTCCGCGGTAACTCCTACTGAATCTACCATCATAGGGATACAATAGTTGCTGTCCACGTCCGTGACGACATACAGGGTGTCAACTTCTCCTTTGCCATCCGGATTTTGTGTTCTTCTGAAGTAGAAACAGTCTATGGATAGTGACTGCCATGGTTATTTCGGCACTGGCATGTACTGGGAGCGTCCTTTTGCACCTGCATTACGCGGCTTGTTGGCCTGACAATGCACGCAGTTCTTCGTGACCGTTCGGTTGACCTCCACGAGCTTCGGTGACTGTATCGTTGTATTTAGGATCTCCAACATTTTTTCCACTCCTTGGGTGCCCACGTGGAACAGCTCGTATAAGTGTTCCACCACCTCATGTAGTATTGCTCTGGGCACCAACCATTTGCCATGTTTTACTAATTTTCCTGTGCTCTGTCACATTCCAGCATCAAGCTTTCCTTCCTCCAACTTTTTCGATGACACAACGCAATGCACCACCGCACGACACCACACAAAACCCACGAACGCGACACAACACAAACCATCATAACACAACACACCACAACAAACCACGACGTAACATGGTGTGGTGCAGCACAACACACCACCAGGCAACACAACACAACAAGGGGCCACATAACACAACGCGGCGCGACACGACAGAACACACCGGCACACAACACAACGCAACAAGGGGCCACATAACACAACGCGGCGCGACACGACACAACACACCGCCACACAACACAACGCAACAAGGGGCCACATAACACAACATGACACAACACACAACACACAACGTACGACAACACGACGCAACACAACACAACACAATATCAAACGACACAACACAACACAACACAACACAACACAACACAACACAACACAACACAACACAACACAACACAACACAACACAACACAACACAACACAACACAATAGAACACACAACAACACGTCACATCACACCACACCACGCCACACAACACCACACACGACACACAAACATGACACAACATGTAACAACATAACACGACACAACACAACACAACACGACGCGACATGGCGCGACAACACACAACACAGCGCAAAACAACACCACATAACGCACCGCAATGCAACACGACACAACACAATACGACACAACACCACGTACCACAACACCACACAACGCGACACAACACGATGCCCCACAACGCAATGCGGTGCCACAGAACGTGACACAACACAACACACTACACCATGACACACTACAGCAAAATGCAACACGAATGTGACTGGCCACAACGCGGAGCTAGGCAACACGGCATGGCGCAACAGAACGTCACACACCCCCACATGACACCGCGTGACACAACAAGACGCAACACACCACACAACAGCAGGACAAATCACAACACACCACACCAAACTGCGCCACGGCACATGACGGCACCACCAAACGAAGCGCCACGAAAGAAACCACTCAACAGCACAACACGACACAACAAGACATATCGCAGCACAACATAACGCAACACAACACCACACAACGCAACACGACACACCATGACGCAAAACAGCACAATGCAACGGAACACAACACCACACAAGACAATGCAACACAGCAAGATAGAAGACAACACAGCGTGACACAACAGAACACAACACGACACAACATAACACATTACAACGCAACGCACCATACAAGGCGACACAAAGTAACGCACGGCACCACAACACAACGCAACACACCGTAACATACCACGACAAAACACAACACAACACGGCACGACAGAACAGAACGCGTCACAACAAGACACAGCCTAACAAGGCAGGAACCCCACAGGGCCCCGGCCCCACAAAATGACACCACCCGACATGGCGCACCCCGGCCAGGCGCGCCAAGACGCAACGAGACGCCACGCCACGCGGCACGGCGCTGCACAACGCAACAGGAAACGAACACGAAACGACAAACCAAAACACCCACAAAGCACAAAACGAGGCAACACAAAACGGCATCACACCGCGTGTTGCCACCAGACGGGGCACGACGCACCATGACATGCAGCCACACAACACAACACAACCAGTCAGGATACCGACACTACACAACATGACACACAACAGCGTGACCACACGCAAGAGGACGCAACACAACAGCCACGAATGCCACCATGCATGCAGGAATACGAACATACCCGATGTATCACAGGTTGGAGGTTTGAGGTTTGATTTTGCGGGTCCTAGACGCCTTTCGGCCCCGGGGGGCCACCTGGTCGGGCCAGGTGATATCCTCTCCACCGGGTCCTAGTGGGGGGCCCTCCAAGACGCACCTCCTGCCTGGTGGCGGAGTCCCCCGGGTTCACAGGTTTCGGAGCCCCGTCCCTCCCCGGCTTCCCCATTTCGCCACTCCCCGGTCAGTGCATCAATTCGCAGCCGTGGCTGCAGGCGCTTACCCACCGCGTCGCCACCCTAATGCGTGGTCACCCGGGGTTCCGGCGCTGCCGGGCCCGTGCTACTGGCTTGTCGCCAGTGGGACCCCCGTGGGCTGGCGCGGAGGCTGCCTAGCCGTGGGGCTGGTGCGTGGCGCTATGCGCCACTACTGCCTTGGCGGGTGCAGTGCCCTGGTCGTGTTTGTGCGGTGCTCGAGGCCGGTTCGGGGGGGTTGGGGCCAGTGCCGGGTGTTGTGTCTTCCCCGTTTCCCCCTGCCCGCCCCGCGTTTCCTGCGCTGTGTGTGGCGGGCCGTCCCGTCTGGGTCCCCCTTATCCTCGCTCGCTGGTACGCCATTCCATGCGGTCTGTGCGTTCCGCGGGCTCGGTCCGGTTACCCTTCTGGTTTCCCCCGCGTGTTCTTTGTGTGTGTGTGCTCTCGTGCCCTCGTGCGCCCTCGTGCGCTCGCGTCCCTACCTGGCTTGGGGCTGCGCGCTCCCCTTGGGGTGGGTGCGGGCGTGGGGACCCGTCTCCAACCCCACCGCGCGCGCTCTTGCGAGCTGGCCTTGCGCGCTGGCTTAAGCGCTGTAGGGGCGGCACGAGGGCGCCCGGGGGGGGCGCCTCTTGCCTTGGTGCGGGGCGTCCGGGGTCGGGCGCTCTCCCACCCCCGACCACTCGTCCTTTCGGGCCTGCGGCCGGGGCCCACTACCCACTGGCTGTGAGTGCGGGGGCTGCGGGCGTGGGGATCTGTCACCGACCCCACAGCGCGCGCTCTTGCGAGCTTGCTTTGCGCCCTGTGGGGGCGGCATGAGGGTGCCCGGGGGGGGGCGCCTCTTGCCTGGGTGTGGGGCGTCCGGGGTCAGGTGCTCTCCCAGGGCCCGACCACCCGTCCTTTTGGGCGTGCGTCTGGGGCCCACTACCCAGTGGCTGTGGGCGCGGGGGGTGCGGGCGTGGGGACCCATCAACAACCCCACAGCGTCCGCGCTTGCGAGCTGGCTTTGCGCGCTGTGGGGGCGGCATGTGGTTGCCTGGGGGGGGCGCCTCTTGCCTGGGTGCGGGGCGTCCGGGGTTGGGCGCTCTCCCGCCCCCAACCACTCGTCCTTTCGGGCGTGCGGCCGGGGCCCACTACCCACTGGCTGTGGGTGCGGGGGGTGCGGGCGTGGGGACCCGTCACCAACCCCACAGCGCGCGCTCTTGCGTGCCGGCTTTGCGCGCTGTGGGGGCGGCATGAGGGGTCCCGGGGGGGGCGCCTCTTGCCTGGGTGTGGGGCATCCGGGCTCGGGCGCTCTCCCACCCCCGACCTCTCGTCCGTTGCGGCGTGCGGCCGGGACCCACTACCCACTGGCTGTGGGTGCGGGGGCTGCGGGCGTGGGGACGCGTCACCAACCCCACAGCGCGCGCTCTTGCGAGCTGGCTTTGCACGCTGTGGGGGCGGCATGAGGGTGCCCTGGGGGGGCGCCTCTTGCCTGAGTGTGTGGCGTCTGGGGTCGGGCGCTCTCCCACCCCCGACCACTCGTCCTTTCGGGCGTGCGGCCGGGGCCCACTACTGTAAAACTTCACCCACGGCTCAAAGGGAGGGGGAAAGCCAGCTGTTCCGGGGCTACCATCCCCGGGTTGACCTTCTCCAAGCCCATGCGGCCTCCTCCCTTGCACGCGTAGCACAAGCGGAAGACCACTCACATCCACATTGAGTCCCTCAACTCAGTGAGCATCCATCGGGATTGCGAAATCGAAGCAATCCCTTTGAGGTCTAAACAACAAAGGAAAGAAAGCATGTACAAATGGTCATAGGAACATGTAAATCCTCCAAACCATGTCCCGGTTAGGGTAAGGTGCAGTAATCAACATAAGTTACAAAGGAAAGGGCATCAAGGCAGGAGAGGGGGGGACAAAGGCAGCCCACTCTCCCACTCAGCACATCCTGGGTAGCCTGATTCAGGATCCCCAAGAAGGAAGAACAAAACATGCAAAAACAACAAGACATGGGTAAGGCCCATTGGCTGTCAAAGCCTACCCTGGTGGGGGGGTTGTCTCTCTCCACTCCCGGCACTACAGGACCTCAGAAGCAGGGGTCTAGTGCCTACACACTCACTCACCATCCTCCCCAAATATCCCAACTCAAGTCCCCTTGGGGCAGGAGATAGCCCCACCACACCACTGTAGGGGGGGTGGTGGTCCTGGGTGCCTATAAGACTTAGGCCCCAGAAATTCTGTGGAAAAGGGGGTAAAGTGGTAAATCGCCCATACCACCTCAGGATCCCACATCCCAAAAGGAAACAAGGGTAGTTGGGGGTAGCCAAGACCTTCACCCTGACACACGTAGAGGGGCAGGACCCAACTCCACACGGGCTCTGAGGCATGCATACATTCCTGAGTCAGAATTGAAGTCCAAATTGAGGTGACATATGGGTTTGGTCCGATCCCATAAGGGTAGGCCATAACCCAAACTCCTCAAATATGAGGAATAGACACTGATGAGAGGCCATGTGTAAAATATTGGCCCAAATCGAGAAGATGGCCTAACTTTCCCATGGCCCAGAAGTGACCTCATGAAATTTGGAATTTTCAACAAAATTCCAGAGAAAATTCAAAACAGTGAACCTGTGTACCAGTAACCTTCCAACAAATGCTCAATACAAAGTAGATAGCACCATTGAAACATAGGAAAAGACCAAGGTCCAACTCCTCATGGGTTCTTCACTGTTTACCCGCCAAGTGACTACATGACAGGGTGGTTTTCAGGGTCCATAATGTACATCTCTGGGACCATGTAAAACCACTATCCTATACACTTGCCAGACTTGGTTCCAATGGATTGGGTAAGTAATAGAACATACCAAAACAAGTTCAAGTACCCAAAGCAGAAACATTGGGGAGGTCTAGGGTCAAGGAACAAGGAGATTTGGCCCGAAGACCCCAATGAACCAAGTGAATGAAGTGAACACACAAAATTTGAAATCTCCAAAAGGTTTTAGAGATTGCAATGGTGTGCTAAGCCCAAGAGAAGTTATAACCAAGTAAAAGCATGCACGTAGAGTGGAAAGCCTGCTCCTTCATTGGAATCAACACTTGGGTCCGAAGTCAACATGTACATGAAGATATGAGTTCGATAAATTCAACACATGGACTGAGTAGATTTGGGCAATGTGCTCATGACCAAATTTACTATAAGCAGAAATAGGCCAAAATGGCACATAGAAAATGGATCGTAGCGTAAAGACAAAAGTCTACGACGACTCATGATGACCATATATGAATAGTAGAGACCATGGAGACCACGAATGATCGAAAGTTCGACCAAAAACTCAATAGTAGTGGATCTCCATGGTCACCACAAGTGAACACATGAAAAACAAAAAATGCAAGACACAATCACAAAAATTCATGTGTGGCCCTATGTACAATGAATCAAGGCCAAACAAAGTGCATTAACGAAAGTAAACACATGCCACAACACGCACAATCAACACTTAGACTCCAACTCGACGCGAGATTGGAGATCCAAGCTCGAAAAGTAGGCCCATGACGGGCCAAAAATGAGTGATTTTTGGCATAAAATGACTATGCCAAAATGAGCTCAAAAAAGTTTAAAACTTCGAACCAAAAGATGTCGAAAGCGTCGAAACGCAACCAAAACTCGAAGATATATTGTTCGTACTCACCAAGTACGAACAAAATGAGCTCTTACCTATTTTCCGTCGCCACTATATCCTGGAGATATAGTGGCGAACTTTGAGCACATGAAAACAAAGTGCTCAAAATGTCGAAACTAAAATTGGCGCCAAAAATCACCACCAGCTCAAATGGACTCGAACTAAAGTGATAATGCAAGTAGAGACTGGTTGCTACAACACCAGAAAGAAATCCTGAAAAAACTCGACAATGACGCGACACACAAACTCGACAAAGTCGCATCATGAACACAACAAAAATGCACTATTTATGCATGAAAGTGGGTCCCACCATGGAGTGTGGTGACCCACCACGACCATATCTCGACATTGCACAGGGAAGGAAAGGCAAACCAAAATATATACCAATGTTGGCTTCACCCTGGATTCATCGAAATCAACTTGAGCTTGAGACTCACCATGGGTTGTTCACCACAACCAAAACTCAATTCAATCCTAATAATTTAGTCATATCTCCGAACTGACTTGCAACTCACACAAACAAATAACATACCATTGTAGAGGAGAGTCATGCCATTCCATTGCATCTCTCCTCAAGAGAAATGGATGGAAAATCTCAATTTACGGTTAGGTTGAAGTGACTACATGAAATGCATAAGATATGCATGCCATGCCTAATCTAACAATGGGGGGTAAAAGAAGAAGGCACCGTAAGGTGCCGGCAACGATGCCTAAGCTATCCCTATACTTTAAATGGCTGGGCATCATGACGTTAGGGGTTTTTTGAAAATAGTGGCACCGGAACCTGAACTAATAATTCCCTATCATAAACTAAGTCTTGACTATTACAACCGTGCAGTCAGAATTAATTCAGGTCAACAGGATGGACTTTCCGTAAAGGCCAGTTCATGGTCTCGCGATTTGGGTCGCCAGATGCCAACTGGCAGCTCGCCCGCGAATTGGCGCGACGCCGCTTCACCACCAGGCCGCTGCCAATATTTAACTTCTGTACCTATGCGAATTTAAGGCAAATTCGCATAGGTATCAACAGGGCAATGAATTCCATAATGACTGATACGAAAGCGGCGGAAAAACACGCCGAGTTCCATGATATCCCTCCTGCAGGCTCAAGTCAAAAGTACAATGAAAGCAAAGGTTAAGGGGGGATGAAGGCTAATGATATCCCCTATCAAATCCCCTAGTGTGGGCCTATAATAGCCTACACAAGGGGATGACGGGGGTCAGCACAAAGAGGAGTATGTGTCCCCATAACCGGGGATCAGGCCCCACAGGGGGGGCCGGGGGGCGCAGGGCATGACGGAAACCAAACAACTACTCACTGGCTGTGGGCGCGGGGGGTGCCGGCGTGGGGACCCGTCACCAACCCCACAGCGCGCGCTCTTGCGAGCTGGCTTTGCGCGCTGTGGGGGTCGCATGAGGCAGCCTAGGGGGGGGCGCCTCTTGCCTGGGTGTGGGGCGTCCGGGGACGGGCGCTCTTCCACCCCCGACCTCTCGTCCGCTCGGGCGTGCGGCCGGGGCCCACTACCCACCGGCTGTGGGTGCGGGGGGTGCGGGCGTGGGGACCCGTCACCAACCCAACAGCGCGCGCTCTTGCGAGCTGGCTTTGCGCGCTGTGGGGGCGGCATGAGGGTGCCCGGGGGGGGTGCCTCTTGCCTGGCTGTGGGGCGTTTGGGGTCGGGCGCTCTCCCACCCCCGACCACTCGTCCTTTTGGGCGTGCGGCCGGGGCCCACTACCCACTGGCGGTGGGTGCAGGGGGTGCGGGCGTGGGGACCCGTCACCAACCCCACAGCGCACGCTCTTGCGAGCTGGCTTTGCGCGCTGTGGGGGCGGCATGAGGGTGCCAGGGGGGGGGCGCCTCTTGCCTTGGTGTCTGGCGTCCGGGGTCGGGCGCTCTCCCACCCCCGACCACTCGTCCTTTGGGGCGTGCGGCCGGCGCCCACTACCCACTGGCTGTAGGTGCGGGGGGTGCGGGCGTGGGGACCAGCACCAACCCCACAGCGCGCGCTCTCACGAGCTGGCCTTGCGCACTGTGGGGGCGGCATGAGGGTGCCCTGGGGGGGCGCCTCTTGCCTGGGTGTGGGGCGTCCGGGGTCGGGCGCTCTCCAGTCCCCCACCACTCGTCCTTTTGGGCGTGCGGCCGGGGCCCACTACCCACTGGCTGTGGGTGCGGGGGGTGCGGGCGTGGGGACCCGTCACCAACCCCACAGCACGCGCTCTTGCGAGCTGCCTTTGCACGCTGTGGGGGCGGCACGAGGGCGCCCGGGGGGGGCGCCTGTTGCCTGGGTGTGGGGCGTCCGGGGACGGGCGCTCTCCCAGCCCCGACCACCTGTCCTTTCGGGCGTGCGGCCGGGGCCTGCTTCCCACTGGCCGTGGGTGCGGTGTGCGGGCGTGGCGGCCGGGCTGTCCTTGGCTCCTTGTCCCGTGCCGCGGTTCGTCATGTGTTGTGCGCGCTTCCCGGGTTCGCGGCACCCGGTGGCCGTTGTGGCTTGGCACCTGTCCTCGTGCCGTGGTTGTGGCCCCCGGCGTGCCTCTCTGGCGTGCCTCGTGGCCCCGCGTTGGTGCGCCGCGCCTCGTCTGGTTCGGTCGCTCTCGGTGCTCCGGTCGGCTTTGCCGTCGCCGTGGTGCCTTCCCCCACCCCGGGGGCTGTCGCCCCCGGCTTTACTGGGTGGCTGCGCGGGGCACGTGGAGGCCGGCCGAGAACCGGGCTCTTTGTGCCTGCCGCTGGCCCCTGCCGAGGCAAGGGCGCTGGGCGCGCTCCGCGTCGTACCCGTTCAGGGCCCCCCGATGGGGTTGTCCCTGGCGGGTCCCTCTGGCTTCGGTCTTGGGCTGCGTGCGCTGCGGTGGTTTGGCGTGTGTGGACCCGGTCACTGACGCGTCCGGTTTCCCGTACCGTCCGTCTTTCGACAGGGGAATCGGCCGGTGCACTGGGGCTGTTTCGTGTGGACGCTGACACCACCCCTTTCGGGACGGAGGACGCCACGCCCGGGTCCCGCGCGTGTGTGCGTGTGCATGCCCTGCTTGGCCGGGTCGGGCGGGCCGGCCTCCCGGGCGCGTTCTGGTGCGCCTCACCTTTCCTCTGGCCGGTCTGGGTGCGCTCTTTGCTTGTTCGGCCCCCTCCGGGCTGGGGTTGCCCCGTTTGTGGTTGTTGTTGGGTTTTTTTTTCCCTTCCCCCCCCTCGTTGCGCCCCCTTTGTGTCCTGCTTTGCGTGTTTTCCGGCCTCGTGTGCCTTGGGCCTTGGCCTCTTGCTTCCCCCCCCCCTTTTTTTTTCCTGCCCCCCCCTCGTTGCGCCCCCGTTGTCTCCTGCCCTGCGTGTTTTCCGGCCCCGGGTGCCTTGGGCCTGGGCGTCATGTTGCCCCCCCCCCCTCTTTTTGTTCCCCCCCCCCCTTGTCTCTGGCGTTTCCTGTTTTCCAGCCTCGGGTGCCCTGGGCCTCTGCGCCTTGTCCCCCCCCCCCCTTTTTTTTTCTTTCTTTTGTTTCTTGTTTTTTCTTTATCCGTTTTTTTTCTCCCTTCTTTTTTTGCCGGCTGTTGGGTGTGCCCGTGTGTGCCTCGGTGGTGCTGTCCCGGTCGTTGCTCTGTGTGCGCTGGCTGGTGTTGTGTGGTGTTTGCTGTTGGGCCTGGCTGTCCTCTGCTGTCTCCTGGTGGGTCTTGGTGTCCTGTTTCGGTGGTGCTGTCCTTGTCTGGCCGTGTGGCTCGCCGCCCTGTGGTTTGGCGTGGTGTGTCTTGGTGTTCCGCTGCCCTGTGTTGTGTTCTGTTGCGCTGTGCTGTCGTGTGGTGGTGTGCTGTGGTGCTCTGCCGTTTGTTTGCGTCGTTGCCTGTGCCTGTTGTTTGTTTCTTGGCGCTGCGCGTCTGCTGTGTGTGTTCTGTGTGTGTTCTGGGGTGTCGTGCTGTGTCTTCCCTATCCTCCCCGCCCTGTGCGGTGCCTTGCTGCACTGTGCTGGTGCCCTTTCGTTGTGCTGTGCGCGTCGTCTGTGCTGTTTCTGGTGGCTGGTTTTGTTGGTTCCTGGTGTTGCTGCCTTTTGTTGGGGGTCTGCTGGTGTCAACTTCTCCTTCGCCATTGGATTTTGTGTTCTACTGAAAAAGAAACAGTCTATGGATAGTGACTGCCATGGTTCTTTCGGCACTGGCATGTACTGGGAGCGTCCTCTTGCACCTGCATGACGTGGCTTGTTGGCCTGACAATGCACGCAGGTCTTTCTGACCGTTCGGTTGACGTCCACGAGCTTCGGTGACTGTATCGTTGTTTTTAGGATCTCCAACATTTTTTCCACTCCTTGGGTGCCCACGTGGAACAGCTCGTATAAGCGTTCCACCACTTCATGTAGTATTGCTCTGGGCACCAACCATTTGCCATGTTTTACTAATTTTCCTGTGCTCTGTCACATTCCAGCATCAAGCTTTCCTTCCTCCAACTTTTTCGATGACACAACGCAATGCACCACCGCACGACACCACACAAAGCACACGAACGCGACACAACACAAACCATCATAACACAACACACCACAACACACCACGACGTAACATGGCGTGGTGCAGCACAACACACCACCAGGCAACACAACGCAACAAGGGCCCACATAACACAACGCGGCGCGACACGACAGAACACACCGGCACACAACACAACGCAACAAGGGGCCACATATCACAACATGACACAACACACAACACACAATGTACGATAACACGACACAACACAACACAACACGATACCAAACGACACAACACAACACAACACAACACAACACAACACAACACAACACAACACAACACAACACAACACAACACAACATCCCGGCCTTTTGCCTTTTGGTAACAGCGCCTTCGGCACAACACAACACAACACAACACAACAGAAAACACAACAACACGTCACGTCACATGACACCACGCCAGACAACATCACACAGGACGGACAAACATGACACAACATGTAACAACATAACAGGACACAACGCAACACAACACGACGCGACATGGCGCGACAACACACAACACAGCGCAAAACAACACCACATAACACACCGCAACGCAACACGACACAACACAATACGACACAACACCACGTACCCCAACACCACACAACGCGACACAACACGATGCCCCACAACGCAATGCGGCGCCACAGAACGCGACACAACACAACACACCACACCATGACACACTACAGCAAAATGCAACACGAATGTGACTGGCCACAACGCGGCGCTAGGCAACACGGCATGGCGCAACACAACGTCAAACACCCCCACATGACACCGCGTGACGCAACAAGACGCAACACACCACACAACAGCACCACAAATCACAGCACACCACACCAAACCGCACCATACAACGTGCCTCCTGTGCGGGACACAGCCCGAGACAACGCCCCACCTGTGGGCCTACCTCGGCTCAATCGCACGAGTGGGGGCCAGCCCGCCGGCGCCTCGCAGCGTGGCTCGACCAGAAGGTGGGGCCACGGGCGGCCCCAGTGCGTCACCAGCTGTGGGAACCGACTGTGCTGCAGCAGTGGGCGGCAGCCCTGCGGACCCCCTCCATGCAGCTGGCCCATCTGGAGTGTACAGGGGCCCACTCGCTGGGCACGGAGTTCCTCCGCCACGTCGTGGAGGAGTCCATACGGATCTGGTACGCCCACGCCAAGGCGCGTGCCACACTGCTGAAGGCCCGCCTGGGCCCGGGCAGCACGATGGCGTGGGCGTTGCAGCAGCTACGCCTGCACCGTCAAGCAGAAAAGGAAGGGATGCAGCGGGAGCTCCTGGAATAAGCGCAGTCGCCAGAGGCAAACTCACCAGGTCTCCCCGACTCCCCCTCCCCCTGCCGAGGCCTACACACTTACGCACAGCGCGCACACAACACACACAGCCCAGCCCGTTTACCTGTACCCGTGGGTAGACATCCCGGCCTTTTGCCTTTCGGTAACAGCGCCTTCGGCACAACACCACACAACGCGACACACCACGATGCCCCACAACGCAATGCGGCGACACAGAATGCGACACAACACATCACACCACACCATGCATTGCAGGAGCTCCACTGCCCACTGCCCCCAGGCAGTGAGGCAGTGCATTGCAGGAGTTCCACTGCCCACTGCCCCAGGGCAGTGAGGCAGTGCATTGCAGGAGTTGCACTGCCCACTGCCCCCAAGAGGTGAGGCAGTGCATTGCAGGAGTTGCACTGCCCACTGCCCCCAGGCAGTGAGGCAGTGCATTGCAGGAGTTGCACTGTCTGCTGCCCCCAGGCAGTGAGGCAGTGCATTGCAGGAGTTGCACTGCCCACTGCCCCCAGGCAGTGAGGCAGTGCATTGCAGGAGTTGCACTGCCCACTGGCCCCAGGCGGTGGGGCAGTGCATTGCGGGAGTTGCACTGTCCGCTGCCCGCAGACAATGAGGTAGTGCATTGCAGGAGTTGCACTGCCCACTGCCCCCAGGCGGTGGGGCAGTGCATTGCGGGAGTTGCACTGTCCGCTGCCCCCAGACAATGAGGCAGTGCATTGCGGGAGTTCCACTGCCCACTGCCCCCAGGCATTGAGGCAGTGCATTGCAGGAGTTCCACTGCCCACTGCCCCCAGGCAGTGAGGCAGTGCATTGCAGGAGTTGCACTGTCCACTGCCCCCAGGCAGTGAGGCAGTGCATTGCAGGAGTTGCACTGCCCACTGCCCCAAGGCAGTGGGGCAGTGCATTGCAGCAGGTCCACTGCCCACTGCCCTAGGGCAGGGAGGGTATGCATAGCAGGAGTTGCGCTGCCCACTGCTCCCAGGCAGTGAGGCAGTGCATTGCAGGAGTTGCACTGTCTGCTGCCCCCAGGCAGTGAGGCAGTGCATTGCAGGAGATGCACTGCCCACTGCCCCCCGGCAGTGAGGCAGTGCATTGCAGGAGTTGCACTGCCCACTGCCCCCAGGCGGTGGGGCAGTGCATTGCAGGAGTTGCACTGTCCGCTGCCCCCAGACAGTGAGGCAGTGCATTGCTGGAGTTCCACTGCCAACTGCCCCCAGGCAGTGAGGCAGTGCATTGCAGGAGTTCCACTGCCCACTGCCCCGAGGCAGTGAGGCAGTGCATTGCAGGAGTTGCACTGTCCACTGGTCCCAGGCAGTGAGGCAGTGCATTGCAGGAGTTGAGTTGCACTGCCCACTGCCCCCAGGCAGTGGGGCAGTGCATTGCAGCAGGTCCACTGCTCACTGCCCTAGGGCAGTGAGGAGTCGCGCTGCCCACTGCCCCCAGGCAGTGAGGCAGTGCGTTGCGGGAGTGTCACTGCCCACTGCCCCCAGGCAGTAAGGCAGTGCATTGCAGGAGTTGCACTGCCCACTGCCCCCGGGCAGTGAGGCAGTGCATTGCAGGAGTTCCACTACCCACTGCCCCAGGGCAGGGAGGGTATGCATAGCAGGAGTTGCGCTGCCTGACGCGTTCGTGTGGGGGGCCGGCCACGGGACGCTGCGGTGACACGCACAGGTGAGCAGGCAGGCAAGGCACTACGCTCACAAGGGCATCAATACGCCTGTGTCATGTGACAAAGCGTTTCAGAATCCTTGCCACTCTGCAAAGAGGGAACGAAAGTATGTACAACAACACATCAGGATATGTACACATGGGGTTAAGACTGGACTGGGGTAAGGGCATTACAGGACAATAGACACTCTATCCTAACTTGTGTCCCAATCCCAGGTCCGACCCTCTCAGTGGCTGGTGGGGGCGGGGGCTCAAACACAACCCATGCCCTGCTCAGTCCGGACCCTGAAACCCTGCCAATGGGAGAGGTGTCCCACCTAGCCACAGGCGAGTTCCTCGGAACCAAGGGGCTCCAAGGTCAACCGACAGTGGCTCCCTATGCTCCCTTAACGGCAGGTCCCAACTCCTCTCTGAGCCAGAGATACGGCCCCGCCATTATCCCTCAGGAGTTGGTAGCTGAAAGTGGGCTGTTTCAGCCCAAACTGAAATTAGCTTGAAAAACTCCAAAATTGACCCCTCGTCCGGACCCGCCAGAGGTAGGGACGAGGCAACTGACCCTATGCCCTTCGAGTACGAACTCCCTGGAGCCCTCACCCAACCTGGTTCCCTCTGAGGCCCCGGCATCAGGGCAACACGGATGAATCAAGTGGGGTCATGATGCCCAAAATCACCAAAATTGGCGTCATTCCCACGCGTGGCTTGCTCGGCCAAGGTAAGGCCAATGGCTCACAGGGTAGGAGGCAGGACCTAGGACTTATATCTGAGTGTACAACGTGGATTTAGGTCCGGGCTCCCTATGGGCTTAGAGAAATGGGGCCGCCAATTGACCACACGGA
This sequence comes from Eutreptiella sp. 'Long Island Sound 2002', assembly GCA_964036045.1. Classification (NCBI taxonomy): domain Eukaryota; phylum Euglenozoa; class Euglenophyceae; order Eutreptiales; family Eutreptiaceae; genus Eutreptiella; species Eutreptiella sp. 'Long Island Sound 2002'. The sequence goes on along the minus strand of OZ038383.1, from coordinate 68,738,821 downwards.
AGGGGGAAATTGGGGTCCCAAAATTGGGTCATTTTGGCTGCTTGAAATGAGCCAAAATTCGGTGTGCTCCCAATAGTATATCTCCACGCCGGCTTGGAGATCGGATCGGCCATTCCATACGCGATCCACCGGGAGTCCAATGAGGACTCCCATGATCTTGGCTCTCGACGATCTCCATGCCACTTGGCGTGGTGACGATCCCAATTGGGTCCACAAATGTCAAAATTGCAAAATTGCCCACACTCACTTTGGGCTAGCGCCTTAACGAAGGTGGCTCCGCTTCGCCCACGTGGTGTGTGGACCATGGGGACCATTACCCATAACACCCATGCCATATATGGTCCATTGGTCCATGCGTCCGGCGTGCACGAGGGTTAGAACATAGTGCACGGCGGGCAGCAAAAGTGGAAAATTGCTCAAAATGGCCAAAAATGCGCACACTCATGGTTGGGGCAAATGAGGTACATGCCCGACTTGGACCGGGGTGTGCCATAGGATTGGTATCAAGTCATATTGGTCCAACATATCTTTTGGGCGTCGCCCAACTCCTCCGATATTGGGAATGGCAGGGTCGCCAAGTGAGCCCATGATTTGGGATAGTCCCAAATCGCCAACATGGCGGCCAGGGTATGCCAAGCCTAAGAGGAGTTACTCGCCGGGTCTAAGATATGTTGGGCACCGAAGTATGTACCCTCATATCATACTTGGGTCATGATGTCAATTGAACGCAACGTTGAGATACACGGTCGCCACTTGACATCATGACGGGCCAAAAATGGCAAAATTGGCACAAGCACACACAAAGGTGCCTTGAAAGGTGCATAATTATATTATAATATCTTCGGCTTGGTTCGTGCAATCACTTAATCCTTCTACACAGAATGACTTGACACCATTGACCTTCGATCTCACATATGTGCTCCACTTGGGGCGCCTTGAAAGGTTACGAGCGCTACTTCCCAAGTGGGCACATGAAAATATGGAAAATTGTAAAACACACACCTTGCTCCCAACGCATCGCTTCGGGATCACCACACAAGCTTCTCTTCACGAAGGTTAGGCATGCAATTGACCGTAGGGAGTATGGAGAAGGGGCTTGCACAATATGAGGTCCATTGGCGGGTTCGGCTTGGAGCAATGGACCCGCCAAATGGGCACGCAACACAACACATGGCACATACCACATATTGCCCAAAAAGGTAGCTCCCACCACGATATGTCATGCCCCTCCAAGGGCATAACTTTGTGTCAATCGCTCATAGGAACTCAAGGAGAGTTCCTATGCCACACCAACACTTGCGCGCTACACTCGATAGTTATCTTAACGCACGCAATATCATGGCCAAAGAGTTATAACGCAAACTCTACCCAATTGACCATGATCCATTACACTAGCGCGCACGTGTGGAAACGCAAGGCATATAATGCTTCCTAAATTACGTCGGGAGTATTGTAAATACATCCCACGTTTCCTTATCGTGATTCCTCGCAAGCAACCCGAGATATGACCTTCACAAGTGGCCTCACGAATCAACTCTGTTTTGCCCATATCTTTAAGACAAATGGAGGGCAGGATAAAAGGGAAGTTGATTCGTGCATACGGAAGCACGTAGGTCCACTCGAAAGAGGTCAAATCAAGTGCGGGGATGTCGAAGTCGAAAATCCGATTTCGACATCCTGAAAAATTCGGATTAAGGTTGCGAGTATTAATTATGAAAATTGCGGAAGCATCCATGCAGTTCCTGGCGACTTTGGAGCCTTCGTGACGGATAGCGTTAAAATTTCCATTATAAACAGTTAAACTGGCGGTTACGGTAAAGTCGCGAACCAACCGCCAGCAGTCAAAACAGTGAGTATCGGAACGGAAGCGTAAAAATTGACGGAAACAATATGAAAATAAAACCCTGTTGATTCCTGATATTCTGATACACAAATCTCCGCTGGCGGTGCATCGGTTGCCGATGCGGAGCTTCACGGCACGGAACACGCCGTGCATGGGGTTAGTGGACCGGAGACCGGTTGTATGCCGTAACCTGGCCATGGGGTTCTGGGTACCGCTTCACCCCCCTCCTTAGAGCAAACCCTGGGGGGGCTCGATAACACCCACGCATGGCAGCGGGTACCCAGGACCACTCCCTGAAAGGGGGGGGGGGTGTCACACCCTCACCTCAGTAAGTCACAGTAAGATAGGTATCCCACAGTGGGATAGGTATGCTGCTGTAACAGCTCGTAGCACATGTATAGTATCAAGTATCAAGTCCCGGGTCCTGGCGGCGATTGTTCGGCATCCAAAGGACCCGTTAACCCATACCAGGCGCACCGGGTGCCGGCTGCTACGGTCACCACCACAGTGGCAGTGGCATACACGGCCAACATAGGCGTCACACGACGGCCGAGGTGGCCCCACAAGTCGAGAGCGACCACAAAGATCCATCAGGCTACCCCAAGCTTCCCAAGGCCCGCCGACTGGGGAGAGTCCCCACGGGTCCTTCCTCGGGCGCACCATGTCCATATCCATACGACGCGAGTCCAGAGTGCCATAGTCGAACTCCTTACGAACCCCAAATCGTAAGGGAACTCCTCCTGAAGGGATCGGGCATCAAGGCCGTCTTTTCCCTCGCCCTACTGCCACGAAGGCCATACATGAGGGAGTCCTCATGCAGTGTGGGCGGAGGCGTCGACTCCTCAAACCACCAGTTTCCCAGGCAGACTGACCGAGGTCAGGAGCACCGGAGGCCGCCATCCGAATGCAAGTGCGTCTGCGAATCGGTAGGCTCACACTGGGACTGACAGTGGCGGAGCGCTGGGAGTGTAGTCAGGCAACTGGGCTTCCCGCCTGGCGCCATCAGGATCTCCACATACACAGCGAATAGGGCAACACGGTATCACGAGCACTCAAACAGTAGAATCTGTAATCAAGTACTGGTCCAGGCTGGACCAGGCTGTAGGAACATGTACACGGCGACTCAAGGCGCCTCTGTATCCCGATTCGTGGTGAAAAACAGTCCATCCCTCAGCGATGGGCTGGTGACACTTAACATACAGATGCACATATCCTGGAGGGCAGAAAAACAAGCAATAATCAGGTAAATAGGCGTGTAAACACACTCTGGACAGAGTGCCAAACCACGCCACGGTCAGGATAAGGCAAATGCAGGAGGATGGACAGGACAACGCCTGATTTCAGGCGATATATAGTCAGCTGACACACGTTGACTGGTCTGGGTTCCGCAAGGGCCATGGAACCAGACCACACACCAAAAATCGCAATGCCGATGACAGCGGCATCCGTTGCGCAACGTCGTATGGGCTTCAAGGCCCCAAGAGCTCAGAAGAATGAAGGTCAGTCGCCCTACCTGGTTTCCCAAGGATTCAGCAGGGGGGTGAGTGACGAACAGAAGAAGAGAGGGGCCATCCTCCTCTGGATTCAGCAGGGGGGGGTATATGGCCACTTCATCACCGAAAGATGGAAGAGAGCAAGCAAGTAAGGGACGATTCGTCGGCCTCACAAGCGCTCAAAACGCATCAGGGGAGAGCTCAGGGCGCTGATCAGGCACCCCTGGCTGCAATCGCCCGGGTGAGTGCTGCCAAGTCCGAAACGTGGATCTTGGTCTTGTGCTTGCGGATGTACTCCATGAAGGGAGTATTGACCCGCGGCACGAACGAGGAGACGGGTTCCCAGGTGTCGTGGGACGGCCCATAGCCTCGCCAACGAACCTTGAACTCCAGACCTCCGGGTGCCGAGGCCTTCGGACGCTGAGCCAGGATCTTCTCGACAGTATAGTCGTCCTGCTCAGCATAGTCGTCGTCCGAATCGGCCTCATGCTTGGCGTAGTCCAGGGACACATGTCGGCCACGGAGGTCGGGTTCCCGCACACGGAGTTGACTCTCGTGGCGCTCCCGGAACTGTCCGTGACCCACCTTGATGCGGTAGGTGTCCTCACCAATCCTGCGGACCACCTCGCCGGGTGTGAACCAGGTCTTGGTGCGGTGGGTGCCCATGGGGCGGGGTCTGATCACCCACACCGGGTCTCCCACCCTGAACTTCTGCGCTGTCGAGCTCGGGGCGGACTTCTGACGCTCAGCATGCTCTTTCTCCAGCTGCTGGCGGATGTCCCGCGCCGTTTGCTCCTGCCGCGCGAAGAACTCCTTGGCATCCATAGCCATGCCATCACCAGACAAGGGAAGTCCCCTGCCCAGGGGGTCCCTGCCAAACAGAATCTGGTGAGGGGACAAACCGCCCGGAGTGGGGGTGTCATGATGGGCCTTCAGAGCAGACCACATCTCCTCGAACCAGTTCCGCCGTGGACTGGTGATGTGGATCTTGCGCAGCTTCTCGAACAGCTGCCGTCCAGCCACTTCAGCACGGCCGTTAGACCGGCTGAGATAGGCGACGCTCTTGGCATGACGTATCCCCATGAGGGAACACATAGCCTTGAACCAGCCACCAGTAAACTGGGGCCCTCGGTCACTGCAAATGGTGCGGGGGATGTCAAAGACGGTCAGCCAATGACGAATCATCATGACTGCCACTTCCTTGGCAAGCAACCCCTTTTTGCGTGCCGGAACGGCTACAACGTAGCCGCTGTGGCGGTCCACACAGAGAACCACACAGTCAAAGGTCTCCTCGCCAATGTGCACTTCGGGCATGGAGAAGACGTCCATGGCCACGCTCTCCATGGGCTGGTCAGGAACCGGGGTCCATTGGGGTTCCCCCTTGACGTTCCGGTTATCGGGATTGCAGGCCTGACAGACCGAGCAACCCTTCCTGACCTTCTTGATGGCGGTGTAGAGAACGATATGGTCGATCTCGAACCGACGCTGCATGTCAAGGGCTTGCTTCTTGACCCCTGGGTGCAGCATGTGGTGGTGCCAAGCTTCACAAAGCTCGAGCACCCGGGACTCCGGGACTAGCAGCTTACCATTGTAAGTGCGGCTAGCCCCATCTGCTCTGATTTTCAGACATTCTGCCCAGATTGGCTACATTTTGGTCATTTTCTTTGCTTCGGCGGATTCGCCGCCTCGCAGCTCAGTCACAGGATATTTCCTATATATTTCTGATATGCCAGATTTGATTCCGCGGTCCATTTCCCGTAAATCCGCCGCATTCCGCTATTTTAGCTGGAATCGCCATTTGCCGTTGACGCGCGCTCGCGGGCCAGATCGGCCAGACAATTTTACATAAATGGATTATTTAAATTCATTCGGACAGTTTTGGACACTCAGATGTATTTAGAATAATTCCCCTCAATTTTCTTCATAGACTGGGATTTTCTGCCGGACCACAATCAGCATGGACCTTGCTTCTGTTGTCGCTGCTCTCGCCTCCGTTGGTGTCCGAGTGTCCGGTTCTACCCCCAATAACAACATCCAGGGAGACTCCTCGCGTGCCTGCCCCACTGGTCTTGCCGGCCCCGAGCCCTCCGGCACCCACAACGACCCAGGGCAGCACTTTCATGGTAGCAGAGGCTACCTGAATGTTGTTCCTTTGGTGTCCCAACCACAGCTAGCCCCTCAGTACGGCCCCGTAGACTCCGCAACCTCCGGAGACGTAACGATTACGCTGCCGTGGTGCTGTGCGAACGAGGCCTTGAGAGGAATGCCTTGCGCAAGCCCAAATTGCCCAAGAAGGACACAAATCAGCAGCTGTGGAGGCCCAGATTACAATCAAGATCCCAGTCGAAATTGGCCATCAAGCAGCTGGAATCTCCCAGCTTACGCTAATGGCAACGCTCCGGTGGAGCTTACGGACTTGGCAGGTACCAATACTCCCTACCAATGTCCACATTTTGAGACCATCGATGCCGACATTGACGACATTGAGATGGGTGGTCCAGGTGAGGTACCTACCTATAATCGACCAGCCTCATGGGCACAATGGGACAACCATTTGTCTTCGGAAGTGACCCGTAACCTTGAGGCGCTTGAGGCCCTGTGTCTATTAGCCACGTCTAAGCTGATAGGACAAGAAAGAATCGCCTCTGATTTTTCATTTGAATATTTTTTCCTCCTTCAAGAAGAAATTAATACCAGGATGTGGTGGTGTTCTCAAGAAGATGAATCTTTTGCCATTTTCTTGCAGATCTGGGAGGCAAGCCCCTTCCCGAAGGAGAAGACCCAGGCACCGGTTGCCGGGCCCTCCACCCCTCATCCCTCTGTTTCCATCCGCGACGATCTAGCCGCCGCGGTTGAGGAAGGAATTTTAGAGGCAGCTAGGCAGGCAAGCCTGGAAATTAGGACTGAAGGAGCTCCCCAAGTGGACTCCTGGCTGCGAACCACTGAGATTAGCGGTCCGACAGCCTGCTCAGGTCCTTCAGGACACGGTATGTACTGTCCTGCCGACTGCTCTTGCAGATCTCAGCGAGACTCTGAGCTCCAATTGCTCAAAGATCAAATGCAACTCATCATTCAGACGCTGGGAATTAAAGATCTTTTCAAGACCCACATGAGGTCTGAGGGCGCATCATCGGTGGATCAGACAACAGAACCGTCGGAGGAGGCGACAAAAACTTTTTCGATTGCTCCTTCGGTGGACTCTAAGACCACCGATGCACGGATCAGCAGGACTAAGCTAAAGGAAAGGGTTACAATCTCTCGATCACAGAGTAGATCGGCGAAGGCTAGGACTGAGGTTCAGAATGCCAAAAGAAATGCCTCCCGTACTACCCTTCCTGCTGTTGATTCCAATGCAATTGCCCAGATGTTGCTCGCCCAGACCCTCGCCGGAGCTGGTGTGGCTAATGATGCCGCCAAGGTGTCTGCCATTACGGCCGGTGTTGGGCTGGATTCACTCCTAAATCCTACTTCATTGCGACTTCGTCAGGTTGCCAAGCAACCGAAGTATAATGGAAACCCCAGACGTTGGCCTCAGTTCCAACGGGAATTTAAACTGTGGGTTAAGACTCAAAAGCTCCAGGATGATCAGTTTCTGATGGCCCTCCTGGACTGCCTTGAGGGAGCGCCGGCCAACACTTGGCTCAGAACCTGGAGTGATCGTGAAGATTCAAGTTCCCCCCTTACCTTTGATGAGGTGTGGGAACAGTTGGAGGTACGTGGATCTCGACTGCCAGAGGACCATTACCACCAGATGTTGAAGAATTTTCCTTCGTTCTCTCGATTAATCTTGCATGAGGTGCAGGACAAGAGACAGCGCTTCTGGAATCTCGTAGAAGAATCTGAACATTCAGGCGAAAAATTTTCTAGTGCCAAGCTGAAAAATCTGATTTTTGACAAGATCCCCTCAGAAACCGCCGCCACCCTTCGGAATCGACAGTCCGAAGAAAAGGTCAAGACCTGGTGGGCGGAGATCGATGGCTTTGACGCCTCGGCCAACCGGTTTACCGTCAGGGAGGCACTTCAAAAGTGTTCCCCCACGTCGTTTACCAAGGTGAAATTCACTGAAAACACGTGGAAAATCAAGTTTAATGAACACGAGGATCGGGACTTGTTCGTCCAAGTCCTCAACAGGGGAGTAAGCTTCCATGGAAATCGTCTGAAGGCCAGGAACTGGGTGTTTTCGTTTACTCCGCAGGAACTGTGGGAAGAGGTTGAGAGGCTCGCTGACGCCGCCAATCAAAATTTCCATGAGGGTCTTGGGGGAAACAGGAATACCCAGCAAAACACCCAAAATGGGGCCCAAAAGGGCAACAAAAAGGTGAATGACACCCGGAATGTTCAGGATCATTGTAGCATCTGCCTTCTGTTAGGTTCTACGAACCGAGCTAAGACGCATTCCACTGCTAATCACCGATGGTCTGCTTACGATCACAAGGTGATTGGTGAAAATGTCAGTAATCCTCAGAATTCAGACAGGAATGACAGACAGGTGCATGGTGCCAAGGGGGGAAAGGGTAATTCGACTCCCTCCGGTGGGAACAAAAATACTGGAGGCCCTGGCGGGTCCCAAGGCAAAGGGAATCGGACTCCATCCGGCTCCGGTGGACAGCCAAACGGCCAGACAAGCCCCAATGTCAACGCCGGAGGCGGAAATCGAAATCCAGGCCAAACCCCTCAATCCGGTACAAACAAAGGAAATGCTCCAGGATCACAGGGGAAAGGTAAGGGAAATCCTTCGGGAACCCCCTTCTCTGGTAAGGGCAGAGGGCGTGGCGACGGTGGTGGTCCATCATCCGGCGGCCGTGGCCGTGGACGAGGAAAGGGCAACCATCGTGTGGATCAGGTCTCAGGTGCAGACCAGGTGTCTGATGCGGATCGAGATTACGTCGAAAATGCTCTGAATCCAGCGGATGATCCGCTCCAAGATGAATGGATCGACGAAACAGGCTGTGTTCACAATGTTAACGCAGCCGCTGGAGGTCAGAACGCCTAGGGGAGCCACGAAAATCGCCCTTCCCCAGGCGATTTCAGGCATGATCCCCAAATTCCTGATCGACCATTACTTGATGTAGGGTCGCTTGTCTCCTCTCCCCTGGATCCGGCAGCGGATCCTTCTGTTGTAGTGGACGAGGTTGGTGTACAGTCCAAGCACAGGGCTCGTCAGTTTGTCACAAAGCTGTGGGTCTCTGATTGCAAGGGAAATTTCCACCTCGCCACTTGTTTGTGTGATAATGGATCAGAGGTAGATCTCCAATCCAATGCATTCTTACCCGACGACTGCGTGTTTGAGTCGCCTCATCCTGTTACCCTCGAGGGAGTTTCTGGACATTCTCTCGCAGGTGGGCAACGCGGTTGTTATATATCAACCCATTTGGTCGCTCAAGACCTTTGGGAAGAGCAAAATGTGGAAGAAGTTGTCCTTAAGGATGACTACTTCTACCGTGCTGACATAAAGTATGACCTTTATTTGGGCCATCCTTGGCTTCGTAAGAACAGGGTAGCGCCCGTAGGTCATCGTCGTTGTTTTTTGCTGGAGTCAGGTCCTTTGGAGCGTCCTGAATTTCGTTTTTTGCACGCAGGGTTTAAAAGTGCAGAAGAATTTTTGAAGCAAAAAGTGACACCAAAATTTGGTGAAGATATCACCATTGCTGAGGTGAATGGGAGTGCCGATTACTCCCAAGAGTTAGATTGTCTTCGTAGGGACTCCCAGCCACGACGCCCTTCGCGCTGGCACTCTTCATCCTACAGAGTTGTCGACAAATGGCGCGATGCAATTTGTGAATACTTTCATGAACATCATTCCTTTTGGCCACAGTATGATGCCTTTGCTAACCGTATGAACAAGCGCTTTGACAAGCACTTCAGCGACGCTTGGACCCACAAATGGGACAAGAAGTTGTGGATTAATCCTCCGTTTCACTTAATCCAGCAGGTCATCCATAAAATCAAGCAAGATAAAACCCAGGCAATTTTGGTTGTGCCCTTGTGGGACGACAAGCCTTGGTTTCAGGAATTACAAGACATTTCTGTTGATTACATCGAACTTCCCAGGAAGATTAAGCTGTATGCCAGGGACGACACAGGTCCCCTGCCACAGCGGTCCTGGAGTTCGCTTGCATTCCTGGTGGATGGAAAGCTTTCTGACTCTAATTCTGCTGATTCTAGTACAGATTCCTGTGTTGGGTCTGAATCTGAGGTTGAGCGTGGTACTGATGATGAATCTATTTTTTCTGATTTTTGTCCGTCAGATACCCAAGGTGATTCAACGTCCAATGGATCCGCCTCGTCTCCCTCTTCCCCAATACGGTCGACATCGAAAAGAATCTTCAGTGCACGGGCGAGGAAAAATCTCCAATCGCGCCGCAAATTCAGAGTTTTTTATGAAAAACCCCCTGTGGAAGCTTTCATGGATCCTTTCGAGGAGCTGGATCACGAGGAAAATCTCTGGGATTTCGACACAAGACCCACCTATCTTCAAGAGGCGGTTGATACGGACCTGTTTAGGGACATCCGTAAGAAGATTCTTCCTGCCAAAGCCGAAGAAGTCGCCAAAGTTTTTTCGACAGTAATTCCTGGCGATCAGGTGGACACTGAATTGTGTTCCAAGTCAAGAGAAAAGATTTTTGAGGAACGGAAGGACACAACCCTTTCAGGAAAGTTGATCAAAGATCCCCCTGTCCGTGGACAGTTCGGTGAAGCCTTCATCGAGCTTCGTGAAGGGTACAAGGCGAAAAAACAGCGCCCTTATGAAAATCATGGACACAAACATGAGATCCTCAGAAAAATCATCGAGAGAAATCTCAGGGAATTTGGTTGGCTTGAGGGTTGTATGACCAGCGAATGGTGTTGTTCACCCTTTACAGTCCCGAAGCCACCGCCTGCAGACCAGAACACCATTGATGGTTGGCGAATGGTTGTTGATTTTCGCAATCTCAACGCCGAAACAAAGGCGGATTCACACCCCCTGCCCCTCATTGAGGAGGAAATCGCCAAGAGGGCAAGAGGTCGTTTGTTCTCTGTGTTGGAGCTCCGTCACGGCTTTCACCAAATGCCGTTGAGGAAGGACAGCAGACCTCTTACCTGTATGTGCACGCCATGTGGCCCAGTCCAATGGACCGTCATGCCCATGGGATTGAAGAACGCCCCCTCATTTTTTCAAAGAATGATGGAGGATGTGCTGTTCACAACCCATCCTGAGCTTCGTGCCTTCGTGAGTGTGTACATAGATGACATAATCATCGCGACGGAAGGGGAGGGACTGACCGAAGCCGAGCTGGTGGCCCTACATGAGAAGCAGCTGAACCAAGTTTTGGACATTCTTGACGCCAATCAGCTGATTTGTGGGCCAAAGAAGGGAAAATTATTTTTAAAATCAGTCGAATTTTGTGGTTCTCTCCTAGAGAATGGCACTCGACGACCCAGTCCAGGGAAGCTCGTCGCTATTCAGAAGTGGAAGCGCCCTGAGACGATCACGGAGTTGAGAGGATTCCTGGGTTGTTGCAATTTTTACCACACTTTTGTGCCGAATTATGCCAAATTTGCTGCCCCCCTGACTGAATCATTGAAGGTAGGGAGAGATGCGGGCAAGGCAGGTTCAAAGGTTCGTGTCAAGTGGACTGACGAGTGCGAGGAGGCCTTCCATCACTTGAAGGCAGCCCTCTGCGAAGTCGCCACGTTGCATGTGCCCCAATTTGACAGACCCTTCTACATTAGAACCGACGCATCTAGGTACGCGATCGGAGCTGTCCTTGAACAGGTTGATGAAGCCACCGGCGATCATTACCCTCTTGCATTTTGGTCACGGAAGCTAGCCCCACGCCAAATGCAATGGTCGCCGCGTGAGCAAGAGACTTACGCCATCATCTGTGCTTTAAAAAAGTACCAATCGTGGGTTGGCACCAATCGAGTCGAGGTCCTGACGGATCATCGATCTCTGGAGTATTGGGCCACTGAACACATTGATACTGTCGCGAGCCCAGCTGGTCGACGGGCCAGATGGCACGAATTTCTCTCTCTGTTTGACCTCCATGTGTCGTATCGGCCTGGAAAACACAACACGGTAGCGGATGCTCTGAGCCGATGGGCTTACCCCGCCTCAGAGGGGCTGCAAAGTACCAACATCCATGGTACGGAGCAGGACCGCCATGTAATCATCGAATGGGATCAGGAAGAAAAGAAACTCATTCGACGTGCATGCATACAGTGCGCTGTTAAACAGCACGCATTGCCGTGTCACGACATCACGGCCATCACAGATCCGGCGCATGCTCACGAGATCTGCACCAAAACGTTGAAAGTCGTGGAAAAAGTCACCGATCCCTCCTCAGGGAGTGTGAAACGGTTTGAATACACCCGACGAGTAAACCAATTTCGGTTGATCCAAGGCATTAAGCGTCGAGATCCGGCCAAAACTCCACCCCTGCCTAAAGATTCCCTGATAATCCGTGACTGGACGTCCGATTACCTGCAGGATCCCATGTTTAAAGAGGTCTTTGGAAATCTCCAATCCAAAGATGCTCACAAGGATGGGATTTTTGCAGAGTACTCGTTGGATGGGGGGAAGCTGTGGATGGAGGGTAAATTGTGTGTGCCAGACGCCCTAGCCCCCCGAGTGTTAAACTGGTGGCACAAATGGGAGTCCCCCCATGCACATGGCCGTCGACTGTGGTCGATGATTAAGCATAGGTTGTTTGGATCGAGGCTCTACACTCATTGCATGAAAGTAGCAGCCGGATGTGCCCAATGTGCTGTCTCGACGCCCCCCAGCGCGAAGAAGCACGGCCATCTGAGGCCTCATCCTATTCCGGAGCGTCTCTTCAACAGAGTCACGAGTGATTTTTTCTATCTCGGTGAGCTCGATGACGAAGAGTGCCATTGGACTAACAAAAAAGTCAATGGTGTGCTCCTCATTCAGTGCCGTCATTCCGGCTACATTCAAGTGTTGCCTTGCAACATTGAGTCGATGACTGGCAAGGCTGCCGCCAAGTGGTGCGCGCAGACCTGGATGGGAGGTTGGGACGTCCCATCCGAGGTGGTGACGGATTCAGGCAAAGAGTACACCTCCGAATGGTGGAGAGAATTGTGTGCTCGCCTTGGAATCCACCACCTCCGATGTGAAATCCACTCGCATCGAGCGCTGCCTGGCGAAAGAGCCGGCCGCTCTATAATTAATATGCTTCGTAAGGAGCTCGCGAGTGAAAAGGATTTCCATTGGATGGAAGTTCTCTTCGCATTGCTTCGCCGTTACCACAACACGCCTTTGTATCATGGCCTTTCTCCAAATGAAATTGTCTTTGGACGAAAGAAGTGTTGGTGGAACATGCCGTTGAATAATCCTCGCCCCTGTAAGGATGCTTCGCTGTTTTGGGACGAAGTCCAACGAGCAGATAAATCTGTGTCGAAATTAATCGAGAAGCATCAAGCTGACTGGCTTTGGGTTCACAATCAAGGTCGAAAAAACCCCCACAATTTTGAAGTCGATGATCGAGTTTGGCTTCGAAAATCCGAAACCACCCTGGACGGAGATGACAAGCTTCTTCCCTTGTGGGAGGGGCCATTTGCTGTTACAGCACGTCTTGGTGAGAACAGGTGGAGGATTCGTGTGGATGTCAGCAGAGAAATTGACGTTTCGGGCGATCGCCTCAAGAGAGAGATCCCCTCCCCCAAGGATCGAGTTAAACCCCTTTTTTGGACTGCAAAACACTTGTCCGATCGGGTAATCGAAGGGGGAAAGTACGAACTCAAGAGGATTGTTGAAGCAAGACGTGACGCCAAGGGCGAATGGGAATTTCTGTGTGAGTGGAGGGGCTTTGATTCCAGTCACAACAACTGGGAACCAGCCCAACCTTTTGTCCATGGGTACACCAAGGGGTTCATTGACTTCCTCAAGAAGCACCCCGAAATTGGAGTACTCTTGACAGATTGTTTGTCGAAACCAGACAGACAAGTGGAGAGCGACGGAAAACGACCTGTGGTGAATCGAGATCCAGCCTTTTACGGCCCTCAGCAGCCACATTCCAGGGCTGATCCGTCGATCCCCCCTCCTGCGGTCAGGCCAGCCCAGGAGCCAAATGAGGACCAAGCCTCAAGTTCGGCCGCTGATCTGCAGCGCCCAAGCCGTACGAGGGCCAGGCCAGACAGGTTGGTGGTCACATGCATTCGTGCTTGGCCGAATTGAGGAAGCCATCCTACCACATTCTGCTCAATCCACTGTTCATTCTTTCTGTTTATGTCATGATGTGGAGAACTGCGGATGTTTGATAATTTGACGTCAATCAACTTTTCTTTCGTCTCCGTTAGGCAGACAAGGCGTAGATACGCTGACGGAGTGTGCTGCCGTGTTCAGAAAAAACCAAACTCAGGCTTAATTCAGGCAGATTCGGGGTAATCTTGTCTCTGTTGGTCTGTGCATCTTTGGAATTTGGCTACTCGTGCAGATGGAAGCAAATGTACATAATCAAAACGCTGGCCAGCGACATTCACCCCTACAGGTATCCCCTGTAGTACTGGCTGCACCAGAGGCGACGCCAGGAACTCAGATCTCACCTTCATTTGCTGTGATGCTGACGCCAAAGTCCAGATTCAGATCCAGGATCCTCAAATTTACCTTGAATTTCTCAGGTTTGTCCATCATTCTGCCACTGTTGTACGAAACCCAGACGTCAATTGTTCAGACAATCTTCATCTAGGAGCTCTAGGGACTTCTAACAGCCACTTCTCAAGTCCGTAAGCTTCGTTGTATTTTTGGCACACGCCAATGTGAGCTCAATTCGACCAGAAACTGTCGAGAATGGTGAATCCAAGTGTCTTGTGGGACTTCATCGAAAGATTGGCCTTGTCCAAGTCGATTGACACCACCGCCACTGTAAATTCGGTGTCTCTCAGTTATATACTGTCAGTAAAGCGCCTTCAGCGAACCTTCGGCGCGTTACATGCCAAGGATCCAGGGCCAGCATGTCCCATCATGATGCATCATCACATGATCCACATTTTGATAGAATCTGTTAGATGCTCGCGAACCAACGTGCCGGAAAGCACAATTGAGCTGAATAAACGACAATATATATTAACTTTAGTCTAAACGAAGGTGTTGGTGGTTTTAGTTGTACACATTCCGCTTCATTTCACCTTCATCTCAGGGAATTTACTCATGTTAGGACAATTTAGGTTGATTACCTTGTCATCTCCCCACATTCCTCGAAGATCTGTTTAGATCTAAGTGAACGGAAACACATCTCTACCTTCGGTGGTTCACTTAGGGTCTGTAGACTACATGTGTATTTGTTTAACCTCTCTGTGATTGCTTAATCCCCTCAATCTTTGCTCAAATTCATTCTCATTTTTGCTGAATCTTGTGATCATCCACCAGATGCGCCAAATCTGAGCCACATGCTGTACTTTTCAGGACGAGAAAAGCGGGATAACACGATGTAGAGTTCGGCGAGGACACCGTAGCGTGCCCGCGACAGCGAAACTGTGCCAGAGCGCTGAGATGTCACTCCAATTCTTGATCCCCCCACTCAATCCACCAATAATCTACCTCATTCTCAACCAATGCATGGTTTGGTATCGATTCTCGATACGTTTACATGCTTTTTAGCCCCTGACCTAATGTTTTACTGCACGGAGGACTGTTCGTCACTTCTCATTCTGTCTCATTTCAGGTTCATCCAGCCTGATTCAGTGCCAATTCAGCCCAAATCAGGTCAGATCAAGCAGATTTCGCCTCATCGAGGCTACATTTCTATGTTTTTCTGGGACTTACCCGCACTACGTTCTTCGTTGACGTAGCGACACACCCCAGTGTGTTTTTGGAGGGGGAGTGTAAGTGCGGCTAGCCCCATCTGCTCTGATTTTCAGACATTCTGCCCAGATTGGCTACATTTTGGTCATTTTCTTTGCTTCGGCGGATTTGCCGCCTCGCAGCTCAGTCACAGGATATTTCCTATATATTTCTGATATGCCGGATTTGATTCCGCGGTCCATTTCCCGTAAATCCGCCGCATTCCGCTATTTTAGCTGGAATCGCCATTTGCCGTTGACGCGCGCTCGCGGGCCAGATCGGCCAGACAATTTTACATAAATGGATTATTTAAATTCATTCGGACAGTTTTGGACACTCAGATGTATTTAGAATAATTCCCCTCAATTTTCTTCATAGACTGGGATTTTCTGCCGGACCACAATCAGCATGGACCTTGCTTCTGTTGTCGCTGCTCTCGCCTCCGTTGGTGTCCGAGTGTCCGGTTCTACCCCCAATAACAACATCCAGGGAGACTCCTCGCGTGCCTGCCCCACTGGTCTTGCCGGCCCCGAGCCCTCCGGCACCCACAACGACCCGGGGCAGCACTTTCAACCATTCCGGTAGAGCTTGCCATCTTCCTCGGTCAGCCCCTTTGGCCACTTCTGCCCGTCGTCAGGGTCGGTCACAGCCCTATACTCGGCCGCAAAGGCCTCAGACTTGGCGTAATCGTCGGTCCAGTCGTCCTGCTGGCAAGACTCTGGGAAGAGGTGCTTGTCGGACTCCACTCCCACAGGGGGTGCCGGACCGGGCCTTCCGCCTGCGGCACCCACAGGGGCGAGTACACTGACCGCTCTGCTCACCCTCGATGCGAGGGGGGCATCCGCAGCCATGACGACGAAGCATTTGGCACCCTCCTCCTCCATCAGGCGCTCCATCTCAATGATCCTCTTGGCTTCAGCGGTCTCAGCCTCATCGCCATGGGCAGAGATATCCTGCATGCCCTTGCTGGCGGGATAGGCCCACCTACTGAGACAGTCCGCCACGGTGTTATCCTTTCCAGGAATATATACCACCGTGAGGTCGAACTTGGCCAAGGTCTCATGCCATCTTGCCCGTCGGGAGGCGGGACCTGAGGGGGTGTCCACGTGCTCCTTGTGCCACGACTGCAGACTCTGATGGTCGGTGCAGACGGTGACGGGATGGAGGGCTATGTACCCAGCCCATTTCCTGAGAGCCATGACGATGGCATACGCCTCCTTTTCACGGGGCGTCCACGTCCGTCTCTGGCCTTCCGCCAGGACTCGGCTCCAGAAGGCCACGGGCACGTGCCTCCCGTCGTCAAGCACTTGCTCCAAGACAGCGCCAATGGCCCAGTCGGAAGCGTCGGTGCGCAGGACGAACCCTCGGTCGGGATCCACGAGGTGCAGACCCACTGCGGATAGCAGCGCCTGCTTCATCCCCTCAAAGGCACGGTCGGACTCTTCAGTCCAGACCAGAGCCTTCTTGGACCCCTTCTTGGTCTCCTCTCGGTTGCCCTTGAGCATGGTCGTCATGGGGGCTGCATACTCGGCATACATCTTGATATACCCCGAGTAGTAGTTCCAGAACCCCAGATACGCCCGTAGCTCAGAGACCGTCTTGGGCTTTTCCCAGTGCTCAATCGCAGCCACCTTGCCAGGTATGGGCTTTCGCTGCCCGTTCCCGACTACGTGGCCAGCGAAGACCACCTCGCTTACCGCAATGGTGGCCTTGTCACTGCTGCCCGTGAGCTTGTGCCGAACCAGAAGGTCCAGCACTCGAGTGACGTCCCTCTCGTGTGCCTCCAGGAGCTCCTCGTAGCTCATGCTGGGGTCACCGGACGCGATGATCACGTCGTCCACGAAGGGGTCCGCACAGTCACGCACCGGCTCAAGCAGGTTCTCCAGCATCCGCTGAAAAGCCGCATTGCCGTTGGTAACGCCCATGGGCATCACCTTCCACTGGAGAGGTCCAAGTGGGGTGCTCTTGGCTGTGCAGGCACGGGACTCCTCGGCGAGAGGCATCTGATGATAACCATGTTTCAGGTCAATCACCGTGAAGATCCTCCGCCGGTGTTGTTTTTGCAGCATATCCTCAATGAGGGGCAGCGTATAGCTGTCGTGCTGCGTTTGGGCGTTCAGGCCGCGGTAGTCGACCACGAGCCGCCACTCACCGGCAACCTTCTTGGGGACGACGAAGCAGGGAGAGGCCCACTCGGAGTGGCACGGCTCAAGCCAGCCTCTCTGGATGAAGTCACGGAGGATCTTCTCCATGGCCTCTTTCCTCTCGCCCCTCAGGGCAAACTCCCGGTGTCGATACACACGGGGGTCCTGCTTCAGTTGTATCTTGGCCTCGCCATACGGTCCACGCACCGGTGGGGGGAACACAGGTTTTCCGCTGAAGAAGGTCTCGCCATACTTCTGCTTCAGCCTGGCCCTCAACGCCTGGATCTTGGGGCAGTCATCGGACTCCGCCTTGGCTTTTCCGGGCACTTGAACCACGGAGCTTACTTGAGGGGTAGCTACTCCGCTCGCTTACGGCTCAGGTGGTCTTCCCAGGTGGCCCAAAGGGCCATCTCTGGTCTTGCCTCGGAACAGATCGCCGTAGGTGGGTGGGTTACCGCCAGGCGGCTCGTCTTGGCTGGACATGTGATCCAGCACCCTCTGTACGAAGGTGTCCCCGTCATAGGAACCAGAGACGATTGAGTCCACTTCCCACCAGGCTTTGTCCTGGCCTTTGCCCTCACGCTGGTTTCCCCAGTCGTGAAAGGGCTGATCCATATACCCCTGAACCAGATCCCACTCCTCTTCAGTGAGGGGGTCTTCGGAGTCCGATTCTTCGATGTCAACAGGGGGAACCGCAAAGCATTGCCTCCAAGGCTCTGCTATGATGCGGTTGACACACACGAAGTCCGTGGTATCGGCCTGATCAAGGCCCCCATCCACATAGTGGAATTCCGTTGGCCATCTCTGGGGCGGCATGGGCTGTCCCTTAGCGTCCTGATAGACACTCTCTCCAGCCGGTAGGACGACCTTGTTTAAGGTCATGTTGGTCAATGAGGCTACCCAATGTCGGGTACTTTCCTCCTCGGTGCATCCCATAGGAACAACCACCACTGCCTTGGAGCGGTCCTTGCGAATCTTCGCTATCGCTCTTGGAATGTCCCAACGGGGGCAATGGATCGACATCAGTCCCTGATGCGGACCCCAGTGCTTCTTCCATGCGGAGTCTCGGGCGCTCCAGTACTTCTCACACACCCGCAGATGGGCGGAGGTTCCTGAAGAGAACGCATCCAGGGCCAGATCCGACGCTCCCAGGTCCGCGACCACTCGGTTCGCCACTTCCGGCCTTACGCCGTACTCCTGGTTTGCTGGCCCAGTGGGCTCAGTGTCCAGCGCGGCCACTTCGAGCTGATTGCGTTCGGGGTGGATCCATTGGCATTCCACATGGTGCTCAGGTGACGAAAGCCACAAGAGCTGGTCGTCCTGGTACAGGGTCATGGAGGCCTGGGCCGGGAGGACGCCGGAGTCCGTCTCCATCATGAAGTCGTACCCGACGATCATGTCCCAGTCCATCTCGGCCTCGTAGAAGCTACCGTGCAGGAGGATTTCCTTGCCGAGGTCTGGGCGGCTCAGCTCACGATGGTTCACGAACTGCAGCCCAATGGCCGCTTCCTTCGTGCCTCCCACCATGTACTGGCCGTTCGCCACCTTCAGCCTGACAGGTTTCCGACTGTCGGTAAGACACTCTGGCGGAAGCAGGCCAGCCTTGACCAAGCTGACTTGAGCTCCCGTGTCGACCAACACGTCGAAAACCTTTTCCACTTCCCCGCATAAAGCACGGACCTTAAGATGCAACTGCCGCTCGCGACCGACACGGCGCACAGCGTGCAAACTCAGGATCTCCGGCCGTTCCAGAAGCTCCACAAGCGACTGGTGCAGGTCGTGGACAATGGGCTCAGGCTGCCCATCTGCAGCATCCAGCTGCGGTCCGGGTGATCCTCCGATACTCTCGGATAGATCCTGTAGTACATCAAACACGTTCTTGGTCGCGAAGGACGGACGGGTGCAAGGGTTCGTGCCTTCACTTGCCCTCACCCCGCCTCCGCGACTGGGCGCCGGACCGGGCCTTCCGCCCGCGGCAGTCCCCTTGTGCTTATCGACTCCCGACTGGGATGGATCGGCGCTTCCCACGTCACCATCCTGCGACCGCCCTAGCTGGGGCCCTTGGCTGCAGGGGCTCCGCTAGGGGGCGTCGGTTGTGGAAGAGGGGGTGTTCTCCTCGGCCTCAACGTCGTTGACGCCCTTCTTTCTTCCCCCTTTACCTCCTCCTTTACCCTTCTTGTCCTTGTCCTTGTTCTGGTCATTCTGGTTGTTCTCCTTGTTCTTGTTGTCCGACCTGGGGACCCAGTTCCGCTTGATCTCCTGGATCTCCTTGGCCAACTCGGTCCCCACCGACGACATCAGCTTGGCCAGCTCGTCCTTGTCGACCTCCATTTTGGCTTCCCGGATACCCGCGGGCGCACGCTTCTTCGACCCGTGCGCCTTCTTGTAAGCCTCCGTGTCGGCCTTGTGGACGGGGCATGTTCGGTGGTCATGGTTGAAGCCTTTCTTCCTCCCATAACACACGAAACAGCCCTGAGGGTGAGCTCGTATGAACTCCCCAAAGGACAGCGGAGGGTCGCCAATGCGGCGAGGATCCCTCTTCTCCTGCTTCCTCCAACCCTGCTGCAGGGGCTTCCAGTTTCCCGGCTTGCTCCCTGTGTTCAGGTTCTTGGCCACGAAGGCACAAACGGCCACTTCGGCGGGCTCATCGTCGTCGTCATCGTCGACGAGAGTCTCATCACCGCCGGCTCCCGCTGGGTCCATGGCAGATTCCCCGCCAGGTCCCTCGCCAACGTAGTTGACGTCGCGGTCGCCGGGCCTCAACCCGCGGGTGTGGTGGAGGTTTCGGTACTCCTTGAGTACTTCCTCGCCAACCCACTCCAGGATCTCGTCGCAGCTCATCCGCGCCGGGATGGGCTGCAGACGGATGGTCTGGCCGCTCAACTCACAATCGTCAAGGCGCCACATCGCGGTCTTCTCGCGATAGCCCGAGACGGTGATGAGAAGAGCGTTCCGCAGGGAGTGCCGTTTGACATCCCGGGCCACGTTCTTCTTCGCCCAAGACACAACGTTCGTATGATACTCCTTGGGGAGCATCATCTTGACCGTGTGGTTGGACTTGGCCCTCTTGGATTCCTCCTTGGTGACCCTCTTGATCCATGCTTCCGGCAGCATGGAGAGCAGGCGAGCCTGCTCGTCACCCTCGTTCCAATGCTCCACATTGCGGCGGAAGAGGGTGTATTTCCCTCGGAAGTCACGCCAGTCCCGTAGGCGGATCTCCCGTCCATCATGCTCAAGCTTGATGGACTTCCAGCGCTTGGCAGCCACCTGCGGAGCGTCCACCCGCTCCTGCTCGTGGAGCCACTTCTTGGCGTCCTTGAGGGTCTTGATTTTCCCCTCCTTGGTCGCCACGAAGTATAGCTCGCCGAGCACTTCCGGCAGGCGGTACCTGAACCGTTTGAAGACATATCTCTCCGCATCCGCGGGAGGTAGGTCTTCAGTGACGGTCAGCCCCCAATTGTCCAGCTTCTCCAAGAAGCGGTCGAGGTTGAGGGGGTTGCCATCGTACATGGGGGGCTTGATGTCCTTCAAGTCTTCCCACACGGCGGCGTCCGCGGCCTTAGAGACCATGAACGCCGGCCGCGAGGTCGACCGAGGTTCCCATCGGCCTCGCCCACGGACTCCCACGGCCGCCACGTCCATCTCCTCCATGGAGTCCCTGTGGCTACGCCGCGGTTCCTCCACGTACGCTGAACCAAAATGTTCACGCCGTACTGCATCCATGTACGCATCCTCATCACGGCGCCGGCGGCTGCGTTCAGCGGCCTCCCGTCGTACACCACGCGGCGGGCTGATGTCGAACTCCTCCAGGTCCAGGTCCAGGTCCAGGTCCTCACCTTCGCCGACATCCCACTCCACGTCTCCTCTGGGGACCTCATCCCTGAGTCCACCATAACGTCCTCCAGCCCTGGGGATTGGCACCGGGGCTGGTGGCGGGCGTCGGGGGCGTACAGGCGTCCGCGGTGGAGCACGGCGGTTGTGGTAGTCCGCGCTGAGCCACTCATCGCGCCATTCCTCACTGCCACTGCCGGGCGGCACGCGCTCGTTGCGGCGGCCCGCGCTGTGGTGAGAGGGGGCGGAGAGAGAGGGGGCACTGGCGCTGGGGCGACTCCTGGGGGCTCCGCCGGGGGCGTGGGGTCTGCCTGGACCTGGTCCGGGTCCCCAGCCGTCGTCCGACGAGCCAGACTCCAGGGGTGGGTGGTCGCTGCCGACGTTCCCACGGGCTTCCAGCGCGTCCAGCCTCTCCTGCAGGCCGCTGACGACGTTGGTCAGCGACTTGGTCTCGGCCCTGGCGATGTCCAGGTCCTTCTGCGCGCGCGCGGCGACCCCGGAGATGCGAGCCATCTCGACCTTGCCCGTGTCTACCTCGCACTCGAGGGCAAAGACCCTCCTGCGGAGGTAGACAATCCACCGCCAGGTGGAATCCGGGTCGCCGTTCCCTGGTGGGTCGTCGGGGTCCCCAGGGGGTCCTCCAGGAGGGCCTCCGCCGGGTCCGCCCGGTCCAGGGGGTCCTCCCCCGCCCGGTGGTCCACCTCCAGGGGGTCCACTTGGTGGGCGTCCTCCAGGGGGTCCTGATGGTCCTCCGCCAGGGGGTCCCGGTGGGTCTCCGCCCGGTCGCCTCGGTGGGTCCGAGGATGGGCGCTTCCTCGTGATGCCGAACTCCATGTCGTCATCCTCGTCCATGTCGCCCCACCTGGGCGTCTCGGTCACGGAGGACTCCGAGCTCCGGTAGGGAGGAGGGGGATCCTCATCCTCACCTTCCGGTTCCATGGGGACATCTCCGCCGCCTCCGCCCGTCGAAACCACCACTTGGCGATGTCGACGGCCTCGTTCATCCCCGTCACTGGCGGTGAAGAAGGGGTCACTGTCGTGGGGGTGCCCACCCGCTGGCCTCCGCGGCCTCTCGGGGGTCTTCCCCTTGCCCTTCCTCCGCCGACGGGCGGTGGTGCCACCGCTCCCACTGCTGCCCGTGTCGGCCTCATCCAGCGCCATCTTGGAGGAGGCGTCCCCTTCGAAAAGCTTTCGAAGGGTCTCCACTCGTGATGCTCCCGGGGGAGTCTCGCGGCGGAGTTTGGCCTCTGCCTCCTCCATTGCGGCGGCGGTGGCTGCGGCAGCTCGCGCCTCGGCTTCCTCCCGAGCACAAGCCGCCTCGGCTTCCCGGGCCTGCAGCAGCCGCGCCTTCTGCGCTTCCAACGCTGCCAGCTCCGCCTCCGTCTTGGCCTTCTCCTCAGCGACCTTCCGTCGCGCGGCCTCGATGGCTTCCTTCTTGGCGGCGTCCTCCTGGGCCTTAGCCGTCGCTTCGGCGTGGGCCCTTTCCTCCGCCTCCTTCTTTGCCCTCTCTTGGGCAAGCGCCTCTTCCAGCGCCTTCACCTCGGCCTCCTTGCAGGCAATGGCCTCCTGCGTCAGGCGGGCTCCCTCGTCGGCTGCCACCAACTCACCGTTGACCTGGGCAGTCGCTGCCCCATGGGCGGCCACGGCCGTGAGTCCGGCTGCAATGGCCGCCACGGTCTGGGCGTGGATGGCCATGCCATGCGCCCACTCCGCAGCCTCCTCCTGGGCGATGCCGGTGGCGCCCTCCACGGCAGCGCTGTACTGCCTGGCCCGTTGCCGGGCAACCCGACGGTTGCAGGGCACCCCACAGGCGCGCTCACATGCGCGCGCCACGTCCCTTTCGGGAGCGACGCTGCTGCTGGAGCTGGCCTGGTCGGCCGGCATCCTCCCGCGGTGGGCCGACTCCACGTCGCTGCTGGGGCCTGCTGGGGCCTGCCGGGCCCTCAGGAGCAGCGGACGGGACTTGCCCTGGGTCTGCTTGGCGACTTGGATGTAGTTGCCAAGGGTGGTGGAGCCGGGGTGGTGACCACCATTGGCCCGTGGGGGACTGGGGGCTGGGGTTCCGCCCTTGGCGCCTTGGGCGGCTTCGGCGGCCAGGGACTCCTGGTACTCCCGCCACTTCCGGTCCCTCTTCCTGTCCCCAGCGGACCGCTTCTCCGTCCCCGGAGACGCGCTGCTGCTGCCCTGCAGCCTGCGCTCGCTCCCCGGTTCCGGGAACTTCCTCTCGATCACGTCCCACAGGGAGACGTTGATCGAGGCGCCCGACGGGTAGGCGTTGGGGTCCTCGTCCTCCTCAATCCCGTCGGGGCGCAGCCCTTCGCCGGGCCTGTCCGGCCGGGTCCACGTCCTCCAGCGCTTGCGGCGGAAGCGGTACTCGTACCCTTCCGCCCGCAGCCACTCCTCCACTGCCCGCAGGCGATCCTCCCCCATATTCTCGCGGAGCTCGAAGCTCCCGGGCATGCCGCCTTCGCACTGGGGATTGCTGTAGCGGTACTGCTGGTCCCACAGCAATCCGCGCAGCAGGCGCGCCACATGGGGGTGGGGCTGCAGCCACCTCCGACCCGCTTCTTGCCAATTCACCATGGCAGCGGGGGCGTAGTTGATCTTGAGGTCCTTGACGTGCACTCGTTCAACTCAACGAACTGGTTGTGGTTGTTGAGGAGGGTGCTGTAGCACTGGATTGGGCGTGCGGCTGGTGCTGGTCAGCCGGTGGTTGTGGAGGTGGTTGACGCGGCCTTGCTGGTCGGCCGATGGGACTCCGGGTCGGCCGATGGGGCTGATGCAGGAGTCCTGGTCTGTGCACCTCTTTCACGGCTGCTGCGCGGTCAGGGCGAAGCTCTGGACGGCGCTGCTGGCTCCGTGACGAACTCGGCTCTGTCGCTGAGTGGCGCTGCGAGCTGCTGCGCTGCGCTGCGAGACCCTGCGCTGCGCTGCGAGCTGCGAGCTGCGCCGCGCTGCTGCGACGCGCTGCTCGGGGTTGTTGGCCCCGAGTGGCACGCGAGGGCTGGGTAACCCCGCGGCGGTGAAACGCTTTTGACGCGTTCCCGTGGGGGGCCGGCCACGGGACGCTGCGGTGACACGCACAGGTGAGCAGGCAGGCAAGGCACTACGCTCACAAGGGCATCAATACGCCTGTGTCATGTGACAAAGCGTTTCAGAATCCTTGCCACTCTGCAAAGAGGGAACGAAAGTATGTACAACAACACATCAGGATATGTACACATGGGGTTAAGACTGGACTGGGGTAAGGGCATTACAGGACAATAGACACTCTATCCTAACTTGTGTCCCAATCCCAGGTCCGACCCTCTCAGTGGCTGGTGGGGGCGGGGGCTCAAACACAACCCATGCCCTGCTCAGTCCGGACCCTGAAACCCTGCCAATGGGAGAGGTGTCCCACCTAGCCACAGGCGAGTTCCTCGGAACCAAGGGGCTCCAAGGTCAACCGACAGTGGCTCCCTATGCTCCCTTAACGGCAGGTCCCAACTCCCCTCTGAGCCAGAGATACGGCCCCGCCATTATCCCTCAGGAGTTGGTAGCTGAAAGTGGGCTGTTTCAGCCCAAACTGAAATTAGCTTGAAAAACTCCAAAATTGACCCCTCGTCCGGACCCGCCAGAGGTAGGGACGAGGCAACTGACCCTATGCCCTTCGAGTACGAACTCCCTGGAGCCCTCACCCAACCTGGTTCCCTCTGAGGTCCCGGCATCAGGGCAACACGGATGAATCAAGTGGGGTCATGATGCCCAAAATCACCAAAATTGGCGTCATTCCCACGCGTGGCTCGCTCGGCCAAGGTAAGGCCAATGGCTCACAGGGTAGGAGGCAGGAACTAGAACTTACATCAGAGTGTACAACTTGGATTTGGGTCCGGGCTCCCTATGGGCTTAGAGAAATGGGGCCGCCAATTGACCACACGGAAGGGGGAAATTGGGGTCCCAAAATTGGGTCATTTTGGCTGCTTGAAATGAGCCAAAATTCGGTGTGCTCCCAATAGTATATCTCCACGCCGGCTTGGAGATCGGATCGGCCATTCCATACGCGATCCACCAGGAGTCCAATGAAGATTCCCATGCCCTTGGCTCTCAAAGATCTCCATGCCACTCGGCGTGGTGACGATCCCAATTGGGTCCACAAATGTCAAAATTGCAAAATTGCCCACACTCACTTTGGGCTAGCGCCTTAACGAAGGTGGCTCCGCTTCGCCCACGTGGTGTGTGGACCATGGGGACCATTACCCATAACACCCATGCCATATATGGTCCATTGGTCCATGCGTCCGGCGTGCACGAGGGTTAGAACATAGTGCACGGCGGGCAGCAAAAGTGGAAAATTGCTCAAAATGGCCAAAAATGCGCACACTCATGGTTGGGGCAAATGAGGTACATGCCCGACTTGGACCGGAGTGTGCCATAGGATTGGTATCAAGTCATATTGGTCCAACATATCTTTTGGGCGTCGCCCAACTCCTCCGATATTGGGAATGGCAGGGTCGCCAAGTGAGCCCATGATTTGGGATAGTCCCAAATCGCCAACATGGCGGCCACGGTATGCCAAGCCTAAGAGGAGTTACTCGCCGGGTCCAAGATATGTTGGGCACCGAAGT
Source organism: Eutreptiella sp. 'Long Island Sound 2002' (assembly GCA_964036045.1). Classification (NCBI taxonomy): domain Eukaryota; phylum Euglenozoa; class Euglenophyceae; order Eutreptiales; family Eutreptiaceae; genus Eutreptiella; species Eutreptiella sp. 'Long Island Sound 2002'. Next base: position 68,713,124 of record OZ038383.1, on the reverse strand, counting down.
ATGTACCCTCATATCATACTTGGGTCATGATGTCAATTGAACGCAACGTTGAGATACACGGTCGCCACTTGACATCATGACGGGCCAAAAATGGCAAAATTGGCACAAGCACACACAAAAGTGCCTTGAAAGGTGCATAATTATATTATAATATCTTCGGCTTGGTTCGTGCAATCACTTAATCCTTCTACACACAATGACTTGACACCATTGACCTTCGATCTCACATATGTGCTCCACTTGGGGCGCCTTGAAAGGTTACGAGCGCTACTTCCCAAGTGGGCACATGAAAATATGGAAAATTGTAAAACACACACCTTGCTCCCAACGCATCGCTTCGGGATCACCACACAAGCTTCCCTTCACGAAGGTAAGGCATGCAATTGACTGTAGGGAGTATGGAGAAGGGGCTTGCACAATATGAGGTCCATTGGCGGGTTCGGCTTGGAGCAATGGACCCGCCAAATGGGCACGCAACACAACACATGGCACATACCACATATTGCCCAAAAAGGTAGCTCCCACCACGATATGTCATGCCCCTCCAAGGGCATAACTTTGTGTCAATCGCTCATAGGAACTCAAGGAGAGTTCCTATGCCACACCAACACTTGCGCGCTACACTCGATAGTTATCTTAACGCACGCAATATCATGGCCAAAGAGTTATAACGCAAACTCTACCCAATTGACCATGATCCATTACACTAGCGCGCACGTGTGGAAACGCAAGGCATATAATGCTTCCTAAATTACGTCGGGAGTATTGTAAATACATCCCACGTTTCCTTATCGTGATTCCTCGCAAGCAACCCGAGATATGACCTTCACAAGTGGCCTCACGAATCAACTTTGTTTTGTCCATATCTTTAAGACAAATGGAGGGCAGGATAAAAGGGAAGTTGATTCGTGCATACGGAAGCACGTAGGTCCACTCGAAAGAGGTCAAATCAAGTGCGGGGATGTCGAAGTCGAAAATCCGATTTCGACATCCTGAAAAATTCGGATTAAGGTTGCGAGTATTAATTATGAAAATTGCGGAAGCATCCATGCAGTTCCTGGCGACTTCGGAGCCTTCGTGACGGATAGCGTTAAAATTTCCATTATAAACAGTTAAACTGGCGGTTACGGTAAAGTCGCGAACCAACCGCCAGCAGTCAAAACAGTGAGTATCGGAACGGAAGCGTAAAAATTGACGGAAACAATATGAAAATAAAACCCTGTTGATTCCTGATATTCTGATACACAAATCTCCGCTGGCGGTGCATCGGTTGCCGATGCGGGGCTTCACGGCACGGAACACGCCGTGCATGGGGTTAGTGGACCGGAGACCGGTTGTATGCCGTAACCTGGCCATGGGGTTCTGGGTACCGCTTCACCCCCCTCCTTAGAGCAAACCCTGGGGGGGCTCGATAACACCCACGCATGGCAGCGGGTACCCAGGACCACTCCCTGAAAGGGGGGGGGGGTGTCACACCCTCACCTCAGTAAGTCACAGTAAGATAGGTATCCCACAGTGGGATAGGTATGCTGCTGTAACAGCTCGTAGCACATGTATAGTATCAAGTATCAAGTCCCGGGTCCTGGCGGCGATTGTTCGGCATCCAAAGGACCCGTTAACCCATACCAGGCGCACCGGGTGCCGGCTGCTACGGTCACCACCACAGTGGCAGTGGCATACACGGCCAACATAGGCGTCACACGACGGCCGAGGTGGCCCCACAAGTCGAGAGCGACCACAAAGATCCATCAGGCTACCCCAAGCTTCCCAAGGCCCGCCGACTGGGGAGAGTCCCCACGGGTCCTTCCTCGGGCGCACCATGTCCATATCCATACGACGCGAGTCCAGAGTGCCATAGTCGAACTCCTTACGAACCCCAAATCGTAAGGGAACTCCTCCTGAAGGGATCGGGCATCAAGGCCGTCTTTTCCCTCGCCCTACTGCCACGAAGGCCATACATGAGGGAGTCCTCATGCAGTGTGGGCGGAGGCGTCGACTCCTCAAACCACCAGTTTCCCAGGCAGACTGACCGAGGTCAGGAGCACCGGAGGCCGCCATCCGAATGCAAGTGCGTCTGCGAATCGGTAGGCTCACACTGGGACTGACAGTGGCGGACCGCTGGGAGTGTAGTCAGGCAACTGGGCTTCCTGCCTGGCGCCATCAGGATCTCCACATACACAGCGAATAGGGCAACACGGTATCACGAGCACTCAAACAGTAGAATCTGTAATCAAGTACTGGTCCAGGCTGGACCAGGCTGTAGGAACATGTACACGGCGACTCAAGGCGCCTCTGTATCCCGATTCGTGGTGAAAAACAGTCCATCCCTCAGCGATGGGCTGGTGACACTTAACATACAGATGCACATATCCTGGAGGGCAGAAAAACAAGCAATAATCAGGTAAATAGGCGTGTAAACACACTCTGGACAGAGTGCCAAACCACACACACACAATATGAAAATAAAACCCTGTTGATTCCTGATATTCTGATACACAAATCTCCGCTGGCGGTGCATCGGTTGCCGATGCGGGGCTTCACGGCACGGAACACGCCGTGCATGGGGTTAGTGGACCGGAGACCGGTTGTATGCCGTAACCTGGCCATGGGGTTCTGGGTACCGCTTCATGCCCGCTGCCCCCAGGCAGTGAGGTAGTGCATTGCAGGAGTTGCACTGCCCACTGCCCCCAGGCAGTGAGGCAGTGGATTGCAGGAGTTCCACTGCCCACTGCCCCAGGGCAGTGGGGCAGTGCATTGCAGGAGTTGCGGTGTCCACGGCCCCGAGGCAGTGAGGCAGTGCATTGCAGGAGTTGCACTGCCCACTGCCCCAGGGCAATGAGGCAGTGTATTGCAGGGGTTGCATGGCCTACTGCCCCCAGGCAGTGAGGCAGTGCATTGCAGGAGTTGCACTGTCCACTGCCCCCAAGCAGTGGGGCAGTGCATTGCAGGAGTTCCACTGCCCACTGCCCCCAGGGCAGTGAGGCAGTGCATTGCTGGAGTTGCACTACCCACTGCCCCCAGGCAGTGAGGCAGTGCATTGCAGGAGTTGCACCACCCACTGCCCCCACGGCAGTGAGGCAGTGCATTGCAGGAGTTGCACTGTCAACTGCCCCAGGGCAGTGAGGCAGTGCATTGCAGGAGTTGCACTGCCCACTGCCCCAGGGCAGTGAGGCAGTGCATTGCAGGAGTTGCGCTGCCCACTGCCCCCAGGCAGTGAGGCAGGGCATTGAAGGAGTTGCACTGCCCACTGTCCCCAGGCAGTGAGGCAGTGCATTGCAGGAGTTGCACTGCCCACTGCCCCCAGGCAGTGAGGCAGTGCATTGCAGGAGTTGCACTGCCCACTGGCCCCAGGCGGTGAGGCAGTGTATTGCAGGAGTTGCACTGCCCACTGCCCCAGGGGAGTGAGGCAGTGCATTGCAGGAGTTGCACTGCCCACTGGCCCCAGGCGGTGAGGCAGTGTATTGCAGGAGTTGCACTGCCCACTGCCCCAGGGGAGTGAGGCAGTGCATTGCAGGAGTTGCACTGTCCACTGCCCCCAGGCAGTGAGGCAGTGCACTGCAGGAGTTGCACTGCCCACTGCCCCCAGGCAGTGAGGCAGTGCATTGCAGGAGTTGCACTGCCCACTGCCCCGGGGCAGTGAGGCAGTGCATTGCAGGAGTTGCACTGCCCACTGCCCCCAGGCAGTGAGGCAGTGCATTGCAGGAGTTGCACTGTCCACTGCCTCAGGGCAGTGAGGCAGTACATTGCAGGAGTTGCACTGTCCACTGCCCCCAGGGCAGTGAGGCAGTGCATTGCAGGAGTTGCACTGCCCACTGCGCCAGGGCAGTGAGGCAGTGCATTGCAGGAGTTGCACTGCCCACTGCCCCCAGGCAGTGAGGCAGTGCATTGCAGGAGTTCGACTGCCCACTGCCCCCAGGCAGTGAGGCAGTGCATTGCAGCAGTTGCACTGCCCGCTGCCCCAGGGCAATGAGGCAGTGCATTGCAGGAGTTGCACTGCCCACTGCCCCCAGGCAGTGAGGCAGTGCATTGCAGGAGTTGCACTGCCCACTGCCCCAGGGGAGTGAGGCAGTGCATTGCAGGAGTTGCACTGCCCACTGCCCCCAGGCAGTGAGGCACCGCATTGCAGGAGTTGCATGCCCACTGCCCCAGGGCAGTGAGGCAGTGCATTGCAGGAGTTGCACTGCCCACTGCCCCCAGGCAGTGAGGCAGTGCATTGCAGGAGTTGCACTGCCCACTGCCCCAAGGCAGTGAGGCAATGCATTGCAGGAGTTGCACTGCCCACTGCCCCAAGGCAGTGAGGCAGTGCATTGCAGAAATTGCACTGCCCACTGCCCCCAGGCAGTGAGGCAGGGCATTGCAGGAGTTGCACTATCCACTGCCCCCAGGCAGTGAGGCAGTGCATTGCAGGAGTTGCACTGCCCACTGCCCCCAGGCAGTGAGGCAGTGCATTGCAGGAGTTGCACTGCCCACTGCCCCAGGGCAGTGAGGCAGTGCATTGCAGGAGTTGCACTGCCCACTGCCGCCAGGCAGTGAGGCAGTGCATTGCAGGAGTTGCACTACCCACTGCCCCCAGGCAGTGAGGCAGTGCATTGCAGGAGTTGCGGTGTCCACTGCCCCCAGGCAGTGAGGCAGTGCATTGCAGGAGTTGCACTGCCCACTGCCCCGAGGCAGTGGGGCAGTGCATCGCAGGAGTAGCACTGTCCACTGCCCCCACACATTGAGGCAGTGCATTGCAGGAGTGGCACTGTCCACTGCCCCCAGGGTATGGTACAGGGTATGGTACCTGGTTCTGGTACAGGCATACCTAGAGCAAGGCAGGGCGAAAGCAGACAGGGCATGGTGCCACGGAGTGGTGGTGACGAAGGGATGGAAGGCCACGACGGACAATAAGTGGGCGGTGTACAGAGGGGTAAGAGAGCTAGGCATCGGGGATGGGGTACGAGAGTATGGCATTGGGAAGCACAAAGTGTACTGCCACTACCCGAGGGAGGTGGTGCGCATACCGGAGCCCACGAAGGAGAGGGTGGTGCTATTTCTTGACGGGTCCGGTGTGGAAGGACAGCCGCCCATGGCGGGGGCAGCGGCGGTAAGGGTCAAGGGGGTGGGGCAGGTGACGGAGAGTGTGGTGGAAAAGATGGTGTACGGAGCAGCGTCCCATGGAGAGGTGCAGGCAGTGGCGGACGTGGTTGGGGAGATAGGGAAGGACGTACGGGAGGTGTGGATGTGGTGGACGCGGAGGCGGACATGGCGTCCCTCAGGAGACTGGCCAGCAGGCCACTGTATGAGGCCCTGGGCACAGGACTGTCGTCACAGGTGTACGCGATATGGCACGGGCTGGAGATGAAGAAAGTGCCCCTGGTCATACACCTGGTGAAAGAGGAGTCACACAGGGCGGGAGTGGGGAATCATGAGGCGGATGGGGCGGCGCAAGCGGTGGATAAGGAGCAGGATCCAGAGTGGAGGGTGCCAGAGAGCAAGGGGCACCTCCACTTGGTGCATATACCTCCAAGGGTCGGGGAAGGGGAGAAGGCCAGGTGGGTGGTGGAGGAGGACAGAGGCAAGCAGGAACTAAGGGTGTATCCACAGACGGTGCACATGCTAGCCCAAGTACGAGGGGGGCCGGAGGTGGTAGAGCTGAACGAGTACTTGGAGGGCAAGGTGGGACAGCGGGTCCACTACCCCAATGTGCTGAGGCCGGAATCGCTGCCCAAAAAGCTGCAAACCAGAAGGCTGCAGGCGATCACGGGGCAGGTGCTGGTGCGTGAAACGATCATGAGGTGGTACAGACATAAGGGTATGGACCTCCCGGAGGAGTACATGCGATGCCACTGTGGCCAAGGGCAAGAAACATACGAACACTTCATGCAGTTTGCACAGTATAAGGGGATCGAGGAACCACTGGTTCGGGATCAGGACGTCCCGTTACTCAAGAAAGGTGCGAGAGGCAGAAGCGCGGTGGGGAGAGAGCTGGGGAAAGAGGGGCACCACAAGGGACTATGGCACATGGTGATAGTGAAACCGCTGTGGCGGGCGCTCCAGGTGCATACAGTGGCGCCGGAGGCCATGGCGCACAGGCTGTTGCGGCGTATGGTGGAACATCTCCAGGAACGCATGGCGTGCAGAGAGACACAGTTGGAGGCGCGGGCAGAAGACATGCGTGATCCAGTCACCAAGCGGGTGGAGATGGCGTTGATCAGGTACCACCCAAAAATCACGAAGCTGGAAGTACGGAGGCGGCCAGATTGGCGGCCAAGGCGGTCAGGGGGAGAGACGGGAATGGAGGACAGAGAGGGAGACGAGCAGAGGGAACGCCTGATGGCACGCAGACGAAAGAGAATCCGGCAGATATGAGGGCGGGACGGGTGTACGGTTTCGCCGCACAGGGGGACGTCAGGAAGGGGACCGGAGGGAAAGGGACAGCGGAAGTGCCCGTCGCATGGGCTGGAGCGTCCGGGACTGGGCACGCAGAGTCGTAGGGCGGAGCAAGAAGCGGGGAAAGTGAAGCGGGGACGAGGACAGCGACAGTGCAGACTGCGGCAGAGAGAGTGCGACAAAAAGACGCCCCGGATTGGAGCATCCGGGGAGGAATGAAGCACGGCGCTAGCCCCCGGACTGGATCGTCCGGGGGTAAGCCCGGTGCAACGGACTGGAGCGTCCGAGGCAACTGAGAGAATACAAAAAAAAAAAAGGCGCCCCGGGTTGGAGCATCCGGGGCGGAAAGAAGCACGGCATCAGCCCCAGGACTGGACCGTCCGGGGGTGAACCCGGTAGCACGGACTGGAGCGTCCGAGGCAACAGGGAGAATATGACAGAGCACTCCACACGTAGGGCGCGCGAACGGCGGGGGTAAAGGGCGGGGGAGGTGGGGGACAACGGCGACAGGGCGCAGGGCTCGAGCGTGATCCCATGTGCAGCGCTATGTCACAAATGCCTGACCCACAGCCCAGCCAGCCGCCGACGGTGCGGGCAGCAGTGGCCCGCATGCAGGCGGGCGCAGCCCCGCGGCCCCCCTTGCCGGCGTCCTCGGCGACGTCTGCGGGCGTGTCGTCGCCCTCGTCTCCGGAGAGCCCGGAGACGGTCAGGGAGGAAGGGCCGGGGGCTACGGGGCGACGAAGGGGGGAGAGAGCCGTGGTGGGGAAGGGAGAGGGGAAGGAAAAGAGAGGACAGGCGGAGGCGGGGAAGGGCGGGGCAGAGGGGGTGGCGGCGGGGGCAGAAGGGCAAGGGGAGGGGCAGGGGCAAAGGGCAGCGGAAGGGCCAGGGGCGGACCCGTTCAGTGTCGGGGATGTGAGGGCGGACGTGGATGTGAGGAGGAAGGAGAGGAGGAGTCAGAGGGAGTCGGTAATTGCCGACATCCTCGAGGTGTCAGAGGATGAGGGGGAAGGGGCAGGGAGGATGGCGGTGGAGGGAGGCCCAGGACAGCTGTCGGCGCCCAATGTGCTGGCGGCTGCCATGAAGTCCATCCTCCCGGAGGTGCGGAGGCAGGAGGAAGGTAAGGGCCGACGAGGGCAGCTAGAGGCGGGAGCGGCAGGGAGCGGAGACGGCAGCGTGAGCACCGGGGGGAGAGGGCGGACGGGCAAGGGAGGGACAGGGCAGGCAGGGACGATGGGGGCTGTACACGCGAAGGGACACCTGGCAGGAAAGGGGGGAAAAGGGAGTGGACGGGGGCCACAGTGGCTGCGGCCCCAACGCTCGTTCAGGCAGCCGCGACCGAGGTCGCCCCCAGGGGTCAGTGCGGCGGTAAGGGCGGAGGAGGAGAGGGAGGCGCGCCGCCAGCAGGCGGCGCGGTACGAGGCGCTGGAGCACGTGGAGCACCAGCGTTGTCGCCGCCAGCCCCCAGGGCAAGGGCCGGACACCATCTACCAGTTGGAGATGGAGCCGGGGAGGACGGGGATAAGGGGGGGGTAGGCGGAGCAGAGCAGCGCAGCGGTGCAGAGCAGTGGTGCGGAACAGGTAGAGGCCGGCAGGGGCAAGCAGGGGAAAGGGGCGGGGCAACAAGGGCTACAGGGGAAGGGACAAGGGAAGGCGGGACTCCACGGAGTAGGCGGCAAGGGACGCGGGGCGATCGGGCAACAAGGCAAGGGGCAGGGGAAAGGGGGTGGCCTTGGGTACATGGGCTCGCCAGTGTTCCCAGGGGCGGGATTGGGATGTTGGGGAGGTGTAGTCCCGCCAGCCGTCCCACCAATCGTCCCACCGTTCCCGCCGCCGCCATACCCGGCAATGGGGATGATGTACCCGCCCCTGCCGATGTACCCGGGCATGCAGCCACAGGCGCACATGCAACAGCACCAGCAGGCCGGTGGGACAGCGTGGGGAGCGCAGGAAGGGAAGGGAGAGGAGCACAGGAGGGCGTGGGAGAGGTTCGGGGAGGCGGAGAGGAGCCTGCGGGAGAGGGAGGCCAGAGACAGGGGTGAGGTGGGCGGAACGGAGGAGGGGAGGACAGCGGGGACCGACAGGCCGCAGGGAGGGGAAGCACAGGCAGTGGAGGAGCCGCAGAGGGCGTGGGCGGACCTTCGGAGGAGGCAGGAGGGGGATGAGAGGGCGGAAAGGGAGGGAGGACGACAAGAGGAGGGTAGGGGGCGGGAGGATACCCCGCTGGTGCCGTTCCGACGGCCGGCTATCCCAACGGAGCAAGATGGAGAGATGCAGGAGAAGGCATGGAGGCGGATCAGGGGGGAGGCGGCGAGGCTGGCGGACAGGGACAGGGCGATGGCGGCACGGGAGCGCAGGGTGCGGGAGGAGGAGGAGGCGGTGGCCCGGGGGGCCCGCTGGGTACTTCCAGATCCGGAAGGGGACAGCTCCTCCACGGACGGGGAGGGGCAGTCGCCGTCAGGGAAAAGGGCCAGGGAGGAGGACGAGGAGGCAGGGCGGGAAAGGGGGAAGCGGCGCAGGGGGGAGGAGCGAGGGGCAGGGGAGGCGGAGGGGGCATTGCGGCCGGCCAGCCCCAGTGCAGAGCCGACGCCGACGGACTGGGACTCGGAGACCCCGCCGCCGCGGCAGTATGCGCCTCCGCCGGTGCGGAGGAGACCCGAGACGGTCGCGGGGTGGGCGGAGGGGGACGTGGCGGAGCTGGCCCGCTACGTGAAGTGGGCGGGGAAGACAAGGGGAAGGCGGGATAAGAGGGGGCCCCGCCCCTTCAGTGACCTGATAGGCAGGGCGCGGAAGCCCGGGGAAAGGGGGCCGGAGATGGAAGAGTGGCGGTGGAGGAGGATGCTGGGGGCGGCGCTCCCGGGGGTGCGCCTGGACTGTCCCCAGGAGAAGGGGAAGAAGCCCAGGGTTCAGATGCTGCGAGAGCTGTTGCAGCGGGAGGGGCAGTACGGTGGCAACACGTAGGGCCGGGCAGGGACAGGAACGGGGAGCGCTAGGGGCAGGGGGCCAGGGGCGTGCGGAGGGACGCGCAGATGGGATGCGGGGAGGCAGAGGCAGGGGGTCGGCGGAGGTGGAGGAGGGTGAGGAGGGGATGTGACGGACAAGAGGAGGGGAGGAGGGGAGCAGAGAGGTGCAGGTGCGCAGAGGAGGACAGGGACACGGCTGACAGTGGAGGGGGATGTGGTGATGGAGGACGCGGACGAGAACCCCAAGCGGAGAGCACAGGACCAGCGGCGGGGGAGAGGGGAGAAGGGGCGACGGAGTAGGGGGGCGCAGGCGAGTGCGGAGGAGGCAACCGGGCAGTGGGACGCGCGATGTATCGTGGGTACGGCTAGCAGAGTGGGGCAGAAAGGGCAGCAGACGGGAAGCAGTATCGTGGTACGGTGACGGAGCGGAGCGCGAGGTCGTGACTGGCGAGAACGGCCGGCGAAGGCGTGGAGCAGCGCGGCGCCAGGGCTCGGACTTGCAGCTCTCTGCGTGGCAGGAAGGTGCTGCGTTGAAAACATTGAGCTTACGTGCGCCATGCTCAGAGGGGTTGACCACCCCAGGCTGTGGTGGCCGGACTCCACAATGCAACTGCAGCGGCGGGGATTCGGCAAGCGTCCCCAGCGCATGGGGGGTACAGGGCCACAGACCAGACCACAGATACACCCACCCCCCACCTACTCCGCCAGGCCACCCTGTATGCACCAGCGCACACACAGACTGCACATGCAGGCGCCCAGGCGCTGCCCACACCCCTCCCCTGTGTGGCTGTATGTTGACCTCCGAAAAGCCAGTACCCAATGGGGTTTTTAAAACCTAAGGACCTAAATAACCCAGGGCCGGTGGCAGCGGCTGAAGCCGGACCGGCTGCCCCACGACCGTCTTCGGCACAGACCTCGTAATGGTCAGCGCCGTGTTTAATATTTCTATTTTTCTGTCTACTTTTTATATATGCTTTTGCATATTTTGTATTTTATTGTTGTTTGCGACAGAGCGCGCTGGAGCGCTGGAGCGCTTGGAGACAGAGCGCGCTACAAAGCGCGAGACGCGGTCGCCAGATCAGCGATGTGACCGTCAGCATTGACTACAGAGTTTAGGAAAATCACGGATTTATAGTATAAAAAGCCTATTGAACGCTGTAGTTATAATTATTGCGAATGCCCGCATTTATAAAGACGATTCTCGAATGTTGTAGAGTAGATCGCTCACGAAAGGGCCAGGTGCATGCCCTGTTCTTTGTATGTTACGTGTCTGCAGGTATGCGCCAGTGGTGAGGCCCGGCAAGGGTCTATGAATCTTTCGTACAATGGGTATGGATGAACCTCCGGCAGAAGGATGCAAAAGACGACATGAAACGTGTTGAGCGTGCATGCCACTGACGGGGTTCAGGTGTTGCTTGCAGGATTTTTGGATAAAATCAGCAAGGTTTTTTCCGAAACAGCAGGCGGAGACCAACGGAAATGGTCGCCAAACACCAAGACCAGGAGAACCCAAGGGGCTAGGGCTCTGGCCCTGTTACAGAAAGATTCATAAATGGTTTTGCCGGACGGCCCGACTGACAGATGGATTACGGGCGGACGGACGGATGGACGGACGGACGGACGGACGGACGGACGGACGGACGGAGAGACAGACGGAGCCCGACGGACCGACGCCCACGGACCGATGGACCGATGCGCTGACGGACCGACCGACCGACCGATCGACCAAGAGACCGGCCGACCGACCGACCGACCTCGTCAGGGAATGGCAGGTCCTGCACCCACTTTGCCCAGGCCACACCGCATGTCAGACGACGACGGTGACTTTCATTCTCCACTGCCCAGCTCAGACTCGCGTGCAACGAGTCCATCATCGTGTACCGAGTGGGAGTCACGCAGCGCTGCAACCACTGAGGAGGCGCGGAGCGACGGCAATCGCAGCCATGTGGAGTACGAACACCAGTCCGGTGACAGCGCAGCCAAAGGAGATCCCTGGTGGACGGATTTGGATGAAGCAACGCTGCAGGAGCTCTTCGAAACCAGTCCAAGGGAGTCCATGGAGTTTCGCGCGGCGAGTGAAGCAGGATCAACGAGCTCAGAGTCCGTTGACGATGCAGCATACGCCATGCAGCGACTATCCATGACGGTGCCGCTGTGGGCACCTATTGTTCAAATGCCTGAGATCCCAGAGGACCAGCGGCATACTCGTGATGCAGCAGGTCACTGCAAAATATGTGGTCCGGATCTGTACCACATGTGCCTGCCCATGTCCCAGCCAACGAAGTGTCCGTTGAGGAAGCGTTGGTAGAAGACAGCCGTCGCCAGCAAAGTCTTCGGAAGCCACACAGACCAAGCACAACGTCCTACGCCACAGGGATTTCATCAAACCTGGGGAGCGAGTACTCCGACGTGAGGAAGGGGCGTCCACGCGTGCCGGCTGCCGAAGCGACGTAGAAGCGACGTATGAGCGGCCTACACCATCCGTGACCATCCGTGCTAGAGTTGCATGCCGCGAGAGTCGTCAGTGGCAGTTGCACTCGAAGGTACGGTGCGGACAAGAGGAGATGGAGTGGATGTGCGTGAACGGCCGGTTCCAAAACCGTCGGTTCAGTTCTCAGAAGGGGGGTGAAGCCGGTCCGGCTGCCCCACGACCGTCTTCGGCACAGACCTCGTAATGGTCAGCGCCGTGTTTAATATTTCTATTTTTCTGTCTACTTTTTATATATGCTTTTGCATATTTTGTATTTTATTGTTGTTTGCGACAGAGCGCGCTGGAGCGCTGGAGCGCTTGGAGACAGAGCGCGCTACAAAGCGCGAGACGCGGTCGCCAGATCAGCGATGTGACCGTCAGCATTGACTACAGAGTTTAGGAAAATCACGGATTTATAGTATAAAAAGCCTATTGAACGCTGTAGTTATAATTATTGCGAATGCCCGCATTTATAAAGACGATTGTCGAATGTTGTAGAGTAGATCGCTCACGAAAGGGCCAGGTGCATGCCCTGTTCTTTGTATGTTACGTGTCTGCAGGTATGCGCCAGTGGTGAGGCCCGGCAAGGGTCTATGAATCTTTCGTACAATGGGTATGGATGAACCTCCGGCAGAAGGATGCAAAAGACGACATGAAACATGTTGAGGGTGCATGCCACTGACGGGGTTCAGGTGTTGCTTGCAGGATTTTTGGATAAAATCAGCAAGGTTTTTTCCGAAACAGCAGGCGGAGACCAACGGAAATGGTCGCCAAACACCAAGACCAGGAGAACCCAAGGGGCTAGGGCTCTGGCCCTGTTACACGGCCCACAAGGGTGACTCTGACCGCCCCACCCCCCACGACCGAGTGAACTGGAAACACAGGTGTGTGGCCGAGAGGGACCAGCGCAAGCGAGCATGCCAGTGCGACGGAGGAAGCCAAATTGGGACACATCAAACGCTACGCCCCAAACACAGTTCGTAGGCGATAATGCCCTGAACCCTGTAGAAGCAGCCCGACTCTTACCCCATCCAGGGACGAGGGAAGGGACGAAATGCGAAGCACTGTCTGCGTGACACGGACAATCATGGAACTGAGTAGGCAATGAGGGTTGAGGGGCAGGCGCGGCTGGAGCTCAGTGGCGGGTACACACCTGACCAATTGAGCCCCCCCCCCCCCCACACAGGGCGCCAGGCAGCCAGGATGGGGTGGGAGGCGGGGACCGAGGGAGCACCCAGGGGGAAGGGTAGGGGCGAGAGGGAGGGGCAGGGGTAGGGCACACGAGTGGCACACACGAGTGACAGCGATGCACGGGCAGGGAGGGCAGACGTGCAGGCAGGGTCGACTGCGAGAAGGAGAATGGGAGGGGAGACAGGCGAGAGGGGGCGCAGGGCAGCGGGACCAGGGAAACACGAAGAAGGGCAGAGGTCACACGCAGGGCGCGTGGGAGCAGCAAGGAGCGCGAGCACAGAACAAAAAAAAAATAACGGCAGGACGGGCGGACACACAGGAAGGGCACAAAGAGGAGGCAGGGCGCGGGAGATGGGGGGCACGGGGGGCCAACGACGGCGCAAAAGAACACAATGTCTCTCTCAGAGAAGCACCATGCCGTTGACCGGCATAGAGCCGTACCGGCCGCCTGTCCCCGCCCGACCATCAGGGAACTGATGGAGGGGCGGCCGGCGGGAGAGGACGACGGGGGAGTCCCAACGAAGGGGTGTCGGGGGAGGGCGCCCAGGTTGGCCTACAGGTCAGAAGACAGGGCGGAGGCCCTGAGGCACGTGAGGGCGCGCGAGATACAGCCTTGGCGCGGAGTCGACCAGCGGCGAGCACACGGAGCAGGGGAACAACACTAAGAGGGCGGGCAGGAGACAGAGGGGAGGGGAGGGTAGAGAGGGGAGAGAGCGGATACATGTACAGCAACCCGGGCGGAATGGCTGGGTCGCCCGGCATGGCCGGGGACCGCCAGGGGCAACGCCACAGGATGGCGGAGGGACTGGACGTGAGCACCGAACAGAAACGAGATGGCGATGCAGTGTTGTTGTGCGTGCATGCAGGGAGGAGGAAACCAAGCAAAAAAAAAAGGCAGAAAAAAAAGGGGGGGGGGGAATCAAACGCGGACAACACCACAAGGAGGCGGGACAGAAAAGGACAAGTGGCTAGGGCCACACGACGGCCCCAGGTGACTAGCACAGCTAGGGAGACGGCACAGGAGAGAGGGGCGGGGGAGGGAGGGGAGCGACCCGTGCTAGGCGCACGAAACGGTCCCCGGATGGATGAGGATCCAGTGGGCCCGCGCCACGGGGTTGCTGGCGGCCCGGTGGGGTATAAACACGGGATCAGGGATGGGATGGGGCCGCAAGACAGCCCGGGGGATTAGGCCAGGGCCGCGGCACAGGGGAAAAGGACGGGGGCGGGAAGGGAGCGACCCGTGCTAGGCGCACGAAACGGTCCCTGGAAGGAAGAGGCCCCAGTCGGCCAGCGCCACAGGGTAGCAGGCGACCCGGTGGGGTATAAACACGGGATGCAGGGACAAGGGGGCGGGGCGGGGAAGGGCGTGTGGCTAGGGCCGCACAACGGCCAGAAGGGGTAGGGAGTCCATGGGACGCTGGGAACGGGCCGGTGCCGGGATGAGGCAACGGGGAACCGGACATGGGAAGGGCAGGGAGGCCGAAAGTGCCAAGCAACAGCCCCATGGGATTGGGAAATCAGTCGCCATGGAGTGGTGAGCCATGGGCCAACCATGGGGTACCTGGCCACGGGAAGTCGGGAAAATGCCCTGAACTCCGGGACGGCCGTGAGGTGTCCGCAGGGGTGAGGGTTGACCTTGAGATCCCCGGGTCAATGGCCTGAGTACACGTAGGTTCACGCGTGAGCGGGACCAGGGGGAATGTGGAAAGGGTCACCCCCTGGCCTCCAGCCGTGGATGGGTGATAACCAAGTGCATCCGGGAGCCGAGTGGGAACTCCAGCCCGTGAGGGATGGGGAGAGGTGGAATGTGGTTGACAGAGAGAAATGCTCCGCTGTCGGCGAGGGCTATCCACAGGAAACCCGCCTGCAGGCGCCCAAAAGGCTGTCCTAGGGGGGAAGGCCGGGGGATCCTTCAAAGGGTGACCGGAAGGAGCTGAAACCGTAAGGGCAGCGACTGAAGGGAGCCTACCACCGGTCATGCCCCAAGGGAACCTGGTTGAAGTTCTCGGCCGTGAGGTGAGACAGGGGTCGCCAGGGGAACTGATGGTGGAGAGCACTCCTTCCCGCCAGAGGCGGCCACCATGTAAAACAAACAAGGAGGAGTCAGATGAGGCTGCGGACGCGGCTGCCCTTACTTACTTACTTACTTCGGAGTGCCGCCTCGTACCGAAACCACGATCCCACGACCGTCCCTGACCCGTGACCCAAGCCTACGAGCTAAAACATTTGATCAAAATGGCGAAGGCTTGAAACGTTCGTTGGGTTGGCGGGTACAACCCATTTTCCCTTTTTGTGTTGGGCGTGATGGTTTTCCACCGATTTGCCCTTGTCCACACGAGGGTAGGTATACAACGTACGAAGTACTCGTGTGGCTCACATTACGTGGAAAACATTTCGTGGCGTGCAAAATTGCCACTACATACGGCGAGGACTTAAGCCTAGAGGGAGGGGTCGTCCTCTACAATACAAGTATCCTAATATGAATTGGAGTGGGTGCCTTTGCCCCGTCACTCTACGAGTGGGTGGGGTCTTCAAAGGCAAATGGTGGCGTTGCGGATTTGGGCCATCTCCGCCGCCTGGGTATTTGTCCCCGGTCGCTATGCGTGCCCGGGTTGGGAGTGGGTACCCTCCATTGCCATTGCATGGGGCCTCATGCTGGCTGGGTGTGCTCTTCATGTCGTTGATGAATTTCACCGGGGAATTCCTGCCTCCCCGCGCGCCCACTTTGTCCCTAGTTTCATCTTACCAGAACTCAATATTCATCTTAAAATGTTTAAGATGAAAATCTTGAAATTAAATCTTATTCATCATGCCTTCATTGTTTTGGTCATATTGGTTCCAAATCTGTGGTTGGGTGCCTGCTGCAGATGCCGTGCACGTGTGTGCCGCTGTTTCTGCCTGTCGCCGGAACTTTTTGCATGGAGACATTTTTCACAGAAAATTTGTCGTACGAAGAATGATTTCGTCGTACGATGAAAGTTTACGATGAATTTAGCGCGACAGAAGCGGGTTGCAAAAGTCCGCACCAAAATCTGACACAGTAACAATGAAAGTCGTAACAGTCGCTTCCAACACTCAATGGCAATCAAAATAGATACGTTCAGTTGCCCTCTGCACCGTCAGGCGCTGCACCACTCGCACCTGCCCCTTCTGACAGCTTATCTGTTCGTTCCTCGGGCTTTTCTTGATCTGCAGCTGCTGCTGGTGGTGCAGCTGGTTCTGCAGCAGCTTCTGCCTTGCGTGCCTTGCGGGCTTCGCGCTCCTTCTGCTGCTGTTCCTTCATCTTGCGCTTGTTCAGTGCCAGCGTCATGCCTTTGCAGTAAAGCTCGGCTTCTTTGGGAGTGCAAAACGCGATGCGAGCAGCAAGGTATTGACCTTCCACGTTCCAGCTCATGTCGGTCGCATCGTCAGGAAGCCAATAGATAGTGCTCTTAGTCCGCTCCGCTTCAGCCACTAGTTGGTCAGATACTTTTGTTCCTCTAGGCTCATAAAATCGACGAGCGATCCCTGGGGCCACCTTCCATTCTTCAGTGGCCTCCGCCTGGTATGGGACATACGACCACTTCATTCCGTTGGCTGGAGTTGTTTGGGTGACGCCTTCATCGCTGGCATCACTGTCATCTTCCTCTTCCTCGTCTTCACCTTCATCCTCCTCAGGTTCTTTCGACTCCTGGTTTTCAGACTCAGATTCCCACTTGCGTTTTCTGGTGGCTGGTGGTGCTGCTTTTGTCGGTTCGCTTTTTTCATTACTTTTTGCATTACTCTTTGCTGTGCCCATACTTGTGGCTTGTTCCTGGAGGGCAAGCAGTGTCCGCATGGCATTGGGGTTAATGGGCTTTGCAATTTTCACGGTTGTTGTTGCCGTTTTTACTGGGCTCTGCCAGGGCTCCCAGTGAACAGCCTTTTTCTGCTCATGCTGCAGTGCTCTTGCTGCGTTCTCATCGGTCTCAAATGCTTGTAGCATCCCCAATGTTCGAGCAGGTGCACATCTCAGTGAATTTAGGATGCCTCCTGCAGTGAGAACATGCTGAACCCCAAGGTCAGTACCAATATTGCCCACAACGAATCGAACTCCTACAGCTGAGCGCTCAACAGCTTCAACCTGAGGAAAGAGCAATGAACGAACGACATTCTTCGTACCGTTTCATCGTACAACGAATTGCTTTGTTCGTACGATGAATTATTCGTCTTACAATGAATTTTTAAGATGAATCGTCGCACGTTACGCGCGCACCTCTTCACAGGATGCCTACCTCATATTGGCGCTGCTTTGTCGCGTTCTCCTGGAGTCCAGCAGTCACGGCTGCCATCAAAGTCGCGCTCCAACTTGGTGCTGCTGCTACTGGTGATGGAGGCTCACTTGGTTCTTGTAATGGTGCAGATGTCAATCTCATAGCAGGTGGTGGCGCAGATGTTACTGGAGGTCTCCCTTTCTGCTTGCCCTCAGTGATAGGAATATTCCAAATGTCAGGTGCGGGGGTGCTGGAAAACCATAGCATCCATTCCCTCGCTTCAGCATGAAGCTCAACAACTCCATGTAATTTCCAGATGACTCCGAATATTTTTAGCAGGGCGGTTGGAGGCACCGGAGGCTGACGGGGTGGATTCTTTCTCTGCTTTTCAGTCAATGGGACACCAAAAGGTCGTTGGCCAGCCAGCTGATTTGCTGTAACCCAGGCATCCAGGCTCATGCTCTGGTGCTGCTTCGTAAGCTTGTTCCGACAACGACCAAAAGCATGATGGAGTGTCACGTGCACCATGGTAGGGTCAGTGTAAATGGGTGTGGACGGCCCAGGAAGATCAACATCATCCTCCAGGCACTTCAATAACATTGGGTTCAAGTGGCGCTCCTCCAGGACCACCTTCTCATGGCTAGATAGCTTGTAGCCAGACATTTCAGAAAGGGGGCTGCCAAGTGCACTGCGCGGGCTGTCCGTGGCACTGAGGTCAAGTTGTCGCACAGGCTCCTGAGCCAATTGTGTTGTTGTCTGAACCAATTGATCTGCAGCTGGCAGCTCCTTGCTTGGAGTCACCGTGGCAGCCGGAGCTTGTTTCTGGGCCTGAGGTGGCAGGAATGGCGTTGTCTGCAAAAAATACAATTTTTTCCGGTTTTGCAATTTTTTCTGTTTTTTCCAAATTTTTTCTTCGTACGAAGAATTTTTCTTCTTACGATGAATATTTTCGTCTTAAGAAGAAATTTTAAGATGAATTTTTCGACGACAAAAATTTAAAAAATTTTGTTTGAAATATTATTGTTATTATGATTATTGTTAGTATCATCATTATTTTCACAGCATACCTCTTTCCACTTCTTGAACTGCAGAAATTCTTTGAAATCTTGGTTCATTTTGGCTTCTGTATTGAGCGATCCAGTGATGCCAGACGTGATGTGCAGGGTCGTGGCACGCCATGGGCTTCCAGATGTGCATGATTCAATAGAAAACCATGCAGAATGGTCTGTCTTAGTGCAAAGGCTTCGCCCAATCCGTATTCTGTTGCAGAACCACCCCCTCTGCTGCTGTGCTGGAGGTATATTCCCTTCATAATTGCATTCATGGTTTCTGTCAGGTTGTTTGAAAACATCACCAGACCAACTCCCAAGTTGCAACATTCGCTGATGATGCTTTTCATGTCATGGATGAGGATGTACAGATAGACGATTTGGAATCAGGAACACAATGCAACTGGAAGTTGCGTGCCGCTAGCCCCACCCGATCTTCCAAGCCGTCAACCGGGGGCCAAGAGTGATACAGTTGGCGCAGTACTTCACCCAGCTGCCGCACAGCCTCATCTGCTGCAGATCCGTGAATGCTCAACACTTGTGCCACTGTATCCCAAGCGCAAAGCAGACACTGGACTTCCTGGCCATCTGGTGCAGACTCCTTGTGCAACCCTCTCCATCGGATGTTGGCAGCCTTGAACGTCGCTTTCAGCAGCCGCACCCTGTCGTTGGGCAAGTCCAGTGCAACCTTGCGGGTAAAGGATAAGACCAGCTTACCACAGATCATCATGATGTGTAGAATACAAGGGAAAAATGATGATCTATCAGTGTCAAACATGGGTTCATATTTGACTTTCTTTCCAGCCTGTACAACAAGCAGTTTGCCTCTGCATTGTGCGTCCTCCTCAGGTGTTCTCTGCCCTTCCCACCCAATGAATTCTTGGTGCACATCAGACCAAATACCATAGGAGAATGGGGAAGGAACCATACAAGTTGTACTGAGTCCGGGGATACCACAGAGAAACGGTAGGTCGTGACCAAATTTGCAGGTACCCGGCACCATGCCACACCGCAGAGAAATGCAACCAGTCGTCAAGATTTGCTGAATGGCCTGCAGGGAAGAGACAATTTTTTCTTCTTAAATTTTCTTCTTACGATGAAAAATTCATCTTACGATGAAACATTCATCTTACGATGAAACATCATGGAGAATGCAGCACAGCACACCTCCACATTGGTTTTGCAAAGAATCTTCAGGTCCTCCATGTCCTTGTCGCTTGCATAGGCCAGTGAAATCATCCATATGTGGCTGGTTGTCCTTGCATGGCGACCATGGTCCATGATGGACACATTTGGCTGCGTCCAACTACATCCCGCAACCGGATAACCATCGCCTCGGATAATCAATCTGATACCATCCTGCGGGTCTGCAACAGTGTCCCAGATAACATCCTGGGACTGCACATATTCCATTCATTCTTCCAGTGGCCAGGAAATTGAGACGGTGTTGTTGTACCATGTAGGTGACTCCAATGTACAAAGGCTTGTGAGACTTTTCCATGTGTCCTCCACAGTCCGTCGACCCGGGAACAAATTGGGAACACGAACCCCGGTGGCATTGAAGTAGGCCTGCTGCTTGGCACTTGCAAAGGACAGGAGGTGCCTGTATTTTGCCCCGGAGAGGCCAAGTGCCACAATCAAGCACACAGCTTGTATAGGACTACACCAGTGTTTTGTGAAATCGTGCAGCTCAACATTTTTTGCGGTGAGTTGCATTTTCTTGTTGATTTGGTGGAATAGGGAGCAACGAAGAGTAGAACCATCAAAGAAAGCCGCTAGTAACGTGGCAGCATCGTCACCATAAGCTGAGTATTGATGTGTTATCTTCTTGATTGCTGTTTGTAGTTGTTGAATTGCGGTTTCCATCGCTCTGAAAAAAACGGGCAAACAAAAGGCGGATGTGCACCACAATGGGGGCTGGATTTTTGATTTGGGCAAATCCTAATGATTAATCAAGCAATCCATCAACTTCATAGCTGCAATGATAAATGTAAATGTTTACAACCGCAAAGGTGCAAAGGGTCCCCAGAACTGTAAAACTACAAAAAAGTGTAGGCAAAAAGGTGGAACCCAAAAAAAAAAGTTCAGCAGACTATTCTTCTTATTTTTCTTCTTACTTTTCATCTGAAGATGAATTTTTCATCTTAAGAAGATAAATTTCTTAAGATGAAAGTAGGGACCAAGTGGGATTGTCGGGCTGCAATGAGAGGGAACAAACAACATGACGAAAGGAACGAAAAGGACGAGTGTGCACATGCATATGTTTATAAGAGAATATGTAGGTTAATGTTTTCTCTAGAGTTCCCCACGAGTGGACTTGGATTTCCACAACACCCGAGGGGTCCTCTATCCCAACACCCAACCAAACGGGTTGGGATATGGGTGTGGCATTTTTCGTTATAGAGACCCGTGTGTGGACTTGGATTTCCACAACACACACGAGTCTCTCCTTCCGAGACACACCAAAACGGGGTGTGCCCGTGGCCAATGGTAGCGTGTGTGTGCGCATGCCATTAATTTAGTTACGGGGTTATATGGGTGCCTATTACGTTGGTTATCACCCGCCCCCCGAACAAGCAAGACCTAAGTGGACACCTTCCTTTGGGGATTTGTAGCCGTGTACACCGGCCCAAGTTTACACACGGAGGTGTAAACATGAATCCATCATACACGGTGTAGAGGGGTTGGGGGAGTAAAACTCCTTTGGGGCATGTCATCGCGCCCCCGGGGAGTAGGGTGGGCTGATGCACCAGCGGGACCGTACGGGCGACCTGCCCAATTTGCAACCTGGAGGTGAACCCCTGCGCTACGGCCCGCCGGTGGCACACCCACCGACAAAGGTAACACGCAAGCTAACCTAAGTGTTTATACGCACTCCCCCAAGACACGAACGAACACCAAGCAAGAAGATGGCGTATCTATACACGTGTTCTATTGTGGATATGCTTACTGTTTGTTGTGTGTGCGTGAGTAGTTTGTGGAAGGTCTTGCACGTGCCGTATGTGTGGGGTGCCACCATCACGTGCCCGGAGGCTGCCACCGCGAGACCCACACCCGTGATGCCCTCCGGGCGAGTCTTCGCCCCCCGGCCCTGCCAATGGGTGTGCGCGCACAACTGTGTCTTGTGTTTGTCGGCGTGCATCGCTCTATCATGTGTATATATGATATATATACATAGTATGGCTCCTAGGTGAGGGGTTAGCAGTGAGGTCAGGTTATTATTTTATGGTTATGAGGTTTGTCTATTTAAGTGTGTCTACTCACACCCTCATCCCATCTCTGTACCTCCTCCTTTACCCTCTTTGTGGTGCATCACGTGTGACACACATGCTAAGTTAGACATCCCCACGGACACGACCCTTGGCTGAGCCGTGCCCGTAACGTACAGCCACATCCGTGACTGGTTCATTCATCCATTATGGTTTCATCCTGGTCCGTTCCACACGTTCATCCTTCCTGGTGTCTGGTCTGTTTGCAAGTGGGCCTTTGGCTAGGCCTTGTCTGGAAGCTTACAAGCAAGTGAGCAAGCAAGCTTACATTTTACAAGCAAGAGCTCACTCGTTCATACAAGAGTTAAACAAGCACATCAAGAAGCATCAAGCACATGCAAGCTCTCCCAAACTGTCTGAAGCATGAAGGTGGAAGATGTGGGCATCGGACCCGTGTCTATCTTTGTGCCTAGTGTTTTAAGCGGTTCTTTTACCCTGAGGCCATTGTGGCCTCTTTACTCTCCTAAGTGAGCTACCGCGCGCACTGTGGGGCCATCGTGGCCGTGTTTGTTAAGTGGCCTAAGCATGCACAAGACAGATGCAGGCACAAGACTGAGCGTGCATAAGACAACTTCATCAATGCATCCCTGACCTCTATCTCTACTTTCTCACGTGCTCCCCTGTGCAGGCACAGTGCTACGCTACTGTTGGATGCTCCCGTCAATACTCCTGGTAGTTTTTTCAAAATGTGAAATTTTTGCACTTTCGCGTCGCACCGCTTCGCATGTACCATTACCTTCACTTTTGTTTAAAAGTGTGATTTCACTTTGCCTTTAGTTTTAATTATTTGAACAACTACCTGCCTTTACCTGCTGGACCCCACATGCCTTTAGCGACACGCGGGGACCAGGCTCTGCGCGCAACAGCTCGCGACTTCGCCTACTAAGTGAAGCGGGATTTGCGGGATCCCGCTGGTGATTTTACACATTTCGGCGGTGGTTCGATTCCTACCGATCGGAGCTACTTCAGCGGCCGTGCTGCCAGCTCCGAGATTGCCTGCGTAGGTTCGATTCCCTATGAGAGGGAATCCGCTAACCAGAGATTTGCTGCTGTTTGTGACTGCTACGTTCCTCTTGGGCGTGTACTTCCTGCCCGTGGCAATCGTTTTAAGTGGGGGGGTGAAGCAGGTCACAAACCTACCCTGGCATTTTACCCCTAAGGGAGCATTATATGGCTCTATATATGGGATATATGTGGGATAGGGTATATCATATTCCATTTCCTTGTTAGGAACATAGGATGTGGGATAGACTAGGCAATCTTGGATGTTTAGTAGTTATATCAATTAGTGGATGATAGGGTGGATTTCTCATATGTGCATATCAGGTATTTCATTGGCTATGTGTAGCATATCTGTTTGCAGGATACTATTCAGTCAACACTATCGTTATGTCTTCTGTGCCAAGCAATGTTGCTGCCCATGCCACTGCGACCTCTGCTCCTGACCACCCGGTCTGGTTTCCCCACAACTACAACCACAGCCATCTCCTTCGAGCTATCCGCTGTATTCACCGCCGAACAATCAACGTCATCCACCGCAACCACCACCTCTACAACCACCTCCCCTCGATCCTTCGATGAATCCAGAGAACCCAAGGAACCAAGCCAATCCAGCGAATGCCGTGAATCCTCGTGCTTCAACATTCGAGATCCTGCGACGTCGACTTGAACGCCTACACAAGTTGATTCGAAAATTTTCTGAGAAACAAGGATCAGAAGAATTTCGCACCTGGGAGGAGGACCTTATGCAAGCCTTCGCTCTGTCGGATATCACTTCACCCGTCGATCAGGTACCCACCATTCTGTTCCTCCTCGAAGGCGATGCTGACGAGTATTACCACAGTTTGATGAAAGTTGTACAAGATGACTGGTTTGAGCTCATGCGTGTGTTGGGTCAACGGTTCGATTGCATATCCCATGAGCCAGTGTACCTGTCAAGAATGTTGATCTTGAGAGAAAGTGAGTTCCCTGGACATGCAGACTGCGTGAAGGAATTTCGGATCTGTGTCATCAAGTCGAAGGTTACCACCAGTGACCTCCAGATGGGTTACCTCGTCAACTCTCGATTCGTTGAAGGGTTGTCGAATGACGCTGTTCGCCGGCAGTACATCGTTGAAGTCCGCTGAAAATGGCGTTCTGGAAAACCATTCGGCTTCGATACGCCGGTGGAGACCATAGCAGAAGCCTACAAGGCGGCCGGCTATCAACTCGAAGAAGTACAGAATGCGTCGAGAACGACAACTGATACCACAGGCGCTGCGGTCTCGAGACCCCTGCCTATGATGGTTCCACCAACTTCGACTTCCTTCCTATGCCAACACCGCACGTCAATCCTATGGCGACCCCAGCCAGGGGCCCCATGGCTTCGACTGTGCCAGCGCCAATGAATCTCGATACAATCGCCAAGCTCCGAGAAGAACTACACGCCTACATTGGCGAACGTCAAAATGAGCGGTTCGGTTGCCAAGATGGTCGAGAAACTAGGCGCTGCTACAACTGTGGTGAATAAGGCCACTTGGCCCGCGACTGCTCGAAGAATCGACCGCCATCTCGAGGAAGAGAACGCCGAGAATTGAGATCAGGCACACCACGAAGAGATCTGAGTCGAGACAGTAAGGAATGTTTTCGATCCCGCTCCAAGAGCAGAGAACGGCCCACGACGGCCTAAAAAGCATCTTCGAAGACCTGGTGGTGGACGTCCTTGAGAAGACCTGAACTCCACAATCAGTACCAACAAACCTGAAAACAATTCGACACTTGGGGGTGTCAACGTCGAAGGAACCCAACCTGAGCACGCGTCTCTGTTCACGGTTCGATGGCGCATTTGCGCACGTCGTGATGACTTCTTTGACTCCAGCGTGGAGTTTTTAGTCGACTGTGGAGCGACCACTGACTTCATGTCGATGCAGACTGCAAAGTTTGACGTTTGAGGGTTGACCCTTCGGGTACTAGACGCATTTCGGCCCCGGGTGGCCACCTGGTCCGGCCAGGTGCTATCCTCCCCACCGGGACCCAGTGGTGGGGCCTTCATGACACACCTCCTGCCTGTTGGCGGAGTTCCCCGGGTTCACGGGGCTCGGACCCCTGTCACTCCCCGGCTTCCCCTTTTCGCCACTCCCCGGTCAGTGCGTCACTTAGCAACCGTAGCTACCGACAGGCGCTTACCCACTACGCCGCCCCGCTAATGCGTGGTCGCCCGGGATGCCGGCGCCGCCGGGCCCGTGCTACTGGCTTGTCGCCAGTGGGACGCCCATGGGCTGGCACGGAGGGTGCCTAGCCGTGGGGCTGGTGCGTGGCTCGGTGTGCCACTACTGCCTTGGCGGGTGCAGTGCCTTGTTCGTGTGTAACAGGCGCTCGCGGCAGGTCCGGGGGGTTGGGGCCGGTGCCGGTTCTTGTATCTTTCCCGTGCCCCCCTCCCTGCCCCCGCGTGCCCCGCGCTGCGTGTGGCGGGTCGTCTCGTCCGGGTGTCCCTTACCCTCGCCCGCCAGTGCGCCATTCCGTGCGGTCTGTGCGTTCCACGGGCTCGGTCCGGTTGCCCTTCTGGTATTCCCCTCGTGTCCTTTGCGTGTGTGTGCGCTCCCACTCCCGCGGCGCCTGTGCCCTTCCCCCCTCCCTGGGTCTGTGTGGCGCGCGCACCTCGCGTGGTCCCGGTGCAGGGCGCCGGTAGGGCTGTTCCATGCGGTCCGTGCCCCTCCGCGTTTCCTGCCTCGGTCCCGTGCGCCGTCTGGCTAGATTGGGGGGGGGGGCGGCCTGGTCCCTTTTTCCCCCGTACCTGAGTCTGGGTCGTGTGCTCCCTCGTGGGCGGGCCTGTGCGTTTGAGACGGTCCGGCGCCGGGGGGGTGGGGGGGGGGGCAGTCTGTGTGCCGCCGCCAATCGGGGGCGTGGCCGGGGGGCCCCAAGGGGCGGGGGGTCGCTCTACCTCGGTCCGTCCCTCTGCCTCCCCTGGGCGGGCACCAAAGCGGGTGTCATCGGCGTCGCTCAGTTCATGTAGGGCGTGGCCTCCATACTGTTCTGGTTTGTGTCCGCGTGCTGACCCCGGATGCGGTCCGCAGGGTGCCCTTGTGCGAGTAAGAAAAAATGCTTTTCCAATGCGTTAGGGTATACTTGAGTTGTATAAGAGGTGCTCTAAGCACTCATGCATTTTTATCTTAGCATTGGCCCAACCAAAATGGGACATAACACATTTTGACCTATGGAACCAAACACTAAATCAGGATGTGATGTGGACCCCTTTATCCCCAAGCTATAGGCACTAAAACATCTTTTTCTGGGTTACTGAGGCACTGATATACTGAAGGCAGAGCCTATGAATTTATCTATGTTTTCTCATGAATTCTTAGCTATCCTAGTTGTATGCACCCTAGGGGTCTGGGGCACCTCTTTTTGAGAGGTCCTGGGTTCAATACCCAGTCAGCCTAGCTAAGTAGGAATATCCCATGTGACATGGCAGTGACCTCAGCGCCACAAGCCATGCCACCCCAGCACCTATGGGACACAAAATCAAAGAGTGCACATCTCAAGATGGCACTGTGGATGAGAGTAAGCCCTTGGGGCAGTTTTCCAATCAGTTGTTCTCAAACATGTAAAATATTTCATCCTGAGTTGCAATGTATGCTAATTGCTGTGGTCTATTGTTGATAGTTGTCTTTATGTAACTCTTTGTGACTGCAGCCCTTCATGCTTTGATCCTGATCTTCTTCTACTTGCTTATCTCTGGCTTGGGTTATCCTGGATTGGTTGTATTTCAACAATAAAACATTTTCCCCATCAAAAACAAGCAGCAGGAACCCTACACCAGCAGCAAGCAGCAGGAGAGGGACAACAAACACACAGTGATGAAATCACTATAAAACCTTCTGGTAGCAAGAGGCAGACAGTCTCTGCGTACCGGCAGCAACCACGTGCTGTACATCCAGTGCGCCGAGAGCTGTCATATATAAGCAAGAAGGGCGAATATGGACACAAAGAAGGAGGACACTGACGTGAGGACGGCGCCTGCGGCACCAGCAATGCCAGCACCTGGTGAACCTGGACCTGGACCCAGCGCTGTACCTTCGGTGCCCTTACATGGGCAAGTGGACGTGGCGGATGATTCGCTGGAAGGACTTCAGTCGGCCTTCCGGGCCCTGTCGGTCGAGGAGGTTGACACCAATCCTGTGAAGAGAAAGAGAGAGAGAGAGAGAGAGAAGGATGCTGGAGAAAGCATGGCAGACGAAGGAATAGACCATGGGCGCGACCCGAAGAGTGAGTCGACCTTCGAGGGCGCACCAAGCGCTTCTGGCCTCCACGCATCACCCTCTACTACAACCACCACACTCCCAACTCCAGACCCAGCCGCTACAACATCCACTCCCATAACCAACCCGCCTATGGCTGAGGGCACAGGCTGTACTGGTATGCCTACCCACCCTGCCTATGGCGTGAACCCACCTACCACTGCGTTTCCCGAGGCAACTACTACCAGTGAGCCGGTGGCCTCCAGTTCTGCGCCGCGATGGTATGCGGCTCACTATCACCATCCTCTACCCGCTACGGGAGCCTATGTGGATGTTCCTGGGTATGCAACCCTGGGTGGGCTGAGGAGAGGACCTGAGTCATGCGGGAGCAGGAGTAGAGGATCGGGGAGATCCTCCAACAGGTCCCTGATGCGATCGGAGATAAAAGAGGCTCTCCGAGGAGCCACCTCTGAACTTGTGGGCGATCTCACTCAAGAGATTCGGGCTGAACTAGAGCCCCTGATTCCGCCCCAAGCGTCACCTACCATGGTTGGAGGATCACCCCATCAAGTACAGGGTAACCACCTGGTGGCAGGGTTGACAAACACCTGAGGAGCCGACCGATGCCGACCCCTGCAGCGATACGGAGAAGCCCTTTCGTACCGAGAACGGCCCAGCCACCCTACAGCCACGACGGGAATTCTACGAGAGCCGAGCTGGACCGGCCGGGGCTGACAGCCCTGAGGGCAACGGTTGACGTGGAGCCCTATGGCTCCAGTGATCCAGGCGGAGACCCCTCAGATGATGAGCCGCCGTCGATGACTTCTGCTTCGCCCTCGGAGGACGACGACCCTGAGGACTCTGAGAACCCAAGTGGGCATAATAAAAAGAAGAAGAGGAAGACCCGGCGCCCTGAGGGACGCAGGTCTCAGGAGGCTAAGGCCATTGCCACCTCGAAAACCGTGGTGAACTTGCCTGAGTTCACAGGCAAGGACCTCAGCGAGTTCGCTGAGAATTCTGGCCGGTTCCTTCGATTGACCGGCCAAGCCCACGCTAGTGGACGGGTCAAGTGCGATCTGCTGCTGCAGTGTTGCAACACCAAGTACCTGGAGAAGCAGGTCAAGCAGATCGTGACTAAGTCCGCCACCTTTGCCGATGTGTTGGTTGCCTTGGAGAGGCAGTACCCGACCTATGAAACTGACCTCTCCATCAGGGCCGAGATCCAGAACCTGGTCGTGCTGCCCAACAACCCCAAACCTGGCAGGGTCTCTGAGCTACTGACTGACGTGGATCACTGGGCTGGACGATTGACGCCCGGTTTCTACAGCAGCGATGACCTGCTTTTCTTGTTGGTGGCTCAGCTCCCTCGAGAGCTGTGGGACGAGTGCCGTTCAACGGCAGAGCGCAAGGCGAGAGCCCTCCACTACGAGGATTTATGTGTGCTACTTCTGCGGCTGGCGCTGGAGAAAGAAAGCGACCAGCACCTGAACAACTACCGTCCTGGAGGGGGAGGCTCTGGAAGCCAAGGCAAAGGGTAGCAAGGATCCAGACCTGGACAGGGGACTACCCCCAAACACGCCCGTATCATGGAAAACGTCAAGGAGCTCTTCTGAAGTGATGCCAGAGACGAGCAGGGCCACCTGCAGCACGCCCCTGACTGCGAGCAGCGAGACTGCTTCGTAGTCCAAGGGAAGAAGCAGGGGACCAACACCGGCCCCAAGGCGAAGATGCCGGATCACTACAGTTGTACTATCACCTGTGCCTTCTGTGGGAAGAAGAAGCACTATGGAGATGAGTGCTACCACAAACACCGCCTGTCGGCGAAGCTGAAGGGTGAGGATCCTGACAAAGGCTCTGGCAAAGGTGGAGGCAAAGGCAAAGGCAACGACTCCGGCAAGGGCAAGTCGAAAGGACGTGGACAAGGGCAAGACAAGAGTCAAGGTGGACGAGGAGGAGGCGCTAACCGCCAGCCAGACAAGGACAACAAGAGCCCGGACAAGAACGGAGGCAACCCCAACCCTAATCCAGGGGGGAACTTTTAGCCCTCTGGGGGGCAGTCTGGTCCGACCACACGCTCACAAACGAAGGCCCAGCGAGAACAAGGGGCTAAGCGTGAGCATGAAGGCGGTGATGACGGCAACGCTAAGAAGAGAAGCCGTTTCATGAGGATGGCCCGCAAATTGCGGAACAAGGGGTTCCAGGTGACCTGTCCCGCGGAGTTCTGACAGGGACGCTCCGGTGGGGCCCTGGACTTGGTGATCTGGATACGTATCCGACTAGGGGGACGTGAATACCTGGGGGTATTGGACACTGGGGCCACCATATCTATAGTGGCCAAGAAACCTTTACCTTGTGGGAGGCTGAAGAACACCATGACCACCGCGGCTATACGAATGGGGGATGGGCATGTGGTGCATAGCGCCGGGGACTGTGAAGTGGAGGTACCTATGGGGTCCCGAACGATTGCCCATCGGTTCTATGTGATGGACACTGAAGCCTTCGACTTTGTATTGGGGACTGACTTCTTCGTGCAGCACTCCCAGATACAATCCCTGACGCTGCAAGCGCCCTACCTCCTCTACGTGGACCACGGCGAGGGCAGAGAGTCCGTGCCACTGGAGCAGTCTGAGCACACCTTGAGCTACCTGAGGGTATCGGAGGAGGAGCCCTCGAACGTGATGGCGGCCTTCAAAACTGAGGACTATCAACTATTGGGGGAAGTCCTAGACCAAGGTCTGAAGGAGTTGGGTTACTCTAGAGAAGACCTGAGTGTGGAGGTGTTCGCCAGCAACAAGCAACATGTCCTGGACCTCTACTGCAGCAAGGGGAAGAACTGCAGCTACAAATTTTACTGGCCCTCTTTTGGGATGGCCTACGGGAACCCCAGGTTCAGTGAACTGGGGAAAGTCTTGACCAAGGTGGCCTTGGAACGTTCCCGTATGGTCCTTTGTTCCCCCGACTGGGGAGCCCGTGGGGGCAACGAGTACTGGCGAACCCTCCTGGACAGGCTGACTATCAGCTCTGTTCGGTTACCTGATGAGGCCATCTACGTGCCTCTGGGGCGTAAGACGCCTATCGGGAAACCCGGATGGGGGAGTATGCTCAGCGTGGTGGACGGAGGTCTTACCTCCATCCCCTGGGGGGACCTGGACTCGACTTTGGTCCAGGCTATACAACGAGGAGACGATGGACTCGCCTTGGGTGACTTGAAGGATCGACTACGACCTCAAGATGCTATTGAGACTATACCCGAAGGAGATGAATACATCGTGACTAACACCAACACCCCCAACTCTCCGTGCCATGTACCTGTTCCTGATGGAGTCTCGGAGTGTGGACTATCCGAGCTCCCCAGCTCTATCCACTCAGATGACGAAACTGAGCATGACGCCTTCTTCGTGCAGGCTTGCGTGGAGGAAGTGGAGAACGCCGAGTACGTTGCCCCACTGAAACCCCTACTCTCCATGAGGGTGGAAGACCCCGTGGACAAAGAGCTGGACCCCAGATCCAGGCTAAGGGAGTATGTGGACTCCAAGAGGGGGTTGGTGGCAAAAGAGCTATGCTACGCTAAGCCTACCCGCAGCTCATGGCCACTGAAGCAAGGACGTAAGGGGGATCTATCCCAATTGAAGGAGGACCTCGAACAGAAGATCACCACCTGGCAAAGGGAGGTAGATCTTAAGCTCATGAAGAGCGTGTGGGGTGCCCATGTGATGACCCCAGAGGAGGACGACCTCTCGGAGGAATGTGTATGCGAACCCCCTCAAGCGTGCCTATGTTGCCATCGTCCATCGGAGATGGTTGAACGAGACCTACTATATGCCTACCAAGGGTTGAAGGATACTAGCAAGGGCAAAGAGTCGGTGGAGGATCACCTCCTGACGTCTATTACTCAGGGGGCAAGCAACTTACACTCCGACGAGGACATGGAGGACAAGATCAAGCTATTAGATCCGCGGGTGCAGACGCTTATAAGGACCTATCTTGAGGTGTTCGGAGAACTACCCCCTCCAGCCTCATGTGACAAGCTGGTACAGATGGACCTCAAGCTGAAACCCGATTTCGTGGGTCACAAGATCCGGAGGAGACCCTATCCAGCTCCTAAAGAGCAGGCCGACGAGATTGAGCGACAGATACAAGAATGTATTGACGCTGGCCTAGTCCTGGAGTACAAGGACGGGGACTACCCCCAACACTGCAGCCCCTGTTTCTTGGTGGCTAAACCTGGGTCTATAGCCAAACGGCTGGTAGTGGACTACGGAGAGCTGAACAGGAATACACTGCACCACTCAGGGTCCATTCCTAATATGGAGTCTACGCTTGAGAAGATAGCCTCCTGTCGCTACAAGACCAAGATGGACAAGAGGAGCGGATTCTGGCAGGTGGACCTGACGCCCAACGCTCAGGAACTACTAGCCCTCATCACCCCTCAGGGGACGGTGTTCAAGTGGAAGGTCATGCCGTTTGGCGTGGCGAACGCACCCGCTCTATTCCAAGAGCTGATGAACAAGATCTTGTCCATCCTACGAAGGAGACCTAAGGTGCAGGAACTTATATCCCGTGGGGCCCAGATGGAAGCACACATCGACGATGTATGCCTCGGGACCAATACCCAGGAGGATCACCTAATCCTCTTGGGTGAGTTCTTTGAGGTCTGCCAAGAGAACCACACACGACTCAAGCTGGAGAAGTGTGAGTTCATGCAGGAGACCATGCAGTACCTGGGGTTTGACGTTGGCTATGGGTGGTGGACCCCAGCGGCCTCTAGGGCGAAACCCCTGATGGACGCTAAGGTACGACACGAAGACCCCAAGAAAGGACTTCATGATGTACGCAGTTTCATTGGGGTGTGCAACTTCTATCGCCGCCATATCAAAAACTTCACCTAAACCAGCGCCATTCTGACGGACTTGATCAAGAAGAGTACTACTTGGCGCTGGGGCCCACAAGAGCAACAAGCGTTTGACGAGCTCAAAGACAAGGTGGCCAACGCTATGTGGGCGGGCGTGCCTAGGACATAAGGGGAGATTATCCTGGTGACCGACGCCAGCAATGTGGGCGGTGCTGGAACGTTGTTCCAATGGCAAGCACTGGAGAAGGATGAGCTCGACTCGGCTATTTCCCAATGGGGGACTGAAGGTCTCAACCGAGATGGAACTCTCAAGCACACCTACCCTGATGACAAGTGGGTCCTAGTACCCCTGGGCCACTGGAACTGGAAATGGAGCCAGGCCAGGGGGAACTACTCCACCTATGAGCAGGAATCCCTCGCGGGTATGCTGGTGCTATCCTCTCAGGCACGACTGTTTGGGAGTAACCCTGTGGTATGGCTGTGCGACCAAGAGCCGGTCCGCACTTTCCAGAAGGGTCCCCCACCTGAGAAGGCCAAGCTACGGCGCTGGTGGACCTACCTCGGCCAACTACGGCTGACGGTACACCATATCCAGGGAGTGAAGAACGAGTGTGCAGGCTACATCAGCCGCAACAACTTCGACGCCCTGATTGGTGCCCGGTCTGAAGCGCTTGCTAAGGAGGCGTCCAGCCGTATGGACGTCCACTTGGACCTCAACATGACTATGATACGCCCCCTGGATGAACTCCAACAATCGGAGTACCTGAAGGAGTTTGGGGATTACTACAAGCGCCTGGAGAAACGTTTTGAACCCCTCCTGGTCAACCAAGATCTGTGGAAGAGGGACAAGAGCTACCTCCGGCGCGAGGACCGCATCGTGGTACCCAGTGAAAGCGTTTCAGCGCTGCTGAAGTGGACGTATGAGTCCAGCGGTCATGTGGGTGCTGACCGTACCCTGAGGCTATTCAAGCAGTGGTTCCACACTACGTGGACTGACGACCAACTGCGGAAAACCCTCCAGCCTATCGTGGACAAGTGCCCGTGCAGGTCCTGCAAACCAGGGGATATCAGGGACAGGGGTCTCTACTCGACCCGGCCCATCCCCCACTGTGCTAACAGTGTTCTATACGTGGACTACACGGAGATGCCGAAGTTCGGGGGCTATGACTTCGCCCTCGTGGTAACCTGTGGGTTGACCAGGTTTACCAGGGTGTTCCCATGTACCAAGCACATTACCGGGGAGGAGACTATCAAGATACTCCTGGAGGAGTGGCTTTGTGTCTATGGGGCGCCCAAGGAGATCAACTCCGATGAACATGTACGACTGCGCTCAGATACCGGCTGGTACAAGAGGGTCCTGAGATCCCTTAATGTCCAGGTGTCTACGGGGATACCCTACTCTCACACGAGCAACCCCCTATGTGAGCGACGAATTGGTGTCCTCAAGGAGAATGTAATGTAAGGATATGGTGCAAAACTGAAAGCACCAGAGACTGGGTGAGACTACTCCCCGTCATATCCTTGATGATGAACTCCCAAGAGAGTTGGGCTACTGGCTATTCGCCCCATGAGCTATTCCTAGGGCGCCCGGCGTGGTTCCTACATACCCCTATCCAGAGGACACCCATTCTTCCGTGGGTGAGTGGGTCCAAGAGCAACAAGCGAAGGTGGACAAGGCCAAGGCTATGCTCCAGAGAGTGAGGGAGCGTCAGTGGAACAAGAAGAACAAGCACCGAGTACCGGCCACCTACCAAGAGGGGGACTGGGTGCTGGTGCACCACAGCCGACTACCCGCCTGGCCACGCTCTACCAGCGATGACCCATACTTTGGGCCCTACAAGATTCTATCTGTGGATGGACACCGTATAACCGTGCGGTGTTCTCTCCATCTAGGGGGGACCATGGTGTGCGCTGCTCAACACCTGAAGTGCTACTATGATCCTGAAGACCTCTGTGGGGAGGAGTGGGAGCTGAAAGACGAGGAAATCGCCGCCCTAGACCTGCAAGGGGCTGCCAGCCCTATGGAAGTTGAAGGGGAACTCCCCGACATGAACGCCGAGGAGATGGCTAAGGAGGGCTTCTACCTGGTGAAGTCTGTCCTACGCCACCGCTATCGCCAGGGTTGGCGCTTTTTCACCCTCTGGGAAGGGTTTGGAGTTGAAGAGGCCACCTGGGAGCCCTTCTCTGCGTTTGTTCTACCTGAGGGACGCCTAAACTCAGTTCTGGTTGACTACTTGTCCCAGACCAACCTTGGTGAGTTGCTGAGGCTCGCTGAGACGCTGGCCTCCAAGACTAAAGCTAGGGACTGAACTTTATCCCTAAGTGTGCTACGTATGTCCGTGTGTGTCTCACTACTCTCCCGGGCGTGGCTCCTGAATCAACGGGCTTCGCTGATGTCGGACCGAAGGTCCTAGTCAGTTACTAGTACCACTTCTATGGCGCCCAATTTCTGTGCTGGCGCCCATCCATGGGGGAAGACGGCAAAAGCCCTACCTACTAGAGAGGAGGGGTGGCCAAGTGTGCTAAGGGCATACAAAACGCCCATTTTTGCTCAAGGCCAAAAGCTAACACACTCCCCTGCCCACGTGGAAAAGCACGCGGGACAGGAGACACCACTACTCTACACACCCTACCTACAGTGGCACCATCCTGGTGGGCGAGCACTTTTGCAACTGGCTCAAGCCCCCACTCAGGACTACCACTCCTACACGCACGCTCTACTGGGTGGCGTTGAGGATGAAGACAAGAGCCCTAGCGGCTCACCTGTGAGAGTGCAATAAAACACAGAGCTACTAAGCTTCTGTGGCCTAACAGGGACACCACAACGCGTTTCCCTGCTAGGGCTTGGAGGGAAGGGGTGCTCTTGTTGCATGCACAGCGCGAATGTTGAACATGTTGAGCTACGCTTGCCACTCCTCGCTGAGTCGTCGCTTGTTGTTTGTGTGATCAGCGCCGTATATTTTAGCACGGCTCAAGGGACTGCACCAGTTCACCCTGACCTTCCCACCTGAAGATTAAAGGCGGATGAAGGAGCGTTTGCAGCGGAGGAACCAAGACCATCTCCATGTATTATATGCTTCTAAGATGGCCCTATAATACGCTGTCCACAAACGCCCCTATCAAGCAAGCAAGCTTAGGGAACTCCACCCGTTCTCTTATAGAACGTGGGGTGGAGCCCCTGGGTAGCCTAAACAAGGTTTACTGTGCGCATTTCGCGTGGCCTACCTTTTAATGCGTGTGTGAATGCACGAGCATGCACGGGTTTACCGTCAACCTCTGTTTTTCTTCCTAATCTTGTCCACAATCACGAACCCCACCAGGGGGTGGCCCCATCTGGGCTTACCTACCTTACTCACCGCTGGAAAGTGAAGCAAGGTGAAGGAAAAACAAGACACAAGCGAGAAACGACGCTATGCATATGTGTGTATGTCTAATCACCCTGGACTTACCTCTAATCATCTGCAATCTTTCTAATCTATCCCTCTATCGTTGGTTAGCGCTGCTACAAGGCACGTTCACGGAGACACGAGACGAGCAATGTGCATGCTGCATACGAGACGAGCACACCTGTGGTTTCTACCTGTTTCATAGAAGTCCTTCTGTTGATTTTTGAAATCTTGAATCTTGAATTCTTTCTGCCAATGTGGGTGCAATCTTTATGTTAGTCTATTTATGTGTGTTTCGTCATTTTTGTCATTCTGCGTAACATACATTTATCATCTTATTAATTCTCTATTTTCCGGCGCTTCGCTAGGAGCCGCTCCTGCGCGCCGCCTTTTTCGGCGTAAGAATTTCTTGATTCAAAAAATCAAGAGATGACTACAAATTTTATAAAGACGTGCATCTGATGCACAATTGGAATCTGTCCAGGTGTGTGCCTTCAGAAAATTTCTAGGCCGTCATTTGACGGATTTAGGTGTTGTCGCTTCGCGTTTCCGTCGATTCGTCTCTCATCCTTCCATTCATCTGTTGTACAGACCTCCGCGCAAAGCCTCGTTGAGTAGGCCGCTGTTCTGGCCGAAAAGCAGCAGCAGGAGACTGAACCAGAATCAAGACCCCTCCAAGGGGCAATTCTAATTAAATCAGCGCACCCTCGCCCCAGTACCAGGACAGGTGTCTCCATCAGGTTCCTTGAGACTTGGGTGGAGCGTCCTATGAGAGTCTGGCGTTGGGTTGTGTTACGCTGCAGCTTGCAGGGAGGGATGCACATGCATATGGTCTTGGCATGCCCTACTCTGACCCCACCAAGCCACAGGAACCCGGGCAGCACCAAGAGCGCTCAGTTTTCTGTTGAAGTTGCCATCAACAATGCAGCAAGAGGCGCTGGCCATGGTAAAGCGCTCTTTTTCCAGTGTTAGGGAAGCTATAGGTATTTTAAAGTAGATGTGGAAGCCAAGGAAAGGCCAAGGAAAAAATCCCTTTTTCCTGAAAATGCGACAGTGGTGGCCACCACAGCACAGGGGGGGAGTAAGAAAAAGTGCTTTTCCAATGCCTTAGGGTATACCTTAGTTTTATAAGAGGTGTTCTAAGCACTCATGTATTTTTATCTTAGTATTGGCCCAACCAAAATTGGAGATAACACATTTTGACCTATGGAACCAAACACTAAATCAGGATGTGATGTGGACCCCTTCATCCCCAAGCTATAGGCACTAAAGCATCTTGTTCTGGGTTACGGAGGCACTGATATACTGAAGGCAGAGCCTATGAATTTATCTATGTTTTCGCATGAATTCTTAGCTATCCTAGTGGTATGCACCCTAGGGGTCTGGGGCACCTCTTTTTGAGAGGTCCTGGGTTCAATACCCAGTCAGCCTAGCTAAGTAGGAATATCCCATGTGACATGGCAGTGACCTCAGCGCCACAAGCCATGCCACCTCAGCACCTATGGGACCCGAAAACAAGGAGTGCACATCTCAAGATGGCACTGTGGATGAGAGTAAGCCCTTGGGGCAGTTTGCGATGGAACTCAGCACGTGCGCGCAGATCGCGATCATTTAGTAAATGCGCGTGCGTGCATATGTAAAGCACAGTGCAATGCAATTCAATTATTAAACCTTTGACTATTCGAATCAGTTTTTCTCAAACATGTAAAATATTTCATCCTGAGTTGCGATGTATGCTAATTGCTGTGGTCTATTGTTGATAGCTGTCTTTATCTAACTCTTTGTGACTGCAGCCCTTCATGCTTTGATCCTGATCTTCTTCTACTTGCTTATCTCTGGCTTGGGTTATCCTGGATTGGTTGTATTTCAACAATAAAACATTTTCCTCATCAGAAAAAAAGCAGCAGGAACCCTACACCAGCAGCGAGCAGCAGGAGAGGCACAACAAACACACAGTGTTTAAATCACTATAAAGCGTTCTGTGCGCCGGCGCGGGACTGCCAGCCTGTCGAGGTCATCGTGGGAGCGGGCGGGTGGCGGTGTGGGGGCGCCTGGCGTGTGGGCCTAACGGCGCTCCCCCCCCGGGGGCCGCGGCCCTCTTCGGGGGGGGGGAACCACCCCTGGCATGGCGGGGGGGGGTAAAGGGCCGGCGCCCCCTCGGCCCCCCCTCAGCATCCCGCGGGCTGGAGGGGGGGGGAGAGTAGGGAGAGGGGGCTGGCTGGGGTTGCGCGGTGGTGTCTCGCCGCCCCCCTCCGGTCCCCTGGCCCGGTCCCTCGGCGGCTGCGGGGGGCTGGCTTGAAGGTCCTGGCCCAGGCCTCCCCCCACGGCCGGCAGCGTGGCGCCGCGCATCCCCCCCTGCCGCGTGCTCGGCCGGGGCTGTTGGCCATCCCCGGGAGCCGGGCGCGGCCTGGCTGGCCGCCGGTGGGTCAGTCTTGTTTGGGGGGGGGGGGCGGTCAGCGTGCCCCGCTCCTTCGGGGGCGCGGTGGGGGGGCGCCAGGGGGCTGGGGGCGGGGGGTTGCTCTGCCTCGATCTGTCCCTCTGCCTCCCTCGATGGCACCCAAGCTGGCTTCATCAGCGTTGCCCAGGCCACGGAGGGCATGGCCCCCATATTGCATCGGCTCGTGTCCATGTGCCGGAGCCCAGACAGCGGGTTCCCAGGGCGGTAGCTCCAGTGCTTGAGGGCGGTGCGCAGGGCCCGGAGTAGCCAGTAGTTGGCCTCCGCGTGCGTGACGCGCAGCACCGCCCCCCCCTCCAGGAAAACCCGGCCATGTCGGCCCCCGGTCGGGCCAGCCCTCCCGAATCACGGCTCTGAGGTTCCTTTCATGGTCCTCCTGGGCCACCCACCCCCCTGGGGGTACTTCCCGGTTCCCCCCGTCGCTCCGGAGGAGCACGGCATCGAAGGGCCGGTTCCACAACCCCCTGCTGGTCCCTGAGGTGGCTCAGCTAGGCCACCAATACATCTGCATCACCAGAGGGAGGGCCTCGCCCCCCAGGGGGTCGGGGATCGCGTCCCAGTCCCGGGCCCAATTGCCCCGGGCCCCCTCTGCTCCCCGTGCCGCCTCTGCCCGCGGCTCCTGCGCCTGTTGCGCCGGTACCGCGCCAGACCCCTGCGCCGCCCGGCCGGCGGCCATCCGCGCCGGCTCGGCCCTCGGCTCCCGTGCCGCGGGGGCGGGGCCGCGCGGGGCGCCGCTGTGCGGGTGGGAGGCCGGCTGGTAGGGAGGTCGGGGGGGCAGGGGAGGATCAGCTCCCCCATGTCGGGGTCGATGTTGTAGAGGGACTGGCGGTGGTGGTGGGCGTGCTGCGCCCCCATCTGCTGGAGACTGGGGGGGATGCAGCATACGGCCTGGACGTCCGGTTGCGGGGGCGCCCCGCTCCCCGTCCCTCGCCCTGCGCCCTGCCCTTCCCCTCCTGCCCCCGCGCCCCGCCTTGCCTGTCCCCGGGGGCCTACGTCACCCTTCCCCCCCTTGCCCTTGGGCCCTCTCCCGGCGCCTAGCCCCTGGTGTGGGCGCACTCCTTCCCCCTTGCCCGCTGGAGCGTGTCGCGGGCCCCGACCTCTGTCACCCGCGCCCTTACCCGTCCCGCTGACGCCCCTGTCCCTCTCCTGTCCTTGCCCGTGTCCTTGGTTGTGTCCTCGCCCGCTGCCAGCGCCCTGGTCAGCCCCTTGCGCCCCGCTGCCCCTGGCCTTGTTGCCCTGCCGGTGCCCCTGCGCCCGTCCGCGGGCGCTGCTGCTCGTGCCCGCGTCCTTACCGTGTTGTTGCCCTTGCCCTGCGCTGTGCCCTGTGTCCCTCCGTCCGCTGCCCGCGCTCTGGCCTGCCCCCTGTGCCTGTCCTCCCCAGTTGCCGCTGGCCCTGGTGCCCTCCCCGTGCCCTTGCCCTCTCCCCTTGCCGTGTGCGCCCTGTTGCATCCCCTGCATCTGTCCCTGGGCGCTCCCCCTGTCACCTCCCGCCCCTCGCCCCGCGCTCCTGTGGCCGGCACCCTGCCATTGCCCCGCTTGTGCGCCGTCTCCCTCCTCCTGTATCACGCGCCTGGCGTCCCGCTGCCGCTGCAGCTGCGGCAGCGTGATGCCCGGCGTAGTACGCTTGGGCGCCGGGGGGCAGACGGGCCGGAGCCTCCCCTCGGGGAAGGCGGCCTTGGGCGGGTACAGCTTGGGGGGGCTGGTGCGGGTGTGCCTTGGCTTGGTGTGGGCACGGTACTTGGCGCTCTCCCTGCCCTCCGCTGCGGCTGTGGCGGCTCCCGGCGAGGCTCTCCGGGCCTGCGAGGGGCCTGTCCTCCGCGCTGGTGGCGTGCTGGGGCCTGCGGTGCGGCTGGCCGGGGCCGCGGTCTCAGCTCCTTGTGCATCCGGGGCCTCCTCCGGGGGGGGGGCGGCAGGGGCTGCGGCCCGAGCGGCAGGGGCGGCCTCCCCGGGCAGCAGGGACTCCCGGGCTGGCGGCTCGGGGTCGTTGGGGGCCCGCTCGGGCTGACCGGCTGGCGGCCTGACCGGCAACGCGGCCTCAGCCAGCCGCCGCTCCTCGCGCTCCGTGGTGGGTTTTCCCCGCGCATCCCAGAAAGACGGGGGAGCGGGAGCGAGACCGGCGCTAGTGGCGGTCGTCCCGCTATGGGGAGCCATCGGAGTCCGACATCACTGTTACCCTGGTAGGCACGCGTGGTCGCAAGCGTGCCCGTCCCACTACCTCCTAGTGTGTCAGAAGCGTGCCGTGGGCAGTGCCGTGTGGTGCTGTGTGGGGGGGAGGGGGGGGGGTGGTGGTGGTGTTGGTTCCGGGTGGTCAGGGGTCGGCGGTCATCCACGGGCACTGGGGCGGGAGGCCGGCAAGCCACGCGGCCCACTCGCCGCGCCACAGCTGCCGGTCCAGGTCGGGACTCAGGGCCCTGGGCCCCCGGGGGTCGTCGGGTGATGCCGAGGGGAACCGCACAAGGTGGACCCCCGTAACGGCGGTGACCTCCTGTTTTCGCAGGAAGGCGTGCCCCCCGTCCCACGCCTGGGGCGCCAGGAGGGGGAGGGGGGCCCACGGGCACTGCCCCGTAGAGGTGGGTGGGGGTGACCCCCAGGACCCGCTGCGGGTCCCCGCGGGTCCTGACGACCAGGAGGAGCAGGGGGGTGCCCGGGCGCCTTGCCAGAGGACTTGCCCTCTGTGGTGGGTGGCCCTGGTCAAGGAGAGGGGGGGGGACAGGCGCGGGTCGGCCCAGCCGCGGCGCGCGTGTGTGGCCGGTGGGAGGGCGGGACACCAGGTGGGCTCTCTGGGGAAAGCCTCGCACACGACGACGTACGGGCGGGTCGGCTTGGTGCCGTCGTATACCGGGTTGGTCGGGCGGGGGCGAGTGGGCTTCTCGCCCGCGCCTTCTACGAAAATGGTGACTTTGCCCACTTCTATGTCCTCGTCTGGCAGATGCAGTAGGTGGAGCGCTGCGTCCAGTTCGGACACTCCTCCCGGGTACGTGGCCCGCGCGTGGTTCAGGTACGGGGCCGCGTCCATGGGGCAGCGTGTCCTCAGGGCGTGCAGCAGGGCTGGGGCGCTGCTGTGGAGGGACGTGGCCGACCCTTCGCCCGTCAGCCGCAGCGTTTTCCCCCCTGACAGGGGCAGGCTCAACCGGTTGGACGTGCGCCACTCCATCCAGTACCCGTAGAGGGCTGCCTCGAGGCCTATGAGTCCCGGCCGGACGGCGTTCACGATGCGGTGCATCGCCGGGAGTAGCGCAGGGGCTGCCGCTCCGTTCAGGGCGCGGAGGGCCCGGAGGGCGGCCTCGCCGAGGAAGGTCCTCGCGCTGCCGGCCGAGTCGTGCTGGGCGGCAGCGTTTGCCGCGTGCACCTCCGTCACCGCGTCTGCCACCAGGCTCCGGACGGTCGCTTCTTGCGCCCGGTGGCGGGCTCTGGCGTGCTCAGGCCCGTTCCCCCTTCGGTGAGGCATGGTGCTGCGGGCTCTGCAAGGCGTGGCGTCGGGCGGGGGTCAGGGTGCAAACACGTGCAACAGGTGCGCGACGGACGTGGAGTTCCGCAGGTGCACGTGGATCCACAGAAGGGCGGCACCCGCGGGGCCCGCGTCGCCGTGCGAGGGGTTTGGCGCGTCCTGGATGCGCAGGTGCAATGCCTCCTCTTCCGTGCGCCTGCGCGGGTCCGCGGGAGGTTCGGGCCAGGGGCACGCGGCCACCTAGCAGCAGTGCGCGCACGTGTTGGCGCCCGTCGGTACGGCGGAGGACACTCTGTCGCACTCTCCGCAGAGCTGGCAGGTGTGCGAGAGGTCGGAGGCCGGTGACCAGGGCTCGAGACAGCGGAGCCAGAGGTTGTCCCACCTTTGGCAAAGGGGGTCTCGGGGTTCCAGCAGGCGGGCGCAGACACGGCGTCGGTAGTCCCTACTGTTCGTTTTCTGCTGGACTGCTCGCCACGTGTCGTCGGGGAGGATCCTGTGGTCGTGAAAGGCTGGGATGCCGTCATCCCACGCCGGGCGGGGGTGCCCCTGGGCAGGGGTGGTCATATACATGTGGCGCCCGGTGAGGTGGGGCACAAGTGCATCCCACCGGCACCCGTCCGCGGCGTCCCGGTGGAGGATGGCCAGCAGGGTGCCGTCCGCGACCGCCTCCCACCCCGGCTTCGGCCCGGTGCAGACGTCCAACTCCCGGCGCAGCGCGGCTGCAACGTCGGTGGGCAGCATGAGGAGCAGGGGCCCCGGAATGTCCCTTAGCCGGGAGAGGGCGTCATCGTACGGAGGTCCCCCGTCTTCGAAATGCGCCACGGTGAACCGGGTGGCCCCGCCTTCTGGGGGGAGCCACCGGATGGTGGCCGCGTCGCACCCTGATGTGTGTATCTCCGTGGATTGAAGCACGTTGGCGGCGTGAAGCACAAGGTGGGGGGGGAGGGGCGCCCGGATGAGCGAGGACACATCCCCGCTCCACCCCACGTGGGACTCCGGGGCCGCCCGCAGCTATTCCGCGGCCGCCGCGTCCCACGGGTGATCAGGGAATGCCCCGCAAAGGTAGGTAGGTAGGTATCTTTGGGAGCTCGGATTGCCTCCTTTGACAATGCAGGAAGAAGGTCTTACCAAGGGGACGTCCTGTGCCTCAGACTACCCTATGTCAGGTGCCTCCTGAGCCGCTCCCGCATGTGCTTGGGAAGGCATTGTCGCGGCCACCCGGTCCATGTGTCCCAGGTGGGAGGGTGTCCGCACATGTGTCCATGGGTAGGGGCACATGCCCCCTCCTTTCGGCGGCAGCTCTGGGGGCTGCCCAGCCGTGTGGAGTATCTCTCACCACAAGGGGTATTGCTCCCGCTAGTCTACGGTACGACCGCCTCACCCTTGTGGCTTGAGTTGCGGGGCCTCTCTGCTTGGCAGGCGACCCCCTTTTGGACTGTGTACCGGCTCGCCTGTCAATGGTTGCTTCCATGGCTCCGGGTGACGTTTGCCATGGTCCCCGATGCAGCCTGGCCGGGCTCGGACCAGTGGCCTTGGGGTACCGTCCCTGCTGCTGGCCCGGTGGGTCGGCTGGGTCGCCCCAGTGCATCGGACCCATGGGGTGTCGGTTCTTTCCTGTCCCTCGCGCCCTACATGTGCACGTGTGTGTGGTGTCCTGGGCCTCTTGGCTCCTGTTCACCTGTGTGCCCGCTTGGTGCGTTGTTTTGCTTGTGCGGTGTCCTAGGCCACTTGGCTCCTGTTCACCGGTGTGCCCGCTCGGTGTGTTGTGTTGCGTGTGCGGTGTCCTGGGCCCCTTGGATTCTGTTCACCGGTGTGCCCGCGTGGTTTGTTGTGCTGCGTGTGCGGTGTCCTGGGCCACTTGGCTCCTGTTCACCGATGTGCTCGCTCGGTATGTTGTTTTGCTTGTGCGGTGTCCTGGGCCACTTGGCTCCTGTTCACCGGTGTGCCCACTCGGTGTGTTGCTTTGCGTGTGCGGTGTCCTGGGCCACTTGGCCCCTGTTCACTGGTGTGCCTGCGTGGTTTGCTGTGTTGCGTGTGCGGTGTTCTGGGCCTCTTGGCTCCTGTTCACCGTTGTGCCCGCTCCGTCTTTTGCCTTGCGTGCGGCGTGTCCTGGGCCACTTGGCTCCCGTTCACCGGTGTGCCCGCTCGGTGTGCTATGTTGCGTGTGCGGTGTCCTGGGCCAACTGGCTCCCGTTCACCGGTGCTTCCGCTCGGTTTGCTGTGTTGGGTGTGCGGTGTCCTGGGCCACTTGGCTCCTGTTCACCGGTGCGTCCGCTCGGTTTGTCGTGTTGCGTGTACGGTGTCCTGGGCCCCTTGGCTCTGTTCACCAGTGTGCCCGCTCGGTGTGTTGTGGTGCGTGTGCGGTGTCCTGGGCCCCTTGGCTCCTGTTCACCGGTGCGCCCGCTCGGTTTGTCGTGTTGCGTGTACGGTGTCCTGGGCCCCTTGGCTCTTGTTCACCGGTGTGCCCGCTCGGTGTGTTGTGGTGCGTGTGCGGTGTCCTGGGCCACTTTGGTTCCTGTTCACCGGTGCGCCCGCTCCGTTTGTCGTGTTGCGTGTACGGTGTCCTGGGCCCCTTGGCTCCTGTTCACCGGTGTGCCGGCTCGGTTTGTCGTGTTGTTTGTACGGTGTCCCGGGCCCCTTGCCTCCTGTTCACCGGTGCGCCCGCTCGGTTTGTTGTGTTGCGTGTACGGTGTGCTGGGCCCCTTGGCTCCTGTTCACCGGTGCGCCCGCTCGATGTGCTGTGTTGCGTGCGCGGTGTCCTGGGCCCCCTGGCTCTTGTTCACCGGTGTGCCCGCTCGGTGTGTTGTGTTGCGTGTGCGGTGTCCTTGGCCACTTGGCTCCTGTTCACCGGTGCGCCCGCACGGTTTGCTGTGTTGCGCGTACGGTGTCCTGGCCCCTTGGCTCCTGTTCACCGGTGTGTGGTGTTGTGTGTTGCGTGTGCGGGGGGGCGCTGCGGGGCGAACACTCGTTCATCCGGACGGCGGCTGTTCGTAGCCGGCAGGGGCTGGGTATCCTCCGGGCGCGCACTCGTCCATCCGGACGGCAGCTGTATCATAGCCGGCACGGGCTGGGTACCCTCCGGGCGCGCACTCGTCCATCCGGACGGCCGCTGTTCCGTAGCCGGCAGGGGCTGGTTTGCTGCCCGGCGCGCACTCCTCCATCCAGACGGCGGCTCGTGTTGCTTGGCACCTGTTCTCGTGCCGTGGTTCGTTGCTTGTTGCGCGCTCTCTCCAGGTTTGCGGCACCTGGCGGCCGTTGTTGCATGGCACCTGTCCGTGTGTCTTGGTTGTCGGCAGCGGCGTGCCTCTCTGGCGTGCCTTGTGGCCCCGTGTGGTGCGCCGCGCCTTGTCCGGTGCGGTCGCTCTCGGTGCTCCGGTTGGTTTCCCTGACGCCGTGGTGCCTTTTCCCAACCCGGGGGCTTGCGCCCCCGGCTCTACTGGGTGGCCGCGCGGGGCACGCGGAGGCCGGCTGGGAACCGGGCTCATTGCGCCTGCCGCTGGCCCCCGCCGAGGCAGGGGCGCTGGGCTCGCTTCGCGTCGTACCCGTTCGGGTCCCCGCGATGGGGTTGTCCCTGGCGGGTCCCTCCGGCGTCGGTCTTGGGCTGCGTGCGCTGCGGTGGTTGGCGTGTGTGGACCCGGTCACTGACGCGTCCGGTTGCCCGTACCGTCCGTCGTTCGAACCGGCCGGT
The DNA here is from genome assembly GCA_964036045.1 of Eutreptiella sp. 'Long Island Sound 2002'. Lineage (NCBI taxonomy): Eukaryota > Euglenozoa > Euglenophyceae > Eutreptiales > Eutreptiaceae > Eutreptiella > Eutreptiella sp. 'Long Island Sound 2002'. The sequence goes on along the minus strand of OZ038383.1, from coordinate 68,668,536 downwards.
GCACCGGGGCTGTTTCGTGTGGACGCCTACACCTCCCCTTGCGGGTCGGAGGACGCCACGCCCGGGTCCCGCGCGTGTGTGCGTGTGCTCGTCCGTCCTGGCCGGGTCGGGCGGGCTGGCCTCCCGGGCACGTTTTGGTGCGCCTCACCTTTTTCTTTGGCCGCTTTGTCTTTCTGCTTTACTCGGCCCCCTCCGGGCTGGGGTTGCCCCTTTTTTGGTTCCTTGTTTGCCTACCCCGCCCCCCCTTTTTTTTTCCTTCCTTGTGTCGGCGTCGGTAGTCCCTAGTGTTCGTTTTCTGCCGAACTGCTTGCCACGTGTCGTCGGGGAGGATCCCGTGGTCGTCGAAGGCTGTGATGCGGTCATCCCACGCCAGGGCGGGGGTGCCCCCGGGCTGGGGTGGTCATATACATGTGGCGCCCGGTGAGGTGGGGCACAAGTGCGTCCCACCGGCACCCGTCCGCGGCCTCCCGGTGGAGGAGGGCCAGCAGGGTGCCGTCCGCGACCCCTCCCACCCCGCCTTCAGCCCGGTGCAGCCGTCCAGCTCCCGGCGCAGCGCGGCGACGAGGTCGGTGGGGAGCATGAGGAGCGGAGGCCCCGGAATGTCGCTTAGCCGGGAGAGGGCGTCATCGTACGGAGGTCCCCTGTCTTTGAAATGCGCCACGGTGAGCTCGGTGGCCCCGCCTTCTGGGGTGAGCCACCGGATGGTGTCCGCGTCGCACCCCCATGTGTGTATCTCCGTGGCTTGGAGCACGTTGGCGGCGTGGAGCAAAAAGTGGGGGGGGGAGGGCGCCCGGATGAGCGAGGACACATCCCCGCTCCACCCCACGTGGGACTCCGGGGCCGCCCACAGCCATTCCGCGGCCGCCGCGTCCCACAGGTGATCGGGGAAAGCCCCGCAAATCATGGTGGGACGTGGCTGGGTGTGCGGCCCCCACCCCTCGAGCACGATGGCGGCGTACTGCGGCGCGGGGATCCCCGGCGCGCGTGGTGGCGCACCACAGGCTCCATTCGCGCGCCCACTCCGCGCCCACTATGTGGGCCTCCCACGTGGTCATGGAGCCGCGTCCGATGATCCATGGCGCGAAGAGAGCGCCCTGCAGGTGCTTCGAGAAACCCCCCGGCAGGTCCCGGTAAGGGTGGGGGTCCTCTTGCAGGGGACACGCCAGGGTGCCGCTCACGATGCGGAGGGAGGCCGCGAAGTCCCCGCCAGGGCGTGGGAGAGGGCAGGGGCAGTCGCCCTCCGCCGCGTCGAGCCATCGGTGCACCCGGGCCGCCGTGCTCAGGGGCGCGCGGAGGAGTTGCTCCAGCCGGTGGTTGCGGAGCTCCCACACGAAGTCCCCCAGCCGGGGCATGTGTTGGAGGAACTCGTCCACGGTCGTCCCTCCCGGCGGGTCGTAGCAGGCGATCACGCGGAGCTGCGCTTCTGCTGCCTCGGGCACCAGTCCAGAGCAGAAGACTTCCGTCCACCCGGCGCCTGCGGAGCGTGACGAAGCCACCCATAGCGCCTTGTCCCCGGGCGGGACGTGGCGGGCCGCCTCTTGTACCACCTGGCGGTAGTGAGGCCATGGGACCCGCGAGTGAGCGCAGCCCACGTGCATGTGTACTGGGGTCTCTTCCGGGCCGCCGCAGAGGAGGCACGGCTGCAGGAGAATGGGGACGCCGGAGAGCTGCTCCTTCCAAATGCGGAGCCTGCGCTGCACCGGCGTGTGGCCGTCTCTGGCCCGCAGCGCCCCCTGGCTGGTGGCCGCCGCGGTGAGGTCCCGGGCGCGGACGTAGGCCGTGGCGTGGGCCTCGTCCAGGGGTGTGTGTCCTCGGTGCGTCAGCGCATGGTTCACCTGTGCCTGCTGGGTGACCGTGCTCAGCGTCTGCATGGTGGGGGGACGCAGGTGAGAGTGGCCGTCACGACCGGCGATTATTAGTTGGGCGTGGCTGGGACCCGGCGGCGTGTTCTGCAGGATGGTGTACCGGACGCCGCCCAGTCCACCTTTTGCAGCATTGCGTCTCTGTGGTTGGAGGTGGCCCGGGCAAACCAAAATGGGTGCTCGGTGTGTTATCTGCGCAGGCGCAGGCTGTCCCAAAGCCATCGCAGGGGCATCTGCTTGACCACCTTTGCCGCGCCCCCGGGGACCCCTGTGGCCTGCTCGCGATCCGCGTGCCGCAGAAGGTGGAGGATGACATCGGCGTCCACTGTATGGACCCACGGTCTGTGGATGCCGTACTGCAGGGGGAGGGAGGCGGCCACTCCCTCCCCGTTGGGCACCGTGCCTGAGATGGCCACTGCCCACGTGCGGGTGAGGTCGGCGGCGAGGGCGACACTGGTGGCGTGCCTGCAGGGCCAGCCCCCCGAAGCGTCGGAGTACGTGTGGCCCCAGGCCTGCGGGATCCAGTAGTACCCGGTGGGGCTGAGCCACCCCGCGTTGAGGTCGGCGGATTGCCACCTGACGTCGGGGTGGCCAGGGGTCAGCTAGTCCACGTTCAGCGCCCGAGTGTCGTCGGGGCGGATTACCGGTTGGTCGTGGAGTCGGACTTCAGCTCCGGCGATCGTGCGCGCCCAGGACCAGAGCGCCGTTACGTGTTCCCTGACCCACGCAAGGCCTCCGCGCTGGTGCACCACCAAGTGTCCTGTGTCTTCCGGCTGGTCCTCCAGTATGTGCACCGCCATGTGCGGGTTGTGTGGCACGTCTGTAGCCAGCAGCAGGGTGGTGCTGTGGGGGAGTCCACGCAGCCTGGGCTGGCCTACCCCCACCTGCACTATCACCCAGCCGGCCCGGAGCTGCGCTTGCTCGGTTTCCCGGGCGCCGTGGTCGTCCGTGGTCACCAGCCACGCCGGCATCGGTACGTGGGGCCGTGGGCGTAGAGGCTCGGGCCACGCCACATCCGCGTTGGGTGCCTGGTGCTCGCTGTCTGCGAGTACGTCGCGGAGGATGTACAGGAGGGCCGCCAAAAGGTGGTATGTCGCTTCCTGCGTGGGGGGGGATAGGCTGCCCTGACGGCGGTAGCCCCCGACGTGGAGGTGCAGGCCGTCCTAGGTCACCTGCGGGCCAGTGTGGGCATCCTGCTTAGCCCTCCTGGGGTGGATGAGCCTCAGACGGGGGTCCCGTGTGCCGGTGGTGTGGAAGAGGTCGACCAGGGTGTCACGCCACCTGGGGTGTTCCGTGGGCCCCTGTTTGCGACAGCAGTAGTGGAGGTGTTCATCGGCGCACTGGTTGGAGAACTCCGGCACCGCTGCTGGCCAAGGGTCGTCTTTGTCCGGGAAGGGGTGGTGCGGCCCGTGGTGCCCGTGCCATGGCGTTGTGTGTGGCACCGTCAGGACGCACGTGTCGCGGTGCCGCAAATGGGCGGTGCGCAGCGTGACGACGTTGCCCCGGGGCGATTGTAGCTGGACGTGAGCCGCCCTGGGGAACGCGATGGGGTAGTAGAGCCCCACCCCAAGAGCAGCCAGGGCCCGGGGTACGCGGTGGACCCAGTCGCCCCCCGCCAGGGTTGCAAACTCCGGGACGGGATAGTGCACCTCGGAGCAGATGCGGTGTGCGCGGGGGATTTTGCAGAACATCATGGTGGCCTCGGCGCGCAGGCAGGCTGTGCGGTTCTGGACAAGTGTGCCCGCCAGGGACACTGTCGCCTGCTGGCACCGCGTCGGCACCCGCGTAAGCCCCAGGGTCCGGTCGTCCTGTAGGCTGTCCCGCGAGGCGTCAAAAGCCTACCGTGCCCTGTTCTTCGCGACCTGGACCGTGATGTGGTCCAGGTGGCGCGCGGTGTTGGAGTCGTCGGCAATGAAGGGGGGAACGTATTGTGTCACTCCCCCCAGGATCGCCAGGATGACGTCCTGCACCGATTTCGGTGGCGCAAGGGTGTTGAGGCACCAGCGGTGCACCGCCACCAGGCGCAGCCGGTGTCTGCGTTGCAGGGAGAACTCCCCGTCCGACTGCAGCTGGAGTCCCAGGTAGGGGACGGAGTCTGCCGCCGGTACCCAGTGCCATGGGTTTTCCAGGTGGGGGCAGAGGCGTAGCTGCAGGCCCGGGACCCCCTCCGTAGTGGCCATGGGGCACTTGCGGGGGTTGAGCTCCATGCCCATCATCCTGAGGTACGCCGCCACTGCCTCCACGCACTCAACGAAGTGCTGCAACATGTGGGCCACTACCAGCACGTCGTCTATAGAGGCCTGGATGAGGCCCCTTTCGGCCTCTCCAGGCGGGTTGCAGGCGTTGCTCCTGGGCCTGGAGTAGGGGCTCCAGGAGGAGCGCATACAGCAGGGGGCTTTCGGGGTTGCCCTGCCGGACGCCGCGCGGCATGTGGACTGGCTGTGTCAGCCCGTGCGCGGTGATGATGCGCTGCTTAGCTCACGTGTGGACGAAGAGCAGGAGGTCAATGACCTCTGTCGGCACGGAGAGTCGGCACAGGATGAGGTGGAGTGCGCCATGCGGGGCGCCGTCGAAGGCCTTGCGGGCATCGAAGGTGAAGACATAGTTGGGCCTTCCCCGCTGCAGCTGCCGCTGCGCCATGAACAGGGGGGGCCGGTATTGGAGCCGGGGAGGGCCCCTTGCTGCCAATCGCTGACCACGCCGTCTCGCGTGAGCACCTCTGTGATGCGCTGGGTGAGGGGGCCCGTGAGCAGCTTCATGTTCAGTTGGCCCAGGGCTATGGGCCGCTAGTCGTCCAGCCTGGTGGAGCCCGGCACCTTTGGGCTGAGCGAGATGTGCGCATCTCTCCAGTGCATCGGCGGCGGGGCGCCGCGGAGGATGGCCCGGTAGGAGTGGACGAGGAGCCACTGGACGGGCGCCGGGAGGGCCTTGATGAAGCAGGCCTTCATGTGGTTTGGGCCCGGGGCCTTGCCATCGTCCTTGTTCAGTGCGGACCGCAGGTCCTGCAGGGAGTACTGCTGGACCTGGGCCCACGCCCCCTCAGGGACCCGGGGCACGTGGCGGGTGAGGACCGCCTGGAAGCCGGGAAGGTCCACCGGGCGCTTGTCGTACAGTTCCCGCCAGAAGGCGCGAACCGCGGACATCACGTCGTGGGCCTCTGTGAGGAGTGTTTGGGTGTTGGGGACCCGCACGTACCAGAGGCCTGACGGGCCCGGGGCATCCACCTCGATGGCCCCTCGCACGGCCTTCCACCGCTAGGCAATGCCCTGGGCGTGACAGCGGCAGAAGTCTTTGATGGCGCGCTTGCGGTCGGCCGCCAGGAGTGCGCGCAATTGGCGGATGTCCTCCTTGGGGGTGGCTGCTTGCCTGTCCAGCTCCTCCTGTAGCTGGCTCTGTGTTGCTGGGCTGAACCCGGGCGGTGCACCCCGTAGCTCCTCCGTGAGTCGGAGCGCTGCCTCGGAGTGAATGCCATGACGGGCCGCGTTTGCCTGGTAAGACGCTGGCGCGCAAGCCGCCAGGGTGTCGTAGCGGAGGATCGCCGCCTACAGCTGCTTCCCACTCTCAAAGGGGTCTCCTCCCGCCGGGTCGGACCCCGTCGGGGACGGTTGTCGGCGCCCCCCGTGCGCGCCAGGGCGTCATGCGCCGCGTGGAGGTGTCTGAACACCTTGTCCACAGCGGCCGCGGGCATGGACCCGTACGCGTGCTGCTCAGCGGGGCCCAGCCAGGGCGCCAGGAAGGGCTCGTCGTGCGCAGCGGTGACCGCCGCCCACAGGCAGCGCTGGACGGGCGCGGCCTGGGCGTCGTACGGGAGGAGGCGGCCCTCCGTGCTGCTGTAGGGGGTGGGCACCGCTGCGTGCCTCGCCGCGTTGGAGAGGCACGGCACGGCCAGGCAGACCAGAAAGTGGTCTGACTCAATCACTTGGGGGTGCGCCATGCCGCGGGCCCAGACGCTCCTGCAGGGACCACGGCAGGAGGGACTCGTTGACCAGGAAGGTGTCCACCTGTTGCCTGGACGGGTGGAGCGTGGGCATCATGTCCTCCAAGCCGCCTGCTGTTGCCCTCCGGAAGCCGCAGGCCTCCCAGCCCGCGCGGGAGTGCTCCGTGGCCGGGTTGCTGGTGGCATCCATGTAGATGTTGGTGTTGCTGGCGATGACCACCGGGTGCCTCCCACTGAGGCTGCGCGCCGTGGCATACATTTGTATGTCGGCCCAGAAAGCCGCCCATCTCGCCCATGCGGATTAGCCTGCCTGTGGTCCATGGAAGCCGATGAGGGTGAGGCCACCCCTGTTCGTGCCGATCGCCAGGGCCGCAGCCTTCCTGGAGACGGTTTCCGTGAAACTGACCACCTCGTGCTCGGCCACGTACTTGCTGCTTACGGCGGTGAGGACGCCTCCCCCTCTCGAGGTGGAGGTGGCCCCCGTCTCTGCCAGCTGGCTGCTGAAGAAGGGGGTGTACCCCTTGTCCCGAAGCGCCGCGGCCACGTGCATCTCCTGCACCCGGTTAGCGATCCCTGTCTCCTGGAGCATGATGACAAAGCCTCCCTCCTGGCGCAGCATGCCGATGATGAGGTGCTCCTTATCGGTACAGGCGGCCGGCCCCCGGCGTCGTCGGAGTGTGTCCCGGAGGGACCGGTCTGGTGGGACGAGGCCGTTGCGCAGGTTCGAGGAGAGGAGCCAGAGGGCGTTGCCCGCCGCGTCCTCCTGCAGTCAGGTGTCCCGCGCTGGCATCGCCGCGGGGTCCGCTGGGGCAGCCAGGTCCCCGGGCTGTGCCGGGGCCATGGGGTGTGGGGGGCACGCTCCCAGGGGGTCGACAGGGGGTCCAGCCCCGCGGGGATGGAACCCTGATGGGGTGCACTGCCGGTTCCCGGGGCCGCGTTGGCCCCCTCCCCTTCCTCCCCCGGGGCTGCAAGGTGGCCGGCCGCCTGGGGGGGAGGGGCGCTGGGCGTACGGTAGGGTTCGGAATTGGTTTCATGCAAAAATAACCGATTGTTTTCAATTATTTCTATAAAAATAACCAATTATTCCGATTATATGACATAAACATAATCGGTCATTTTTGATTGTTGTCTCTGCAAAATGCAATTATTGTCGGAAAGCGGTCAACTTTTACCTAAGGGATAGTAAACAGGAAAATAGAGGTGAAAGACATGCTAAACCTTTGACTTTTATCCCAAATTGCCTGTGATTTTGCAAATCATCTGGATTTTGATAAGAAACATTTCGTGGTGTATCAACGAAATATTTCTTTTTCAGACATAACTTGTCTGATTAATTGGTTTATATCAGTTTTCAAAATAATCGGTTTTACCGATTATTTGTCACATTAGACCCAGTGAATCCAATTAATCCAATTGTCCGATTAATTGGTAAAACGGATTCCGAACCTTAGCGTACGGGGCGTGCCACGTGGACCTCCGTGCCAGTCCCTGAAGATGTGGGAGGCCGCCTCCTTGTCTTCCACTGGGGTGGCAGCGTGCACCGCGTGCCACGCCAGGTGTTCCAGCATCGCCCCGCTTGTGTAGAACTTGTCCGTACATAGGGGGCATTTCGTGGGTTCCGTGGCCCCCCTTGCCGGAGGGAGCGGCACCGACTTGCGGATGGTGCCCTCCGGCGCCGGGTCGAAGGGTAGGTTGGCTAGCGGAACCGTGTGCGGCTCCTGCGCGCGTCCTGGGGCCGACGCGTCGAGGGCTCTTGTCGCGGGCGCGGGTCCAAGACCCCGGACAGTGTCGCGCTGCGCGTCCGCGTGCAGCCACTCTTGCCAGTGTCTGGCGCCAATTTTGCGGTCAGGCTTGCCCCTCCACCACAGGTCGTGGAAGGCCTGGAGCCAGTGGTATACCGTGGTCGGGACCGCCAGCTGGAGCTCCAGGTCGGCGGGGAGCGCCGCTGCCGGCCACACCCCCGGCTTTGCCGCTCTGGCGTTGTCCTGAAGGCGGACTCCGGGCAGGAGGGCGTGGTGTTTGCCCTCCCGCAGCGCCTTGACGATCCCGCGGGCGCAGTCCGCTACGCGGATCACGGCCTCGGGCACCGGCAGGCGTTCGGGGTCGCAGGGCTGAACATGCAGACCACCCATTTCGGGTTCTGCTGTCCTCGTTGCGCCAGAGCCAGGGTGGCTGCCGGGCGGGCGTGCGTGATGGGCCCTGCGTGGAGTTCCGGAACATCCGTTGTCGTGATGGCGTCACCTTGCCACGCGGGCAGTAGATGTTCCTCCTGGTCGGGGCTCCAGACCAGTATCGGGGGGTTGGCCCACCCCGGCTCCTGCTGTTTGTTTGGGGGCGCTGATGGTGTGTAGCAGGACGGCTAGCGGCCAGGGGTCTGCCGTCACATAGTAGGCCTGGCTGGGCTCCTGCTGCCAATTGACTTGGGGCGGGAAGGCCCCTTGCCTGGCGGTGCCATGGCAGACAGTCCAGCGCCCCCTGGTTGGGACGTGAGACCGGTAGCCCCCGGCGTGGCCGTGCAGGATGGCCAGGTAGCCCGCCGCCTGTACCACCAGTGCCTCCCCCTGCTGGGGTCTTGGGGGGGGTGCGCCGCCGCCTGCGTCCCTGACGCGGATGCGCTCGCGGAGCGTGGCGTGCCATGGGTGGGGCGCGCCGCGCTGCGGCCCTTGTATGCTACCTGCGAGCTGCACCGGGCCGTGGTGGTGGACAAAGCTCTCCCCGCCGTCCGCCAGCAGCGCCGCCGCGACAACGTACAGCTGCTCCGCCGTGAGGGGTGCAGTTGGCGTGTGCTTTGCGGCCGGTAGGCGGGGCCCCGTGTCCCGGCAGGGGACGCGGGGCAGCAGGCGCACTGACTACGCTGCCACGGGTCCCATGGTGACGGCCGCCACTGTGGACGCCAGTGCCGTGCGGTTCGCCGGCCGGTACTGCCTAAGTCGCGTGGTGTCCCGGGTGAGGTGCCTGCAGGCCGCAGTCCAGGCCACTACCCCGCAGTTCGTGCGGTCCGGTTCTGCGTTGCTGCTTCCTCTTTGCTGCACCGTGGTGGTCGTGTCGAGCGGGGGTCCCTCCAGCAGCGCCTCCTGGCCCTGCCCTGGCGGGAGGGCGTGCGGGGGCGGCTGCGGGAAGCCCTGCGCGCCCAGGCGCTCCAGGTGCGTGTTGTACGCACTCTGCCGGCGGTGCTCCGGGGCCACCCGAGGGAGGAAAAGGAGCTGGTGCAGGTACCAGTGGCCCTGTGCGGTGGACGGGTTGTGGAGTGCCAGCCACTGTCCCACCACGCCTCCCGCGTGTGCGGCCTCGACGCAGCGCTGCAGTCCCAGGCGGGCCAGGTGGTTTTACGTGCCCGCAGGTGGAATATGGGCCTGCGGGTAGAGCACCTTTAGGGGTTCCAGCGCCAGGTCCAGCACCTCGTCGTTGAGCTGTTCCGTAGGGGCCGACGCTCTGTGCAGGACGTGGCGGACCCCGGGCGTGAGAGCCGTGAGCTGCTTGAGTACCGGCCCCGGTAGGTATTGTGTGCCCGGGGTCGCCATCCACCCCCTGGGGTGGCTCAGTAGGGCACTCCACACGTCCAGTGTGAGGGCCTGGTGGGGGGCCAAAGAGGGGACTGCTCGTAGAAGGCGCTGGCACGCCGGTGGCGGCCGCATGGGTCACGGGGCGGCAGCCGCTATCCATCTGCACGCGGTGTCGGGCACGATCGCCCCCCATTCCACGGTCCCCATGTCCTCGGCGTGAAGCAGCGCCTGACCCTGCACCAGGGGGAAGTACGGGCCCGGGCGTGCGTTCTCCTCTCGTGACCGTACCCAGGCCGCCCCCGCCTGTAGGCTACTGAGCAGGGCTACGCCTGGGGGTTGGGGTGGCGGGAAGGCCCCTTTGACAGCCTGGGTGGCATGGGCCAGGGCGTCTGCGGGCAAGTACCACAGTGGGAGGATCCAGGGGTCCGGCAGCGGTGGTGCCTCCCCCGCGTCCCACCGCCACCCCGAGTCGGGCGGGGCGGCCGGAACTGTGCCTGTCTGCAGGAAGGGGCGCGCACTCTTGTCGGGGTATCACTGGAGGGTTGCCGCGAGGCTGAACCCCTCTGCCGCGGGCGCCACCGGGAGGCCGCCCTGGGGCCTGCGCCAGGGGAAGTCCTGGTCGACCGGCCAGGCGCGGAGGTCCCGGGCTATTTCCTCCGCGGTGCCTGTGGGGGTGCCCTCCGGTCCCAGGTGCCACATGACGGCGGGTAATGCCCATGTGGAGAAGGGCCACGCCCGTGGAGGGGTGTACACCTGGATGGTCCACTGCCGTCGCGTGCGCCGCACTCAGGATCCATGGAGCACCCCTCGGACCATGTCCGCGGCCAGGACTAGCACCATCCCCGTGGGCTCCATGACGATCCCCTCCGCCAGTCCGCCATGGCGGCCCCGGGTGTGCAAGGCCACCTCTGTCTGGCCCGTGTGGGCGACCCGGTCGACGGCCTCCCGGATGTTCACGCTGCCGCGTGTGGTCTCATCCATGATCCAGCCCTGCGCTACACCGTAGTGCAGGGCGGCGCGTGCGGCCGCGTGCCCCACCGCGGGCAGTGTCCCGTCAGCGGCGGCGGTCTGGGGGTGTTGCCTGGGGCACCAGCCTTCCCCTGTGCAGTGGCCCCGCTTCCAAGAGGGGCAGAGGGCGTGCACGCTGCCCGCCGGCGGCGCGGGCCTCGCGGGCGCGCTGCTCGCGGAGTCCTCTGGAATCATCTCCAGGTCGCAGTCCGCGTCCGCGTCCTCTGGCGGGGGGTCCCCCCGCCGCCTCGGAGTCCCAGCGCCCTGATGACCTCGTGCGCCGCGTCAAGCGTCGCAGATCGGGGGCGTGTTTTGCGTGGGGCCGTTGGCTCTACCATTGCGTTGCTGTGCCTGAGAGCAGGGGATGGGGTGCGGACCTCCTGTGGCTGTCCTGGGGCTGTAGCGGCCCGTTTTGTTGCACGTGCCGTGGGCTTGGTGGGATGCGGGTGGGGGAGCCTGACGTTGGCTCCGCATCGTATTCCTCCACGGGCTAGTGCCTCCCTTGGCTCCGCTGGGCGCTCGCGTGCCCGTGGGGGCATCAGGCGCTCCGCCTCCCCAGGCCGCCCGCTTGTGGGGTCGGGCAGTCGGGGCCCATTGCCCATGTGCGTCGGGCGCGGGTGTGTGGGCGTGGGGTCCCGGCGCCGTCCCTTTGGCACGTGTCCCCTGCAGGGGGCTGTGCACCGCGGGAAAGGCGGCGGAGGGTCTCCCCAGCGTGACGTCGCATCGTTGCGGGGGGCGTCTGGCGTCAGGCGTTTTCCCTCTCCCCGGGGGCAGCCAGGCCCCGTTGCCCGTGTGCCCTCTGCGTGGGTGGTGTGGGTGTGGGGACCCTGCACAGGCTTCCGGGCGCCCCCCGGCCGTTTCTGGGGGGGTATCGCGGCTGTGGCGAGGGGCGCTTGTCCTCCTCTGGCTGTGCTACCCGTCCCCGGGGCGGGCGGCAGTCGGGGTCCGCTGCCCATTAGCAGGGGGCAGCGTGCCGCGAGGGTGGTGGGAGGCCATCCCGGAGGGGGTGGCTTCCCGCCGTTGTGAGGGGCGTCTGGTGTCAGGCGCTTTTCCTCTCCGAGCCGCCCGTCCCTGGGGTCGGGCTGCGAGGACCTGTTGCCCGTGTGTCCCCGGGACGGGCAGTGTGGGGGACCCAGCACCGGCCCCACATTGTGCGCACAAGGTGCCCCCCGGAGGTGGTGTCTTGCGCCGTTGCGAGGGGCGCCTGAGGTTAGGCGCCCGTCCTCCCCCGGCTGCCCGCAATCAGGGCGGGCCGCCGGGGTCCGCTGCCCACGTGCTGTTGGGGTGGGTGTGCGGGCACTGTTCCTTTGGCTTTCATGTCCTGCGGGGGGCTGCGTGCCGCGGGGGTGGTGGGCGGCCGTCCCGGAGGGGTGGCCTCCCACCGTTGTGAGGGGCGTCTGGTGTCAGGCGCTGTCCCTCTTCCGGCCGCCCATCTCAGGGAGCGGGTGTGGCATCCAGGACCCGTTGTCAGTGTGTCCCGGGCGGTGTGGGCATGGGGAACCCTGCACTGGTGCCACTGCGTGCGCTCTTCCGAGTTCGAGTTGCGCGCTGTGGGTTGGCGGGAGGGCGCCCCCCCGGGGGGGGCGCCTTGCGCCGTCATGAGGGGCGTCCGAGGTCATGCGCTTGTCCTCCCCCGGCTGCCCGCCCTTGGGGCGGGCTGTTGGGGTCCGCTGCCCACTTGCTGTGGGCGCGGGTGTGCGGGTGTGGGGGCCCGGCACTGTCCCTTTGGGGTGCATGCTCTGCGGGGGGCTGCGTGCGGCGGTATTTGCGGGAGGCCGTCCTGGGGGGGTGGCCTTCAACCGTTGTCAGGGGCGTCTGGCGTCAGGCGCTGTCCCTCTCGTGGCTCCCCGTAATTGGGGGCGGGTAGCCAGGGCCTGTTGCCCATGTGTACCAGGCACGGGTGGTGTGGCTGTGGGGGACCCAGCACCGGCCCCACAGCGTGCGTTGTTGCGAGCCAGGGTTTGCGTGCTGTTGGGGTGGTGGGGGGGCTCCCCTGGGGGGGGGGTGCTTTGCGCCGTTGTGAGGGGCGTTTCAGGTCACGCGCTCGTCAGCCCCCGGCTGCCCGCCATCAGGGCGGGCTGTTGGGGCCCGCTGCACACGTGTTGTGGGCGCGGGTTTGCGGGCAGGGGGGTTCAGCACTGTCCCCTTGGCTTGCATGCCCTGCGGGGGGCTACGTGCCAGGGGGGTTGCGGGAGGCCGTCCCCGGGGGGGGGTGGCCTTCCCCCGTTGTGAGGGGCGCCCGGTGTCAGGCGCTGTCACTCTCCCGGCCGCCCGTCCCTCGTGGCGGGCGTGGCATCCTGAGCCCGTTGTCCGTGTGTCCCGGGTACAGGTGGTGTGGGCCCCACTGCGTGCGCTCATGCGAGCCGGCGTTGCGCGCTGTGGGGGTGGCGGGAGGGCGTCCCCGGGGGGGGGGGGGCGTCTTGCGCCGTTTTGACGGGCGTCTGAGGTCAGGCGCTCGTCCTCACCCCGCTGCTCGCCCTCGGTGTGGGCTGTCAGCGTCCCCCGCCCACGTGCTGTGGGCGCGGGTGTGCGGGCGTGGGGGCCTGGCACTGTCCTGTTGGCGTGCATGCCCCGTGGGGGGGCTGCGTGCCGCGGAGGTTGGTGGGTGGCCGTTTCTTGGGGGCGGCCTTCCACCGCTGTGAGGGGCGTCTGGCGTCAGGCCTTGTCCCTCTCCCGGCCACCCGTCCCTGGGGGCGGGCAGCCTGAACCCGTTGCCCGTGTGTCCCGGGCACGGGTGTGGTGGGCATGGGGGACCCAGCACCGGCTACACAGCGTGCGCTCTTGCGAGCTGGCGTTGCGCGCTGTGGGGTTGGCGGGAGGGCTTCCCCGGGGGGGTTACCTTGCGCCGTTGCGGGGGGCGTCTGAGGTCAGGCGCTCGTCCTCCCCGAGCTGCCCGTCCTCAGGGCTGACTGTCGGGGTCCGCTACCGACTCGGTGTGGGCGCGGATGTGCGGGAGTGGGGGCCTGGCATCGTCCCTCTGGCTTGCATGCCCTGCAGGGGGCTGCGTGCCGCGGGGGAGCTTGGTGGCCGTCACGGGGGGGTGGGCTCCCACCGTTGTGAGGGGCGTCTGGTGTCAGGCGCTGTCCCTCTCCCGGCCGCCTGTCCCTGGGGGCGGGCATCCAGGACCCGTTGTCCGTGTGTCCTGGGCACGGGTGGTCTGGGCATAGGGGACCCAGCACCGGCCCCACAGCGTGCGCTCTTGCGGGCCGGCGTTGCGCGTTGTGGGGGTGGCGGGAGGGCCTGGCCGGGGGGGTGCCTTGCGCCGTTGTGAGGGGCGTCTGAGGTCAGGCGGTCGTCCTCCCCCCGGCTGCCCGTCCAACGGGGCGGGCTGTCAGGGTCCGCTGCCTACGTGTTGTGGGGGTGGGTGTACGGGCGTGGCGGCCTGGCACTGTCCCTTTGGTTTGCATGCCCTGCGGGGGGCTGCGTGCCGCGGGGCTGGTGGGTGGCCGTCCCGGGGGGATGGCCTCCCACTGTGGTGAGGGGCGTCTGGTGTCAGGCGCTGTCCCTCTGCCGTCCGCCAGTCCCTGAGGGCATGCAGCCTGGGCCCGCTGCCCATGTGTCCCGGGCACGGGTGGCGTGGGCATGGGGGACCCGGCACCGGCCCGACAGCGTGCGCTCTTGCGAGCCGGCGTTGCGCGCTGTGGGGGTGGCGGGAGGGCTTTCCCAGGGGGGATGCCTTGCGCCGTTGTGGGGGGCGTCTGGAGTCACGCGCTCGTCCTCCTCGGCTGCCCGTCCTCACCGCAGGCTGTCGGGGCCCGCTGCCCACGTGTTGTGGGCGCGGGTGTGCGGGCGTGGGGGTCCAGCACTGTCCCCTTGGCTTGCATGCCCTGCAGGGGCCTGCGTGCCGCGGGGGTTGCGGGAGGCCGTCCCGGGGGGTTTGGCCTTCCGCCGTTGTGAGGGGCGCCTGGTGTCAGGCGCGGTTCCTTTCCCGGCCGCCCCTCCCTGGGGGCGGGCGTGGCATCCTGGGCCCGTTGTCCGTGTGTCCCGCGCACGGTTGGTGTGGACCCAGCACCGGCCTCACAGCGTGCGCTCTTGGGAGCCGGCGTTGCGCGCTGTGGGGGTGGCGCGAGGGCTTCCCCGGGGGTGGTGCCTTGCCCCGTTGCGAGGGGCGTCTGAGGTCAGGCGCTCGTCCTCCCCCGACTGCCCGTCCTCAGGGCTGGCTGTCCGGGTCCGCTACCCACGTGCTGTGGGCGCGGATGTGCGGGCGTGGGGGCCTGGCACCGTCCCTTAGGCTTGCATGCCCTGCGGGGAGCTGCGTGCCGCAGGGGAGGTGGGTGGCCGTCACGCGGGGTCGGGCTCCCGACGCTGTGAGGAGCGTCTGGTGTCAGGCGCTGTCCCTCTCCCGGCCACCTGTCCCCGGGGGGCGGTCATCCAGGACCCGTTGCCCGTGTGTCCCGGGCACGGGAGGTGTGGGCATGGGAGACCCAGCACCGGCCCCACAGCGTGCGCTCTTGCGAGCCGGCGTTGCGCGTTGTGGGGGTGGCGGGAGGGCGTGGCCGGGGGGGTGCCTTGCGCCGTTGTGAGGGGTGTTTGAGGTCAGGCGCGCGTCCTCCCCCGGCTGCCAGTCCAAAGGGGTGAGCTGTCGGGGTCCGCTGCCTACCTGTTGTGGGCGCGGGTGTACGGGCGTGGCGGCCTGGCACTGTCCCTTTGGTTTGCATGCCCTGCGGGGGGCTGCGTGCCGCGGGGGCAGTGGGTGGCCGTCCCGGGGAGGTGGCCTCCCACTGTGGTGAGGGGCGTCTGGTGTCAGGCGCTATCCCTCTGCCGGCGGCCCGTCCCTGTGGGCAGGCAGCCTGGGCCCGCTGCCCATGTGTCCCGGGCACGGTCAGTGTGGGCATGGGGGACCCGGCACCGGCCCCACAGCGTGCGCTCTTGCGAGCCGGGGTTGCGCGCTGTGGGGGTGGCGGGATGGCGTTCTCGGAGTTGGTGCCTTGCGCCGTTGTGAGGGGCGTCTGAGGTCAGGCGCTCGGCGTCCCCCGGCTGCCCGTCCTCAGGGCGGGCTGTCGGGGTCCGCTGCCCACCTGCTATGGGCGCGGGTGTGCAGGCGTGCAGGCCCGGCACTGTCCCTTTGGCTTGCATGCCCTGCGTGGGGATGCGTGCCGCGGGGCTGGTGGGAGGCCGTCCCGGGGGGGGTGGCCTTCCACCATTGTGAGGGGCATCTGGTGTCAGGCACCGTCCCTCTCCCGGCCGCCGGTTCCTGGAAGCAGGCAGCCAGGTCCCGTTGTAATAAGTTGGGGCATTTGGGCCTCTCAAAAGCGTTCTGGAGGAACTCTACAAGACCTCATAGAGCTTCAAGATCCTAAGATACTAGGATATTTACTCATATTTGGCTCATATTTCAAGCCTATAGCTTACTGCTAGAGTCTACTGCTCTTAGGTACACCACACAGAGCAGAGATCTAGATTACATTAGTAGCCATACATGAATATTCACATTCCATATGCTTATAATGTGATTTAATCATGTTGTATGCCATTTTAGAAGGTTCTAATGTATTAGAAGCTATTTTGAAGCTATTTAGAAGCTTCAGAAAGCCTGTCGCGATCGTCGGCGCCTGCTGTCGCCGACGGCAATTTACGTGATATTGACAAGGCCTGTGACAAGATAGACTACTCAGAAAGGTGTTAAAATATAGGTTTTATTGCCTTTTTAATGAGATTTTAATGCTACATTAATTTTCCTGTTATTTAGGCATGTGAACCCGTATTACTGGACCAGCCAGTTGGTCCAGCTTGATATTCGTCAAGATCTTCGTCTTCTTGCTGTTGCCTGTGTCCTGTACTTGCCAACAAGATCAATTGTAATGGAGAACATTGGAAACAATTTGATTTTTAAGTGCAACACAAGGAAAATGGGTTTTCTATATGCACCCAAGCACAAGCATATGACAGTCCAGTAATCTGAGTTCGAGCAGGACGACGACAACGAGGACAACGCGCAGAAGCTTGGCCAGCGTACGCTGTTCCATAATGGTGAGTTCCTTGCTTGAATTTAATGAAAAGTTGGAGAAACTTTCAAGAATTGAAGGTATCCTTCCAAATACCTCCAAAAACCCTTGAAATTACTTTGAATCTGGGAGAGCGCAGTTCCAAGCGCGCAGCAGCGACGACGACGACGACGAAGACCACGAAAAGCGACGTTTTGGACTTCCTGGAGCCTCCTACAAGTTCGAAAAGTTGATTTTCTTGAAGATATTTAAGTTTCATTAAGGACTACTTTGAGTTACTCAAGAATATCCTAAGAGTGGTCAAAACAAGTCGAAAATCGTGGAGATCTTGGACCTACGCGCTGCTGAGCGACGTGAACCAGCGCTGGAGGACTTCGACAACGCGGTTTCAAGGCGCTGCAGACTGCTGCAGCCTTGTGATTTGCAGTTTTGAAGTGTAGCATAGCATACCTTTGATGTTTGTGTTGTTGCATTTCATTGCCTCATTGCACACGGCCTTCGGTTGCCCTGTGTCGAGCATTCACGCGCTTTGACGCTCTTTTCTAGCTGCAGGCGTGTCGCCAGTAGCTTGATTGTCGATTTCCCACCCTCCCTTCCCCTTCAGAGCTATGATTTCATTGAAGTTTTTCACTAACTTTTGATGTTCCAAAAGGCCAAAAATGTCGAAAATGGCCTACACCTTTTTACGCAAAACTTGGCGCCACTGGCTCAAAACGCGTCAACATAACGCGCTAACGTAAACTAGAGAGCGCTGGCCCCACAAAGACGTTTTCATCTTGTTTTAACCCAACAAGGGCTATGTTCTGTGATTTGTTCAAGATGACCCATGAATCACTTTTTGCCCAACCCTCTAAAGCACCCTAAAATGACGTTTGGTGTTTTACGCATATCTTTGCGCCACTGCGCTGAAAAATTTTGAACGAAGCATATATGAAAACTAGACAGTAAAACGCTTCTGTTTCATACTTCCATCTCCAGAGATCAATTTTGTTATCATTTTTCACATCGCCAACAACTTCACCCATGAACCACCCCATGAAAACCCCTCAAAAGTGCCTTTTGTGCTTCTTTCATATCTCCCAGAGAAAAAAGGTTTGAGGTTCGATATAATTTTTCCAAACAACACTGAAGTATGTGCTTTCTAACCCTGGGTCACTTTCATTTTCAAAAAATGGGAATGGCTATGGTAAGAATGCAACAATTTGCCACACAAACCACTTGGTGAAAGGTCATGAAAAATGGTTTTGGAGTTTTGTTTTTTTCTCTGGGACCATGGAGAGTTGGAACCTGAACCAAGGTGTTTTACAAACACTGAAGTAAAGAGTTTACTACAAAAATTTACTTTCAATTTTCGTGGTCAAGAATGGAATTTTTCCATGGTGGTCAACTTAGTGCATGAAAGCATGTTTTCAAATTTGTATGTCATGATGCTACAAGAAAAAGACCTTTCTCAGAGCCTATGGTGAGTTGGTGACTCATCAAAACTGTTTTGGAAAGGAGAAGGTGTCTAGTTTGCAGATAACCAACCATGGAATTGTATAAAAAATGGGACGACAGTGAAAAAGGTTGATTTGTTTATGCTTTTTTTGATAGTTTCTCAGCATGTGTTACATGTGAGATTCATGTGTCTCCCCTCACCTTCTACTACTCTGAACCTACGATGAGTTGGGGCAACATCAAATATGTTTCAGAAACCTGAGAACATGCCCTACACAGTGCACATATTCTTTCCCTCACATCTCATCAACATTGTACAGATAAATGGTGCAAAGGTTGGGCATTTTGAGGAAAAAACAGATTTTCACATCATTCTATTGCAAAACCATTCGCGAGTCTTCGGTCTTCTAACCTTGAATCATTGTATGATATTGCAGTTTGTGATTGTTTGCATCAGTTTTGATTCAGTCTAACTAGGCTTAGCCTAAGTAGAGAGGTAGATACCTTAGAATTACTTTAGACACACAATAAATAGTGAAACATTTTGTTGTCTTTTTGGGCCACAAAACAAACTTGGCCACAACCATTAACAGACCGTTTGCATCCGCCACATTCACCGTCTAAGCCTTTCCCTTCGACTCCCCAGGCTGAGTGGCTCAGTTCGGCTGGCCCGTTGTCCCAGGGACAAGAAAGGCGTGGGGCTTGTTGCCACCAGGGAGTAGGGAGGCGCTTGATGGGTGTGAGCGGAAGGCGGAAAGAGAAGACTCAATGCAGGAGCACCCAAGTCAAACATTAAACGACCGCATTCGACCAAACCTTTGGCATTGACCTCTCTCGGGGTCCTTGTAACCATTTTCCGATGAGAGAGGTTGATGTTGTTATATGGCCGCGGAAGAAGCTTGCAACACTTACTTACTTTTACTTACTTACTCTAGCTAGCTAGCTAACTAGCTAGTATAGGAGATGCATTGACTTTTATGGTATCATAATCCTAATGCTAACGGTTGAGTTCAACTCAACTTAATGTCTCTGGTCCTCTGCCTGTAGGGCAGGGTGGTGAGGAGAAGTGCCGCAAGGCGCTGGTACTGTAATAGAGGTAACCATTCCAGTAGGTGCAGGCCGGAATGTTAGTGTGCGATACCATTTGACTTCTTTTCATCCCTTTACCTTTGACCTGAAGTGAATGCTAAGCACTGGTTACGGCCTACGGTTGCCCTAACCAACCCACTGCTTGCCTACGCATACACACGGCCTACGGTTGCCCTGTGTTGCATTGGCTTCCCACGTAGACGCACGGCCCACGGTTGCCCTGTGTCACATTGGGATGTGCTGAGCTTGTACGGTGTACGGTTGCCCTATGAGACTCAGTCTTGGTATTTTTGGCAAGCTGTGTGTTTTACATCATCCATTGTTTCATTTGAGCACGATTGCATTTGAGCTAGGAAGTGATTTGTCCTCATTTCACTCTACCATGCACCTCATCCTTCACTGCATGGCCGTCAAGGCAAGCGTTTGACTAGTGACGTATTTTACTCTCCATTCGGATTGCATTTCATTCATTCCGTTCGGCAGGTCACTCATTCTTTGCATTCCACTTTGTAAATCTTACATTTCATACTTATTGCATTACTTCCTTATTGCAAGGGTTTCCCCATAACGCTCAACATGCAATATGGTCCGCAATGGATCTGCCCTACGTAGTTCTATGAGCACCTTTGCTCAATAGACCCCGAGTTTTGGTTTGCCGACGAACTATCAATTCGTATCCCCTCAACTTTTGTTGCTTAACTGCAAGTTGTGAGGAATGAATCTCTTTTTCCAACCCTCGCGATCATTGACCTAGGTCATTTGGTCTAAAGAGCTAGTTTATCCTCAAATTTGCTACCGAACCACTGCGGGTACGTTCCGCTTCGTTAACTTTCGCTAGATCGCCTGGTACAGCCTCAATTACCGGGTTTGAGAGTGCTCAATTGAGTGTCCGCAGTCTACAACATTACAGTCTCCATCACATTCTCTGTCACCCCCAACCAAACCATCAGACGCATGGCAGACCCAATTGGCTTCTTTTTTCACAAATTCCCTCCCTCATCACACTACACATACAACACACACACAAACACCTACCATGAGTCATTTGATTATTCCATTTATTTGTCCGGATATCACACTCTGAGGAATTGCTGTAGTACCACTTCCATCCAGCTTTTGTCTACGAGCCAACATGTCGGTCAGTTCCTTCGTGTAGATAGTCAGTGTCCGCTTAAAGCCGACATTGGTCTCACCTCGCCACATCTTTGTTGTGTAACACAAGTGAACAGGTTTACGTTTGGTCACTAAGCCTGCGACTTGGCTAATGCATTCCGCGGTGTGTTAGTGAAGAGTCCTACTCCGGTAGCCACCGAGACCAAGCAGTGCACTACGGTGGGCTCATTGAAAAGGATTATCGAAAGGTGGTGAATGCCTACAGTGTGTAGGATTCTACCCTCGCGCGGGTAGAGAGCTACTTTCCATGCAGTTGGATAGACCCCTTCTCTTGCGGTAGAGATAGATGACGGAGTTAAGCTCCATGAGGATAGCCTGAATCCTGGAATTCAGTTGAGCGGAATGCATTCATCATGTAGGAAGACAGGCCCCCGCACGGATGGCTTTGTACAACCATCTGCTGGGCAAGGGGCTCGGCCATTGATTGGTCTTCCGGTAAGGTACAGAACACACTTTGGCTACGATAAGCATTTTTCGGAGATTTACTACTTCTACTTGTCTCAGACAACAGATCATTCATTCCGCTTATATGAGGCAGTAGCGACCCTCCAATCTCGCCTATTGGGGCAGTGGCGACCCTCCGGTCGGGTAGGATGTAGGCTTGCTTTCGAGCTAAGCGGTCCATCCAGGAAAGAGCCGACCTTTCCAACGCCATGACTACTTACCTACTTCGTTTTAGAACAACCCCAGGGGACCAACCCACCCCTACCCGTAAACCCATCCCCTACATTCACATACAATTCATTGGTTTTGTCATCTTTAGCACTTACCAGAACCCAAAAATCTTCCTTCTCTGAATTTACATGATCAACACACTTCTACATTTTCGCCTTTCCGTGCAAATTATTTGCATTGGTGATTTAAGTCATTTAGGACATTTCTACACAAATGAGTATTCCCGCTAGCTTCATATCTCATTAGATTGCTGTGTGCTATGTCCTGGTGTGCCATGGTGCATATGTTGCATAGGTTGGAGTGCAAAGCATATTGCCGCCACGGAATTTTGATTCTTTTGTACATGATTTCTAGGCATGATAGGTGACTGATGTTTCAGCTTTGTTGAGTGATAGCTAGAAGGTATGAGTAAAAGGTCGGTAATGAAGAACTATATCTTTCAAAGCCTCTTTGGTTGAGGTGTTAGTATAAATCCCCATACCCCCATACGGATCAATCCTTGAATGACCCAAGGATAAGAAAGAGCAGATCCGGGTCAGATGAGTTGTGTCTCATCGTGACTGCCACCCCCCACCCTTTTCAAATCCGTCCCGCCAAACTAATCAGAGTTACTCATTACTGATGCTACCTCGCTTTCGCTGTCCATGTAATGCAGGCCAAGAAACCCATTGCAGGTACCAGAATGCATCCAGCCGGAGCATTCGGGGTTGGTGCCAAGCGCCCATTGAGTAAGGTGGTATATCCTCTCTATGGATGACTCCAACCATGTCATGTCAATAGACAGCTTGGGCAGAGCTTGAATTTCCGGTTTAACCCCACATGTTGCGTTTCATTCTCAATTGTTATTGATTTTCCGTATAGCTCATTGTAATCTAGACATCTACATCCAGGTGTATTACTCTTACCCTCAAATTTTGCCTGAAGATTTAGGCTGTCATTGTTCATACTTTGTATGCTAGCTTTTTGCTTAGTGTTTTTCATGTTTCATTTTGAGGCCTACTTTACGTACTTAAGACTTAGGAACTTTATCCTCTTAGGTGAAAATTAGTCTTTACCTCTCGGAAGGGGGTAGTAGGACACTACATTAGACACTCAGAACATTCAATATGAGCGTTCCTTATGCCCATTCCCCTCCTGATGTCGGATTATCAGCTTGTCATGAACATTCTTAGTGAATGTGCATGAAGCTTAGGAAGGGGGTATAATAAGTTGGGGCATTTGGGCCTCTCAAAAGCTCTCTGGAGGAACTCTACAAGACCTCATAGAGCTTCAAGATCCTAAGATACTAGGATATTTACTCATATTTGGCTCATATTTCAAGCCTATAGCTTACTGCTAGAGTCTACTGCTCTTAGGTACACCACACAGAGCAGAGATCTAGATTACATTAGTAGCCATACATGAATAATCACATTCCATATGCTTATAATGTGATTTAATCATGTTTTATGCCATTTTAGAAGGTTCTAATGTATTAGAAGCTATTTTGAAGCTATTTAGAAGCTTCAGAAGGCCTGTCGCGATTGTCGGCGCCTGCTGTCGCCGACGGCAATTTACGTGATATTGACAAGGCCTGTGACAAGATAGACTACTCAGAAAGGTGTTAAAATATAGGTTTTATTGCCTTTTTAATGAGATTTTAATGCTATATTAATTTTCCTGTTATTTAGGCATGTGAACCCGTATTACTGGACCAGCCAGTTCGTCCAGCTTGATATTCGTCAAGATCTTCGTCTTCTTGCTGTTGCCTGTGTCCTGTATTTGCCAACAAGATCAATTGTAATGGAGAACATTGGAAACAATTTGATTTTTAAGTGCAAGACAAGGAAAATGGGTTTTCTATATGCACCCAAGCACAAGCATATGACACCCGTTGCCCGTGTGTTCTGGGCCCGGGTGGTGTGGGCATGGGGGGCCCAGCACCGGCCCCACAGCGTGCGCTCTTGCAAGCCGGCGTTGCGCGCTGTGGGGGTGGCAGGAGGGCTTCCCCGGGGGGGTGCCTTGGGCCGTTGTCAGGGGCGTCTGAGGTCAAGCGCTCGTCTCCTCCCCGCTGCCCGTCCTGAGGGCGGGCTGTCGGGGCCCGCTGCCCACGTGTTGTGGGCGCGGGTCTGCGGGTTTGGGGGTCCAGCACTGTCCCCTTGGCTTGCATGCCCTGCAGGGGGCTGCGTGCCGCAGGGGTTGCAGGGGACCGTCCCGGGGGGGTTGGCCTTCCGTCGTTGTGAGGGGCGCTTGGTGTCAGGCGCTGTTCCTTTCCCGGCCGCCTGTCCCTGGGGGCAGGCGTGGCATCCTGGGCCCGTTGTCCGTGTGTCCCGCGCACGGGTGGTGTGGGCCCCGCTGCGTGCGCTCGAGCGAGCCGGCGTTGCGCGCTGTGGGGGTGGCGGGAGGGCGTCCCCGATGGGGGGGGGTGCCTTGCGCCGTTGTAAGGGGCGTCTGAGGTCAGGCGCTTGTCCTCACCCCACTGCTCGCCCTCGGGGCGCGCTGTCGGGGTCCGCCACCCACGTGCTGTGGGCGCGGGTGTGCGGGCGTGGGGGCCTGGCACTGTCCCGTTGGCGTGCATTCCCCGTGGGGGGGCTGCGTGCCGCGGAGGGTGGTGGGAGGCCGTCCCGTGGGGGTGGCTTTCCATCGTTGTGAGGGGCGTCTGGCGTCAGGCGCTGTCCCTCTGCCGGCCACCCGTCTCTCAGGGCGGGCAGCCTGGACCCGTTGCCCGTGTGTCCCCGGCAGGGGTGGTGTGGGCATGGGGGACCCAGCACCGGCCCCACAGCGTGCGCTCTTGCGAGCCGGCGTTGCGCGCTGTCGGGGTGGCTGGAGGGCTTCCCCGGGGGGGGTGCCTTGCCCCGTTGTGAGGGGCGTCTGAGGTCAGGTGCTCACCCTCCTCCGGCTGCACGTCCTCAGGGCTGGCTATCGGGGTCCGCTACTCACGTGCTGTGGGCGGGGATGGGCAGGCGTGGGGGCCTGGTACCGTTCCTTTGGCTTGCATGCCCTGCGGGGGGCTGCGTGCCGCGGGGGAGGTGGGTGGCCGTCACGGGGGATTGGCCTCCCACTGTCGTGAGGGGCGCCTGGTGTCAGGCGCTGTCCCTCTCCCGGCCGCTGGTCCCTGT
Source organism: Eutreptiella sp. 'Long Island Sound 2002' (assembly GCA_964036045.1). NCBI lineage: Eukaryota > Euglenozoa > Euglenophyceae > Eutreptiales > Eutreptiaceae > Eutreptiella > Eutreptiella sp. 'Long Island Sound 2002'. The sequence continues at coordinate 68,644,809 of OZ038383.1, read as the reverse complement.
TGGCAGGCAGCCTGGACCCGTTGCCCGTGTGTCCCGGGCACGGGTGGCGTGCGCATGGGGGACGCAGCACGGGCCCCAGAGCGCGCGCTCCTCCGAGCCGGCGTTGCGCGTTGTGGCGGTGGCGGGAGGGCGTGGCCGGGGGGGTGCCTTGCGCCGTTGTGAGGGGCGTCTGAGGTCAGGCGCACGTCTCCCCCAGGCTGCCTGTCCAACAGGGCGGGCTGTCGGGGTCCGCTGCCTACGTGTTGTGGGCGTGGGTGTACGGGCGTGGCGGCCTGGCACTGTCCCTTTGGTTTGCATGCCCTGCGGGGGGCTGCTTGCCGCAGGGGTGGTGGGTGGCTGTCCCGGGGGGGTGGCCTCCAATTGTTGTGAGGGGCGTCTGGTGTCAGGCGCTGTCCCTCTGCCAGACGCCCGTCCCTGTGCGCAGGCAGCCTGGGCCTGCTGCCCCTGTGTCCCGGGCACGGATGGTGTGGGCATGGGGGACCCGGCACCGGCCCCACAGCATGCGCTCTTGCGAGCCGGCGTTGCGCGCTGTGGGGGTGGCGGAAGGGCGTCCCCGAGGGGGGGGGTGCGTTGCGCCGTTGTGAGGGGCGTCTGAAGTCAGGCTCTTGTCCTAACCCCGCTGGTCGCCCTCGGGGCCGGCTGTCGGGGTCCGCCGCCCACGTGCTGTGGGCGCGGGTGTGCGGGCGTGGGGGCCCGGCACTGTCCTGTTGGCGTGCATGCCCCGTGAGGGGGCTGCGTGCCGCAGAGGGTGGTGGGAGGCCGTCCCGTGGGGTTGGCCTTCCACTGTTGTGAGGGGCACTGGCGTCAGGCACTGTCCCTGTCCCGGCCACCCGTCCCTCGGGGCGGGCAGCTTGGACCCGTTGCCCGTGTGTCCCGGGCACGGGTGGTGTGGGCATGGGGGACCCAGCACAGGCCCCACAGCGTGCGCTCTTGCGAGCAGGCGTTGCGCGCTGTGGGGGTGGCGGGGGGGCTTCCCCGGGGGGGGTGCTCTGCCCCGTTGCAAGCGGGCTTCTGAGGTCAGGCGCTCGTCCTCCTCCGGCTGCCTGTCCTCAGGGCTGGCTGTCGGGGTCCGCTACCCACGTGCTGTGGGCCCGGATGTGCGGGCGTGGGGGCCTAGCACCGTCCCTTTATTTTGCATGCCCTCCGGGGGGCTGCGTGCCGCGGGGTTGGTGGGTGGCTGTCCCGGGGGGCTGGCCCCCCACTGTTGTGAGGGGCGCCTGGTGTCAGGCGCTGTCCCTCCCCCGGCCGCTCGTCCCTGTGGGCAGGCAGCCTGGGCCCGCTGCCCGTGTGTTCCAGGCACGGGTGGCGTGGGCATGGGGGACGCAGCACCGGCCCCACAGCGTGCGCTCTTGCGAGCCGGCGTTGCGCGCTGTGGGGTCGGCGGGAGGGCGTCCCCGGGGGGGGTGCCTTGCGCTGTTGTGAGGGGCGTGTGAGGTCAAGCGCTCGTCCTCTCCTGGCTGCCCGTCCAACGGGGCGGGCTGTCGGGGTCCGCTGCCCACCTGCTGTGGGCGCGGGTGTGCGGGCATGCAGGCCCGGCACTGTCCCTTTGGCTTGCATGCCCTGCGGGGGGCTGCGTGCCGCGCTGGTGGTGGGAGGCCGTCACGGGGGGCTGGCCTTCCACCGTTGTGGGGGTCATCCGGTGTCAGACGCTGTCCCTCTCCCAGCCGCCGGTCCCTTGGGGCGGGCAGCCAGGGCCCGTTGCCTGTGTGCTCCGGGCGCGGGTGGTGTGGGCATGGGGGACCCAGCACCGGCCACTCAGCGTGCGCTCTTGCGAGCCGGCGTTGCGCGCTGTCGGGGTGGCAGGGGGACTTCCCCGGGGGGGGTGCCTTGCGCCGTTGCGAGGAGCGTCTGAGGTCACGCGCTCGTCCTCCCCCGGCTGCCCGTCCTCAGGGCGGGCAGCCGGGGTCTGCTACTCGGGTGTTGTGGGCGCGGCTGTGCGGGCGTGGGTGCCCGGCACCGTCTCTTTGGCTTGCATGCCCTGCAAGGGGCTGCGTGCCGCGGAAGTGGTGGGAGGCCGTCCCGGGGGGGTTGGCCTTCCACCGGAGTGAGGGAGGTCTGGTGTCAGGCGCTGTCCCTCTCCCCGCCGCCCGTCTCTGAGAGCGGGCAGCCAGGGCCCGTGCTTCCTGCGCTGTGTGTGGCGGGCCGGCTCTCTGGTACGCGATTCCATGCAGTCTGTGCGTTCTGCAGGCTCGGGCCCGTTGTCCTTCTGGTTTTTCCCGCCCGTCCTTTGTGTGTGTGTGCGCTCGCGCTCTCGCGGCGTCCGCGCCCCCCCCCCCTCCCCGGGTCGGTGTGGCGCGCGCACCTCGCGCGGACCCGGTGCTGGGCGCTGGTAGGGCCGTTCCACGCGGTCCGTGCCCCTCCGCGTGTCCTGCCTCGGTCCCGTGCTCAGTTTGGCTTGCTTGGGGGGCAGGCGGCCCGGTCCTGTTTCCCCCTACCTGGCTTGGCGCTGCGCGCCCCCCCGCGGGGTGGGTGCGGGCGTGGGGACCCGTCACCGACCCCACCGCGCGCGCTCTTGCGAGCTGGCTTTGCGCGCTGTGGGGGCGGCAGGAGAGTGCCCGGGGGGAGCGCCTCTTGCTTGGGTGTGGGGCGTCCGGGGTGGGGCGCTTTCCCACCTCCGACCACTCGTCCTTTCGGGCGTGCGGCCAGGGGTTGTTGCCCGTGTGTCCCGGGCATGGGGGACCCAGCACCGGCTCCACAGCGTGCGCTCTTGCAACCCGGCGTTGCGCGCTGTGGGGGTGGCGGGAGAACGTCCCCAGGGGGGGCTGCCTTGTGCCGTTCTGAGCCGCGTCTGAGGTCAGGTGCTCGACCTTCCCCAGCTGCCCGTCCTCAGGGCAGGCTGTCGGGTCCGCTGCCCACTTGCTGTGGGCGCGGGTGTCCGGGCGTGGGGGCCGGGCACGGTCTTTTCGGCTTGCATGCCCTGTGGGGGGCTGCGTGCAGCGGTGGTGGTGGGAGGCCGTGCCAGGGGGGTTGGCCTTCCACCTGATTGAGGGACGTCTGGTGTCAGGCGCTGTCCCTCTCCCGGCCGCCCGTTCCTGAGGGCAGGCGGCCAGGACCTTTTGCCCGTGTGTTCCGGGCACGGGTCGTGTGGGCATGGGGGACCCAGCACCGGCTCCACAGCGTGCGCTCTTGGGAGCCGGCGTGGCCCGCCGCGGGGGTGGCAGGAGGGCGTCACCGGGGGGGGTGCGTTGCGCCGTTGTGAGGGGCGTCTGAGGTCAGGCGCTTGTCCTCCTCCGGCAGCCCGTCCTCAGGGCCGGCTGTCAGGGTCCGCTGCCCACTTGCTGGGGACACGGGTGTGCGGGCGTGAGAAAGATGTCCTTGATTAGTGCCCTAATGATTTTGATGAAATCCTGCAGCTTTTGAAGTTGGAAAACCGAACCAAAGCAGCAAGTAGGACAAGAACAGGATGTGGATCAGATCAATGAACAGCTTTGAAATCCAGTGTATCACAGAAGGGCTGCAGATAGACAGAGCAGGCTTAAATAAAAAGATTCAATCACAAATGGATAAAACAAATGATTTTAAGTGAAAACTGGCCTGACTCTAGCCTCCAATTTAGCATCAAGCCCTTCATGTGCACTCTTTTGGATGAAATGGAGCTGGTTAGGAATATGGGGCAAAGGACCTAGGCCAGACACAGAATATGACTTGGCCAAGCAACTGAATTCAGAAACAGTTAAAACTTAGAACCACAATAAGTGGTAGAAACAGTTGAGTATAGGGGTCTTGGGGTGGGGGACAACTAGGCTTAGCCTCCAAGGCCTTAGGCATGCAATGCCTACTTTATTTCGGTATAACCTCCATGAAGGAAGATAAAGAAAACGTTATACAAAAGTGGGCTCGACTCCTTTGTGATTGAAAAAGCTCTCATGCAAAAAGGACCTTTAAACTAATCAAACATATTTACCTATCGTTAGAAAACCCCAAAGGAAAACTCACACAACTTTTGAGAGGGGTGCAACACGAGCAAAAACGTATCTAATCATCTCATACGATTGTCGTCCCTAGTTAGTTTCAATGCAAAAGTATCCCTAGGGTCATATTCTCCAAAACAACCAAACGGAGCATTCACAACTACACACAAGTGAAGCAAAGCACAAAGCAAACTGCAAATGAGGTAATGCACTCCACAGTATGGCATGAGTGCATCTTTACCATACCTGGTTGAACCTCGTCCCGGGTCACCAAGGTTGGCGGATCATCCTGCCATGCGAAACTGAGAAGCATGGCAAGGTGTATCAACAAAGAAGAAGGCAGGGAGGCATAGTGCAATGCATATGGTATGTACGAATGCATGCAAGAATGCAATGAATGCATGCACGTGCGTGTTTATCACGAGGCTATCAATGCTATGCTTCAGCTATACACACACCATATCCTGTATGCTACTTGCTCACATGGTACCTGTGAATGCATGCATGAATGCAATGAATGCATGCGCACCACAATACTCAAATCATTCCACTCGTATGCTTAACCAATCACCAAACTCAGCACACATGACACGGAACATTGCTAAGAATGCGCATTGAATGAATGTACATGAATGAGATGCGCACAGCACTGAAATACCGCTTTAAAATCTACATTCAGGCATTAGATAATTCTATTGATAAAAAGACATTCGGAAATTGATAAACCAGGACTATAATTCCACAAACTCGCATCAGCATTAAATGTCTCTTGAAGATGGCAGTTGGAACAAATTCGCCCTAGACGGAAAATTTCCAGAGGACCAAACCGCACATGGTCAGCAGACACGGCAGGCACGTCTGGCACGCCAGGTCAGCAGGTCTGACAGAACTCCCTGGTGACAACACCCTCTGGTTATAGGTAGCAGTAAGGAACAACCAAGGCATCATTGGCCTGGGGGGTTGAATGACCCCCCCCCACTTCCTACGGACTGCAAACTCAACCTGTCAGGACGTCTCCACAGAAATTGCACCTGTTCCCACCTGGTGTTACCTTGCAGTTACAGCTAAACAACAACCCGACAGGGCGCTACATCTGAATCTGAATTCACCTGGAGAACTGACCACACTCACACCTGAGGGTGGCGGCGTCTCAAAAACGTCACGTCCACTGAAACTGTAACTGCAGTCAAGTCCCACCCTGGTTTCCCTCAGTACTGTACACAGCATACGGGACATACAAGGAAGAGGCACATTGTTGGCAGGTCTGAAACTGAAGAAGAAGAGGAACACCACTGGAGTCTGCCCCAGAGGGCGACAGATAGGGTAGGCAGAGGTCCAGCCAGACTCACAAGGTCAGCTGAAAAATCAGAAAATATGTCTCTGGACTGAAACACCTGAAAATGCCGGAAAATCTGGCAAACGCAAAGTCAATGCAAATCACTGTATCGGCAGAGTAAAAAACCTACAAAGAGGTACACAGACAGAATATGGGCTCAGGACTTCTGTCTGTGGGAAATGGGAGGAGGCGAACACCATGAATTGGTGCAGACACCTAACATTCGGCCCAATTGCAAACATTTTGTTCGCTACACTCAAATGCGAACGTAGTGTACATCCACCAACTCAGGAACGTCTAGGTACTGTCAAAGAAATTCACAGTTATCCTGGATGTCCAGGAGAGAGGGTTACACAGAGTACATCACAGGGTAAGTGCGGAACACAAGAGACAGAATTAAACAGAAGCAAGAAAGGAGTTTATCTACCCCATATCGCGGGGGTGTCGCCTTAGGTATCCCACTCCCTCAGGAGGGCCAACGTCCTCAAGGCTGGATCAAAAAAATAGTAACAGTATGGAATTCAGGGGGTGCTCAGGACAAGGTAGGAGACCCCCCCCCAGGGGGAACTCCAAGGACAACCTTAACCCCTAGAAAAATTCAGTTCCATCCAAAAGCACTCAAGAAAATTCAGTCGCAGCCCTGAACCCTGGCTTATCTTTACTACCATCATCTCTCCCTTCAACACCGAGTAAATTCAATCTTCGCTGTTCAGGTCAGCACAGAAAATCAGAACTAAGACAGCACCAAAGACAGTATACAGGGGCGGAATACTACACGACTGTACAGAACCGGCTTATGGATACAAGACCATCTTATTCCCCCTGAGTTGCGGCCGGCACAGGGCAAAGGAATCATTTTCTCCCGCCGGTCGCGGTCGGATCCGTACTCACTTGACCCCTGACCTCCTGATCTCCTTTCCAGCTTTTTTTTTAAAAGGAACGAGCCTGCCAACGAACAGCACGGCTCTAAGTACCCTCAACAGGAAGAGTAAGCAGGCTGCCCCATGCGGGTAAACCTGCTGTAGGCATCTGGCACATAGCACAGAGTCAATAAATGTTAATCCCAAAGACAAATGGACTATCCGAGGTAAGTCAGTTACCATACACCCTACAGCAGGCGGATCACACTGAGGGCCTCAACGTAAAGTAACAGGACAACACAGCTCCCGTGAAGTAAGTACCTCAGCCTACGGGCAAAGAGGAACACACCCGAAGCTATACACCGCTACAACTCATCTCCAGATAACAAGAGGTTCACTGACGGCAAATTCACGGGGGAGGTTCCATGCGGCAAACTTGCTGTCGGGTTTACTAACGCTTACCCAACATCCAAGGAATACTCGCCAAGGCGGTTTCTATGACATTTTCCCCCTCCCGGGGATTGCTGCGTCAAAGCATGGCAGGCAAGCTCGACTCTCCTCTCCAGAATCAGCTAGCTCTCTCTCTGCCTGCAGAAGTAATACCTGCATACTGCAACAAGTAACATCGCCCAGAGGTCAACGCGACTTGGGCGGTGTGTAGGGGACGCACCAGGGAGAGGACTTGGGTCGTGCTTGCTCCAGAGGACTGGGGTCATCACCTGGGTTTAACAACATGGATCCTGCTCATCAGGTCAGAGCTGGCAGCAGGTCCGGTTCATTCTGACGTAGGGGAACTCAGTGGTGCACGCCATGGCTGTAACATGGAACCCCATAATACATTGGCAGAGCGAGTCACGCACCATCTCAGTCATTGATGGCTTTCCTGACATTGTCATGCACCAATGAGTCAGAAATGAGGGTGTCAAAAACCATCTCATTTATTGATGGTTGTCATGACCTCTTGTAGGACTAAGGTAACCAGAGGTATCATTTAACTTGGAAACGTGTCTGTACTGTCCTGTAAAGTGTCGACCAACAGATGTGACAGGTCCCTTCTCCACTGCGGGTTTCCGGGTTTACCTGGTAATGTTAAAGAAAGGGGGCAAAGCCAAAGTCATGTTCACTGCCATTCACTGGCACAGAATAATTTGAACCAACAAGAATAAATCAGGAAGACAGCTAAAGTAGGATGGCAGCCATAAGGAAACAACGGGCGTACAAGACTGAAAAACCTCAGGAACAAAAAATCATCGAGAGACACTCAAGGTGACCTCTTGGGTAATGAACAGAACAAATAAACTTAGATGAGGAATCACCAGGCCATTTAGGGACTGGGGTTACATGCAAATTGGGGAAGGGTGGTCACCCCTTCAACCCTTGCCAGGGGCTGCCTTACCCCAAGCAGGTACATGCTGGAGGCCCTAGGCCAACAGCGGACAACTTGGCCGCTCACAGAAACCCTGCAGCAGTGGTCTATGACAACCTCACATTACCTGAGCAAAAGCCAAGGCTGGGCTCAGGTTCCGGTCTTTGACGCGTTTGGCAAAATGAACCAACCGTCCCGGATCAGAATCAGGCAAGGACATCAGGAAGCGGTAGAGGTACACGACAGACCAAAACAGTCAATCACACAATAAGAACAAGGTATTACCCAGAGGTACATAGTACTGCATGAAAAGGCGCTCTTGTTACCGTAAGCTGGGGTTTACACGGGCAACTGTGAACCAGCTCCCAGTCCTTCCTTGCCAGCCTAGGGTACATCTCTAGCAAGCAGTGCAGCCACACTAAAACCAACCAACTACAGCTAAGTCAACACCTTACAAGGTGCACAGTGCGTGATAATGAGTCACTCAACAAACTCAGCACACGTCCTCCAGTGGGGAATCAATACAAACCCACAGTGAGTAACGCTCCAAAAACTGGCGTATCAATACGGGGTGCTTGGCGTGGGGTAACTTATTGGGCCGTACAGGTCATATAAAAAGGAGTACCCGCTATCAGGGCTTAACAAGCCCAAAACCAAAAATTCATAAGAACACTCAGAGTTCAGAAATAAAACAGAACTCTGAAAGGGTGCTTCCCCCGTTCCGCTTACATCTATATCACCACAGCTCTCTTCGCCAGCACAAAATTTGACAATATCGACCTCAGTGGTAATTCAACACACAAAGCCTAAATTTTTTCTGCATGCCCCCCCTACTGGGGAGAACAGAAGTCTGGTCTGTAGGGTGCACGGGGAACTCAGCACAAACCGAGAGGCGCGTGTAGACTCCACCTTCACGCTCAAGGACACAAACGGGTAAATACACCTCGGACCCGGACTCAAAGGAAACTGGACAGTAATTCCAGTACATGTAGGCCTCACAACAAAACCACGCTGCCTAGCCCAAGCACTGAGTATTCCCTGGTTGCTCCAACTCCAGTGCTCCCTAGTGATAATCCAGCGTCCATTAGTCACCGTAGGTCATTCAGGGCTGTCAATACAGGCCTTACCCATGGGTACCCAGAAGAAAAGGGGTTGGTACTCAGGCGCAGCGACCAAGCTTCTTTGACGGCAGAAGCTGGCGGCTTAAACAGTCCCTTGTACATACCACAGTCCTGAACCACAGCACACTGTACAGAAACAACAGTACCAAACCAGCCCACCTCAGTACTACACAGTCAGTAAAAAACTCAGGTGTTTGTTGAGGCAGGTGACGCGGTCCACTCTCTCTGCAGGGCAGGGACCAAGACGCCCAATGATGTTTGTGATCAGCGCTGCATTTTGGACTGGCGACTTATGCACCAATCACCCTCCTGTCCGCCCGTCCTTAGGTTGGTGCCTCTCTGAGAAACAGGCGAAAGGGGCCGCTGAGAAAGGCACAGGAAGAAATGACAGGTGGGTTAAGAGTATGCTGGATCTCTGGATAGCGCCAGCTAGCGCAGACTGTAACTTAACGACACAATACCGGTCTGACAAACAAAAGAAACAGTCAACGACCCGGACCAAGACAAACGTAACATCAGTGCCACAGACAGGAAAAGCGCATTCACTGCAGACTATCTGACACAGAACAACAAACAATAAACAGACAACAGAGATAGACAGAAATCGGATCAACGAGACTAAGGTTAGCATTTGCACTCTTGTTATTTTATCGGCGCCCAAGTGAAGCGCCCACGCAAGCGTTTTGTGTAAAGGGGGGGGGTCTTGCCACCGTGCAGAGAAAATGAATGCAGGTGCAAGGCAAATTTTCTTATCTCCGCCACCCCCTTGCTTGGTGTTTTCCATGCTACGGGGAAGGAAACTCCCTTTCACAGGCAAACCGAATTTGGCTGCCTTGAAATGGGGGAACAAAGTGTCCCCAAAATGGTTCTAGCCAGAAAATGGGCATGATTCGACGGATATGTTTCCCATTCACATGTGTGTACACAACTCCTGCAAGTTCTCATACACACACTCACAGAGAAGCGGCTGGCAGTCGAAGAGTGGACACGCCGGAAAGAAATTCATACATCTGGACGTTTGGACATCCGGACATTCGGACTCTCATCAGAGCCTTACCAAGTCATTACGGCGAGACTGGCCGCTGTCATCTCATCCGCTGTCACATCCATGCTCTTCGACATCTCGTCACAACGCGGGACGGAGCCCGTCTCTCCCGGTATCAGAACTGTCTTCGTCAACCAAGGGCGACGCAGAGGGCAACGGCACACTAAACCAAAGGCGAAGGAGAGGGCAACGGCACGGCGCAGCCCTCATATACCCCATGTTGGCGTTGCGCTCATCAAATTGAGGCATTCACAGGGAAACCCGCAGGCATCCCGGGGCATCCTTTACTCCAGACAGTGTATTATCACCACCTTGTACTTCCAAGCTTTGGGATTAGAGCACTCTGGCATTTCTGGATGGCGCGCCAGGTAGCGCCGGTTGGGAAGCTAGACTTCAGCTCAGGTGAGACTACACGTGTGTCGAGCGTGTGTGAGGCACAAAAGGGAAAATTTCATTTCTAATCCCCCACGACCCTTCTCCGGCCTTGGCCTAACAAGTGGACCAAAATGGGCTTGGGAACTCAGGGGTTACCCTCAGGGGTGTCCCGGTGACGCCACTGGTTCCCTGCGGTCATCTGCATAGTCGAGGGAGACGTCATGCTTTACCCTCAGGGCCGTCCGGTTGACACCACCGGTGCTCTGGGGTCATCCACGTTGTCGAGGAAGTCGTGGGGTTGGTACCCGCAGCAGTGTCCCCCACCTTTGACACCAGGCAGTCTGCCGGTCAGGTAGTCTGGGGTGCTGCGGTCAGAGAACGGGCCCGACCACTTGCGACTGTCAGGACCAAACCAAAGCCAGGATGGTGTTCTCAGGGACCTCAGCCCTGGCAGGAACAGCCTTCTGCCTGAAGGCGGCAAACATGGCCACAGGCAATGAAGCCTACTGGGCCACATACGCGTTGTGCAGACCATTCCCTGCAAAAAGGGTCTGCTATCTGCGCTGCCCAACTCTCAACAGGAACCTCGCCCAACTCAATCGCCTGTACATAATGCCCAAACATGGAGAACCTCGTCAGGCGTCTGTTGTTGAACTCAATTCACCTTGAACTCAGCAGACGTGTCGGGATCGTGCAGGACACAGGGGCCTATTTTTTTTGTATTACACAACCACAAACCAAACTTGACAAAGGCCATACCTTCAGAGAGGAAGGGAGGTAGCATTGGGTGCTCGGGAAGTGCCCTCGGGGCAAACGGCTCAAAGGCTCACAATGCCCCACCCAAGCCTTTCCTGTCTACACGTGCTATCCTGTATCGCGTCCATGCGAAGCACTCACAGGAAATCTATGGAAAAGCAAATCACACACGCTAATCTTTATAGCGCCCGTGCGAAGCGCTCATGCATGTACAGCGTGTGTAGGGGGGGGTAAACCCGCCCCTTAAGCAGGCACAGGAGTAGGGGTTCTAGCAACCCACGTATTCAACAACCTGAGTATCGCATCCGAACTGCAGCGGTACAGTCAATCACTCTTAAACAAAATCAAGCCTAGTCAGACAAACAGCAGAATCTCAGTCAAACAGAGAAAAGCCCTGGCAGCCGGAGGTCACATTTGCACCAACAATCTTGATTGCCACAGGCAACCACTGAACAATTTCATTCATTTGCATGTTCTGCGCAAAGGGGAATTCAGGTCCTGGCTGGTGCAGCCAGAGGCGCCAGGCTCCGTAAGCACATCCAGTACATGTATGGCCTTTCAATCAGAACCCAACTACCCAATGTCAATCGTTCCAATTCAGTCACACGTGAAACACCCTCGTTCAACCAGGGTAAGTGGTCTGGCGCAGACTTGGTATCCTATTCGGGCCTCAAATTTGGACCTCGGGCTTAAGGGCCATAGACTCAATCCTGGGACAGACGGTCAACCCACAGTGCTCAAGGCATCAACCGGGAATGGAGAGAGAGTGAACACAGTCAACACTTAGTGACCACAAAAGGTAGTGGACATCTGACCGAATACATCCCTCGAGTCAAAGTAGGTAGGTAGGTAGGTGCACTCGGTCGTGGACACGCGCCCCATGGTTCCCCCTTGCGTTGCCCCTGTGACGAAAAGGAAGAGGTTCCGCGCGTGAAGAGGGGAGGCAGCTTAGATCTTGCTAGACCTGACTGGTGGCCCCCAACAAAGCGGCCCCGGGCAACACCGGGAGGGCTGATCGCCGCCAGCGTGACTGCTTGTCATGCCGGGAGTGTGGGCCCCCGTGCTTGCGCACATCCACTCCCTCCGGCGGAACCCTAGGGGTTCACCGGACTTCCTGGCGTATCCCGTTCCCAAGGCATGCATGCATGTTCTTGGTACTGGGGTTCCGAGGTGCTTGGGTGTCGCACGCTCCGCCTCGAGTCCCAAAGCAGCGCAGGCCTTAGGATGCAGCCTTACCCCCGGTCTCCGAATCTCGTTTGGCCGGGTCACCTGCATGCCACGGGCTGTCTCAGTGCCCGGGCTATGGACACTGGGTTTCCTACTGTTGCGTGGCGCTTGTGTTTGGGTTTGGGTTGTGGTTGGATTCGGGTTTCGGCTGCGCCCAGCCACTCCTGGCTGGGCGGTTGGGGTGTGTGTGCGCTTGTGTGTGCGCTCCGCTTGTACCCTGCCACTCCTGGCTGGGGTGTGCGGTGTGGGTGTGTGTGGTTGGGTTCTGGCTCCGGCTGCGCCCCGCCACTCCTGGCTGGGGTGTCGGGGTTTGTGTCTGCTTGTGTGCGCGCTCAGTTCCCACCGCGCCACTCCTGGCTGGGGTGTGCGGCGTGGGTGTGTGTGCTTTGGCTCGGGTTTCGGCTGCGCCCCGCCACTCCTGGCTGGGGTGTTGGGGTGTGTGTGTGCTTGTGTGCGTGCTCCGCTTGTACCCCGCCTCTCCTGGCCGGGGTGCGCGGCGTGGGTGTGTGTGCTTGGGCTCGGGTTTCGGCTGCGCCCCGCCACTCCTGGCTGGGGTGTTGGGGTGTGCGTGTTTGTGTGCGTGCCCCCCTTGTACCCCGCCACTCCTGGCTGGGGTGTGCGGTGGGGGTGTGGGTGTTTGGGCTCAGGTTTCGGCTGCGAAGGAGAGGGCGACGGCACGGCGCAGCCCTCATATACCCCATGTTGGCGTTGAGCTCATCAAATTGAGGCATTCACAGGGAAACCGGCAGGCATCCCGGGGCATCCTTTACTCCAGACAGTGTATTATCACCACCTTGTACTTCCAAGCTTTGGGATTAGAGCACTCTGGCATTTCTGGATGGCGCGCCAGGTAGCGCCGGTTGGGAAGCTAGGGTTCAGCTCAGGTGTGACTACACGTGTGTCACGCGTGTGTGAGGCACAAAAGGGAAAATTTCATTTCTAATCCCCCACCACCCTTCTCCGGCCTTGGCCTAACAAGTGGACCAAAGTGGGCTTGGGAACTCAGGGGTTACGCTCAGGGGTGTCCGGGTGACGCCACCGGTTCCCTGCGGTCATCTGCATAGTCGAGGGAGACGTCATGCTTTACCCTCAGGGCCGTCCGGTTGACACCACCGGTGCCCTGGGGTCATCCACGTTGTTGAAGAAGTCGTGGCGTTGGTACCCGCAGCAGTGTCTCCCACCTTTGTGTAATGGAAATGAGTTGCAGCGCTTGCAGTCGCGATAGTTGCAGAATGTAGGTCGCGCGTGAGTGCAGATAAAGATGGACCGAGATTACGAATGATGAGATTTCATGTGTATTTGTACCTGTTTGTATGTGTTTTATTATTGATATCATTGTTGTGTAGATATGACATGACCCCGTACAAAGGGATTCGCCAATTTGGGTACTAATTGGCTAGTGATGATTTCTGGAGTTTGAGTTCGTGCTTGTTTGCTGAAGTAAAGGCCAGTTACAAAATTGGCGTCCCGGATCATCGATAGGATTACGAGATCTTAGTACCGGGTTGAAGTTCTTCAGCAAGTTCAAGTACACGAAGTTCACCTAAGTACAGGTACGTCTCAAGGCTCTGCCCCGCGCTGCTGGACATTCTTGAAGAGGTTGATGTTTTCCGCGAGAGAGATCACCAGAACAGTGTTTCCTGAAGTACCGGTTTGAACAGCAGTCCCTCACGGCGAAGAGCATGGACAGTTTGTCCCCAGCAGCAACAGTGTATGTCTGTGGACTCGCTGCTGAGCATGAGCTAGCCCAGATTCGGCACTTGGCAATCGTGCAGGAGCGTAAAGAGGCTCGTCGTCAACTGCGGGCCCAAAGGTATCATGCTGCCAGCGTTCGCCTTCGCCAACTGGATCCTCCCCTTACTGAAGAGGAGCGATGGGAAAAAGGTTGTGGAGGCATAGCACAAGCGCTGGTGATAGTGCATCAGGAGAATGATGAGGAGGCTGCGATCCAAGCTGCGGCTTCTGCGAGTGCGGTCCTTCCAAACCTCCCCTCTGCAGGTTTTGGTTGTTGTGAGGTGCAGAGCGTGGGTGAGAGCCAGGGAACGAAGGAGTTTTCGGAAATTTTCGTGACTGCGTTAGACAGTGCCCAGCACGAACAAGCGAGCGCTCCACGGCAGAAGATCCACGAGAGCAAGAGCGCGCGGAAGCAGAGCCATGATGGAGGCCGCGTTCAGCATGAACGAGAGAGTGTGCATCAGAAGGGGATTCCTGGCAGAGAGAGCGCAGTGGAGCCATGCCACAGAGAAGAAAACGTGCGCATCGGTTGCGGTCGAAGAGGTGGACGCAAAGTCAAGAAAAGGTAGGCGAGCGCTCGTACATGCGCTTGCGCTGGCGAGTAGTTAAGCCCGTGGGTTTTACATGCGCTGCGCGCTGTTGAGTCCAGCGCTTTTGCTTCGCTTTATATTTTTGTTGTTTGTGCCTGAATCTGTGATCCAATGAGTTGAATGTAAAAGTTAGGTATGGCGCCAAGCCTCCAGTGGGCTTTGGCGCGGGCATATTTGTTTGTTTGGAGGCACAAGTAGGTGTGTCCTTGCTTTCTTTTTTCGTGAGAGGCCCTCTTGTGTCTTGAACACTTGAGCTTGATTTTTGAATCGTTGGGATTTCGGTTTGTTTTTCAGTGGCTTATATATGTCAGCAATGGCGCTGCCACTGCAGTTGCCTTTGGCGCTGACCATCCTGAGTTCAGGCCTGTTTTTTGGCTTTGCACCTAATTTTGTGGGGTGTCTTCTTTTGGAGAGACACTCAGTGGACTCTGGTGAGTCCTTGCGCTAGCGTGTTTGCCCAGCTTTGGAATTCTGCACTGCTTGTGTGGAAGCAGTTTGCTCTTTTCTTTCTTTGTGTCTGGTCCTTGCAGGTATTGCAGGCAATTGGTTACAGTGGCGCTGGTTGGAGCCCGGGCCACTCTGCCCTTTTCGCGTGGGGCATGCAAACTGTTTTTATCGACGCTAGAAACAGTTTTGGTCTCTGGTGTGCGCCCAGAGGACCATTGTTTTTGCATGAGTAGCCATACCACTGATGGCTCTTTTTTGTGAAAACTGTTTGAAAAAAATCCGGCAGTGGGTTTTTGGAGCAAAATATTTTGTGCAGGTGCAGCAGAAGAAACCAAGCCACTGGAAACATACAAAAGCCCCCGGCTGATGTTGTAATTTTTTTTATTGTGCCATATGGGTTGCCAGTTTTTTGTACAATTCAACACCAATTCTCAAGCTAACTTATCAAAATATTGTATGATACACACTCAGGCCTAGACAGCTAGGGGTTGAGGCATTGCACACTAGTCTATAGACAGCTAAGGTGACTGAAGCATGTTATAGAGCAGTTTGAACAGCTAGGCCCTGAGGCATAGTAGGCCCGCCTTAGACAGCTAGGGGCAGGGGTCCTGAAGCTTGGTGGGGGAGTGTGTAGGGTCATGGTGACTAACCCCATGGTGTATTTGAACCAATGGCAGATTGCATTGAGGCACCCAACAGATTATATATGGCACAGCAACTGATCCGCCTAAGATTTGATGATTTTCGGACCCCTCCATAGGTGTATGTCAGGTCTTAGGAGGGGAGTGTAATGGAAATGAGTTGCAGCGCTTGCAGTCGCGATATTTGCAGAATGTAGGTCGCGCGTGAGTGCAGATAAAGATTAAACCGAGATTACGAATGATGAGATCTCATGTGTATTTGTACCTGTTTGTATGTGTTTTATTATTGATATCATTGTTGTGTAGATATGACATGACCCCGTTCAAAGGGTTTCGCCAATTTGGGTACTAATTGGCTAGTGATGATTTCTGGAGTTTGAGTTCGTGCTTGTTTGCTGAAATAAAGGCCAGTTACACGAGGCAGTCTGCCGGTCAGGTAGTCTGGGGTGCTGCGGTCAGAGAACGGGCCCGACGTCTTGCGACTGTCAGGACAAAACCAAAGCCAGGATGGTGTTCTCAGGGACCTCAGCCCTGGCAGGAACAGCCTTCTGCCTGAAGGCGGCAAACATGGCCACAGGCAATGAAGCCTACTGGGCCACATACGCGTTGTGCAGACCATTCCCTGCAAAAAGGGTCTGCTATCTGCGCTGCCCAACTCTCAACAGGACCCTCGCCCAACTCAATCGCCTGTACATAATGCCCAAACATGGAGAACCTCGTCAGGCGTCTGTTGTTGAACTCAATTTACCTTGAACTCAGCAGACGTGCCAGGATCGTGCAGGACACAGGGGCCTATTATTTTTGTATTACACAAAAACAGACCAAACTTGACAAAGGCCATACCTTCAGAGAGGAAGGGAGGTAGCATTGGGTGCTCGGGAAGTGCCCTCGGGGCAAACGGCTCAAAGGCTCACAATGCCCCACCCAAGCTATTCCTGTCTACACCTGCTATCCTGTATCGCGTCCATGCGAAGCACTCACAAGAAATCCATTGAAAAGCAAATCACACACGCTAATCTTTATAGTGCCCGTGCGAACCGCTCATGCATGTACAGCGTGTGTAGGGAGGGGTAAACCCGCCCCTCAAGCAGGCACAGGAGTAGGGGTTCTAGCAACCCACGTATTCAACAACCTGAGTATCGCATCGGAACTGCAGCGGTACAGTCAATCTCTCTTAAACAAAAACAAGCCTAGTCAGACAAACAGCAGAAGCTCAGTCAAACAGAGAATAGCCCTGGTAGACGGAGGTCACATTTGCACCAACAATCTTGATTGCCACAGGCAACCACTGAACAATTTCATTCATGTGCATGTTCTGCGCAAAGGGGAATTCAGGTCCCAGCTGGTGCAGCCAGAGGCGCCAGGCTCCGTAAGCACATCCAGTACATGTATGGCCTTTCAATCAGAACCCAACTACCCAATGTCAATCGTTCCAACTCAGTCACACGTGAAACACCCTCGTTCAACCGGAGTAAGTGGTCTGGCGCAGACTTGGTATCCTATTCGGGCCTCAAATTCGCACCTCGGGTTTGAGGGCCATAGACTCAATCCTGGGACAGACAGTCAACCCAAAGTGCTCAAAGCATCCACTGGGAATGGAGAGGGAGTGAACACAGTCAACACTTGGTGACCACAAAAGGTAATGGACATCTGACCAAATACATCCCTCGAATGAAGGTAGGTAGGTAGGTAGGTTCACTCGGTCGTGGACACGCGCCCCATGGTTCCCCCTGGCGTCACCCCTGTGACGGAAAGGAGGAGGTTCCGCGCGTGAAGAGGGGAGACGGCTTACATCCCGCTAGACCTGACTGGTGGCCCCAAACAAAGCGGCCCCGGGCAACACCGAGAGGGCTGAAAGGACGGGTGGTCGGGGGTGGGAGAGCGCCCGTCCCCGGACGCCCCACACCCAGGCAAGAGCCCTCCCCCCCAGGGCGCCCTCGTGCCGCCCCCACAGCGCGCAAAGCCAGTTCGCAAGAGCGCGCGCTGTGGGGTTGGTGACAGGTCCCCATCCCCGCAGCCCCGCACCCACAGCCAGTGGGTACTGGGCCCCGGCCGCACGCCCGAAAGGACGAGTGGTCGGGGGTGGGAGAGCGCCCGACCCCGGACGCCCCAAACCCAGGCAAGAGGCGCCCCCCCCAGGCACCCTCATGCCGCCCCCACAGCAAGCAAGAGCGTGCGCTGTGGGGTTGGTGACGGGTCCCCACACCCGCATCCCCCGCATCCACAGCCAGTGGGTAGTGGGCCCCGGCCGCACGCCCGAACCGAAGAGAGGTTGGGGATGGGAGAGCGCCCGACCCCGGATGCCCCACACCCAGGCAAGAGGCGCCCCCCCCGGGCACGCTCATGCCGCCCCCATAGCGCGCAAAGCCAGCTCGCAAGAGCGCGCGCTGTGGGGTGGGTGACGGGTCCCCATGCCCGCACGACCCGCACCCACAGCCAGTGGGTAGTGGGCCCCGGCTGCACACCCGAACGGACGAGAGGTCGGGGGTGGGAGAGCGCCCGTCCGCGGACGCCCCACACCCAGGCAAGAGGCGCCCCCCCCGGGCGCGCTCGTGCCGCCCCCATAGCGCGCAAAGCCGAGTCGCAAGAGCGTGCCCTGTAGGGTTGGTGACGGGTCCCCACGCCCGCACCCCCCGCACCAGAAGCCAGTGGGTAGTGGGCCCCGGCCGCACGCCCGAAAAGACGAGTGGTTAGGGGTGGGAGAGCGCCCGACCCCGGACGCCATACACCCAGGCAGGGGGCGCCCCCCCCGGGCACCCTCATGCCGCCCCCACAGCGCGCAAAGCCAGCACGCAAGAGTGCGCGCTGTGGGGTTGATGACGGGTCCCCACGCCCGCAACCCCCGCACCCAGAGCCAGTGGGTAGTGGGCCCCGGCCGCACGCCCGAACAGACAAGAGGTCGGGGGTGGGAGAGTGCCCGTCCCCGGACGCCCCACACCCAGGTGAAGCCGGTTCGGACCCCCGTGGCCATCTTGGGGTCACTTGGGGTGTGTATCTATGTGCCGGCAAGCCGCCATTGGCTGATATCATACTCTCCCATCCACCTGACCTAACCTGATGTGATAGTGTGATAGGCTTGGCCATTTCAGCTATGAGCGGCCACATTCAATACCGAGGCGCCGCCGGCTGAAATTTATATATCAGAATATCAGGAAGCAACAGGGTTTTTCTATCATAATGTTCCCGTAATTTTTCAGCCTTCCGTTCTGATTGTCAATGTATCGGCGACTGTCAGTTGGCTCGCAATTTTGCGGTAACCGATTGGTTAACTGTTATTTGCAGATATTTTGGCAGAAACCCCGATGAAGGGTCAGATGTCATCAGTAAAGGGTTCGTTGCTTCCGCAATTTTCATGTTATACACTCGCAAAATTAATCTGATTTTTTCAGACTTTCAGAATCGGATTTTCGACTTCGGGATCGCCGCACTTGATATGATGAATCTCGAGTGGTCCTACATTTTTACCCGATCACGAATCAACCTTCCTTTTGTTATCTCCTTCATTTTTCTTGCAGATATAGCCGAAACAAAAGTGATTGGTGAGGCACCTTTAAAGAGTCATATCTCCGGCTCACGGCGGGGAATATCAATTTTGAGAATTGGGTTGGAGCCGCCTTGGTCTCAACTTAATTGAGGGAGCATCAAACGCCTTTGATGTGTACACATGCCTGGTGTAGCAAGGGATAATCGTCAAGAGGGTAGAAAGTGATATATAACTCTTGGACCATGCAACCGAATATTTGAATGCGACTTTCGAGTGTACTGCATAAGTGTTGGTGTTGCATAGAAACTTTCCTTGGGTTCCTACGTATTTTTAACGTGTAGTTATGTCCATGGAGGGGCATGGCATACCATGGTGGGAGCCACTTTTTGAGGGTATGTGTTATATGCATGGTATGTGCCTCGATATGCTCACGCCCATGTTATATACCTCCGTTTGTAGGAAGATATATGCAGTCATACGTGGCAAGGGCTTTGCCCATGTCCGAATGATGAGCTTCATATTGCTAGACTAAGCCTACCGCTCATATAGTGCATGTGGGAGGGCATATGGAGCGACCCACAAGCGCCACTATCAATTTTCCCATTTTCATGGTGCGTGTTGGGAGGAGGTTCGAAGGTGTCCCTATGCGTCCATGTGGGGATCCAAGTGGGGGGATTGTTTGCAAATGGTCCCAAGCAATTGTGCTTTGAATCATATGTTGATACCATGGGTGAGCGAAGTTATATACTATTGCAATTATCTTGAATTTGGCATTAATTGCATGTTTTTGACCTCATTTTATGCTCATTTTTGTATTTTATGTGCTAAACTGGTTGGCTAACAGTAAAGTGCCTAGAGATTCGTGAACTATGGTATGTTGCTTATATGTTGGCATATGCTTCGGTGTTGCACCTCACCATATGCCGGATCACGTGGTCACTTTGGCGTGGCACAGGAGGCCTCACAAAATCAGGTCTCAAATTCATGAGGTGACTTGTGAAGCATGTCATGTACATAACTGGAGGGATTTCGGAGCCAATGATGTGATATTCTTGGGCATGGTCGTTTGGTCTATATCACCCTTGTATATTACTTTCCGGTTTGACACATGCATGGAGAATGTGAATATTTGCTGTATGCATTTTTGAGTATATAATTGATTTTTGGGCATTATGGTGTGATTTGCCTGATTTTGCCATGTTGTGAGGTCACATTCATGGGGCACCTCTCCAAGTCCAATCGACTCCAAGTCCAACCAAGGTTATGTCAGGGTAGGGCATGGTCCTGAGTGCTACTCTAGGCCATGACACGCCACCTTCCCTATTGGGCTAGGATTTAGAGGCTTGGGAGGGAACACATTTTTGGGGTTTGTGTAGTGACCTTTGACACATGACATTCAGGCATCTTATTTGACTTGGTTCAGGGCATCATGTTGGCAGGTCAAGGGAAGGTCCTGAGTCCAGGGAATGAGGGGTCTATCACTGTGATTGTGTATGTTTCCGTCTTTCCCCAACTTTGCCTGATATGTGTTCATATGCCAATTTCAGGGCTTCCTCTTTGGTGCAATTCTTGTACATGCCCACCGCCCGTGTCTCTGTGTGCACCTTGAGACAACCGGCGTGTTGAAAGGAAGCCCTCAGTGTGGATTGATTGGATTTGGATTGTACTTGGGAGTCGGGTATTGCAAGGGATCAGGAGCTGTGTGAAGGAGCCATATTTTTCTATTTTTTGTGGGAAATTGTGCAGGATAGGGCAAGATCATGCAGACCCTGGTGAGAAGCAAGACCCTAGGAGTGACAGGATATGGTGGAAGGGGTACAGCAGGGGCCGGTCCTGGTAGGGACCTTCTTTATGGTAGTCGAGGAGTACCTGCCCCCTACCGCCGCAACAGGGACTTCGGCCCTCATGAGCCCTGCTCAAGGACGCCCCGGGTGCAGATCGTGGAGTTTGTCGACTCGACGCTGGACTGGGAGGCCCGAGAAGAGCGAAGATGCCCAGAACGGAGAGCCCTTGCAGGACATGGGCTAGACATGGAGGACCTGGCCTCCATGTGTGAAAAGGCAATGCCACAAGGCTCGCAATCTCCGCTCCGCTGCGGAGGGGTTGGAAGAGACTGGCAGCAACGGCAGGGCCCGGCGTTACCGGAAGCGCGGGTCCCCAAAACCCGCGGCGGAAGCCAGGGCGATGGAGACAGATCCCAGCCCGGTCAGGCTGTGGTCAGCTGCAGATTCCGAGGCACACTCCGAGGGCTTTCGGACAGCTTACCCTTCGGAGTCGGAGGAGATGGCCAGACCGCCCACAAGGGCGAACACGGCCCCCGAACCCAGCCTGGAGCATGACGCCGAGGCGTTGGAGAGGCCTGCCAGAGCCAGAACGGCGCCTGTGGCCCGGCACACGGAGCCAACGCGAGATAGCATGGGCGACACACCCATGGCGGAGGAGTCCGAGGCGCCGGGAACCGTGGGATGCGCCGGATCAGGTGGAAAGCACGTTGAGTGCCACTGCGAGCACGTATCCTTCCTCATCGGCAAGTATCCAAAGATGGGGATGGACGCCATCGTACAGCACCTCGACCGCCTGGACAACGCGAATGACGGCCTAGAGGAGGATGTCGCGGGGATCCTGGATGACCAGTCGGGAGCGGAGAGAGACATGGCGGAGCTGCGAGCAGAGCAGGACCGGTACCGGGAGAAGCTGGAGATGGCCCTGCAGAAGCAGCAGCGAGTGGTGGACAGCCTCCTCCACCTGGTGGAGGACATGTCAGGACGCCTGAAAAGGCTACAGGATTTACAACCCCTCGCTTCGGGTCCAGAGTTCCCGGCAAAGCCGGCAGCGGCAGAGCTGGTGGAGCGGGTTAAGACCCTCAGGAGCGCCATGGAGAAACCCATGGGCGGCCCTGCAGACGCACCTTGCACCTTACGCGCCTCCGCGTGTTGACCCCGGTGCGCTGCCGTTTGTTCCCATGTTCAGCGAATCCGCAATGCTCGGGGAACAAACGGCACCGGCTGGGTCCATGCGGGAAGGGCACGCAACCACGGACCTGAGGAGCCTGACGGTACAGATGTCCCATGCCGCCCAGGACCCACCGACCACTACAACTGCCCATGCAGTTTATGCGGAAGAGGAGATCCAGAGCCAGACCATGCAGGGGCAAACCATGGGAAGCGCCGACGGACATGGTCGGGGCCATCCAGGCGGAAACCTGTGGATGAAGGACCCCACTACGGTGATATGGACAGCCGGTGGAGCAAGTCCTTCCCGCATTCCAAACCCCATGGGTTCAGGCCCAACTGGACCGTACTCCATGGAGGAGAGGGATGTACGGGGAGTGTACTCACACCCCCCGGCCACAGGTGGTATCCGTCTCGGTGGAGTGGTGGCTGCGGACGTCGGAGACGCCATCAGGATTGACGACCTCAGGGGAATCAAAATCCCCTATTACGATGGCAACCCCTCCAACCTGCATGACTTCATCCTGGATTGGGTGGATTTCGCCGAGGAGGTCGTCGGCGAGATGAAGGGAGCGCCAAGGGATAAGTGGGTATGTCGGACATTCCCACACAGGCTGGCGCAGGACCTGAAGGAGGAGCTCAGGGATCAGATCCGCGAGGGAGTGATCCAGACGGAGCAGGCCTGCCTCCAGTGGCTGGAGGATGAGGAGCGAGTGGACGCCCCCAACCAGAAGTTGGAGGATTTGTGGTCCATTCTGCTCCCGCTGGAGCGCGGGGAAATGAGGGTCCGAGAATGGAATCGGTACATCCGCAAGTACCAAAGAAGCCTCAAGCTGGTGGAGGACTGAAATGAGGCCAGTGAGATCCGACACCTGCTGAAGGACGTCCTCCCCGGGCACTGGAAGAGAGGAGTGGAGGATGAGGAGAAGAAGAGAGCAAAGAAGCGCGTCGCCGTACGAATCATGGCATCCGAGGACACCCACGCCGGAATAATGGAGTTTTTCCGGCGAAACCTCGGCGAGCCCACCCGAATGTTGGGGTTGAAGAACACCGTCTACGTGGAGGTATTCGGCGACACCATGGGGCAAAGGCTGATGCGCCTCAACAACGTGGAGTGGAGGCGCGCAGAACCGCTGAGGATGCAGGTCATCTTCGCCCGCATGAGCCTGGACGAGATCGTGAAGTACATCACGGTGGAGCTGAAGCTCAACGCCAAGAACGAGGCCCACGTGCAGGATCGACAAGGACAAGGACATCGAGGTCATCGAGAATATCGCCACCACCGAGAGGTCAAGGGGGACACGGTCGGCACCGCGGAGGAAGGGAGTGGAAGCGGCCAAGATCTCAGGACCGCGACCACCCAGGAGGATCATGAAGAAGCCCACTTCTTCGCGTTCGTAGCGCACAATATGAAGGAGAATGGGCAGGACAGGTCCGAGTGGAACCGCCTGGACCCCAGGACCAAGAACCGCAGAGAACCACGGAGGATCGGAGACCCGCCGCTCTCGTTCCGCGAGTACAGATCACAGCACACCGGTTGCTGGGTCTGCTACGGCAAGGGGAACAACCATGCACATGACCAGCGGCATTGCAAGGTATATGAGGAGGACAAGAAGACCTACTTCGCCGCCCATCTTGACAAGAAGCCCAAGGAGCAACGAATTGCCGATTGGAAGGCAAAGGGCGGAGACGGTGGAAAAGGCCAAGGAAAGGGCCAAGGGAAAGGCGGAAGAAAAGGCTATGGTCAAGGACCCGGCCCAGACCGACGCGTGACGTCGATCGAGGAGGTTGCTGAGGACATGTTGAGGACGTCGAAGGAACTCAAAGCCCAGCAACGTGGTGGACAAAGTCTGAGCGGATCGCAGCAGGAGGAAGCTGCGGCAGGCCATGTCTAGAGGAGCCCCCACGGGAGTGGGACCTCGGAGGTTTCTCCTCCGAAAATCAGTGGAATCTCAGAGAAAGCGAAGGCACATTGGGTGCCGGAAGAGGCTCCAGAAGAGCCAAAACCACTGAGTTTCGCCACTCACAACCCCTGGAGCGCCCTGCCAAGTGAACCTTATGTGGGCAAGGGACGTGGTAAGAAAGAAGGAGCGACCACGGAGAGCCCCGTGGACGGGCAGGACCAGCCCAAGATCTACACCATCTGTGACCATACCCTCCAACTCCTGATGCACCCGGATGTGCTAGAGTTGCATGCCGTGAGTGGTGACGTGCGGCAGTTGCACTTGGTATGTATGTACGGCGTGGACAAGAGGAGTTGGTGGTGGATGATTTGGTGAATACGGGTGCCCAGGTGAGCCTGGTCCGGAGGGGGTTGTTCAAGGAGGAATCCCTGCAGCCCAGCCGTAGACCGGTACACCTGAAGGTGGCCAATGGAGAGATTATGGGTGGTGGTACCCATGAGGCCACTATCAGTATGGAATTCTGGGGGCATGAGCGCTTGAACCGGCCTGATTTGGCGAAGAGAAGCACTCTATCCGGGAACCTCTATGTGGCCGACATTACTGATTGGGATATGATCATGGGGTATGACTTCATGGTGGGAAACGCCATTGGAGCCCTTCCCCATCGTGCAACGCTGGTCCGGGAGGATGATGAATGCCTTACATGGCTGTCCACGGACTATGCATGCGGATCATCCCAATGGAATGCTGAGGAAGAGGATCGGATCGTCCGAGCGGTGCAAGCTGTGGGTGCCAAGCCCAGAGGAGACCGCGGAGTTCAGCTCACGGAGTATGGTATGGCGCCGCAGGTGTATGCCAGGATGATCCAGACGCTGGGAGCTGAAGCGCCCGAGATGGACGTCTTCGCTTCCCGGGATGCCCCACTTTTGCAGAAGTGTAGGAGGCATTGGCATCGAGGAGACTCAGCCTGGCACAGGCATTGGGGTTTGAAGGAGTGGGGGCCCATGTATTGGCATGGCTCCCTGGACAATACCAGACGTACGGTGGAGAAGATCGTCGCGGATAGGGCGAAGGGGATCCTGGTCATAACCGGCATAGGATCCACCCCATGTCAGCTAGAAGGTCTCAAGTCGACGCTGGACTCCATCACCCTGAACGAGATGTCATTTGGGCCAGAGGAGGAGTTGTTCATCGACGCCAAGGGTGTATCAATGCCCTCCCCGGGTCAAGCGTGGGGTACCAAGGCTTTTCTGGTGGATGAGGCGCAAGCTCAGCCCACGGGTGATGAAGCATTCATCCGCAGGGTCCAGGCGATGCCCATGCGGGTCATGTTTGAGCCCAAGGAGGGCACGGATCAGCCAATTGATGGCATTGACGTCCTGTCCCACGCCAAGATCGACCACGTCGTCAACTACATGCGGATGGGGATGCACGACCGTGTGGCAGCGAAGAAGAGGCGGGCCATGGTCACATCTCCGCATTGGTGGGATGACAAGATGTTGGGCACCGGGAAGTACGAGAAGGATGAGTTCGTGGCGAGGGTCATGTATCACATCGCGGACCAATATGATGGTCCGGTTGGGTCGGACCCGCCGACATGGGATTTTCCAAGAAGAGGGGCCGGTAGCGATAGGAACCAGGCCGCTGCTGCAAATTTCCGAAGATTATCGGTGGGAAGAGCTCGCCACGACGACGAAGATGTTATATCGGACGACGAGAACTCAGACTCGGACCCGGAACAGGCCTATACCGCAGTGCGGTCGTTTGTATCGATACCGAAGCAAGCGACTGAAGAGGCCCAGGAGAACCCGAAGGTCGCCGAGCTGAAGGAGAGGCTGATCAATGCCTATCCGCGGCTATTCAGTGGCGTCGCCAACAAGAACCCTCCAGATCGTGGGAGGTTTGGCACAGCGAAGATCAAGCTGAAGCCGAACCCCAAGATCTATCGTCATCGGGAGTACCAACTTCAGGGCGATCGGGCCGAGGCCATGAAGAAGTTGTTGGCCGAGTTTATTGAGCGGGGCTGGATCGAACCCTCCGACAGTGAGTGGGCCAGCCCAGCCTTTATCGTGCCCAAGAAGGAGAAGGGCAAGTGGAGGTTGGTGGTTGATTACAGAAGTCTGAACGAGCAAACCGAGCACGACTCGTACTCGCTTCCTCTGATCGACACCATCCTCCAAAAACAACAAAAAAAGTGGATCTTCACGGTGTTAGACCTGAAACACGGCTATCACAAAGATGCCGCCACACCCGGACTCCAGGCCCTGCACAGCGATGTCGACGCCGCTGGGGCCCATGCAGTGGAAGGTGGTGCCTATGGGCGCCAAGAATGGCAATGCCGCTTTCCAGCGCATGATGGAGGACCTACTCGGTCCAGCCCGGGAGGGTGACGACCCCTTTGTGGATGATATCATCATCGGGTCCGGCACGGAGGACATGACTGAGGACGAGCTCATCGAAGCGCATGAGAAGGATCTGCGCCGAGTGCTCAGCGAGCTGGACAAGCACAACATGGTGTGCAAGCCCACCAAAGCCTCGCTCTTCGTGAAGGAAGTGGAGTTCGCGGGTCACGTGGTTGGTCACGGGCAACGCCGTCCCATGCCTGGGAAGCTGGCGTCCGTGCACCACTGGGAGAAGCCCCAGACCATCAGCGAACTCCGGTCCTTCATGGGGTTCTGCAATTACCATTCGGGTTATGTCCGGATGTATGCAGAACTGTCGGAACCGCTGCACAAGATGCTGCAGGTGGGCAAGTTCGATGGCCGGAAGGGGAGCAAGAAGAAGCTTGCCTGGACCCCTGAGGCCGAAGATGCGTTCAGCCGCCCGGAGGAGCGACTCCTGGGGCAGCTGGGGCTATTCCTGGTGGACCCGGACAAGGGATTCGTGCTACGGACGGACGCTTCGGACTATGCTGTAGGGGCAGTCCTCAAGCAGATCCGGGACGACGAGTCACACGTACCCGTGGCGTTTTGGAGCCGGATCCTGGCCGAGGGCCAACGCCGAACCTGGACCGCGAGGGAGAAGGAGACGTACGCCATTGTTTGTGTGCTCAGGAAGTGGTCTGGCGACATCGGATTGCAACCGGTGGTGGTTTGTACGGACCATCAGTCCTTGCAGAGCTGGCACAAAGAGCACGTCGACACCCCCTCGGGACCGGCGGCAAGGAGAGCCCGATGGCATGAGACGTTCGCCAAGTTCGACCTCAGCGTCGTGTACGTCCCGGGGAAGGACAACACTGTGGCGGATTGCCTCAGTCGATGGGCCTACCCTGCGGGGCGGCATGGATGGACACATCCAGCCACGGGGACGCCGAGGAGACGGAGGAGGCCAAACGCATCATCGAGATGGAGAAAGCCATGGAGCAAGAGGGGGTCAAGTGCTTTGTTGTGATGGCAAACCGTGCGGACCTGGCCAAGTTCCGGGGCGCCCGAGTCCAAGCTATTCGAAAGGAAACCCTCGAGCAATGGATGGTGGCCCCTGTAGAGCTAGTCAGGTCGGTGCTCACAGAGGACTGGTCGGATGACTATGCGGCATCTGGGCACTGGAGCAAGTACTGGAATGCCGTGAGCGCCCCGTCGAACGACGAATGGCCCGAGGGCTTGACTGAGGATGGGGATAAACCTTTCCTCAAGGACAAGCTATTGGTCCCTCAGAACCGAATGGAGGAGCTCATTGACCATTGGCACAACGCCCAGCTCATGCATCCTGGTCGGGACAAGATTCAGCAGGACCTGGAGTGGCGCTTCAAGTTCCCACCGGGGTACTACGCCATCCTGGACAAATACTGCAGCGACTGCGCCGTGTGTCGGGCCACGAAGAGCCCCAACCACTCCACGGCTGGCAACCCGGTGTATACGGCTATACCGGAGGTCCCTATGCGGTCCGTGGCCATGGATGTTTTCGCCATGCCGGAGGTCACCGTGGAAGGAGAGACCTACGACTGTGTCATCCTGGCGGTGGATAGGCACAGCGGGTATATCGTGGCGGTCCCGGGCAAGAAGTCCAAGAAGAAGGACAAGAAGGACAAGCATGGAGTGGGTCTGCAGGCCAAGACCGTCGCTAATGCCATGATCAGGCATTGGCTGATGATTTTTGATGTCCCGGCTGTCATCTGCAGCGATTGGGGCAGTCAGTTTGTGGGGACGTGGTTCGAGACGATGTGCAAGCACATGGGAATTCGGCACGCCAAGGCCGTGGCGTACCACAGCCGGTCGAACGGCTGGGCTGAGGTGGCCGGGCGGCAGATGTTCGAAAGGTTCCGCCAGCTGCACATTGATGAACCGGGCCGGAATTGGTATAATTCGTTGTGGAGAGTACTCCAGGCGTACCACGACCTTCCGGGGCCCGCTGGACTGCCGCCCCATCGCATCCTGTTCCTACGGGATCGAGTGTCACGCACTCTCCCGTGGCTGAACCATGGCAAGGTGGCCCGAGTTGCGAGTGCCATGATGGCTGAGGCGGACGACACAGCGGCCAAGGTGTGCAAAGCACTTCAGGACGAGCATGAGAAGAGGGCCAAGTACTTCAAGCAGGGAAAAGTCCAGAAATATGCTCTCCAAGACACCGTGTGGGTGGAGCGGCACCACAAGGATGTCCTGTCCAGGCATCGGCAGGCGTCTTGGTATGTGCCGGGGGTAATGGTGCGGAAGGTCGGGCAGGATGTGTATGCGGTTCGTGTGGGGGATAACAAGATCCTGGACCGCGGCCATACCGCGCTTCGTCCCCGAGCACCAGACCCCAGCGGACGTCCCGTCACCTTCGAGTTTACGGCCGGCGATGTGGACTCGGACGACGAGGGTGAGGACGACGACTTCACCACCGAGAGGATCCTGGCGGACAAGCCGGACCCGGGGACGCCTGGGGGGAGGCTATACAAGGTCCGTTGGAAGGGCTTCGCTGCGCCCAGGGATTCGTGGGAGCCTCCGAGCAGTTTTGTGCCGAGGTATACCACGGTCTGGATGGGGTATCTACGGAAGAAGAACATTTCCTTGGATGTCAAGGCATGTTGGTCCATTTGGTGGCTGCAGTAGCGCCGTAATGGATCCCCCTTGGCATTTATGTTTGTCTTTGTGATTGGGAGACGGGTGAGGGCGTTCAGCCGGGCATTTTTGGGCCTTGATTGGCCATATACCCCCTTCACTCGATCTCCACATATATATTTCATTGTGGTATACTTATTTAGGTCGACCGACAACGTTTCTCTATCTTTGATCCCCTTGGTCCATGTTGTAGATCAAGAGGAGCCCGGACATGGCGTAGGGCACCAATTATGAGTGTCCTCACCCCTTCCTTGGGGCATGGGGGACGACTACGACGTGTGTGGGGCCTCCATGTGTCCTTGGGACATGGGAGGGGGGGGGTTTGGAGCCCATTCGGGTCCTCCCGTCCTCTCTTCAATGCCTTCCGAGCGGATACAACGCTCTGAGAAGGGGGGTGAAGCCGGTTCGGACCCCTGTGGCCATCTTGGGGTCACTTGGGGTGTGTATCTATGTGCCGGCAAGCCGCCATGGGCTGATATCATACTCTCCTATCCACCTGACCTAACCCGATGTGATAGTGTGATAGTCTTGGCCATTTCAGCTATGAGCGGCCATATTCAATACCGAGGCGCCGCCGGCTGAGATGGCTGTGGTTGTGTATGTTTCCATCTTTTCCCAACTTTGCCTGATATGTGTTCATATGCCAATTTCAGGGCTTCCTCTTTGGTGCAATTCTGGTACATGCCCACCGCCCGTGTCTCTGTGTGCACCGTGAGACAACCGGCGTGTTGAAAGGAAGCCCTCAGTGTGGATTGATTGGATCTGGATTGTGCTTGGGAGTTGGGTATTGCAAGGGATCAGGAGCTGTGTGAAGGAGCCATATTTTTCTATTTTTTGTGGGAAATTGTGCAGGATAGGGCAAGATCATGCAGACCCTGGTGAGAAGCAAGACCCTAGGAGTGACGGGATATGGTGAAAGGGGTACAGCAGGGGCCGGTCCTGGTAGGGACCTTCTTTACAGGCAAGAGGCGCCCCCCCCGGGCACCCTCATGCCGCCTCCACAGCGCGCAAAGCCAGCTCGCAAGAGCGCGCGCTGTGGGGTTGGTGACGGGTTGCCATGCCCGCACCCCCTGCACCCACAGCCAGTGGGTAGTGGGCCCCGGCCGCACGCCCGAAAGGACGAGTAGTTGGGGGTGGGAGAGCGCCCGACCCCGGACGCCCCACACCCAGGCAGGAGGCGCCCCCCCCGGGCACCCTCATGCCGCCCCCACAGCGCGCAAAGGGAGCTCACAAGAGCGCGCTCTGTGGGGCCGGTGACAGGTCCCTGGGCCCGCACCCCCCGCACCCACAGCCCGTGGGTAGTGGGCCCCGGCCGCACGCCCCAAAGGACGAGTGGTCGGGGGTGGGAGAGCGCCCGACCCCGGGCGCCCCGCACCAAGGCAAGAGGCGCCCCCCCCTGGGCGCCCTTGTGCCGCCCCTACAGCGCGCCAAGCCAGTGCGCAAGGCCAGCTCGCAAGAGCGCGCGCAGTGGGGTTGGTGACGTGTCCCCACGCCCGCACCCATCCCATGGGGAGCGCGCAGCGCCAAGCCAGGTAGGGGGAAACGGGACCGGGCCGCCCCCCCTCCAAGAAAGCCAAACGGAGCACGGGATTGAGGCCGGGCACGCGGAGGGGCACGGACCGAGTGGGAGGGCCCTACCAGCGCCCAGCACCGGGACCGCGCGAGGTGCGCGCGCCACACCAACCCGGGGAGGGGGGGGGGGGCGCGGCTGCCGCGAGAGCGCGAGCGCACACACACACAAAGGACACGCGGGGGAAACCAGAAGGGCAACCGGACCGAGCCCGCGGAATGCACAGACCGAATGGAATGGCGTACCAGCGAGCGAGGATAAGGAACACCCAGACGGGATGGCCCGCCACACACAGCGCAGGAAACGCGGGGCGGGCAGGGGCAAACAGGGAAGACACAACAACCGGCACCGGCCCCAACCCCCCCGAACCGGCCGGGAGCGCGGCACACACACGACCAGGGCACTGCACCTGCCAAGTCAGTAGTGGCGCATGGCGCCACGCACCAGCCCCAGGGCTGGGCAGCCTCCGCGCCAGCCCACGGGGGTCCCACTGGCGACAAGCCAGTAGCACAGGCCCGGCAGCGCCAGCACCCCGGGCAACCACGCATTAGGGGGGCGACGCGGTGGGTAAGCGCCCGCAGCCACGGCTGCGAATTGACGCACTGACCGGGTAGTGGCGAAAAGGGGAAGCCGGGGAGGGACGGGGCTCCGAGCCCTGTGAACCCGGGGGACTCCGCCACCAGGCAGGAGGTGCGTCTTGGAGGGCCCCTCACTGGGATTCGGTGGGCAGGATATCACCTGGTCCGACCAGGTGGCCCCCTGGGGCCGAAAGGCGTCTAGTACCCGCAAAGCCAAAGCTCAAACCTCAAACCTCAATAACTGCCATATACAACAAGAAATAATGGTTGTTGTATGGCGACGGCGGTGTATTCTCCTTGCCTTTACACCAATAACCAACACCCCTGCACTACACTTGCAGTGCACTGAAACCTTCTGTGAGACTGAACAAACCCAAACCAGGGCGACTACCCAGAAGGGTAGCAAATCTCAGAGAGAAACTGAGAATGAGAGTAACGGTCCCAACCGTATGTACAAAACTAAAACTAACAAACGACTTGACATTGACTTGACAAGCACAAAGAAGAAGGAAATGAATTTGTTTGCCACTCATGGCACTCAATCCCCATCTCCCGACCTCCCAAAACACAAGAGAAGGAAGAAAGGTAAAACGTGAGAAAGATAACCTTTCCCCGGGGTGACGATCACAAGAATCGCAAATCCCCTGAGCAAAGGAGGGAGAGGTATGAGGGAGAAGTAATCATTATGTACAATTTGCTCTCACCTGGAAAACCCCAAATGCCCTTAGGCCACATGGCCGGAAGAGGAGCCATGCCCAGCAGCAAGGCAAGGCGCATGGCTCGGGGAGGATGAATTTTAATCGTACTTCAAGACGCCCTCGACCATGTCGCCACCCATAACCATGGACAGCTTTCCCTCGACGGCGGAGGAGGCATGAGTGCCCATGAAGTCAAAGGACACGAAGAGCTCCTCAATGTAGGCCAAGACATTGATCAAGGACCCCTCAACGGAGGTCGTCAACGCGGCTTTCATAGTGTCCTTGTAGGCCTTCCTAGTGATTCACACAACGAAGTCGAAACTCTTTGGGAATAGGCACAAGAATTGTGATACCGTTCACTTGCCCTTCAACGGAGGCACCCTCAAGGCAGCGATCTTCGTGACACCAAAAGAGATGTGCACGATGTTCATGTCACCCGCACGGGCACGGCGTAAGCGGGGGTGACGGCCGTCCGAGTTCATCTTGTCTCCAAAGTAGGAGTAAATGGTTGTGTTGGTGCCGTACTCGATGCCGGATCTCTCCACATAGAAGACTTCTTTGTCGGTGTTGGTAATGGGGAACAAGACCACACAAAGGCAAACAAAACATGCAAGGACACAACGGAACGAACGTTTACGGGATAAAATTTCCCAACATTGTTTAACTCTCTAGGGGCAACCAAGACACAAGCATACAAAACTCCTTGGGGCTTGAGGACCCTGGGGCAAGTCACCAAGGTGCCCGGGTGACTCTCTGGTACTTGGCAACTCTTTGCTATGACAAGGAAGTCGTGAGGCAAGCTTGAATGTCGGAGGCGCGGCCTTGCATTTCTAAAGCGCCCAGGCGGAGGCGCGGTTTTGCATTTCTAAAGCGCCCAAGTGGAGGCGCGCTTTGCATTTCTGAAGCGCCCAAGTGGGGGCGCGCTTTGCATTCCTAAAGCGCCCAAGTGGAGGCGCACTTTGCATTTCTAAAGTGCCCAAGTGGAGGCGCGCTTTGCATTTCTAAAGCGCCCAAGCAGAGGTGCGGCCTTGCATTTATTAGGCGCCCAAGCGGAGGCGCGGGCGTTGACGAAGGAATCGGAGACAAAGGCAAGTAACACAAACTCACAAGGCAACAAAAAGATCCCTGGCTCAAAGGGAGAGCTTTTCTGGAGTCGGCGCAGGAAACTCCTAAAATTTGTTGGCTTGCCACAAAATTAGGCAAGCCTCTGCTACCACAAAGAGAAAACGTTATAAAAACGTTGGCTCGACTCCTTTGTGATTCAAAAAACTCTCATGCAAAAAGGACCTTTAAACTAATCAAACATATTTACCTATGGTTAGAAAACCCCAAAAGAAAACTCACACAATTTTTGAGAGGGGTGCAACACGAGCAAAAATTTATCTAATCATGTCATATGATTGTTGTCCCTAGTTATTTTAAATGCAAAAATATTCCCAGGGTCATATCTCCAAAACAACCAAACAAAGCATACACAACTACACACAAGTGAAGCAAAGCACAAAGCAAAATGCAAATGATGTAATGCACTCCACAGTATGGCATGAGTGCATCTTTATTCCCCATACCATACCTGGTTGAACCTCGTCCCGGGTCACCAATGTTGGCGGATCATCCTGCCATGCGAAACTGAGAAGCATGGCAAGGTGTATCAACAAAGAAGAAGGCAAGGAGGCATAGTGCAATGCATATGGTATGTATGAATGGATGCAAGAATGCAATAAATGCATGCACGTGCGTGTTCATCACGAGGCTATCAATGCTATGCTTCAACTATACACACACCATATCCTTTATGCTACTTGCTCACATGGTACATGTGAATGCATGCATGAATGCAATGAATGCATGCGCACCACAATACTCAAACCATTCCACTCGTATGCTTAACCAATCACCAAACTCAGCACACATGACACGGAACATTGCTAAGAATGCGCATTGAATGAATGTACATGCACGGATCACCAGGGAAAACGCGCGCACACGCCCGATGCCCGAACCTGCACCCTCGTTCTCGCTACTTACAGGACTCAGCATCATACGCCCGCCCCCGAGGCCCGGGACCCTCCGCCGTCTCCCGCGGCCCTCTTCTCCGCCTCCGACTCCACAACCTCCACCACCACGACCACCTCATCCACCACCACCACCACGTCCTCATCCAGCACTCCACCCCCCAGGTCGCGGGGGACACCTCCCAAACGGGCCTCCAAACCCGCCACCACCGCGAGCAGCTCCGCCGCCGCCAAAGCCCACGCCCCGGCGAAGCCCACGCCCACGACCCAGCCGAAGCCCAGGGCCGCCGCCAAACGGCGGCCCGCAGCCAAGCCCAAACCCAAGCCCAAACCCGGCGCCACGACGGCAGCTCGAGCCCGGCCCCCCGAGGATGTCCTCTACGACATCCGGCCCCAGCCGTCCCAGGCCCGAAGGCAGCAGCGCCCAGCGCGGCGCCCCCCCACCGTCACCGACGCCACCGCCACCACCTTCATGGCGGAGCGCGCCGCGGCCGAAGCGCGACGCGCCTCGTCCCACCACCTCCCGAAGCCCGCACCCCAGGCCCACGGACCGCTCCAGGGTCCACCAGCAGCGCCCCTGCCCCCCTACCGGCCCCCGATGACAGCCCACATGCAACGCATGCCCCACTACCGCCGCCGCCGCGAATCCCCGCCCAACCCCGAGGCGGAGACCGTACGCGCACACCCGCGGGTCCACATCCGCGTGCACCCCCACTCCCCACGCACCCCCACGGAACAGGACTACGAGGAATCCCCCAGGCCCGCCACCGCCGCCGGTCCCCACGACCCCGTCACACCCACCCACGCCCACTCCTCTGCCCAAGACCGCAGGCCCGCCCAGGAACAGTGGTGGCAGCGCTGGACCCACACACAGCTCTGGGAGCTGCGGAAGTGCGCCCGGGGAGAGCCCTCCCTCGGGGGCCTGGTCCATCGGCCCCGCAAGGAGTCGGTGGAGAACTGCCGCCTCCGGCCGGCGGGGGGGTGGATGCCGCAGGCCGCATGGGAAGCCATGCTGGCCGATGCGCTCCACCCCCTGGGAGTCCACCCCCGCAACCTCCCCGCGCCCCAGGACCACCCGTACGTCCTCAGGCGCCTGCGGGAGACCCTCCAGGAAGCGCGGCGAGACGGCATCCGCCTGTGGGATATCACCCAAAGCCCAGCCCCGCCCGCACACACCCCCTCACCACCCCACAAGCGTCGGCGCAACGACACCGGCGACACCCACAACACCCCAGGAGCCCTGCGCGCCACACAACACGACGCGCCTGACCCCCCGGCCAGCGGCGCCGCCATCTAACCCCGTTACCCAGCACACCACCACCACGGGGCGCCACGCCAGGCCCCGCCCAGAAGTCACCAAACGAACGGGACGCCGAAGGAAGCCAACGCACACGACAACGAGCACCACTACGCCCAAAGGCGCCGAACCCGGGCCCGATACCGTGGGCTCCTCTCCACCCTCAGCACGACACACACGTCACTGACGTCACTCCTCCGCCGTGCACCCTCCCACGCCACCGCCCCGCCCCCCCCCCCTCCCGCCGCACGTCCCCACGCCGCCCAGCACCCAGCCCCACACACTGCGCCACAGCATCGCCCTAGTCCGGCTCCTCCACCATCGCGCCACTTGGCACCTCACAGTAGACCGCCGTCCTGTGGTCCCGCTCTCCCCAGCACCGCTCCCGGGGCCGCACCCGACCCACGCCGTGTTCGCCCCCACGTCGCGGGCCGCGGATATCCTCCCGCTCCTCGCCACCACCCCTCCCGGGCATCGCATACTGCTTGCCGCCAACCCCTCGGTCCTCCGTGAGGTTTCCATCGGGCACGCCGACGCCCTGCACGTGCGCCCGCTGCTGCCCAACCTGCACGCTGCGTACGCACCCGGCACGCCTGTCGACCCCTCCGTGTGGGACTCCAAGTGAAGCCACCGGCCAACGGCCGGCCCGCACGCACCACCCCGCACTCGCCTCGGGCGCACGACCCCGTGGACGCCGCTACCCACACGCCCGGCCCCGCGCAACCGCCTAACCGAGCCAGAACTCAAGCACAAATCAAACCCGAGCCACACCCCGAAACCGCTAACCCTTGACTCCTAACCAAACCCGCCGAGGGAACAACGTAACCACAGCCCACACCCACAGCCCACACAGCCGCCTAACCAGCCAGCTCCAGAAGCAAAGAGACACCTCACGAAACCCACCCTGACCCAAGCCTAACCGAGCCGAAGCCCCAACACAAATCAAACCCGAGCCACATCCCGAAACCGTCAACCCTTGACTCCAAACCAGGCCCGCTGAGGGAAATGCGTAGACACAGCCCACAGCCACAGCCCACAAGGCCGCCTAACCAGCCAGCACCAGAAGCAAAGAGACACCTAACCAAACCCACCCTGACCCATACCCATGTACATCAGGACACGCGAGCCGCACCCCTGGGGCGCGACCGCCGCCACAGCACCGACGACACACGCCAGAGGACACAACGCTATAGCACCGCCGCACCAGCTGCCCATGCCTGTGCCTGCAGTGTACGCGCGCCTCTGTTTTCCTCTTTTTTGTTTTTTCTTTTTCTTTTTTCCCAAAAAAAAAAAACAGGTAAAAAAAAAAAACCAAAAAACAAGTAAAAAAAAAAAACGAAAATTAGGGGGGGAGGAAGAGGGACACAACCACCCATGGCACACGCGCACCGCACACAGCACGCACACCGGTGAACAGGAGCCCAGGGGCCCAGGACACCGCACATGCAACACAACACA
This sequence comes from Eutreptiella sp. 'Long Island Sound 2002', assembly GCA_964036045.1. Taxonomy (NCBI): domain Eukaryota; phylum Euglenozoa; class Euglenophyceae; order Eutreptiales; family Eutreptiaceae; genus Eutreptiella; species Eutreptiella sp. 'Long Island Sound 2002'. Next base: position 68,608,406 of record OZ038383.1, on the reverse strand, counting down.
CCGAGCGAGCACACCGGTGAACAGGAGCCAGCTGGCCCAGGACACCGCAGACGCACCACAGCAAACCGCGCGGGCACACCGGTGAACAGGAGCCCAACGGCCCAGGACACTGCACACACGTAGGGCGGCCGAGGGACAGGAAAGAACCAATACCCCATGGGTCGGACGCACCGGGGCGACCCAGCCGACCCACCGGGCCAGTGGCAGGAGCGGTACTCCAAAGCCACTGGTCCGAGCCCGGCCAGGCTGCATCGGGGACCATGGCAAACGTCCCCCGGAGCCATGGAAGCAACCGGTGACAGGCGAGCCGGTACACAGTCCAGGAGGGGCTCACCTGCCAAGCAGAGTGGCCCCGCAACTCAAGCCACAAGGGTGAGGCGGTCGTACCGTAGACAAGCGGGAGCAATACCCCTTGTGGTGAGAGATACTCCACACGGCTGGGCAGCCCCCCAGAGCTGCCGCCCAAAGGAGGGGGCATGTGGCCCTACCCAAGGACACATGTGGGGACACCCTCCCACCTGGGACACATGGACCGGGTGGCCGCGACAATGCCTTCCCAAGCACATGCGGGAGCGGCTCAAGAGGCACCTGACATAGGGCAGTGGGAGGGACAGGACGTCCCCTTGGTAAGACCTTCTTCCTGCAATGTCAAAGGAGGCATCCCGAGCTCCCGAAGATACCTACCTACCTACCTACCTCATATGCTTAACCAATCACCAACCTCAGCACACATGACACGGAACATTGCTAAGAATGCGCATTGAATGAATGTACATGAATGAGATGCGCACAGCACTGAAATACCGCTTTAAAATCTAGATTCAGGCATCAGATAATTCTATTGATAAAAAGACGTTCGGAAATTGATAAATAAGGACTATAATTCCACAAACTCGCATCAGCATTAAATGTCTCTTGAAGGACTGAGACGTCGGCGATGGCGACGGCGACAGGCCATTCGGCCCAACGATAACAGACCACCGTCATCATCTACAGACAAGAATTAACAGACGGCATCGCAGATGTAAGCAGAGTGCCCCAAACACTGTACCTGCAGTTTTTAGTTTAGTGGTAGGGGTGAACTTCATGGGGGCCAGGGTTATAACCCTTGTTCCCTTGAGAAAGTGTACTTTAGGCTTCAAAAGAGAGATAAAAATACTTAAGTAAGTCTTAGCATCAACAAAAGGGTTTTAAGGGGGGCTTTGGCCTGGATCAAGCCCTCCAAGAAAGACATGGCAGTGACGTTTTCTTACTCCCCCCTGCAGTACTAGTTGATCAAGCTAGTAGGACCAAGGAAACAGGCTCAAATGATCCCACAATTACCTCAGAGAATGCATCGAACCAACCAAAAACATTCCCATCAGTTCATAGAAGCTTATCACACCTTAGGTACCCTCGGAAAACTGTGTGATGTACCGTGAATGATGTCCCTTGGATGGGGCATTCCTCAAAGGTCGCCAGCGTGCACTGAAAACGTTTGGTAAATTTTTTGGGGTAGTGGGGTTTGAACCCAGGAGTCCCTCCCTAGAGCACACATGCTTGCCCACTAGTGTACAGTTGAACGCTCTAATGCGGAAGGCTATCGCTGTACAAACAGCTTTTTAATAAACGTCCTGACCAAGGGCCAGGGCGGAGCAATACTGCCAATGGAGGACACAACTCTCCAGGAGCTCGAAAAAAAGAGAAATGGAACCAACAGGGAGTGAATCCTGTGGTTTAGCGAACGGTTTAGCGATTTAAAATGTCAAATCGCTAAAAATTCACGAAACGACGTTAGAAATCGTCATTTTTAGACTAAAACCTGAAGTCGCAGACAAGCGCAACAGAAGCGGACTCCAGCAAAGAGTTGCGCAATCGTAAACGGCTCTAGAAAAAGGAGGTATGAGCCGTATTTTTTAAAGTGTTAAAAGAAATGTTTGCACAGTTGCATCAGAAATTTCATAAACCTTAGGAAAAAGTATTGAAAAGAAACCCACACAACAGAGCAGGTTGACAACCCACCTCTCAGGTATGTTAGCGTCATGTCACACGCATGCATTGCGTTCGTCTTGGTTGTTTCGTTAAAAAGTTTGGGTTGTCACCTCTGTGTTCGTTGGGGGTTTGGGTGTTCACCTACTTTGCTCTGCACAGGTCAAAACTGAGATGAAAGGTATGCGAAGCGAATAAAGCACGCACCGCGCACGTAGGGTTAGAGTATGCGCTGTGCTCGCGATGCATGTGCCTAAATCAGGCACTCACACGTTGTGTCGCTTTTCCTGTGACCCAATCCACCCTTCTCTTCTCTTCACAGGTTAAAAAAGAAAGTGCTTGCTCGTGTTTGTGTTGCCGTAGCGTTAAAATACGGTTGCTTCAAACGCTTAGGCTTTTTTTGCGCTGTGCAGTGCGCCACTCTTTCTGCTCTTTCTGCAGGGAACAAAGTAAGAAGAGCGTGCATGACACACAATGCATTAATCGCCTAGGATTGTTTATAATTCGCCATAGGGTCGTTCAAACGCTTAGGATTGTCTCTCGCTCGTGTTACCTTCCGCATTCACATGATGCGTGGTGAGTAAGGTAGGTACGCCCAGGAGGAGCTCACCTCTTGGTTGAGTCAAGCTATGGTTTGTAGTTGTGGGTAAGATTAGGAGAAAGAAAGTGGAAATGGAAAACCTGTGCATACCTGTGCATGCATATGGCGCATTAAAGGGTAGGCCACGCGTGTTGCGCACGGTAAGACTTTTGTTTAGGTTACCCAGGGACTCCACCCTACGTTCTTTAAGAGAACGGGTGGAGTTCCTGAAGCTTGCTTGCTTGTAACTTGGTAAGTGGACACTGTATTGTAGGGCAGCCTAAGAAGCGTATAATATGTGGAGGCTGTCTTGGTTCCTCAGCCACTTACCAGATTGATCCGCCTCTGCTTTACAGGTGGGCAGGTGAGGGTGAATTGGTGCAGCAGCAGTTGCCTCCGGCGACTTTGCATTTTTCTGCCCGAAGCGAAAACAGGCGCTGATCATACAATCAACAAACTGCACCTCAGCAGGAGTGGCGAGGGCAGTTCGACATCTTCAACATACACGCTGTGCACGCATACTGAGCACTCCTTCCCTCCAAGCCCTGACAGGGAAACGCGTAGTGGCGTTCCTGCTAGGCCACAGTCGCTTAGTAGCGCTGTGTTCTCTTGTCTTTTCACAGGAGGGTCAATAGGGCCCGAGACCGTGGACTTGAACGCCCAGTAGGGTGTGTAGGTGTTAGGGTCAGCAAGCCTAGCAGGTGATCAGTGCAAGTGCTGAGTGCTCACCCTGCCATCGAAGGCTGGTGCTGGCGTGAGTGAGTGTAGTGTAGTGGTGTCTCCTGTCCCGCGTGCTTTTGCACGCGGGCAGGGGAGTGCGTTAGCTTTTGGCCTTGAGAAAAATTGGCCTTTTGTATGCCCTTAGCACACTTGGCCACCCCTCCCCTCTAGTAGGTAGGGCTTTTGCCGTCTTCCCCCAAGGATAGGCGCCAGCACAGAAACTGGGCGCCATAGGAGTGGTAATAGTACCTGATTAGGACGTTCTGTCCAACGTCAGCGAAGCCCCGTCTCCCGGAGCCACGACGGGGACAGAAGTGAGACACATAGAGACATACGTAGCATACTTAGGGGTATGGTAAACCCTGTAAGGAAGGGTAGAACCCCATGGGTCTGGACCAGCCAGGGGTCCTAACTGTGGGCACGCTTGTCCCCAAGGAGGGTGGACACACCTTGCTTCATAACTCCTTGCTTGTCATTCCCCCCTGGAGTAGAAAGCCACCGCTCTTCGTTGTCTCCCCAAGGTCATTGCATCACGGCAGTTCCCATGCAACACATGGTCAACAAGGCACACACCGCTGGATGCTGCAAACCTGATAAGCGGCCATCTGGTTCACGCTGGTAATCATAGGCATGGGACTGCAGGGCACAGCCAGGGTAGGTGCAGTGCTCCGAAAGCAGTGGTCTGAGCGAAGCCAATGGCCTTGGGCCAGGGTGTGGTAGTCACGGGGGGCTAATAGCCCTGTCCTGCGATGCAATGCGGGGGAACTGTGACAACTGCTCTCACACACATACGCAGGCATATCTGCACAAGAGTGCTCACCGCCCCTGGAAGGTTAGTAGACAGTCAATAGACTGACACAGTGAGATTAGTTTTTCTTTTTCCGCTGTCCCTCGTTGTTCTCAACCAGGTAGGAGCGAAAGATCGGGTTGATACTCCCATCTGGTTGTATAAAGGCGGACATGGGTTCCCAGGTCGCCTCAGATAGCCCATAGCCATCCCACAGGGTAAGGAATTTCCAACCCTGTTTATACCCGTGGCGAGCAATACCTGCAACCATGTAGTAGCCATCGACTGCCATCTCATGGGCAGTCATCTCTTGGAGTTAGTCTGCCTCCTATGGGCTGGCAGCGTTCTTTAGGTCGATACGCTCGACCTCACTGTCGCTGAGGCGCCACTCATCCCAGGACAAATCGTCAGGGGAGTGATAGTGCCTCAGCTGTTTAGGCGCACAAAGCAGTTCACCACCTAGACGTGGACTGCACCTGACATGGATCCTAGATCCATCTATCCTGATGACACGATGGTGCCCAAAATAAGGGTCCCGTAGACAGTTAGGAGGCCAGGAGGGTAGGCGTGAATGGTGGACCAAAACAAGGTCACCGACCTTGAAGCTGGCTGGTCGCCGTAGGCGATTCCCTCGGCTAAGCTCACGGTCACGGATATGTCTCAGGTTAGTCCCAGCCTGGTTAGCCATAGACTGCTTGTGCTCGAGCCAATCCCCAACAGGGCTCTTGAAGTCCTCAGGAAAGGGGGTTTTGAAGAACCAAGCAGGTCGTCCTCCATGGAACAGCTTGTGGGAGGTGAAACCCGTAGAAGAGCTCCTGTGAGAGTTCATGGTCAGCACTGCCGAGGGCGCTAGGCGTACCCAGTCTTTGGTACATTCCTGTTTCATGAGCATTCTCAGGTTCTGTTCCACCACACGGTTTTGTCTCTCGTGGTTACCTCAACGTTGAGGGCATTCAGCACTCGTTTGTACCATCCAGTGTCACTGCGGATGCGTACATCCTCATCAGAGTGCACCTGCTTAGGTGCTCCATAGGGTTCGAACCATTGTTCGACCTACATTTTTACAGTCTGTTCACCTGTGATTTTCTTATTGCAAGGGAATACACGGGTGAAGCGGGACAGACCACAGGTGACCACTAGGCAACTATCATAGCCGCCGAAGCTAGGTAGCCCATGGATGAAATCCACGTAGAGAAGAGAGTTAGTACAATAGGGTATGGGTAAGCTGGAAATCAGTCCCCTATCGTTACTGTCGCTCTGCTTGCTGGCATGACAGCCACAAGCATCCACAATGGTCTGCATACGCGACCTCAGTTCAGTTAGGGTTAGACCAGAGTAGAAACACTTACGGAAGAAGTCCACTGAACGATTAGCGCCAGTGTGACCTGAGCTGAGATGGGACCACTGTAGGCACCCATCAAGTGGGGCCTCAGGCACGACAATACGGTCCTCGTAGAAGCGGTACTGGTTGTTTTTATACCTCTGGTGCCCGTCAGTGACACGGGGCTCGAGACCAGTGCTGAGGGTATGCAGAATTTCTTTATACTCTGACTGATAGTCAGTTAGGCTCCAACCCTAGAGGATTCCAGCAGTCCGCATGGACAGGTCAAGCTGGACCTCCATACGCTGGAAAGCCTCTTTGGCGAGTGCCTCAGAGGTCTCACTAATAAGCGCATCGAAGTTGTTGCTCGATATCTAGTCAGACAGTTCATTTTTTATAACAGGGATATGATGGACTGCAACCTGAACTGGCTCAGGTAAGTCCACAACCGCTTTAGTTTCGCTTTCTCCGGTGGTGGGCCCTTCTGAATAGACTTCACCGATTCCTGGTCACAGAGCCAGACAATAGGATTAGATCTCAATAGTCTGGACTGTGATGAGAGCACCAACATACCGCCCAGGAGTTCCTGGTCATAGGTGCTGTAATTGGAACACGCTTGGTTCCATTTCCAGTTCGAGTGTCGCAGTCGCACTAGCCGCCACTCACTGGTAGGATAGTCATGCTTCAAGGAGCCATCACGGTTCAGTCTGCTAGTACGATAATGGCAGTGGGTTACTTCAGCTGGGTTAGGCTCCTGCCATCGGTAGATCGTTCCGACCCCCCCTACATCACTGGCATCAGTGATCAGGACTATGTCGCCTTGAGGGCGGGGCACTCCCAGGCAGTTGGAGGAGGCAATTTTCTTCTTCAACTCCTGGAAACACTCCTCCTCCGTGGCGCTCCACCTCCAGGGAGTAGTTTGCTTGATTAGGTCAGTGAGAGGGGCAGAGGAGTAGGTAATTGTGGATGTGGTGTCTATAGAAGTTACAGACGCCCACAAAACTCCCCACGTCGTGTAGACCCTTCTTAGGGTCTTCGCGAATCTGCATGTCCTGTAGGGGCTGCTTCTTAGACGCAGCTGGTTTCCACCAGCCATACCCCACGTTGAAACCTAAATACTCCATCTCCTCTTTCATGAACTCGAATTTTTCGAGTTTGATTCGGAGATTGTTTTCCTGACGAACAGTGAAAAACTCAGGGAGGAGGAGGACATGGTCCTATTGGGTATAAGTACCCAAACTCACGTCATCGATGTAAGCCTCCATTTCTGCACCTCGAGAAATCAACTCCTGTACTAGAGGTCTGCGCCTCAGTATGTACAAAATTTTGTTCATCAGTTCCTGGAAGAGTGCTGGGGCATTAGCCACCCCAAAAGGCATGACCTTCCACTTAAACACAAGACCCTTAGGGGTTATAAAAGCCAGCAGTTCCTGAGCTGCGGCTGTTAGGTCAACCTGCCAGGAACCACTGCGTTTGTCCATTTTGGTCTTGTACCGGCATTTGGCAATACGCTCGAGGGTATTTTCCATGTTGGGAATACTCCCTGAGTGGTTTTGGGTTTCCTTGTTGACCTCACCACAGTCAACAACCAATGGTAGGGCAGTCGATCCTGGTTTAGCAACCAAGGAGCAAGGACTGCAGTGGTGGGGGTAGCTCCCCTTCTTATACTCCTCCACGAGGCCAGCATCAATACATTCTTGGATCTGGCGCTCAATTTCTTATACCTGTTTCTGCGGAGCGGGGTAGGGACGACGCCTCACTCGCGTCTTCTGAAATTCAGGTTTCAGTTTCAGGTCCATCTGCACCAGTTTTTTACAGGACAGGGGAGGCGGCAGGGCACCGAACATCTCCTCATAGGTTAGGAGCAGTTTCTTCAGTCGGGGGTCAAGGTTAAGACTGTCGATTTTCTGCAGGAAATCCTCCTCAGCATGGAGGTTGCTCTTACCATGCTCTTTCTTTTTCTGCCGATCAGCAGTTTCGGCAGGTACTGAGCCATAGTCTCACTCAGGGGGACATTGCTGCCCATAGTTGATTCGGGCCCTGCGATGTGGAGACGTCAGGAAAGCGTCAGGATGGCGTCAGGATAGCGTCAGGATGACGTCAGCATGGCGTCAGGATGGCGTCAGGATGGCGTCAGGATGGCCTCAGGATGGCATCAGGATGCGTTAGGATCGCCCTCAGGATGCTGTCAGGATGATGCTTAGTTTGGCGTCAGGATGGCGTCAGATTGCGTCAGGATGCGTCAGGATAGCGTCAGGAAAACGCCAAAAAAGCATCAGGATGGCGTCAGGGATCGTCAGGGTAGCATCAGGATGGCGTCAGGATGGCGTCAGGATATCATGGTGGCATCAGGTTGGCGTCAGGATGGCGTCAGGATAGCGTCAGGATGGAGTCAGGATGACGCCACCAGGACCTGAGGGCATCTCAGGGGCCGAATGAGGTCTTCAGGGTTTATACCTACCAGAAATGGGTTACACATAAAAGATAAAATGTTGTATAAGGTACAAACCTAATGAGATGTTTTGAACATCTTTGAGAAGGCTTTAAGGCAGGAAATACCGAAGATTGTTTTTTCAACAGAAAAATATCTTTACTTTCTGACATCATGATGGTTTCACTGAATAGCTAGTACTGAGTAGCAGGGAGGAACGCCACGCGTAACCCTGAACCCCATCAGCAATCCTGATATGAAGAAAATGGTTTACAGGTATGCAATGTACAACTGTTCAGTTTCAGTTTGTGTTTGTTCCGTTTGATTAAGAGTAGTGGTTGAATTTTTCTGTCTGTTCTGCGTGTGCAGGGCGACACAAGAAGCAAGTGAAGAAGAAGGAGAAGAAGAACAGTCGAGAGAAAATGAAGAGAGAAAGAAGGTGACGAAGAAGAAGAAGAAGGAGCACAAGAGGAAGAAGGAGAGAAGTGCTGTGTGTGTCATTTGAGTGTCGGCGCGTTGTTTGACTGTAATTTGAGTGTTGGCGCATGCTGTGAGCGTCATTTGAGTGTCGGTGCGTGCTGTGAGTGTCATTTGAGTGTTCGTGCGTGCTGTAACTTTCATGTGAGTGTCGGTGCGTGCTCTGAGTGTCACTTGAGTGTCGGCGCGTGCTATGAATGTCATTTGAGTGTTGGCGCGTGCTGTGAGTGTCATTTGAATGTCGGTGCGTGCTGTCAGTGTCACTTGAGTGTCGGCGCCTGCTGTGAGTGTCATTTTAGTGTCTGAGTGTGGTTTCTGATGCACAGGGTGTCAAAGCCGAGATCCCAATTGGAGTGAATGCGAAGATGAGCGAAGTGAGCAACCACTATCATCGACTCGCCTGATTTCAATGCTGTGGGAGGCAGTACTCCGTTGCTAATCTCTCCCGAGTTGACTGTATGCAGAGAACCAAGGTCCCCTGGAATCCAATGAAAGCCCCGTCGCCTGGCAGCCACTCGATGTGCGACACACTGGACCGCAAAGCCCCGCAAGCACGGAATCGTTTGAAAGTCCGACGGATTTGGTGACACGCAGGACCACAGGTCCTTCCACCAACCGCAACCCCTGCCCCAGCCCCTTCGATATGCTCACAACACAATTGCATCCTATTGTCCACACACACCACTGTGCCGTGTGAAGGCCATGGTGTGAAACAGTTATGATTCTTATTCCAACCTGCATTCTCCCCACTGGGGTTGCTTTGGTTGTTTATCCACAATTTCAAGTGGCTCAAGCTCATTCAGAACCTTTTCCAGTCCCTGCTCACCCTGTTGCCGTAGTTGTACAGTACAGATGCGCTGCTGTTTACTGCCACCTGCTCCTTTGCTGTGCACCATCCAGATGATTTACGAGTCTTGGTCTGTACACATTGGGCCTCTCCCTCAGTTAATGTTGGAGAGATCATTACTGTCAATGTTGGTGCCAACAATTTGCCAGATTCAATTGACGCCTTGGCGGTGAGCAGACTGAGAATGTGACAATGGGAATGACTTGCATTGCGCCAGTGTGTGTGCCAGGAATCCAGTCTTTTGAACGGCGTGCTGAAAATCCGAAGGACCTCACCCCATTTTCAGTAATCCCTGACAGTTTTCCTGCAGTACGTTTCTTGCATATGTTGTATTTTGTTTTGTTTGATGCCAGTGCTCAGAGTGTATTGCATGACTATAAGCATGTCATGCATGTTCAAACCATTTTCTGGTTGATAAAGCTGGGGCACACAAAAAACCTCTATTGATGAGGCATATATTGCGAGTAGAAAGCTTTCTACATCGGCAAAAGCATGGGATGCAAGCAAGAACCACATGTTTGAAAGGGTTAAAATCAGGATGGGCACGGCCAATGAGTTCCGAACTTAAGTAGAAGGCAAAAAAACGATAAGTAGACGCGGCATGGAATGTAAGGTGAAAGTAGCTGTGCATTGTTAAAAGCATGGGCTGTAAAAAACAACATGTTTGAAAGGGTTCAGAAATAGAATTGGCATGGAAAGGTTGATTGGAGGATTTTCCCATTCCCAAAGTAGGGTGAGCATGGTTTTGAACGATTCAAATTGCAGAGTGGCACCAACAAAGTTGAAAAAAAAGACTAGGCGTGGAATGCAAGTTGAAACCCATTTTGCACTGGCAAAAGCGTGCGCTGCAAAAACAACATGTTTGAAAGCTTTCGAAGGCAGATTGGATATTGAACGTATGATTGGACATTTTTTGCCTGGGCAGTGGCAGAGGTAGATTGAATGTTCAAACCGTTTTTGCATTGGTAAGATCCAGGGCGCCCAAAAAAAAGGATAAAATGACGACGTGTGGAATGTAGATTGAAACCTATTTTGCATTGGCAAAAGCATGGGCTGGATAGAGCAACATGACTGATAAGCTTGGCAAATGGAATAGGTTCCTTGGTTGGCAAAAAGATGATTTTTTCACCCAAATCAGTGATTTTTGCAACCATTTCACTAGGGTCAGGGTTAGGGTTACACCCAAGTGTTAGGTTTGGGCCCTGAGCTACATGAGGGCCAGAATGCGTCAGGATGTCGTCAGGATGCGTCACGATGGCGTTAGGAAGGCGTCAGGTTGGCGTCAGGATGGCGTCAGGATGGCTTCAGGATGGCGTCAGAAATGGTTCAGGTATGCGTCAGGAAGCGTCAGGGTAGCGTCAGGATGGCGTCAGGATGGCCTCAGGATGACGTCAGAAAAGTGTGGGGAAAGCGTGAGGATGGCGTCAGGATGGTGTCAGGGAACGTCAGGATTGTCAAATCGCGTCAGGAACACGTCAAGATGCGTCAGGATGGCGTCAGGATGGCGTCAGGATGGCGTCAGAATGGGTCAGGATGGCGTCAGGCAGGCGTCGAAGGTGTGTCGGGATAGTGGTGTAGGCGTCAGGAATGCATCAGAATGCGTCAGGATGCGTCAGGAAGGCGTCAGGGTGGCGCCAGGAAGGCGTCAGGATAACTTAGCATCAGGATGGCGTCAGGATGACGTCAAATGACGCGGCGCCCGAATCAAGTGCAGAGAATACACTAGGGGTATCTCAGGGTCAGGCAGGGTGTAGGAATCATCGTCCTCCTCAGACCATATGGAGGACTTCCAGGTCTATCTGAGGTCTTGCAGCCGCTCTTGGTGCTCCATACGTTCGGCCTTCAGGTACAACAGCCGTCGGCCTTCCTGAGTGTCATGCTCAGACAGTGGCATGTTTTTAGAAGCAGGCCGCGCTAGAGCATTAGGACTCTGAGCCAGGGTTCACCTGAGTGTGTATGCTGCATGTGCAGCACCGGTTTCCCAACAGGGGAAGTTGGTTCTCAGGTTGACTCTAGGTCTACCTCCTCCAGCAACAGCTGGGCCAGGAAGGCACTGTGTTTGAGTTCAACACAGCTGGGATCAACAGGAGGGATAGTGCTGGCGATTTCAGACAGTTGATTGTCAGCATCCTCCTTTACAGCTGCAGGTTCCGGATAGCCATCGGGGGATTCGAACCCTGTAAGTGTGGCAGATAGGTGCTCAGGGGATTGCTTTTTGAGATCAGAAAGGGTCAGGCCACGACTTTGGGCCATGACCTCTTTCAGTAGCACCTGATCCAGATCACACTGGGGTACAGGGCTGAGGGATCCATCGACAATGGATAAGAAACTGGCCCATTCAGGGGCCTGCATTGCTGTGTTTGAATCCCCAGGCACAAAAATGGGATGGTCGGGGAGTTGCACTCTTGCCACAGTCATTCGGTCCAGCATGCGGCGCCAATAAGCGTGTTCACCTGAACAACCCCAGTCAGGGATGCAAATAACAACCCTTCCTCCCTCATAAGCGATCTTGGTTAGAACCTTCGCGAGCAGGGACAAGGGAGGGTTAGCATACGCTAGGCCCATTGCTTTCCAGAAGAAACGGAAAGCGTTATTCAAATGTTTCGAGCAATACAACTGCATGATGTGCTGTTGTTGGCTCGCGAACAATTCCACCTGGATCTCATCTAGGGATACCTGAAGGGCAGCCAGTCCAGTTTCAAGAACGTGACGGCCCAATTGGTAGTTTTCAGTGGGATGGTTAGTCTTGGCTGCGTAGCGCAGCCCAGACTCTTTTCGTCCTGACAGCTCCAAAGGTACGGAGAAGAGCCCACTGCCAAAGTCGCAGTGCAGAGAATAGGGGCGTTGGAGAGACAGCAATTTTACCTGGGGGTTTCTTCGCAGGAAGTCGGTACCAATGACGATGTTAAAGGCGTCAGTGTCCAACACTCTGCAGTGTTGGGTCAGAGTTTCGTCACCAAGACAAGTAGTCACATCGACTCCCCCCAAGGAATGAATGGTACGCCCATCCCCTACTCTTATGGCCACTGTCTTAGTTTTCTTGAAGGTCTTTAGCAGGCGCCGGGCCACTATAGAAAGTGTTGCGCCGGTGTCAAGCACTGCTCGAAAAACCGAATTCCAGATTTTCACGAGGATCCAGAAAACCAAGTCCTCCTCTTCGGAGCCGCCCCCCTACTCCTCAGCAGGGAATTTGACATCCACCCCTGCGGCTATGGGGGACTTGGCCATCCAGGCCAGTCGCCTCTCCTTGGAGTCAGTCCCCTCAGGGGAGGCATTATCCCCCTGTGGGCGCTTCTTGGGGTCGTCCTCGGCAGGAGAAGGAGAAGTAGCGGGCGCTGATGAGCGCCTTCGGGGCATTGGGGTTCCACCCTTGCTACCCCCCTTACCTCCTCCCCTACCACCCTTATCGCCATTCTGGGGAGTTATGGAGGGTGTTTGGGTCTTCTGGCGTTCCGCCTCCTGCCGTTTGTGTTTGTCACTCTCACGTTTTTTAATGTGACATTCGTCCTCGTTGTGACGACGTTTGCCACAGTAACCACAGGTGATGGTACACCTGAAATGGTCCTGATGGGTCACTAATTTCCCATCTTTGGTGTGCTGCTGTCGTTTCATTTGCAGCATACAACCACTGCGGAGGTCGCAGTCAGGGGCATGACAAGGTCCCCCCTTGTCATTGACAGGCTTACAGAAGAACAGCGGGGGTGTACCTGCTTCAGGCTTAACCTCGTTCATGGCACGCAGGTTACCCCTACCCTTACCACCACCCTGGTTGGGGTTAGTGAGATTTTTAGGCCCTTTCCCTTCGCCACGCTCGGGGGTACGGTTGCCACCTCGACCGAGATGTTTCTTGAGGAATTTATCCATGTGGGAGTCACTCTCCCTCTCAAGGGCCAGCTCGATCAGCAGGTCCACAAGGTCGTTGTACGTGTGGGTCCGACTCTTCCTCTCAGAGCTAGTGCGGCAATCGTCCAACGTACGGGCAGGGATCTTACTCATGAGCCACAGGTGTGCTTCTGGGGCCCCATAGGAACCCACGTTCATCCGTGAGAACCGATACTCCAGGTCGCACACATATTCAGAGACTGGCGCAGCGGAAGGAAACTCAGGGAGCACAGGGAGCTCCTCAATGTGTGTGCGTACACTGAGGTCAGTCTCATAGACCGGGAACGTTTTCTCCAGTCTTTGTAGAACCTCGACCCATGTTGAACAGGTTTTCACAATCTGCTTCACCTGTTTTTGCAAAATTTCTTTTCGCATGAGCGTTTCAACAATGAACATTTAGTGGCAACATCCACATGGGATTGGCCGGTCAGCAAAAGAAAGTCAGCAAATTCTTCTGCCCATTCGCGCAGATTTTCGTGTCGAAGTCTGGCAATTCCAGCTGGATGTTCGGCTGGGCAATTGGTCTGCCACTCTTCCCACCCCCTGGGGTTAAACCTGAGGGCGGGGAAGGTACGCCGGCAAGGGGTGCCAGGGCTGTTAGCCCTCTTTTCTCAGTCTCTGTCACAGGCACGTCCTGTAGTTCAGCTATAGGGACTGTCCTAGCGCGAGGATGAAAAGGGCTGGGGCAAGTGAGCTTGGGTAGCAACCTGGACACCCTTGATCTTTTGAGATCTTCAGCAGGCGTGCTCAGTCCGGGAGAGGGTGAGGCTAGCGCTGGCTGGGGTAAGGGTTCAGTGATACCCAATTTAGCCTTGACAGCCTCAGACAGGGCTGTCACATCTGGGTCTGGGGACCCAGACAGCAGTTTGGCCAGTAGTTCGGCCGTACGGTCCAGGGCACCATAGGTTGGCCCTGGGCAATGGGACTCCTCCACATGAGCTGGGCACAGTCAGGGCTCCTGCTAGTGATTGGCAGCTCTGGACGCCATGCTGGCCCTCTCGGTCGCCTGGGTAGGGACACAGTGGCGGCCAGGTCCGTCAGTGGGTTGGATTAAGGGCAGGAACCCATGTCCGTGTATGGTGGGGATCCCAAGGCTTCAAGTGGTTCCCCTCCATCTTCCCCTCTGACGGACTTGTAGTACTCCTCGTGGAGAAGATATTTGTCCATTCTCCTTCTAAATTCGTGTTGTTCCTCAGGTCCTCCAGCTGCTGTAGCGGTAGACGAAAAAGCTGGGCAGGCAGAGCGGGAGATGGATACGCCATCCTTCGGCGAAGGTGTTGCAGGCTGTCACCACTTGCCGCTAAGGCCTCAGTGGTTAATCTGGGCGCTTCTTGTTCCGCCCTTCTGTGAACCGGATCTTCTTGAGACCCAGATGCAGCTCTGAGCTTGGGCTCACTCATTGAGATGGGCCCACTGTTGCCAAGTTGAACTTGTACACTCCGAATTGGCCAGGTCCTGGCAGACAGCTGTACTGATGGTGTGGACATTTTGTTTCTGGTTTTGGCTTGTGTACTTCTCAGAGTCGGTTCCAAAGGTTCTCGGGGGTTGCCTCTGCTACCCAAAAGATGTTCTTGATTAGTGCCCTAATGATTTTGATGAAATCCTGCAGGTTTTGAAGTTGGAAAAAAAAAGCCAAAGCAGCAAGTAGAGCAAGAACAGGATGTGGATCGGATCAATGAATAGTTTTGGAATCCAGTGTATCACAGAAGGGCTGCAGATAGACAAAGCAGGCTTAAATATAAAGGTTCCATCACAAATGGATAAAACAAATGATTTTAAGTGAAAGGTGGCCTGACTCTAGCCTCCAAGTTAGCATCAAGCCCTTCATGTGCACTCTTTTGGATGAAATGGAGCTGGTTAGGAATATGGGGCAAAGGACCTAGGCCAGACAGAGAATATGACTTGGCCAAGCAACTGAATTCGAAAACAGTTAAAACGTAGTACCACAATAAGTGGTAGAAACAGTTGGGTATAGGGGTCTTGAGGTGGGGGACCACTAGGCTTAACCTCCAAGGCCTTGGGCATGTAATGCCTACTTTATTTCGGTATAACCCCCATGAAGGGAGATACCTCCGCACAGTTGAGTGGTAGGGGTGACCTTCATGGGGGGCTAGGGTTATAAGCCTAGTTCCCCTGAGAAAGTGTACTTTAGGCTTCAAAAGAGAGATAAAAATACTTAAGTAAGTCTTAGCATCAACAAAGGGGTCTCAAGGGGGGCTTGGCCTGGATCGAGCCCTTCAAAAAAAGGCATGGCAGTGACTTTTTCTTACTGCGTGCAGGCCCAGCACTGTCCCTTCGGCTTGCATGCCCTGCGGGGGGCTGCCTGCCGTGGGGGTGGTGGGAGGCCGTCCCGGGGGGGTGGTCTTCTACTGTTGTGAGGGGCGTCTGGTGTCTGGCGCTGTCCCGCCCCTGGCCCCGTGTCCCTTGGGGCGGGCAGCCAGGGCTCCGCAACCCGTGTTTCCCGGGCGCGGGTGGTGTGGGCGTGGGGACCCAGGACCGGCCCCACAGCGTGCGCTCTTGCGAGCCGGCGTTGCGCGCTGTGGGAGTGGCAGGAGGGCTTCCCCGGGGGGGGGGGGGCTTGCGCTGTTGTGAGGGGCGTCTGAGATCAGGCGATTGTCCTCCCCCGGCTGCCCGTCCTCAGGGCGGGCTGTCGGGCTCCGCTGCCCACGTGTTGTGTGCGCAGGTGTGCGGGCGTGGGGGCCGGGCACTGTCCATTTGGCTTGCATGCCCTGCAGGAGGCTGCGTGCCGCGGGGGTGGTGGGAGGCTGTCTCGGGGGGGTTGGCCTTCAACCGTTCTGAGGGGCGTCCGGTGTCAGGCGCTCTTCCTCTCCCTGCCGCCTGTCCCTGAGGGCGGGCAGCCACGACCTGTTGTCCATGTGTCCCGGGCACGGGTGCTGTGGGCATGGGGGACCCAGCACCGGCTCCACAGCGTGCGCTCTTGTGAGCCGGCGTTGCGCGCTGTGGGGGTGGCGGGAGGGCGTCCCCGGGGAGGGTGCCCCGCGCCGTTGTGAGGAGCGTCTGAGGTCAGGCGCTCGTCCTCCCCCGGCTGCCTGTCCTCAGGGCGGGCTGTCGGGGTCCGCTGCCCACTTGCTGTGGGCGCGGGTTTGCGGGCGTTGGGGCCCAGCACTGTTTCTTTGGCTTGCATGCCCTGCGGGGGGCTGCGTGCCGCGGGGGTGGTGGGAGGCCGTCCCGGGGGGGTGGCCTTCTACGGTTGTGAGGAGCGTCTGGTGTCTGGCGCTGTCCCTCTGCCGGCCCCGGGTCCCCTGGGGCGGGCAGCCAGGGCTCCGCGACCCGTGTTTCCCGGGCGCAGGTGGTGTCGGCGTGGGGACCCAGTACCTGCCCCACAGCGTGCGCTCTTGCGAGCGGCATTGCGCGCTGTGGGGCTGGCGAGAGGGCGTCCCCATGGGGGGTTCCCCTGCGCCGTTGTGAGGGGGCGCCTGGCATTAGGCGCTCGCCCTCCCCTGGCTGCCCGTCCGTGGGGTGGGCAGCTAGGGCGCGTCGCTCACTTGGTCTGGGCGCGGGTGTGTGGGCATGGGTGTGTCGCCCGTCCGTAGGGCGGGCGGCCGGGCGTGGGTGCGTGTGGTGTCGGTGGTGCCTGTGCGGTGTTTGTGTGCTGCTTGGTGCGTGCCGGTGCGGTGTGTGCCGTGGTGCCGTGGTGCGTGGTGCTGCCTCATTTCGTCTCTCACCCTGGTGCCCCCCTCTCTTGCGCTACGTCGTGGTGTTGTGCTTGCCGTGGCTTGTGGCTGTGCCCCCTTCCCCGCGTGCCACCCTCGCTCGGCTGCTGGCTACCCTCCTTCTTCCTTCTTTGTTGCGGCACTCTTTACTCTTTCATCTACTCCCCGTTGGTCTGCCCTCCTCTCTGGCGTGCATATTTACCTGCCTCCCTTGTGTCCTTGTGTGTGTGTCGGTTTTTTCCCTTGCCTACTTCCTTGTTCACTGGGTCCTCCTCCTTCTCTCCTTCTTGGTCCTGTGAGACAGAGGAAGGATGGGGGTTTGGGCTATTGCGGGGGTGGCAGTATCGAAGATGACATAGGCATGTGCACTTCGTTGGCGGCGTTGGGTGTCTAGGTTGCTGCGGCGGCGGTGTCTCCTAATGTGGTTTGTCTGTGTGTGGAAAAAGGTGATACTTTCTCGATTGATGCGGGTCATCCCTGCGCAGGGACCATGCTAATCTTCTCTGTATCTTTCCAATTTTAGCAGATGTCCCCGAAGACTGCAAAGAGGGCGCGACTTCCCCTCTACAAACTGACAAACCTTGGACACGTCTTAACAGCCGGAGCTGTCCAAGCTGAGGTGCGATACTACACCAGAGCTTATGTCCGAGTTGGAGAACTCGTATTTCGACATCACTTCAGGTTTTCGGAGGGTCTGCCAGATGTGGTACCTGGGCTACGCTGGCTTCGAAGCTATAATCCAACTGTCAACTGGAAGGAACGGTATGCGGACATTCAACATGGTTCGAGTTCATACCGATTGTCTTTCGACAAGTCAAGGCATTCCACTCAGCTGCA
This sequence comes from Eutreptiella sp. 'Long Island Sound 2002', assembly GCA_964036045.1. Lineage (NCBI taxonomy): Eukaryota > Euglenozoa > Euglenophyceae > Eutreptiales > Eutreptiaceae > Eutreptiella > Eutreptiella sp. 'Long Island Sound 2002'. The sequence goes on along the minus strand of OZ038383.1, from coordinate 68,590,882 downwards.
GTTCCAAGCCGCTTCGAAGTTGGACCTTCTTTCGACACTTTCATCCAGTACCTCGGGAGCAAGCCTGGTTGGAAGCCCTACACCGCATCCCAAAGAGCGCCCGGACCTACACTCGTCGACATGCGCCCAGAGTGGTGCTGGCACGTTCGATGAGTCCGAAACGGTAGATGGTATCACCGATGAGGAGTGCAGCGACATGGGGATCAAGTACATCTCGTTGCCGAAACTTAAACGGGAGATCGGTCTAGCTGATCGCACCGGTGATCAAGTGTTTCTGTGCTGCATGCCTCCACCCGCAGTGCCGGTCGATCAAATGTACAAGATGCAAGAAAGCGGTGACGATGACGGGCTTGACCCCGTTCGACGCAAGTTGCCTATTCGCATACACAAATGGGCAGACCTCTACGACCGGGAGAAAGCGGAGTTCGGAGACCTACCTCCGCATCGACCTGGAAGAGATCATCGAATACGCCTGGATTCGGAAGACAATCCACCGTGGGTACACCCTTACAAAATGGACCCTGGTCAATTGGATGAACTTCGACGACAGCTGGATAAGTTACATTGATCTGGCCAAATTCCACCATCCTCGAGTCCATATCGAGCGGGTTGCCTGCTGGTGAAGAAAGCGAATGGTAAATGGCGTATGTGCGTCGACTACCGAGCGTTGAATATGCGTACTGTCCGAGATCGATATCCTTCACCTTCGATCCAATACATACTGAGTACACTGGGGAGTTCCACCGTATTTTCGAAGATAGACCTTGGCAGTGGCTTCCATCGGATTCGGATTCATGACGAAGATGTCGAGAAAACCGCCTTCAACACACAATTTGGCGCCTTCGAATGGGTTGTTATGCCCTTTGGCCTCTGTAACGTGCCATCATCGTTCCAACGCGCCGTGAATGATGTCCTTCGAGACCACTTGGGGATTTTCGTATGGGTGTACATTGACGACATTCTCGTCTTCTCGAAGGATGCTGATGAACACCAACGACATCTCGATTTGGTACATGAACTACTACGTCGACACCAACTGTTTCCCTGCATCGATAAATCCACATTCTTCCAGAGTCGAGTATCCTTTTGCGGATACATCGTCCATAAGGATGGAGTGCACATGGACCCCGAGAAGATCAAGGTCATTCGAGGTTGGCCTTCGCTCACCACGGTTCATGAAGTCCGACAATTTATGGGGTTGTGTGGATTTTACCAGCAGTTTGCCGAAGGGTTCCAAGCTGTCGCAGCCCCTCTGACCGCGATGTTTAAGGCAGATTTTAAGTGGGACCGGACAGCTGTGCACCAAGCTTCCTTGAACAAGCCAAAGCAAGCAATGATCAATGCGACACATCTCAGTGCCATCGACCCCCGACGGCCGTATCACTTGTACATGGATGCTTCGAAGGATTGCATGGGGGCCACGCTAGCGCAGCGGTGAGCGCCCGGGAAGTACAAGGGACATCCTCGACCTATTGCCTTCATGTCCCGGCAGATGCAATCTGCTGAAACTCAATACCTGGTTCGAGAACAGGAGCTGTTGGCCTTCGTGCTAGCTCTCTAACAGTGGTTTTATCTACTTCGAGGACCACAGCAGGTGCATGTGCACACTGACCACGAAAGCCTTCGTTATCCTAAGACGTGTCCTCGACCACTGACACCACGACAAGCACGTTGGTCCCACTTCCTCGAGGAGTACAACCTCACATTGTGGTACGTACCAGGTCTCGAGGATCCAGCAGCGGGCGCCTGCTCCCGCCTGAATTCGCGACAGTTGATAAATATCGAGAATGCCACACGTACACGGCCTTCGTTGTACCTTTGGTCGAGAACTGGGTTTCACTGACGCGTTCCCGTGGGGGGCCGGCCACGGGACGCTGCAGTGACACGCACAGGTGAGCAGGCAGGCAAGGCACTACGCTCACAAGGGCATCAATACGCTCGTGTCATGTGACAAAGCGTTTCAGGATCCTTGCCACTCTGCAACAAGGGAACGAAAATATGTACAGCAACACATCAGGATATGTACACATGGGGTTAAGACTGGACTGGGGTAAGGGCATCACAGGACAATAGACACTCAGTCCCATCTCATATCCCAATCCCAGGTCCGACCCTCTCAGTGGCTGGTGGGGGCGGGGGCTCAAACACAACACATGCCCTGCTCAGTCCGGACCCTGAAACCCTGCCAATAGGGGGGGTGTGCCGCCCAGCCATAGGCGAGTTCCTGGTAACCAAGGAGCTCCAAGGCCAATTGACAGTGGCTCCCCATGCTCCCTTAACAGCAGGTCACAACTCTACTCTGAGCGAGAGATATGGCCCCGCCATTATCCCTCAGGAGTTGGTAGCTGAAAATGGGCTGTTTCAGCCCAAACTGATATTAGCTCCAAAATTACCAAAATTGACCCCTCGTCGGGACCCGCCAGAGGTAGGGACGAGGCAACTGACCCTATGCCCTTCGAGTACGAACTCTCTGGAGCCCTCACCCAACTTGGTTCCCTCTGAGGTCCCGGCATCAGGGCAACACGGATTCGTCACGTGGGGTCATGATTGCCAAAATGGCAAAATCGGCCGCCTCGGGCGACCGTCCAGGGTAGGAAATCTTGGCGATATTGACGCGCCAAGCCTTGATTCACAACCCTTGATATCCCCTTTGGTCCCATGCCCTGGGTTATCGCTTGCCGTCACGCCGGCTGCTTACTGTTCACCGAGGGGATGACCACACGGACGGGGCAGAAAGCAACATGCGGTGCAAAGGTGGGGATCGTGGATCGCACCAAAAGTCGAATAACGCCAGATGAGCGGGAGAAGCAAATACGAAACTCAAGGGCGTTCAACCCTTAGTCATATGGTACAATATGCGCCCCTCATTCCTGGCTAGATTGCGTGCCCCATGGAGATATGGTAATTCGAATGTGGCATACAATGGCAAAAACAGCGAAATTTGGCCAAAACGGCCCGCACTCATGATTCCATATCTCCATGGCCACGGCGAGGATCCTTTCAACCAAAGATGCGATAGACACATGGGACCTAGGTCCCAATATATGCCACTTGCCATCCCTCATGGTCGCCTCTAGCTATTTTACCCATTGGAGGGAAAGTGACACACGTATGGGGCAGAATGGCAACATACCCCAAATTGGGTGACTCACAACTCTCCCATCAAGAGGAGAGGCCACATGGGGAAACACCCCATTCGACGTGGGCTAATGTGCCCTCTCCGAATTGCCCTTACCCTTGGTCAAGTGGCGCACGCAACCTCGGGAGTGAAATCAGGGGGGGAAGGAGTTTGTGGCCATTTTGGGCAAAACGGCCAAAATTCACCCAAAAGCGGTCCCTCCAAATATCGTATCTCCGTAACGCAAGAGAAAGGAGCCTCGGGCTTTTGCATGGATGTATACCGAAGCTTTGCTTCCCTTTCGCAAGAAGGGTTGAGGTTCAAAGCACAATGAAAGCATTTTTAACACCTCAATCCTTGAAGCACACTATTTATGGGAAAAAGTGCATATATCGGCGATATTGGCATGAACATATCCTTGGGACCTTGAGGAGCAAAAATATGAGTAAACACTTTTGGAGTAGGCCCATAGTAGGTGCTTTCAAATATGCACCTCATGGTTAGATTGTCTCCGCCCACTCGTGTCATTAGTGCTTGCATATGAGCGCGTGTGCAAAGAGGCAATGTGGCACGCGTGCTTACAAGGCGAAATTATATAAAATAGAAGACAAGGTTGTAAAAATCAACCAAGCCATCCAGGATGTCCTTCGTGGTCTCTACTTTACATATTGCTTTGGTTCGTGGCTCAACTCCCCATAGGCTCCGAATACGAGCCTCGGGGGTTTGGCCATTTTGGCCTAATTTTCGACCAAAACTTGCCCTCTTTTGAAAATAGAGTTTTGGTACGCATTGAATTGCGTGGAGCCATCGTTGAGTTGGCTCGTAAAACGAAAATGGCCTCGGGCTCTTGGTCTTGTGAGCATTGTGTTCGGTCATTAACGTTCATGCTCACAAGGCCACAAAGTTAGCGTTTGCGCACGCAAACGACTTGGGTTTGCGAGACCCATAGGCTGCCTAAAACACCGCCATTGCCCACTTCCCTAAGCAAGATGATATGCCCGCGTGAAAAGGGCATGGATGAAAGACATAGGGGGGAGACGTAGGGATCCGTGCGAACTCTTGGTTCTGAGAAGCATGAGTTCGCACGATCGACGGAAAGCCTTGCGTGCTGATTTTTCTCGAAAACGCAACGGCGAAAAATTCTGGTAAACTCACCAGATGAAAGTATATTAAATACCCTCTAGATTCAGCCCTTAAGTTCTCTTAGAACCTCACAGGTACTCGAGAAAAGTCAATCACAAAACTCGCCACGGAGAAGCGACGAAGGCGCGAGAACAGGCGACATCAGGCGGCGATTTCACGACAATTAGAAATCGCGGTAGAAATCGGGTATTTCACCGATTTCTGCCCAAAAATCGATCAAGACAATAAAATCACGGTAATTCTACATCGATTTATTGGTTAGAAATCGGATTCCAGATTTCACGGGTTAGAGAACAGAGATAGCCGGTGTCAACGGCTTCCGCACGGGTGTGACGGCTCGCAGGCCTCTGGGCTATGGGCCATAACGGGTGTGACGGCTCACAGGCCTCCGGGCCATGGGCCATAGGTTCTGGGTACCGCTTCACCCCCCTCCTTAGAGCAAACCCTGGGTAGGGCTCGATAACACCCAAGCATGGCAGCGGGTACCCAGGACCATCCCCTGAAGGGGCGGGGGTGTCACATCCCACTTCACTTCAGCTTCAGGCTGATTCACGGGTTAGGTTGCCCATCGCGATCCCACGGTGAAACAGGTATGATGCTGTAAAAGCTCGTAGCACATGTATAGTATCAAGTATCAAGTCCCGGGTCCTGGCGGCGATTGTTCGGCATCCAAAGGACCCGTTAACCCATACCAGGCGCACCGGGTGCCGGCTGCTACGGTCACCACCACAGTGGCAGTGGCATACACGGCCAACATAGGCGACACACGACGACCGAGGTGGTCCCACAGGTCGAGAGCGACCACAAAGATCCATCAGGCTACCCCAAGCTTCCCAAGGCCCGCCGACTGGGGAGAGTCCCCACGGGTCCTTCCTCGGGCGCACCATGTCCATATCAATACGACGCAAGTCCAGAGTGCCACAGCCGAACTCCTTAAGAGATCTTAAGGAAACTCCTCCTTAAGGGATCGGGCATCAAGGCCGTCTTTTTCCTCGCCCTATTACCACGAAGGCCATACATGAGGGAGTCCTCATGCAGTGTGGGCGCAGGCGTCGACTCCTCAAACCACCAGTTTCCCAGGCAGACTGACCGAGGTCAGGAGCACCGGAGGCCGCCATCCGACTGCAAGTGCGTCTGCGAATCGGTAGGCTCACACTGGGACTGACAGTGGCGGACCGCTGGGAGTGTAGTCAGGCAACTGGGCTTCCCACCTGTCGCCATCAGGATCTCCACATCACAGCGAATAGGGCAACACGGTATCACAGGCACTCAAACAGTAGAATCTGTATTCGAGTACTGGTCCAGGCTGGACCAGGCTGTATGAACATGTACACGGCGACTCAAGGCGCCTTCGTATCCGATTCTGTGAAAAACAGTCCACACTCAGTGATGGGCTAACATACAGATGCACATATCCTGGGGGACAGAGAAAGCAAGCAATAATCAGGTAAACAGGCGTGTAAACACACTCCGGACAGAGTGCCAAACCACGCCACGGTCAGGATAAGGCAAATGCAGGAGGGTGGACAGGATAACGCCTGAGTTCAGGCATATATAGTCTCGAGACACACGTCGACGGGTCTGGATTCCGCAAGTGCCATGGAACCAGACCACACACCAAAAAAATCACAATGCCGATGACAGCGGCATCCGTTGCGCAACGTCGTATGGGCTTCAAGGCCCCAAGAGCTCAGGAAAATGAAGGTCAGTCGCCCTACCTGGTTTCCCAAGGATTCAGCAGGGGGGAGTGACGAAAAGAATTGAAAGAGAGGGGCCATCCTCCTCTGGATTCAGCAGGGGGGGGTATATGGCCACTCTGATGGCAGGTCACCGGAAGATGAGAGAGAGCAAGCAAGTAAGGGACGATTCGTCGGCCTCACAAGCGCTCAAAACGCATCAGGGGAGAGCTCAGGGCACTGATCAGGCGCCCCTGGCTGCAATCGCCCGGGTGAGTGCTGCCAAGTCCGAAACGTGGATCTTGGTCTTGTGCCTGCGGATGTACTCCATGAAGGGAGTATTGACCCGCGGCACGAACGAGGAGACGGGTTCCCAGGTGTCGTGGGACGGCCCATAGCCTCGCCAACGAACCTTGAACTCCAGACCTCCGGGTGCCGAGGCTTTCGGACGCTGAGCCAGGATCTTCTCGACAGTATAGTCGTCCTGCTCAGCATAGTCATCATCCGAATCAGCCTCATGTGCGGCATAGCTCAGGGACACATGTTGGCCACGGAGGTCGGGTTCCCGCACACGGAGTTGACTCTCGTGGCGCTCCCGGAACTGTCCGTGACCCACCTTGATGCGGTAGGTGTCCTCACCAATCCTGCGGACCACCTCGCCGGGTGTGAACCAGGTCTTGGTGCGGTGGGTGCCCATAGGGCGGGGTCTGATCACCCACACCGGGTCTCCCACCCTGAACTTCTGCGCTGTCGAGCTCGGGGCGGACTTCTGACGCTCTGCATGCTCCTTCTCGAGCTGCTGGCGGATGTCCCGCGCCGTTTGCCCTTGCCGCGCGACGAATTCCTTGGCATCCATAGCCATACCATCACCAGACAAGGGAAGTCCCCTACCCAGGGGGTCCCTGCCGAACAGAATCTGGTGAGGGGACAAACCACCCGGAGTGGGGGTGTCATGATGGGCCTTCAGAGCGGGCCACATCTCCTCAAACCAGTTCCGACGTGGATTGGTGATGTGGATCTTGCGCAGCTTCTCGAACAGCTGCCGTCCAGCCACTTCAGCACGGCCGTTAGACCGGCTGAGATAGGCGACGCTCTTGGCATGACGTATCTCCATGAGGGAACACATAGCCTTGAACCAGCCACCAGTAAACTGGGGCCCTCGGTCACTGCAAATGGTGCGGGGGATGTCAAAGACGGTCAGCCAATGACGAATCATCATGACTGCCACTTCCTTGGCAAGCAACCCCTTTTTGCGTGCCGGAACGGCTACAATGTAGCCGCTGTGGCGGTCCACACAGAGAACCACACAGTCAAAGGTCTCCTTGCCAATGTGCACTTCGGGCATGGAGAAGACGTCCATGGCCACGCTCTCCATGGGCTGGTCAGGAACCGGGGTCCATTGGGGTTCCCCCTTGACGTTCCGGTTGTCGGGATTGCAGGCCTGACAGACCGAGCAACCCTTCCTGACCTTCTTGATGGCGGTGTAGAGAACGATATGGTCGATCTCGAACCGACGCTGCATGTCAAGAGCTTGCTTCTTGACCCCTGGGTGCGGCATGTGGTGGTGCCAAGCTTCACACAGCTCGATCACCCGGGACTCTGGTACTAGCAGCTTACCATTCCGGTAGAGCTTGCCATCTTCCTCAGTCAGCCCCTTTGGCCACTTCTGCCCGTCATCAGGGTCGGTCACAGCCCTATACTCGGCCGCAAAGGCCTCAGACTTGGCGTAGTCGTCGGTCCAGTCGTCCTGGAGGCAAGACTCCGGGAAGAGGTGCTTGTCGGACTCAGCTCCCTCAGGGGCGAGTACTCTGACCGCTCTGCTCACCCTCGTTGCGAGGGGGGCATCCGCGGCCATGACGACGAAGCATTTGGCACCCTCCTCCTCCATCAGGCGCTCCATTTCGATGATCCTCCTGGCTTCAGCGGTCTCAGCCTCATCGTCATGGGCAGAGATATCTGTCATGCCCTTGCTGGCGGGATAGGCCCACCTACTGAGACAGTCCGCCACGGTGTTATCCTTTCCAGGAATATACACAACCGTGAGGTTGAACTTGGCCAGGGTCTCATGCCATCTTGCCCGTCGGGAGGCGGGACCTGAGGGGGTGTCCACGTGCTCCTTGTGCCACGACTGCAGACTCTGATGGTCGGTGCAGACGGTGACGGGATGGAGGGCTATGTACCCAGCCCATTTCCTGAGAGCCATGACGATGGCATACGCCTCCTTTTCACGGGGCGTCCACGTCCGTCTCTGGCCTTCCGCCAGGACTCGGCTCCAGAAGGCCACGGGCACGTGCCTCCCGTCGTCAAGCACTTGCTCCAACACAGCGCCAATGGCGTAGTCGGAAGCGTCGGTGCGCAGGACGAACCCTCGGTCGGAATCCACAAGGTGCAGACCCACTGCGGATAGCAGCGCCTGCTTCATCCCCTCGAAGGCACGGTCGGACTCAGCTGTCCAGACCAGAGCCTTCTTGGACCCCTTCTTGGTCTCCTCTCGGTTGCCCTTGAGCATGGTCGTCATGGGGGCTGCATACTCGGCATACATTTTGATATACCCCGAGTAGTAGTTGCAGAACCCCAGATACGCCCGTAGCTCAGAGACCGTCTTGGGCTTTTCCCAGTGCTCAATCGCAGCCACCTTGCCAGGTATGGGCTTTTGCTGCCCGTTCCCGACTACGTGGCCAGCGAAGACCACCTCGCTTACCGCGATGGTGGCCTTGTCACTGCTGCCCGTGAGTTTGTGCCGAACCAGAAGGTCGAGCACTCGAGTGACGTCCCTTTCATGTGCCTCCAGGAGCTCCTCGTAGCTCATACTGGGGTCCCCAGACGCGATGATCACGTCGTCCACGAAGGGGTCCGCACAGTCACGCACCGGCTCAAGCAGGTTCTCCAGCATCCGCTGAAAAGCCGCATTGACGTTGGTAACGCCCATGGGCATCACTTTCCACTGGAGAGGTCCAAGTGGGGTGCTCATGGCTGTGCAGGCACGGGACTCCTCGGCGAGAGGCATCTGATGATAACCATGTTTCAGGTCAATCACCGTGAAGATCCTCCGCCGGTGTTGCTTTTGCAGCATGTCCTCAATGAGGGGCAGCGTATAGCTGTCGTGCTGCGTTTGGGCGTTCAGGCCGCGGTAGTCGACCACGAGCCGCCACTCACCGGCAACCTTCTTGGGGACGACGAAGCACGGAGAGGCCCATTCGGAGTGGCACGGCTCGAGCCAGCCTCTCTGGATGAAGTCACGGAGGATCTTCTCCATGGCCTCTTTCCTCTCGCCCCTCAGGGCAAACTCCCGGTGCCGATACACACGGGGGTCCTGCTTCAGTCGTATCTTGGCCTCGCCATACGGTCCACGCACCGGTGGGGGAAACACAGGCTTACCGCTGAAGAAGGTATCACCATACTTCTGCTTCAGCCTGGCCCTCAATGCCTGGATCTTGGGGCAGTCATCGGACTCCGCCTTGGCTTTTCCGGGCACTTGAACCACGGAGCTTACTTGAGGGGTAGCTACTCCGCTCGCTTTCGGCTCAGGTGGTCTTCCCAGGTTCCCAAGGGGCCATCTCTGGTCTTGCCTCGGAAATGATCGCCGTAGGTGGGTGGGTTACCCCCGATTGGCTCGTCCTGGCTCGATAGGTGGTCCAGCACCCTCTGCACGAAGGTGTTCCCGTCATAGGAACCAGAGACGATCGAGTCCACTTCCCACCAGGCTTTGTCCTGGCCTTTGCCCTCACGCTGGTTTCCCCAGTCGTGAAAGGGCTGATCCATATACCCCTGAACCAGATCCCACTCCTCTTCAGTGAGGGGGTCTTCCGAATCCGATTCTTCGATGTCAACAGGGGGAACCGCAAAGCATTGCCGCCAGGGCTCTGCTATGATGCGGTTGACACACACGAAGTCCGTGGCGTCGGCCTGATCAAGGCCCCCATCCACATAGTGGAATTCTGTTGGCCATCTCTGGGGTGGCATGGGCTGTCCCTTAGCGTCCTGATAGACACTCTCTCCAGCCGGTAGGACGACCTTGTTTAAGGTCATGTTGGTCAATGAGGCTACCCAATGTCGGGTACTTTCCTCCTCGGTGCATCCCATAGGAACAACCAGCACTGCCTTGGAGCGGTCCTTGCGAATCTTCGCTATCGCTCTTGGAATGTCCCAACGGGGGCAATGGATCCACATCAATCCCTGATGCGGACCCCAGTGCTTCTTCCACGCGGAGTCCTGTGCGCTCCAGTACTTCTCACACACCCGAAGATGGGCGGAGGTTCCTGAAGAGAACGCATCCAGGGCCAGATCCGAAGCTCCCAAGTCCGCGACAACTCGGCTCGCCACTTCCGGCCTTACGCCGTACTCCTGGTTTGCAGGACCAGTTGGCTCAGTGTCCAGCGCGGCCACTTCGAGCTGATTGCGTTCGGGGTGGATCCATTGGCATTCCACATGGTGCTCAGGTGACGAAAGCCACGAGAGCTGGTCGTCCTGGTACAGGGTCATGGAGGCCTGGGCCGGGAGAACGCCGGAGTCCGTCTCCATCATGAAGTCGTATCCAACGATCATGTCCGAGTTCATCTCGGCCTCGTAGAAGCGACCGTGCAGGAGGATTTCCTTGCCGAGGTCTGGGCGGCTCAGCTCACGATGGTTCACGAACTGCAGCCCAATGGCCGCTCCCTTCGTGCCTCCCACCATGTACTGGTCGTTCACCACCTTCAGCCTGACAGGTTTCCGACTGTCGGTGAGACACTCTGGTGGAAGTAGGCCAGCCTTGACCAAGCTGACTTGAGCTCCCGTGTCGGCCAACACGTCGAAAACCTCTTCCACTTCCCCGCATAAGGCACGGACCTTAAGATGCAACTGCCGCTCACGCCCGACACGGCGCACGGCGTGCAAACTCAGGATCTCCGGCCGTTCCAGAAGCTCAACAAGCGACTGGTGCAGGTCGTGGACAATGGGCTCAGGCTGCCCATCTGCAGCATCCAGCTGCGGTCCGGGTGATCCTCCGATACTCTCGGATAGATCCTGTAGTACATCAAACACATTCTTGGTCGCGAAGGACGGACGGGTGCAAGGGTTCGTGCCTTCACTTGCCCTCACCCCGCCTCCGCGACTGGGTGCCGGACCGGGCCTTCTGCCCGCGGCAGTCCCCTTGTGCTTATCGACTCCCGACTGGGATGGTTTGGCGCTTCCCACGTCACCATCCTGCGACCGCCCTAGCTGGGGTCCTTGGCTGCAGGGGCTCCGCTAGGGGGCGTCGGTTGTGGAAGAAGGGGTGTTCTCCTCCGCATCAACCTCGTTGATGCCCTTCTTCCTTCTTTCGCTGCGAGTAGGCTTCTTGTCCTTGTCCTTGTTCTGGTTGTTCTGGTTGTTCTCCTTGTTCTTGTTGTCCGATCTGGGGACCCAGTTCCTCTTGATCTCCTGGATCTCCTTGGCCAACTCGGTCCCCACCGACGACATCAGCTTGGCCAGCTCGTCCTTGTCGACCTCCATTTTGGCTTCCCGGATACCCGCGGGCGCACGCTTCTTCGACCTGTGCGCCTTCTTGTAAGCCTCCGTGTCGGCCTTGTGGACGGGGCATGTTCGGTGGTCATGGTTGAAGCCTCGCTTCCTCCCATAACACACGAAGAAGCCCTGAGGGTGAGCTCGTATGAACTCCCCAAAGGACAGCGGAGGGTCGCCAATGCGGCGAGGGTCCCTCTTCTCCTGCTTCCTCCAACCCTGCTGCAGGGGCTTCCAGTTTCCCGGCTTGCTCCCCGCGCTCAGGTTCTTGGCCACGAAGGCACAAACGGCCACCTCGGCGGGCTCATCGTCGTCGTCATCGTCGACGAGAGTCTCATCGCCGCCGGCTTCCGCTGGGTCCATGGCAGCTTCCCCGCCAGGTCCCTCGCCAACGTAGTTGACGTCGCGGTCGCCGGGCCTCAACCCGCGGGTGTGGTGGAGGTTTCGGTACTCCTTGAGTACTTCCTCGCCAACCCACTCCAGGATCTCGTCGCAGCTCATCCGCGCCGGGATGGCCTGCAGACGGATGGTCTGGCCGCTCAATTCACACTCGTCAAGGCGCCACATCGCGGTCTTCTCGCGATCGCCCGAGACGGTGATGAGGAGAGCGTTCCGCAGGGAGTGCCGTTTGACATCCTCGGCCACGTTCTTCTTCGCCCAAGCCACCACGTTCGTATGATACTCCTTGGGGAGCATCATCTTGACCGTGTGGTTGGACTTGGCCCGCTTGAATTCCTCCTTGGTGACCCTCTTGATCCATGCTTCCGGCAGCATGGAGAGCAGGCGAGCCTGCTCGTCACCCTCGTTCCAATCCTCCACGTTGCGGCGGTGGAGGGTGTATTTCCCTCGGAAGTCCCGCCAATCCCGCAGGCGGATCTCCCGTCCATCATGCTCAAGCTTGATGGACTTCCACCGCTTGGCAGCCACCTGCGGAGCGTCCACCCGCTCCTGCTCGTTGAGCCACTTCTTGGCTTCCTTGAGGGTCTTGATTTTCCCCTCCTTGGTCGCCATGAAGTATAGCTCTCCGAGCACTTCCGGCAGGCGGTACCTGAACCGTCTGAAGACATATCTCTCCGCATCCGCGTGAGGCATGTCTTCAGTGACGGTCAGCCCCCAATCGTCCAGCTTCTCCAAGAAGCGGTCGAGGTTGAGGGGGTTGCCGTCGTACATGGGGGGCTTGATGTCCTTCAAGTCTTCCCACACGGCGGCGTCCGCGGCCTTAGAGACCATGAACGCCGGCCGCGAGGTCGACCGAGGTTCCCATCGGCCTCGCCCACGGACTCCCACGGCCGCCACGTCCATCTCCTCCATGGAACCCCTGTGGCTACACCGCGGTTCCTCCATGTACGCTGAACCAAAATGTTCACGCCGTACTTCTTCCATGTACGCATCCTCATCACGGCGCCGGCGGCTGCGTTCAGCGGCCTCCCGTCGTACACCACGCGGCGGGCTGATGTCGAACTCCTCCAGGTCCAGGTCCAGGTCCTCACCTTCGCCGACATCCCACTCCACGTCTCCTCTGGGGACCTCGTCCCTGAGTCCACCATAACATCCACCAGCGATGGGGATTGGCTCCGGGGCTGGTGCGGGGCGTCGGGGGCGTACCGGTGTCCGCGGTGGAGCACGGCGGTTGCGGTACTCCGCGCTGAGCCACTCATCACGCCAATCCTCACTGCCACTGCCGGGCGGCACGCGCTCGTTGCGGCGGCCCGCGCTGTGGTGAGAGGGGGCGGTGAGAGAGGGGGCACTGGCGCTGGGGCGACTCCTGGGGGCTCCGCCGGGGGCGTGGGGTCTGCCTGGACCTGGTCCGGGTCCCCAGCTGTCGTCTGACGAGCCCGACTCCAGGGGTGGGTGGTCGCTGCCGACGCTCCCACGGGCTTCCAGCGCGTCCAGCCTCTGCTGCAGGCCGCTGACGACGTTGGTCAGCGACTTGGTCTCGGCCCTGGCGATGTCCAGCTCCTTCTGCGCGCGCGCGGCGACCCTGGAGATGCGAGCCATCTCGCCCTTGCCCGTGTCTACCTCCAGCTCGAGCAACTGGACTCTCTTGCGGAGGTAGACAATCCACCGCCAGGTGGTATCCGGGTCGCCGTTCCCTGGTGGGTCGTCGGGGTCCCCAGGGGGTCCTCCAGGAGGGCCTCCGCCGGGTCCGCCAGGTCCAGGGGGTCCTCCCCCGCCCGGTGGTCCGCCTCCAGGGGGTCCACTCGGTGGGCGTCCTCCCGGGGGTCCTGATGGTCCTCCGCCAGGGGGTCCCGGTGGGTCTCCGCCGGGTCGCCTCGGTGGGTCCGAGGATGGGCGCTTCCTCGTGATGCCGAAGTCCATGTCGTCATCCTCGTCCATGTCGCCCCACCTGGGCGTCTCGGTCTCGGAAGACTCCGAGCTCCGGTAGGGAGGAGGGAGATCCTCATCCTCACCCTCTGGCTCCATGGGGACGTCTCCGCCTCCTCCGCCCGTCCAAGCCACCACTTGGCGATGTCGGCGGCCTCGTTCATCCCCGTCACTGGCGGTGAAGAAGGGGTCACTGTCGTGGGGGTGTCCACCCGCTGGCCTCCGCGGCCTCTCGGGGGTCTTCCCCTTGCCCTTCCTCCGTCGATGGGCGGTGGGGCCACTGCTCCCACTGCTGCCCGTGTCCGCCTCATCCAGCGTCATCCTGGAGGAGGCGTCCCCTTCGAAAAGCTTTCGAAGGGTCTCCACTCGTGATCCTCCCGGGGGAGTCTCGCGGCGGAGTTTGGCCTCTGCCTCCTCCATTGCGGCGGCGGTGGCTGCGACAGCTCGCACTTCGGCTTTCTCCAGAGCACGAGCCGCCTCTGCTTCCCGGGCCTGCTGCAGCCGCGCCTTCTGCGCTTCCAACGCTGCCAGTTCCGCCTCCGTCTTGGCCTTCTCCTCAGCGACCTTCCGTTGCGCGGCCTCGATGGCGTCCTTCTTGGCGGCGTCCGCCCGGGCCTTGGCCGTTGCTTTGGCGTGGGCCCTTTCCTCCGCCTCCTTCTTTGCCCTCTCTTGGGCAAGCGCCTCTTCCAGCGCCTTCACCTCGGCCTCCTTGCAGGCAATGGCCTCCTGCGTCCGGCAGGCTTCCTCGTCGGTTGCCCTGATCCGGGCAGCCACTGCCTCATGGGCGGCCGCAGCCGTGAGACCGGCCGGATGGCTGCCACTTTCGAGGCGTGGTAGTCCATGCCTCCGCCCCACTCGGTGGCCTCCTCATGGGCGATGCCGACGGCGCCCTCCACGGCAGCGTTCCGCTGCGTGGCCCGTTGCCGGGCAACCCGAAGGTTGCAGGGCACCCCACAGACGCGCTCACAGGCGCGCGCCACGTCCCTTTGGGCGGGAGCGGCGCTGCTGCTGGGGCTGGCCTGGTCGGCCGGCATCCTCCCGCGGTGGGCCGACTCCACGTCGCTGCTGGGGCCTGCTGGGGCCTGCTGGGGCCTCAGGAGCAGCCGACGGGGCTTGGCCTGGGTCTGCTTGGCGACTTCCATGAAGTCACCAAGGGTGGCGTGGCCGGGTTGGTGACCATCGTTGGCCCGTTGGGAACTGGGGGCTGGGGTTCCGCCCTTGGCGCCTTGGGCGGCTTCGGCGGCCAGGGACTCCTGGTACTCCCGCCACTTCCGTTCCCGCTTCCTGTCCCCGGCGGACCGCTTCTTCTTCGCCGGAGACGCGCTGCTGCTGCCCTGCAGCCTGCGCTCGCTCCCCGGCTCCGGGAAGTTCTTTTCGATCATGTCCCACATGGAGACATTGATCGTGGCGCCTGACGGGTACGCGTTGGGGGTCTCGTCCTCCTCAATCCCGTCAGGGCGCCACCCTTTCGCCGGGCCTGTCCGGCCAGGTCCAGGTCCTCCACCGCTTGCGGCGGAAGCGGTACTCGTACCCTTCCGCCCGCAGCCACTCCTCCACTGCCCGAAGGCGGTCCTCCGCCATGTCCTCGCGGAGCTCGAAGCTCCCGGGCATGCCGCCTTCACACTGGGGGTGGCTGTGGCGGTAGTGCTGGTCCCAAACCAACCCACGCAGCAGGCGTGCCGCATGGGGGTGGGGCCGCGGCCACAGCCTGCCCGCTTCTTGCCAGTTTACCATGGCAGCGGGGGCGTAGTTGGTCTTGAGGTCCTTGGTATGCACTCGTTCAGCTCAACGAACTGGTGGTGGTTGTTGAGGCGGGTGCTGGAGCACTGGACTGGGCGTGCGGCTGGTGCTGGTCAGCCGGTGGTTGTGGAAGTGGTTGACGCGGCCTTGCTGGTCGGCCGATGGGCCTGGTCTGTCCACTTCCTTCACGGTCGCGGCGCGATCAGGGCGATGCTCTGGACGGCGCTGCTGGCTCCGTGACGAACTCGGCGCTGTCGCTGGGTGGCGCTGCGAGCCGCTGCGCTGCGCTGCGAGCCGCTGCGCTGCGCTGCGAGCTGCGAGCTGCGCCGCGCTGCTCGGGGTTGGTGGCCCCGAGTGGCACGCGAGGGTTGGGTAACCCCGCGGCGGTGAAACGCTTTTGACGCGTTCCCGTGGGGGGCCGGCCACGGGACGCTGCGGTGACACGCACAGGTGAGCAGGCAGGCAAGGCACTACGCTCACAAGGGCATCAATACGCTCGTGTCATGTGACAAAGCGTTTCAGGATCCTTGCCACTCTGCAACAAGGGAACGAAAATATGTACAGCAACACATCAGGATATGTACACATGGGGTTAAGACTGGACTGGGGTAAGAGAATCACAGGACAATAGACACTCAGTCCCATCTCATATCCCAATCCCAGGTCCGACCCTCTCAGTGGCTGGTGGGGGCGGGGGCTCAAACACAACACATGCCCTGCTCAGTCCGGACCCTGAAACCCTGCCGATAGGGGGGGTGTCCCGCCCAGCCATAGGCGAGTTCCTGGTAACCAAGGGGCTCCAAGGCCAATTGACAGTGGCTCCCCATGCTCCCTTAACAGCAGGTCACAACTCTACTCTGAGCGAGAGATATGGCCCCGCCATTATCCCTCAGGAGTTGGTAGCTGAAAATGGGCTGTTTCAGCCCAAACTGATATTAGCTCCAAAATTCCCAAAATTGACCCCTCGTCCGGACCCGCCAGAGGTAGGGACGAGGCAACTGACCCTATGCCCTTCGAGTACGAACTCCCTGGAGCCCTCACCCAACTTGGTTCCCTCTGAGGTCCCGGCATCAGGGCAACACGGATTCGTCACGTGGGGTCATGATTGCCAAAATGGCAAAATCGGCCGTCTCGGGCGACCGTCCAGGGTAGGAAATCTTGGCGATATTGACGCGCCAAGCCTTGATTCACAACCCTTGATATCCCCTTTGGTCCCATGCCCTGGGTTATCGCTTGCCGTCACGCCGGCTGCTTACTGTTCACCGAGGGGATGACCACACGGACGGGGCAGAAAGCAACATGCGGTGCAAAGGTGGGGATCGTGGATCGCACCAAAAGTTGAATAACTCCGGATCAGCCGGAGTAGCAAATACGAAACTCAAGGGCTTTCAACCCTTGGTCATATGCTACAATATTCCTCCTGGCTAGATCAGGTGCCCCATGGAGATATGGTAATTCCAATATGGCATACAATGGCAAAAACAGCGAAATTTGGCCAAAACGGCCCGCACTCATGATTCCATATCTCCATGGCCACGGCGAGGATCCTTTCAACCAAAGATGCGATAGACACATGGGACTTAGGTCCCAATATATGCCATTTGCCATCCCTCATGGTCGCCTCTAGCTATTTTACCCATTGGAGGGAAAGTGACACACGTATGGGGCAGAATGGCAACATACCCCAAATTGGGTGACTCACAACTCTCCCATCAAGAGGAGAGGCCACATGGGGAAACACCCCATTTGACGTGGGCTAATGTGCCCTCTCCGAATTGCCCTTACCCTTGGTCAAGTGGCGCACGCAACCTCGGGAGTGAAATCAGGGGGAGAAGGAGTTTGTGGCCATTTTGGGCAAAACGGCCAAAATTCACCCAAAAGCGGTCCCTCCAAATATCTTATCTCCGTAACGCAAGAGAAAGGAGCCTCGGGCTTTTGCATGGATGTAAACCGAAGCTTTGCTTCCCTTTTGCAACAAGGGTTGAGGTTCAAAGCACAATGAAAGCATTTTTAACACCTCAATCCTTGAAGCACACTATTTATGGGAAAAAGTGCATATATCGGCGATATTGGCATGAACATATCCTTGGGACCTTGAGGAGCAAAAATATGAGTAAACACTTTTGGAGTAGGCCCATAGTAGGTGCTTTCAAATATGCACCTCATGGTTAGATTGTCTCCGCCCACTCGTGTCATTAGTGCTTGCATATGATGGCGTGTGCAAAGAGGGAATGTGGCACGCGTGCTCACAAGGCGAAATTATATAAAATGGAAGACAAGGTTGTAAAAATCAACCAAGCCATCCACCATGTCCTTCGTGGTCTCTACTTTACATATTGCTTTTGTTCGAGGCTCAACTCCCCATAGGCTCCGAATACGAGCCTCGGGGGTTTGGCCATTTTGGCCTAATTTTCGACCAAAACTTGCCCTCTTTTGAAAATAGAGTTTTGGTACGCATTGAATTGTGTGAACCCATCTTTGAGTTGGCTCGTAAAACGAAAATCGCCTCGGGCTCTTGGTCTTGTGAGCATTGTGTTCGGTCATTAACGTTCATGCTCACAAGGCCACAAAGTTAGCGTTTGCGCACGCAAACGACTTGGGTTTGTGAGACCCATAGGCTGCCTAAAACACCGCCATTGCCCACTTCCCTAAGCAAGATGATATGCCCGCGTGAAAGGGGCATGGATGAAAGACATAGGGGGGAGACGTAGGGTTCCGTGCGAACTCTTGGTCCTTGAGAAGCATGAGTTCGCACGATCGACGGAAAGCCTTGCGTGCTGATTTTCTCGAAAACGCAACGGCGAAAAATTCTGGTGAACACACCAGATGAAAGTACATTAAATACCCTCTAGATTCAGCCCTTAAGTTCTCTTAGAACCTCACAGGTACTCGAGAAAAGTCAATCACAAAACTCGCCACGGAGAAGCAACGAAGGCGCGAGAACAGGCGACATCAGGCGGCGATTTCACGACAATTAGAAATCGCGGTAGAAATCGGGTATTTCACCGATTTCTGCCCAAAAATCGATCAAGACAATAAAATCACGGTAATTCTACATCGATTTATTGGTTAGAAATCGGATTCCAGATTTCACGGGTTAGAGAACAGAGATAGCCGGTGTCAACGGCTTCCGCACGGGTGTGACGGCTCGCAGGCCTCTGGGCTATGGGCCATAACGGGTGTGACGGCTCACAGGCCTCCGGGCCATGGGCCATAGGTTCTGGGTACCGCTTCATCACCTGTAGGAGAACCTGTCGATGAGTTCCTGCATGTGCTCGAGGACTCGTTCTCGCATGATGTAGTGTGGCTGCAGCCATACGGCCACCTGTACGTGTCACTTGGAAGCGAACGCTCCTTGGGGAAGGAACCTGATGTTGACGACGACGCAGAACCAGCCCACCAATTCGACACCGAACCAGCCGTCGAGCCAGAGGACCTGGAGCCACTGCCGACACCGAGGCTCTGGCTGAGGAGTCACACCACCCTGACTCAGATCTCAATGATGCTGGCAACGAGGTACCAGACATGTCCACCAACACCGACGACCTTCCCAAAATAGACATGGACTGCCCTCTTCGAGTCACTTTTGGCAAAGTACTTCGATATGCCCCGACCTTGACGGAACTGATCCGCTCTCGACGCCACCGAGACGGTACACTACAGCCAGTTCCCTTGCGTAAGCTTGGACCGAACACGCTGTAGCCGTCGAGTCTTAAAGGTACACACCGTCAAGTACACCGGCACTATCAGTGTAAGGATTTGAATTGGACAGCTGTGTGGGCAGCAGCCTATCCAGAAGACCCACGTACGGGACACATCTACGAAGTTGCAGTTCGAAGCCCTACGGCACGACACCAACTCCGGGACGCTAAGCTGTCCTTCGACGATGGCAAGTTCTTCCATTTGTCGACAATGGGCAAGCGTGTACTTGTCCCTCTAACGCTCGTTCCCTCGATTGTGGCCATGTATCACGAGTCGGAGTTTTACGGCCACTCCGGAGTACTTCGAACCATGGCGCTGATCAAGCGCGGTTATGTTTGTTCGCATCTTCGACATTACGTGGAGCATTGCATTTTAAGTTGCGATGTGTGTCAAGCGGCTAAGTCACGGCGTGTCGACACCGCCAAACAGCCTAGGCCCTTGCCGGTGCCCGACACCAAATGGCATAGTGTGTCCGTCGATTGGGTTTCAGGATTGCCGTCGACCACTAGAGGCCATGACGCCATCATGACTGTGGTTGACCGATTCTCCAAATGTGGAATGTTCATCCCTTGCCGCAAGGATATGACAGCCGACGACCTTGTCTATGTGTTCCTGCGTGGGGTGATTCCACTCAAAGGATGCCCTGGACCAATTGTTTCAAATCGGGAAACGAGCTGTTCGAGTCCCAGGCGTGGAAAGAGTTGGCACAGCGTTTCAAGATCGAGATGCACCAAACGGTAGCCAACAGCCCTCGAGGCAACGGCCTGGCGGAGCGCAGCAACCAGTCGATCCTTCAACGCTTGCGCACACACGGCATCTTTGGTAACAACGATTGGGATGTCGACCTTCTGTTTGCCGAGATTCAGTTTAACAACCTGACGTCCAACAGTCTTCGACTATCTCCGTTCGAGATTGATGAAGGACGTACACCCCATTTTCCATTGGATTTTCCCCGAATGACTACTCATGCACATTAACCTTCGACCGTGAATGATTACATGCATCGAGCTGAACGTACCTTCGATTCTGTGCGTGCAATGCTTGCCGAGGAACGTCGACGCCAGATGCATGTGGTCCTGCAAAAAAACTGACACGTTTGAGCGCCTGAAGTGGGGGAGCAATTGTGGGTGTTAGTGCCCAAATACCGACACAAAGGGAAACTCGATGTTGTTTGGTGCGGCCCTTACAAAGTTCTTGAGGTATTCTTGAGAATGTTAAACTGGACATTTCTGCCCCCTTCGATACGTTGCGAGTTTTTAATGGAGACAGCATAAAGCCCTACATCCATCGAGAGGGACAGCCAGTGTGGGAATTTCCGATGCCACCTGTCAAGACTGTAGACTCTCCTCGACTTGTTAAGATTCTCGCTAGACGTCGATCGGGATCTAAAAAGCGCCGCACATTCCTGTACCGCTGTGAATGGGATGACGACACATGTTCTTGGGAGTCGACTAAAGCTCTAGAGGAGGATCCGGTGTACCTTGAGTTCCTTCGACTCCACCCTGAGTAACCTCACCTCTCTGCAGCGTGGATTTTCGAAAACTCGTGCGGGGTTCCAGGTCGACCACTGGAGCCTCAGCCTACGGTTCTACTTCCCGGACATCCCGAACTTCCTCTCAACGTCCGCCCTCTTGAGCATCACCGTCGAATGTCACCAATATGAACGAGATCAACGACGCTGCTGACAGAGATGGCGACGGTTCGAACGCCGCAGTGAGATCGACCTCAGCTGGCCGCTGTTGATCAGTCGCGTCAGCGCCAGCCCGACCAAGTCGATCACTGGACCCGTTCTGAGTGCCGAACTACAGCCAGTCGGCGTACGCCGGGAGCTCGAAAAGCAAAGGAGGCCTCTCATCAAAAGGAGGCAAAGGAGGTGTGTCCTTCCACGGGTCATTTCGCAAGGTAGCACCGAGTGGTCGAATCGTTATGTCAGGAAATGCCTGAACAGGCCCTGGCCAATTGGCCTATCCTGAAATTGACCTGGGAAGGGGGACTCCCGAGCGACATTGACCCAAAATCTTGCATGTTGTACGGGTACCCGCCCCTGGGCGACGCCGAATACTATCGAGGGTAGTGCTGGAGCCTCAAAGAGCCTGATACACACTCCAATTCTTCGGAGGAATGGGTTCATTCACCCCCAGAGTGGTTCGATCCTGATGAGGATCTCGCTTGCTACACGGGGTACGACGACTGATTTCCTTGCTCTATTCAGCGTCCGGATGGAATCAATCATCATGGGTTGATTCTAGGACAGGAAGGCCGAAAACACCTCAAGGAACGAACCGTCGTGGAGAGGAGAGCCGAACGCCCCCAACGACGAATCATGGGTTGACCAATCATGGGTGTCGAACGCCCCCAGAACACAAGCTACCACTCGAACGAGCCCATCCGATTCCTACTTCGGACAAGACGACGACGATGACGCCTACGGAGATCTACCCGATTCCTACATCGATGATAACGAGGACAATTCGTACGCCACACAGAGTTGGTCAACTCCACCGTCCAGCTATGATGCTGTTCGTCAACCAGAACCGCTGTGGCAGCCATATTATATGGAACAATACGACCATAATGTCGAGACTGTCGACGAACTCCGACACCTGGGCACGTTCGCAATGAAGCCACCCTATCGATTTTGGACGCACGAGGACGATCCACTTGCAACAGAGTCTACTAAACTCCACCCGCAGGTGCTTGTCATCGCGTCGAGTGCCATGGCCTCTCAACGACGAGGTCATCAATTCCTAAGCCCACGCCACGCAACAGTTGCATCGAGGACGAACGCCACTATTCACGAATTCCGCAGCCTTGTCGACATAGACAGCTGGCGTAAAACAGCGCTGTTCCCCTACGACACGATGCGAAGTGCGCCTGACACGTCCTTCCACGAACACGGAAACCCTGGCAGCGCACCAAGCTACCAGTGGTACACGAGGATCGAAGTGGCCTGTCACAACCTTCGAAATGCCCTTGTCCATTGGCGAAAATGTAACGAAGAACTCGCCTCTTGCCCTCTAACACGCCGTATAGGTAAAGAAAAACGCTTCGCGAGTGGCGCGTAAAAACCGAAAAATATATTACTAACACGCCACGCCCTCCGTCTCGCACTCTTTCTCTTCCTTTGTCCTTCTCCATGTACCTCCCCACCCACCTTTGTGCCCATTCACACACGCTTACTCTTGGGCGTCGCAAAAAACAAAGAGTCCACAAACCAAAGAGTGAGTGGCATATGCCGCCATACATGCATTAAGACACGCTTACTCTTGGGTGTCGCAAAGTACAAAGAGTCCAAGACATAAAGAATAAGTAGCATGTCATGAATGCATTAAGCAAACACGCCTACTCTTGGGCGTTGCAAAATGCAAAGAGTCCACAAACCAACGAGTAAATAGCATACACCGCCATGCATGCATTAAGACACGCTTACTCTTGGGCGTCGCCAAAACCAAAGAGTCCAGGACGGGAAGAATAAGTAAGACACCATAGGAAGCCGGACGCCGTGGTGGCCAGGATGCCAGTGGCGAGTTCGCTGCGGCGTTCCCCAGGGTGTCTAGCCATGTGTAAACAAAAACAAAGAGTCCGCAACGTCGCTGCAACGGTATGGCGCACGCGAGCACGCGCCCACACCCCCACCGCACACACCACGCAACACACCGAGCACGCACACAGGTGAACAGGAGCCACGTGGCCCAGTACACCGCACACAACACACAACACACCGAACAAGCCACCGGAGCCAAGCGGCCCAGGACACCGCCCACACAACACCACAAACCGGGCGTGCGCACCGGTGAACAGGGGCCGGGAGGCCCAGGACACCGCACACGCAACACCGCGCACCGGACACCACGCACACCGCAACACACCGCGACACCGGGAAACACAAACCAAGTGTCCCAGGACACCACACACACAACACAACACACGCCACGCGAGCACACCAGCACAAGAGGGCCAAAAGGCCCAGGAGACCACACACACGACACCGCACACAGAGCGGACACGCCGGAGGACAGGAGCCAAGAAGCCATGAACACGGCACAAACGACACAACACAAAGAGCACGCGCACCAGAGAACAGGAGCCAAGAGGCCCAGGACACCGCACACACAACACCGCACACAAAGCGTGCACACCGGTGAACCGGAGCCAAGGGGCCCAGGACGCCGTACACACGACACAACACACCGGAGCAGGCAGACAGGTGAACAGGAGCCAAGCGGCCCGGGGCAGCGCGCACACAACACCACACACAGAGCGTCCACACCGGTGAACAGGAGCCAGGAGGCCCAGGACGCCGTACACGCAACACCACACACAGAGCGTGCACACCGGTGAACAGGAGCCAGGAGGCCCAGGACGCCGTACACGCAACACCACACACAGAGCGTGCACACCGGTGAACAGGAGCCAGGAGGCCCAGGACACCGTACGCGCAACACCACACACAGAGCGTGCACACCGGTGAACGGGAGCCAGGAGGCCCAGGACACCGTGCACACAACACCACACACAGAGCGTGCACACCGGTGAACAGGAGCCAGGAGGCCCAGGACGCCGTACACGCAACACCACACACAGAGCGTGCACACCGGTGAACAGGAGCCAGGAGGCCCAGGACACCGTACACGCAACACCACACACAGAGTGTGAACACCGGTGAACAGGAGCCAGGAGGCCCAGGACGCCGTACACGCAACACCACACACAGAGCGTGCACACCGGTGAAAAGGAGCCAGGAGGCCCAGGACACCGTACACGCAACACCACACACAGAGCGTGCACACCGGTGAACAGGAGGCAGGAGGCTCAGGACGCCGTACACGCAACACCACACACAGAGCGTGCACAACGGTGAACGAGAGCCAGGAGGCCCAGGACACCGTACACGCAACACCACACACAGGGCGTGCACACTGGTGAACAGGAGCCAGGAGGCCCAGGACACCGTACACACAACACCACACACAGAGCGTGCACACCGGTGAACAGGAGCCGGGAGGCCCAGGACGCCGTACACGCAACACCACACACAGAGCGTGCACACCGGTGAACAGGAGCCAGCAGGCCCAGGACGCCGTACACGCTACACCACACACAGAGCGTGCACACCGGTGAACGAGAGCCAGGAGGCCCAGGGCACCGTACACGCAACACCACGCACAGAGCGTGCACACCGGTGAACAGGAGCCAGGAGGCCCAGGACACCGTACACACAACACCACACACAGAGCATGCACACCGGTGAACAGGAGCCAGGAGGACCAGGACGCCGTACACGCAACACCACACACAGAGCGTGCACACCGGTGAACAGGAGCCAGGAGGCCCAGGACACCGTACACGCAACACCATGCACAGAGCGTGCACACCGGTGAACAGGAGCCAGGAGGACCAGGACACCGTACACGCAACACCACACACAGAGCGTGCACACTGGTGAACAGGAGCCAGGAGGCCCAGGACACCGTACACACAACACCACACACAGAGCGTGCACACCGGTCAACAGGAGCCAGGAGGCCCAGGACGCCGTACACGCAACACCACACACAGAGCGTGCACACCGGTGAACAGGAGCCAGGAGCCCCAGGACACCGTACACGCAACACCACACACAGAGCGTGCACACCGGTGAACAGGAGCCAGGAGGCCCAGGACACCGTACACGCAACACCACGCACAGAGCGTGCACACCGGTGAACAGGAGCCAGGAGGCCCAGGACACCGTACACACAACACCACACACAGAGCATGCACACCGGTGAACAGGAGCCAGACAGCCCAGGACGCCGTACACGCAACACCACACACAGAGCGTGCACACCGGTGAACAGGAGCCAGGAGGCCCAGGACACCGTACACGCAACACCACACACAGAGCGTGCACACCGGTGAACAGGAGCCAGGAGGCTGAGGACGCCGTACACGCAACACCACACACAGAGCGTGCACACCGGTGAACAGGAGCCAGGAGGCCCAGGACATCGTACAGGCAACACCACGCACAGAGCGTGCACACTGGTGAACAGGAGCCAGGAGGCCCAGGACGCCGTACACCCAACACCACACACAGAGCGTGCACACCGTTGAACAGAAGCCAGGAGGCCCAGGACACCGTACACACAACACCACGCACAGAGCGTGCACACCGGTGAACAGGAGCCAGGAGGCCCAGGACGCCGTACACGCAACACCACACACAGAGCGTGCACACCGGTGAACACCAACCAGGAGGCCCAGGACGCCGTACACGCAACACCACACACAGAGCGTCCACACCGGTGAACAGGAGTCAGGAGGCTCCGGACACCGTACACGCAACACCACGCACAGAGCGTGCACACTGGTGAACAGGAGCCAGGAGGCCCAGGACACCGTACACGCAACACCACACACAGAGCGTGCACACCGGTGAACAGGAGTCAGGAGGCCCAGGACACCGTACACGCAACACCACACACAGAGCGTGGACACCGGTGAACAGGAGCCAAGCGGCCCAGGACACCGCACACGCAACACCACACACAGGGCATGCACGCCGGTGAACAGGAGCCACGAGGCCCAGGACACCGTACACGCGCCACGGCACACCACACGAGCAACCTGCCGCCAAAACGAACCCAGCCCACGCCGCCCTGCAGGAAAGAAACACCATGTCAGACCACCAAGACCAACCGTCCAGCGAAGGCCAACCCAGCGGGTACGAAGAGGGTAGGCAGGCAGGGCAGGCCGGCGAAAAGGGACAGAGGGACAAGGCGGGGAAGGCGAGGGGAGGGGAACCAAACCCCCCGCCCCCCCCAACGTACACACACCCCACTGCCGCGCACCGGGCGCAGCCGGGCGCCAACAGGGCCCGCCATGGAACCAAACGGGCTCGCCAGAGAGAGGGTGTGTCCCCGCGCCTGCGCAACAGCACGCCCGGGCAAGGAGCGCGCGCCACACGCAGGCCAAGCAGGGCACACACGCAGCACCGCACGCCAGCACGCACCACGGCACAAAACACGACACCACCACGGCAAACACCCACGCTCGACGACGAACGAGCCGCCAAGAACAAGTCCAAGCCCCGCAGTCCCCACAGCGCAACAGCCGCCGTCCGGATGGACCTGTGTGCGCCCGGCAGGGTATCCAACCCCTGCCGGCTACGAAACAGCCGCCGTCCGGACGGACGTGTGTGCGCCCGGCAGTGAACCCAGCCCCTGGAGGCTACGAACCAGCCGCCGTGCGGATGGACGTGTGTGCGCCCGGCAGTGAACCCAGCCCCTGCCGGCTACGAAACAGCCGCCGTCTGGATGGACGTGTGTGCGCCCGGCAGTGAACCCAGCCCCTGTGGGCTACAAAACAGCTGCCGTCCGGATGGACGTGTGTGCAACCGGCAGTGAACCCAGCCCCTGCCGGCTACCAAACAGCCGCCGTCTGGACGGACGTGTGCGCGCCCGGCAGTGAACCCAGCCCCTGCCGGCTACGGAACAGCCGCCGTCCGGAGGGACGTGTGTGCGCCCGGCAGTGAACTCAGCCCCTGCCGGCTACGGAACAGCCGCCGTCCAGAGGGACGCGTGAGCACCCGGCGGGCACGCACTGCCTGCCGGACGGGCTACCGGACCACCGGGCCCGCGCCACCCGGAGGGGTAACTGCTCAGTTATCAGAAACCACACGCCCAACGGTACCACACCCAACACCACCCGCAATGAGACACCATCACCACCACCATACACGCCTACCCGCCACCACACACCCAAGGCCCATCATCAGGGCCGCCCACCGACACCACGACCACCGAGCAGCCCAGCCAAAACCACCACCACCACCCAGCCCACACCAGCCCGACCACACCCGCCACCAGCCGGCCACACACGTCAGAGAACCCACCACAGCCGCCCTCACCGTCATCAGAGTCGCCAGCGGCGCCACTACCCGTAGCATCACCCACAACACCCCCCCCCGCCATGGACGCCGCTTACGTCACAATCACCCGGGACAACGCCTACAACACCCATCGCCATCGGCATCACCAGCGACGCCAACACTCACAGCACTCCCCACCGTCGGTGCCACCGGCGTCAGCATCGCCCGTTGCACCACATGCAACACCCTCGCTACCGGCACCATCAGCCTCGCAAACGCCCGTCACCCGCAACACCCTCCCCCGCCGTGGGCATCACCAACAACACCAGCACCCGACCCACCACCTGCGGCACCAACGCCACCATCGCCCGTTGCACCAACGGCAACCCCTCCTCCAGCCCCCCACCACCCGTTCCTAGCGCGTCACCTACGGCACACACCGGCCTCACCGTCACCCGGTGCATCCCCTGCGTCACCCTCACCATCGGCACCACCGACGACACCACCGCCGACAGCACCCCAAGCACCACCCTACGCAAGGACAGTACCAGCGGCGCCACCAGCCGGCACACCACCTGCAAACACCCACATCAAGGTCGCCACCACCCATGACATCACCCGCAGCGCCCTCACCATCGACGTCACCTGCAGCACCCTCACCGCCGGCATCACCCAGTTACGCCACCACCCACTGCACCACCTACAGCGACCACCGGAGCCGCAGGCCCCCCCCCAGCACCCGCCCCGTCACCTATGACACCATCAGCGTCACCAACCCCGTCGCCGCCCGGTGCATCACCTGAAGCAGCCGCGCCAACAACACCAACCCGTTTCGACGCCTACAGCACCCCCCCCGTAGGCGTCACCAACATCTCCTCCACCCATTGCATCGCCCACAGTGCCCCAGCCCAACCCACCGCGCCTTCGGCGCACACATAGCCGACACCCACACAAACCAGCCACGCCCACACTGCCCAACACCCCATCAGCCCACGCAATGGACACACCCACACGCGCGCCCGCGCCCGGCCACGCCACCCAGGCGCTACCCAGGAGCCGCGACCACCCACGCAAGTGCGACGCCACCACAGTCACCAACCACCCGCCGTCAGCACCCCCCGGACCGGCGCCCTGCAACCAGGAGTCACACCGCTGCGCATACGGCAATGGACGCACAGACACGCAGGCCAAACACCAGAACACCAGCCACACCCCAGGGCTCGAACACGTGCGACTGGACACCCCACACCACAGCCACCTGCAGCACCTGCCCCCGATACCCCCGGCCACACAGCCCCCCCAATGGATGCCCGAGGACACGCCGTACACAGATCGAGACAAGCAGTACCACTACCCCACACCCATCCAGCAACTGGCCACCACACTGGGCCACCGAGCGAACACCGAACTCCTCTGACGCCTCGAAGACTCCGTCCACACCCCCCTCTACTACTCCGCCCTGCGCCCGGATAGCCTCCCAGCACACCTACAAAAACCCCGACTCCAACTCGCCCTCGAACAGCTTCCCCTCCACAGCCGATACCACCGATGGTATGCGCGCCGCTCGATCCACGTCCCCGCAGGATACACCAAATGCATGTGTGGCCACGCGAGAGAAGAAACCTGGGACCACTTCAAGGTGTGCCCCCTGTACAGAGGACTGGACATCCTCACAGACTGGAACCCAACCCACACCATCGCACAGCACGCAGGATGGCTGACGCAGTCCCCGGCAACTCAGCAACTCACCACCGTCCTCAAGCAGACAGAGGTACTCGAGGCGGTCCGCAGGGGACTCGTCCCCACTGCCGTCTACACCTTACTACGCACCCACGCGGAGGACCCTCAGGCCACAGCGGCGCACATGCAGCGGACGGCCGTTGCCAAGACAGCGGAGCAGCTCACATACCGCACCCACAAATACCTGCAGCATGCAGCAACCCTGCCCCAAACAGACCAAGCCCACCTCCTCAAACTCCTGTTCTACCAACCATGAGAACCTACCCCATGACATACCAACACGGAACCCCCACCACGCCTACGCACCATCCACCGAGTGCAACACCAGCACGGCACACACAGGCACCACAGGCACCGCACACACGCCCACCAGCATGCGCACGCCACCAGCCCCCATCCCCCCACGCCACCGTCCGTCCACAGGTACCACCAACCGCCAGCCACCGCATGTCCCCTCTGCGTACGCCAGCGGTTACCACAGACGGCCCTGCCCTGCAACCCAGACCACTGGGTCTGCCTGGGAGCCGCGCACCGCCTCACCCGCTGCCCCCACTGCGGGGACCTCAACCCCCACCACCGCGAGCGGCCCGCGGCCCCAGCCGCACCCCCCCCCGCCAGCCACCCCAGCTTCTTTGGGCCACTCATCGACACCCTCCGGGACCAACCGGGAGGGTACTACGTGGCGGACGCGGCGGACCACGCATGGACCATAGCCGTGGCCACGGGCAGCACACCCCTGCCCCCCCACAGCCCACCCTTACGCCACAGCGGGGGCGGCTTGAACGTGGCGGCCCGCCACATCCTCCTCGCCCCATACCTCCACCACTGTGACCTACAGCTCCCAGACCCCCAACTCCCAGCCCCCCAAGCAGCAGCCCTGACGCCAGAAGCGTGGGCGGACACGGCACCAGAGGAGATAGCAGCCTACATCCGAATCACTTGCCGCCAGTTCAACACCGCCCTCGGCCGACGGAAAGGAACACCTTACCCACTCAGCGCACTCCTGTACCCGGCACACCACCCCCAGCCCGCACAACTGGAGCCCCCGGAGGGCTGGGCGTCCTTTCGGGTGGCCACCTGGCCACTCCGACGGGGCCACCGCCACACGGATGGGCCTCACGGACCAGCGCACCTACGTCAGAGGCCTCGAGACGCGCCTCCCAGAGGCACACCGCTGGCACGCCCCCTCCCCGTCGCCCCCACGGGGACAGGGGGGTTCACCCGCCCCCGACACCCACCAGGCCAAGAAGACCAAGACAGGTCAGGGGGCCCGCCAGCGCTTGCCAGCAGGGCGCGACGCCCCGACCAGGGCGCGGGTCCAGCCACACCGCACCACCCCACGCCCAGACCCCGGGGCGCACCAACAGCACCGCCCCCGCCAGCGCCCACCACCACCACCGTACCGCAGCACCCAAACCCTGCAGCCCAGTCAGCCACCACCGCCCGCACACGTCCACACCATGCCAGAACCACCATACGCGCAGAGCCAGGGGACATGGCACCACGAACACCACCACCACGCCCCCGTCCCTCCGTACCCCTACCCCCTTATGCCCCCATGCTACAGCGACCCCCGCCAGCTACATCCTCACCACGCCCCAGCACAACCAGGCCCCACGAACCACCCACCCCACATGGCACACATCACCGCACCACACCATCACGTATTCCACCACCACCAGCCCCTACCACCACCCCCACCAACGCCGGGGTACCACACACAACCAGCACACCCTGAACACCACCACCACGCGGTCCAGCACCACCCGCCGCCCCCACTACACGGACCCACGACACACGAGCCACGGTACAGCCCCATGGACCCGCGGGGAGCCGCGCACGCACACCACCAACACCAAGGCCTAGTAGGAGCGCCCCACCACCACCAGCAGCCCCCCCACCCACACCCCATACCAGCGAGCACCATCCACCAGCAGCCACCCATTACATACGGACCACAGCCCCACCCGGACACCCATGCGGCCGCCTCCCACCCACACCTCGGCACCACAACCAGTCACGAACGGCACGGACCGCACGGCGCACACACACAACACCCAGACGACCCACAGGGACGCCAAGACCCCCAGCGGGCACAACACCCACCCCCGCCCCCCCATAACCAACAGTGCGACCCCCACACCACCACCCCCCGCCCCCGCCCCGAGACCAGGCCACGGACGCAACACGCGGCAGCCAGCACCAGCCAATTGACGTCGATGCCCCCGCGGACACACGCCACCGCGAATCCCCCCTCCCGCCACCGCCACAAGAAACCCCATCACCGGACCCCACACGCGACAACGACGACCACCCCCCCCAGCCCACACCACCCCCCCCATCACACCCCGCACCACCAGCCGCCGCACCGGCCGAACCCTACGCCCTACACAACCCAGGCCTCGACACGTACGCCAGGGGGGACGAGCCGGACGACCCCCACATCTGGGGCACGTGGGAACGCAAATCCTTGGACACGCTGCTATCCATCCGCAGCGGCAGCCAGGGCCTTGGTAGGGCGATGTATTGCTTCGCCAAGTGGACCCAACGGACCTGGGGGATCCCCACGGACCGGTCGCTGTGGAGGGTCACACTGCGCCCCCAGCAGAGAGAAGCCCCCCCGAACCGCAGGGGACCCACACCCCCACGCCCCACCAACCTGCAGCTCTGCCCTTACATGGTGGCAGCCCGCCTCATGGCGCTGCTGTGGCCGGGCCCAGACACCCCCACCCAAAACTACCCCCACCTCACAGAGGAGGACATGCCCGGCATCCAGCGATGCTTCTTCCGCACCCTCAACTACCTCCAGCAAACACATCCGCACGTCCTCGAGCAGATATGGCCACCCCCCGGGTAACCCACGTGCCCGCACAGCCGAGACAACGCCGCCACACCAGCACCAGCACGCACGGGTCACCAGGGAAAACGCGCGCACTCGCCCGGTACCCGAACCCGCACCCTCGTTCTCGCTACTTGCAGGACCCAGCATCCTACGCCCGCCCCCGAAGCCCAGGGCCCTCCGCTGTCTCCCACAGCCCTCTCCTCCGCCTCCGACTCCACAACCTCCACCACCACGACCACCTCATCCACCACCACCACCACGTCCTCATCCAGCACTCCACCCCCCAGGCCGCGGGGGACACCTGCGGCACAGGCCCCCAAACCCGTCCCCACCACGAGCAACCCCGCCGCCGCCAAGGCCCACGCCCCGACGAGGCCCGCACCCGCGACCCAGCCGAAACCCAAGACCGCCGCCAAACAGCCACCCAAACCCATCAGCGCACCACAACCGCAACCCGCAGCCAAGCCCAAACCCAAGCCCAAACCCGGCGCCACGACGGCAGCGCGAGCCCGACCCCCCGAGGACGTCCTCTATGACATTCGGCCCCAGCCGTCCCAGGCCTGGAGGCAGCAGCACCCAGCACGGCGCCCCCCCACCGTCACCCACGCCGCCGCCACCACCTTCATAGCAGAGCGCGCCGCGGCCGAAGCAGGACGCACCTCGTCCCGCCACCTCTCAAAGCCCGCACCCCAGGCCCACGGACCGCCCCCGACCAGGCCAGAACGACGCCAGGGTCCACCAGCAGCGTCCCCGCCCCCCTACCAACCCTCGATGACAGCCCACATACAGCGCATGCCCCACTACCGCCGCCGCCGCGAGTCCCCGCCCAACCCCGAGGCGAAGGTCTCGTAGTTCAGCG
The DNA here is from genome assembly GCA_964036045.1 of Eutreptiella sp. 'Long Island Sound 2002'. Classification (NCBI taxonomy): domain Eukaryota; phylum Euglenozoa; class Euglenophyceae; order Eutreptiales; family Eutreptiaceae; genus Eutreptiella; species Eutreptiella sp. 'Long Island Sound 2002'. The sequence goes on along the minus strand of OZ038383.1, from coordinate 68,558,404 downwards.
GTCATGCACGTGACGCCTGAACTAAAGGTGCTCGGTTCGAATCCCGGTGGAGGCCGAACGCAGTGTCCTAGGCGCTAGGGTGTCGGTGACCCCGCGAGCCGGAAGGGATGCAGCGTCGGTTCGAACCCCGGTGGGGGAGGAACGCAGTGTCCTAGGCGCTAGGGTGTCGGTGACCCCGCGAGCCGGAAGGGATGCTGCGAGGGACAGGTAGGGATCACTGATACGCTGGAGTTCGGAGATCGCCCGAGCAACTTACCTTACCTTACCTTACCCAACCCCGAGGCAGAGACCGTGCGCGCACACCCGCGGGTCTACATCCGCGCGCGCCCCCACTCCCCACGCACCCCCACGGAACAGGACTACGAGGAATCCCCCAGGCCCGCCACCGCCACCGGTAGTAAGAAAAAGTGCTTTTCCATTGCTTTGAGGCCTACTCTAGTTGTATTAGAGATGCACTGAGCATCCAGGCATTTTCATCTTAGTATTGGTCCAACCAAAACTGGTGATAACACATTTTGACCTATGGAACCAAACATCCAATCAGGATATGGAGTGGACCCCTTAATCCCCTTTCAATGTGAAGCTATTCATCTTTTCCTGAGTTGACTGAGCACTGACATACCTAAAGTAGAGCCTATGAATTTATCTATGTTTTTCCATGAATTCTTAGCTATCCTAGTGGTATGCACCCTAGGGGGCTGGGCACCTCTTTTTGAGAGGTCCTGGGTTCAATTCCTGGTCAGCCTAGCTAAGTAGGAAGATCCCATGTCACATGGCAGTGACCTCATCGCCACATACCATGCCACCGAAGCACATATGGGACCCAAAACAAGGAGTGCACATCTCCTGAGATGGCACTATGGAGAGAGAATGATCCTGAGGCAGTTTTCTAACTCTTTTCCAAAAAAATTTCAGCTATCTTTGTGAATATGCATTCATTTGTGACCTGAGTTGCAGTTTCTGTGAATATCCAATCATCCTTCACTGTTTACACTGCAGCCCTTCATGCTTTGATCCTGAATTACCTTCTCCCTGCACACTTCTGGCTTGGGCTATCCTGGATTGACTTGGACTTGCTGTATTTCAATAAACAAAAGCTTTTCATTTCCCAAAAACAAGCAGCAGGACACCCTACAGCAACAGCAAGCAGCAGGAGAAGCAAAAACACAGTGCTGAAAACACTATAAACTTTTCTGGTAGCAAGAGGCAGCCTGTCGCTGCGCACCGGCAGCAACCCCGTGCCGTACATCCAGTGCGCCGAGTACGGGCAAATATAAGCTGAAGGGTGAAAGAAGATGGACCCAGGAAGAGTGGACGCCGACGTGAAGACAGCGCCAGCGCCTGAGGCACCGGCAAGGCCAGCGCCTGGCGCTGTACCTTCGGCGGAGCCCTTACATGGGCCAGTGGATACGGCGGAGGACTCCCTGGATGGCCTCCAGACTGCCTTCGGGGCCCTGTCGGTCGAGGAGGTGGTCTCTCAGCCTCAGCCTGTGAAGAGGAAGAGAGAGAACGAGAGCGAGAAGGATGCTGGAGAAGGAGCAGACGAAGGAGAGGAACAAGGGCAAGACCCGACGCATGACCCTACCTTCGAAGGCGCACCAAGCGCTTCTGGCCTCCACGCATCACCCTCTCCCATAACCACCACACTCCCAGCCGCAGCAACATCCACTTCCACAACCAACCCGCCTATGGCAGAGGGCACAGGCTTTACTGGCATGCCTCCCTACCCCGCCTATGGTATGGGCCCACCTACCACTGCGCTCCATGAGGCAACTACTGCCAGTGAGCCGGTGGCTTCCAGCTCTGCGCCGCGATGGTATGCGGCTGACTATCCCCATCCACTCCACGCCACTGGAACCTATATGGATGTTCCTGGGTATGCTCCTGGGTATGCACCTGGGTATGCACCCTTGAACGGGTTGAGGAGAGGACCAGAGTCTCTGGAAGGCAGGAGTAGAGGATCGGGAAGATCCTCCAACAGGTCCCTGACGCGGTCGGAGATCAACGACGTGCTCCGAGGAGCCACTTCGAAAATTGTGGGCGACCTCACGCAAGAGATCAGGGAGAAACTGGAGCCCCTGATGATCCCGTCCCATGCGTCACCTACGACGGTGGGAATGTCACCCCACCGAGTACAGGCTAACCACCTGGCGGCAGGGTTGACAAATACCCTGGGGAGCCTGAGGAGCAGACCGATGCCGACTCCTGCAGCAGTACCGAGAAGTCCATTCGTCCCGAGAACGGCCCAGCCGCCCTACAGCCACGTGACGAACTCGACGAGGGCCGAGCTGGACCAGCTGGGGCTGACAGCCTTAAGGGCTATGGTGGACGTGGAGCCTTATGGCTCCAGTGATCTTGGCGGAGACCCCTCCGACGACGAGCCGCCGTCGATGGATTCTTCTTCGCCCGCAGATGACAAGGACCCTGAGGACCCCGAGGACTCCAAGGGTAAGAAGAAGAAGAAGAAGAAGAAGAAGACCCGACGCCCTGAAAGACGCCGAGCTCAGGAGGCGAAGGCTATTGCCACCTCCAAGATAGTGGTGAACCTGCCTGAGTTCACAGGCAAGGACCTCAGCGAGTTCGCTGAGAACTTTGGCCGGTTCCTACGACTGACCGGCCAAACCCACGCGAGTGGGCGAGTGAAGTGCGATCTGCTCCTGCAGTGCTGCAAGACCAAGTACCTGGAGAAGCAGGTCAGGCAGATCGTAACTAACTCCGCCACCTTTGCCGATGTGTTGGTTGCCCTGGAGAGGCAGTACCCGACCTACGAGACCGACCTCTCCATCAGGGCCGAGATCCAGAACCTGCCCGTGCTGCCCAACAACCCCAAACCTGGCAGGGTCTCCGAGCTGTTGGCTGACCTGGATCACTGGGCTGGACGACTGACGCCCGGTTCCTACAGCAGCGACGACCTGCTGTTCTGGTTGTGCGCCAAGCTCCCCCGAGAGCTATGGGACGAGTGCCGTTTGACGGCTGAGCGCAAGACTAGATCCCTCCGCTACGAGGATCTATGCGTGCTGCTCCTGGAGATGGCGCTGGAGAAGGAGAGCGACCAACACCTGAACAACTACCGTCCTGGTGGTGGAGGTTCTGGAGGCAAAGGGTACCAAGGGTCCCGACCTGGGCAGGGGACTACCCCCAAACACGCCCACGCCCGTACCATGGAGAACGTGAAGGAGCTATTCTGGTGTGATGCCAGAGATGAGCAGGGCCACCTGCAGCACGCCTCTGACTGCGAGCAGCGAGACTGCTTCGTCGTCCAGGGGAAGCAGCAGGAGAAGGACACCGGCGCCAAAGCGAAGCTGCCGGATCATTACCGCTGCACCATCACGTGTGCATTCTGCGGTAAGCGGAAGCACTACGAGGATGAGTGCTACCATAAGCAACGCCTATCGGCGAAGCTTGAGGGGGAAGATCCTGGCAAAGGCTCAGGCAAAGGTGGAGGCAAGGCCAAAGGCAACGACTCCGGCAAGGGCAAGTCGAAAGGACGTGGTCAAGGTGGTCAAGACAAGGGTCAAGGTGGACGAGGAGGAGGCGCTAACCCCCAGCCCGACAACAAGAACAAGGACAAGAACGGAGGCAACCCCAACCCTAATCCAGGGGGGAACTCTGAGCCCTCTGGAGGGCAGACTGGTCCTACCACACGCTCACAGATGCAGGCTCAGCAAGAACAAGGAGCCAAGCGTGAGCATGAAGGTGGTGACGACGGCAACGCTAAGAAGAGGAGCCGTTTCATGAGGATGGCCCGCAAGTTGCGGAACAAGGGGTTCGAGGTGACCTGTCCCGCGGAATTCTGACGAGGACGCTCTGGTGGCACCCAAGACCTGGTGTTTTGGGTACGTATCCGACTAGGGGGACGCGAATACCTGGGGGTACTGGATACTGGCGCCACAATATCGATAGTGGCCAAGAAAATTTTACCTTGTGGGGGCCTGAAGAACACCATGACCACCGCCGCTATACGCATGGGGGATGGACATGTGGTGCACAGCTGCGGGGACTGTGAATTGGAGGTACCTATGGGCTCCAGGACTATCGCCCATCGGTTCTATGTGATGGACACTGATGCCTTCGACTTTGTACTTGGGACTGACTTCTTCGTGCAGCACTCCCAGATACAATCCCTGACGCTGCAAGCGCCCTACCTCCTCTACGTGGACCACGGCAGTGGCAGAGAGTCTGTGCCACTGGAGCAGTCGGAACATACCTCGAGTTACCTGAGGCTATCGAAGGAGGAGCCCTCTAACATGATGGCGGCCTCCAAAACTGAGGACTATCAACTATTGGGGGAAGTCCTAGACCAAGGTCTGAAGGAGTTGGGTTACTCTCGAGAAGACCTGAGTGTGGAGTTGTTCGCCAGCGACAAGCAGCATGTACTCGACCTTTACTGCAGCAAGGGGAAGAACTGCAGCTACAAATTTTACTGGCCCTCTTTCGGGATGGCCTACGGGAACCCCAGGTTCAGTGAACTGGGGAAGGTGCTGACCAAGGTGGCCTTGGAACGTTCCCGTATGGTCCTGTGTTCCCCCGATTGGGGAGCCCGTGGGGGCAACGAGTACTGGCGAACCCTCCTTGACAAGCTGACTATCAGCTCTGTGCGGTTACCTGATGAGGCCATCTACGTGCCTCTGGGATGCAAGACGCCCATTGGGAAGCCCGGATGGGGGAGTATGCTAAGCGTGGTGGACGGAGGTCTCACCTCCATTCCCTGGGAGGATCTGGACCCGACTCTGGTCCAGGCTATACAGCGAGAAAGCGACGGACTCGCCTTGGGTGACTTGAAGGATCGACTACGACCTCAAGATGCTGTTGAAATTACACCCGGAGGAGATGAGTACGTCGTGACTGACACCAACGCCCCCAACTCTCCCTGTCATGTACCTGTTCCTGATGGAGTCTCTGAGTGCGGACTATCTGAGCTACCTAGCTCTATCCACTCAGATGACGAAACTGAGCACGACGCCTTCTTCGTGCAGACCTGTGTGGATGAAGTGGAGAACGCCGAGTACGTCGCCCCACTAAAACCCCTACTCTCCATGAGGATGGAAGACCCCGTGGATGAAGAGCTGGACCCTCGATCCAGGCTCAGGGAGTATGTGGATTCCAAGAGGAAGTTGGTGGCGAAAAAGCTATGCTACGCGAAGCCTACCCGCAGCTCATGGCCACTGAAGCAAGGACGTATGGGAGACCTATCCCAACTGAAGGAGGACCTCGAACAGAAGATCACCACCTGGCAAAGGGAGGTGGATCTTAAGCTCATGAAGAGCGTGTGGGGCGCCCATGTGAGGACCCCAGAGGAGGACGACCTCTCGCAGGAATGTGTATGTGAACCCCCTCGAGCGTGCCTATGTTGCCATCGTCCACCGGAGATGGTTGAGCAAGACCTTCTATATGCCTACCAAGGGCTGAAGGATGCTACCGCGGGCGAAGAGTCGGTGGAGGACCACCTCCCGACGTCTATTCAAGGGGGAAGCAACTTACACTGCGACGAGGACATGGAAGACAAGATCAAGGTCTTGGACCCGCGGGTACAGAAGCTGATAAGGACCTATCCGGAGGTGTTCGGAGAACTACCCCCTCCAGCCTCATGCGACAAGCTGGTACAGATGGACCTCAAGCTGAAACCCGAGTTCGTGGGTCACAAGATCCGGAGGAGACCCTATCCAGCTCCTAAAGAGCAGGCCGATGAGATTGAGCGACAGATACAAGAATGTATCGACGCTGGCCTAGTCCTGGAGTACAAAGACGGGGACTACCCCCTACACTGCAGCCCCTGTCTCCTGGTGGCTAAACCTGGGTCTACAGCCAAACGGCTGGTAGTGGACTACGGAGAGCTGAACAAAAAGACGCTGAACCACTCAGGGTCCATTCCCAATATGGAGTCTACCCTGGAGAAGATAGCCTCCTGTCGCTACAAGACCAAGATGGACAAGCGAAGTGGATTCTGGCAAGTGGACCTGACGCCCAACGCGCAGGAACTACTGGCCTTCATCACCCCTCAGGGGAGGGTATTCAAGTGGAAGGTCATGCCATTTGGCGTGGCTAACGCACCCGCTCTGTTCCAAGAGCTGATGAACAGGATCTTGTCCATCCTACGAAGGAGACCTAAGGTGCAGGAGCTCATATCCCGTGGGGCCCAGATGGAGGCTCACATCGACGATGTATGCCTCGGGACCAATACCCAGGAGAATCAACTAATCCTCTTGGGTGAGTTCTCTGCGGTCTGCCAGGAGAACCACACACAACTCAAGCTGGAGAAGTGTGAGTTCATGCAGAAGACCATGCAGTACTTGGGGTTTGACGTTGGCTATGGGTGGTGGACCCCAGCGGCCTCTAAGGCCAAACCCCTGATGGATGCCAAGGTACGACACGAAGACCCCAAGAAAGGACTTCATGATGTACGCAGTTTCATTGGGGCGTGCAACTTCTATCGCCGCCACATCAAAAGCTTCACCTACACCAGCGCTGTACTGACTGACTTGATCAAGAAGAGTACTACTTGGCGCTGGGGCCCACAATAGCAACAAGCGTTTGACGAGCTCAAAGACAAGGTAGCCAACGCTAAGTGCTTGGGCGTGCCTAGAGCACAAGGGGAGATTTTCCTGGTGACCGACGCCAGCAGTGTGGGCGGTGGTGGAACGTTGTTCCAATGGCAAGCACTAGAGAAGGAGGAGTTCGACTCGGCCATTTCCCAATTGGGGACGGAAGGTCTCAACCGAGACGGAACCCTCAAGCACAGCTACCCTGACGACAAGTGGGTCCAGGCCAGGGGGAACTACTCCACCTATGAGCAGGAATTGCTCGCGGGTATGCTGGTGCTATCCTCACAAGCACGACTGTTGGGGAGTAACCCTGTGGCCTGGCTGTGCGACCAAGAACCGGTCCGCAGTTTCCAGAAGGGTCCCCCACCTGAGAAGGCCAAGCTACGTCGCTGGTGGACCTACCTCAGTCAACTACGGCTGACGGTACACCATATCCAGGGAGTGAAGAACGAGTGCGCCGACTACATCAGCCGCAACACCTTCGACGCCCTGATTGGTGCCCGGTCTGAAGCGCTGGCTAAGGAGGCGTTCAGCCGTATGGACGTACACCTGGACCTGAACATGACCATGATACGCCCCCTGGATGGACTCCAACAATTGGAGTACCTGAAAGAGTTCGGGGATATCTACAAGCGCCTGGAGAAATGCCTTGAACCCCTCCTGGTCAACCAGGACCAGTGGAAGAGGGACAAGAGCTACCTATGGCACGAGGACCGTATTGTGGTGCCTAGTGACCGAGTCCCAGCGCTGCTGAAGTGGACCCATGAGTCCAGTGGTCATGTGGGTGCTGACCGTACCCTGAGGCTGTTCAAGCAGTGGTTCCACGCTACGTGGACTGATGACCAACTGCGGAAAACCCTCCAGCCTATCGTGGACAAGTGCCCGTGCAGGTCCTGTAAACCAGGGGATATCAGGGACAGAGGTCTCTACTCGACCCTGCCCATCCCTCACTGTGCTAACAGTGTTCTATACGTGGACTACACGGAGATGCCGAAGTTCGGGGGCTATGACTTCGCCCTCGTGGTAGCCTGTGGGTTGACCAGGTTTACCAGGGTGTTCCCATGTACCAAGCACATTACCGGGGAGGAGACTATCAAGATACTCCTGGAGGAGTGGTTTTGCGTCTATGGGGCGCCCAAGGAGATCAACTCCGATGAGGACGTGCGAGTACGCTCAGATACTAGCTGGTACAAGAGGGTCCTGAGATCCCTCAATGTCCAGGTGTCTACGGGGATTCCCTACTCTCACACGAGCAACCCCCTATGTGAGCGACAGATCCGTGTCCTGAAGGAGAACGTACGGATATGGTGCAAAACTGAACGCACCAGAGACTGGGTGAGACTACTCCCCGTCATATCCTTGATGATGAACTCCCAAGAAAGTTCGGCGACTGGCTACTCGCCCCATGAGCTATTCCTGGGGCGCCCAGCATGGTTCCTACATGCCCCCTATCCAGAGGATACCCATTCTTCTGTGGGTGAATGGGTCCAAGAGCAACAAGCGAAGGTGGACAAGTGAGGGAGCGTCAGTGGAACAAGAAGAACAAGCACCGAGTACCGGCCACCTACCAAGAGGGGGACTGGGTGCTGGTGCACCACAGTCGACTACCCGCCTGGCCACGCGCTACCAGCGATGACCCCTACTTCGGGCCATACAAGATCCTCTCTGTGGATGGACACCGTATCACCGTGCGGTGTTCTCCCCGTCTAGGGGGGACTCTGGTGTGCGCTGCTCAGCACCTGAAGCGCTACCATGATCCTGAAGACCTCTGTGGGGAGGAGTGGGAGCTGAACGACGAGGAAATCGCCGCTCTGGACCTACAAGGGGCTGCCAGCCCTATGGAAGTTGAAGGTGAACTCCCCGACATGAACGCCGAGGAGATGGCTCAGGAGGGCTTCTACCTGGTGAAGTCTGTCCTACACCACCGCTATCGCCAGGGTTGGCGCTTCCTCACCCTCTGGGAAGGATTTGGAGTCGAAGAGGCCACCTGGGAGCCCTTCTCTGCATTTGTTCTACCTGAGGGACGCCTAAACTCAGTTCTGGCTGACTACTTGTCCCAGAACAACCTTGGTGAGTTGCTGAGGCTCGCTGAGACGCTTCCCTCCAAGACTACAGCTAGGGACTGAACCTTACCCTTACCTGCCAAAGCGTATGTGTGAGTGTGCTAGTCCTAAGGTCCTGAGAGCAAGCCGCAGAAGTGGTGTCCTAATTATACCCAAGTCTGCGCCCTTGCTAAACCTGGAGGGTTGGCTTATTGATGCCACGGGGTACGCCCCGGGTCTCCCCTCCCCTATGCGCCCAATTTCTGTGCTGGCGCAAAACCTTGGGGGAATACCCAGCGTGCTGATCCAGGTATTGTTTTCCCTACCTATCTGTCTACTACAGGGAGGGGTGGCCAAAAGCTATGAAGGCATGAAAACGCCGTTTTGCTATGTGGCCAAAAACACTGACCTAACCACTGCCACAGCCCACCAACCCTGCTAAAATTGCAGGAAACGGGTGGGACAGTGACACACGCACTACAGGTCCTACACACCCTACAGTGGCACCATCCTGGTGGGCGAGCACTGGGGCAACTGGCTCAAGCCCCCACGCGGGACTCCCACTCCTACACGCACACTCTACTGGGCGTTGCAATGACAAATGTGTCGTGGGTCCTAGCGACCCTCCTGTGAAATGACAAGAGAACACAGCGCTGCTAAGCAACTGTGGCCTAACAGGGGACGCCACAGGGCGTTTCCCCTGCTAGGGCTTGGAGGAAAGGAGTGCTCTCGCGTGCAAGGCGCAGATGTCGATGAAGTCGGACTCCCTGCTCTGCCACAGGCGGAGCGGAGTTATTTGTTTGTGTGATCTGCGCCCTTGTTTAGCAGGGCATAAAAAAAAGGCTGCTGCACCAATCACCCTACCTGCCCACCTGTAAAACAAAGGCAAATGAACGGGCGTTTGCGGCGGAGGAACCAAGCCACACTCCAGGTATTATACCCTTCTCAGTGTGACCTATAATACACTGTCCGCAAACACGCTGCAGGAGCAGCTACCCTTGTCAAGCAAGCAAGCTTTAAGGGACTCCTCAGGTTCTCTTAAAGAACGTACCGAGGAGCCCCTGGGTAGTCTAAACAAGGTTTACCGTGCGCACTTCGCGTGGCCTACCCTTTAATGCGTGTGTGCATGCACGAGTATGCACGTGAATCGTGGGCAAACCTGCCCATCTGCGCGTCAATCACGAGTCAACCAGGGGGTGGCTCCGCCTGGGCTTACTCACCTTACCTACCGCTGGGAGAGAGAGCAACTGAGGGGCGCACGCGAAGAACGTTGCTATGCACTTGTGTGTATGTCTAATCACCCTGATCTGACCGCTAATCATCTGCAATCTTTCTAATCAATCCCTCGATCGCGTTCTATCTTTGTTAGCGCTGCTACATAGCTCGTTCACGGAGACACGAGACGAGCAATGTGTATGCGGCATGCGAGACGAACATACCTGTAGTTTATACCTGATTCATTGAAGTCTTTTCGTTCATTTTCAAATTCTTGAAATTTTGAAGCTTCTATCAGTGTGGGTGGAATCTGTATGTTTATTTATTAATGTGTGTCTCGTCATTTTCAAGACTACGTGAGACATACGTTTATAATTCCATTATTTCTCCTTTTTCTGGCGCTTCGCTAGGAGCCGCTCCTGCGCGCCGCCATTTTATGCGTATGAATTTCTGGATTTAAAAAATCCAGAGATGACTATAATTTCTATAAAAATGTGCTTCTGATGCACAATTGGATTCTGCTCAGGTGTGTCGTTTCAGAAAAATTCTACGCCGTCATTTGACGGATTTTGGTGTCGTCGCTTCGTTTTTGCGTGGATTCGTCCATAATTCTCCCATTCCTGCCTCTGCAGATACGCACGCGCAGCCTCGCTGAGTAGGCCGTGTTCGGGCCGAAACGCAGGTGCCTGGAGAGACTGAGCAGAACCAAGACCCCACCAAGGGGCAAATTTAATTCTTTTGAGACTCCCTTCGCCCTAAGACAGGTCACAGGTCGCCAGCAGGTTTACGAGAACCCATGCGAGTGTGTATATTGTGTCTTGCGTTTGGGTTGTGTCGACGCTGCGTCTTGGAGGGAGGGATGCATATGCACATGTTTGGCATGCTCCCATACTAACCCAACCAAGCCACAGGAGCCCCGGCAGCGCCATGAGCGCTGAGTCTTCTGTAGGATATGTTACAAACAAAGCAGCAGGAGACCGCCAGCCATGGTGAGCGCTCATTTTTCAGTGGGAGGGAAACTGTAGGTATTTTAAAGTAGATGTGGAAACCAAGGAAAGGCCAAGAAAAATTCCCTTTTTCCTAAAATGCGACAGTGGTGGCCACCACAGCACAAGGGGGGAGTAAGAAAAAGTGCTTTTCCATTGCTTTGAGGCCTACTCTAGTTGTATTAGAGATGCACTGAGCATCCAGGCATTTTTATCTTAGTATTGGTCCAACCAAAACTGGTGATAACACATTTTGACCTATGGAACCAAACACCCAATCAGGATATGGAGTGGACCCCTTAATCCCCTTTCAATGTGAAGCTATTCATCTTTTCCTGAGTTGACTGAGCACTGACATACCTAAAGTAGAGCCTATGAATTTATCTATGTTTTTCCATGAATTCTTAGCTATCCTAGTGGTATGCACCCTAGGGGGCTGGGCACCTCTTTTTGAGAGGTCCTGGGTTCAATTCCTGGTCAGCCTAGCTAAGTAGGAAGATCCCATGTGACATGGCAGTGACCTCATCGCCACATACCATGCCACCTCAGCACATATGGGACCCAAAACAAAGAGTGCACATCTCCTGAGATGGCACTATGGAGAGAGAGTGATCCTGAGGCAGTTTTCTAACTCTTTTCCAAAAACATTTCAGCTATCTTTGTGAATATGCATTCATTTGTGACCTGAGTTGCAGTTTCTGTGAATATCCAATCATCTTTCACTGTTTACACTGCAGCCCTTCATGCTTTGATCCTGAATTACCTTCTCCTTGCACACTTCTGGCTTTGGCTATCCTGGATTGACTTGGACTTGCTGTATTTCAATAAACAAAAGCTTTTCATCTCCCAAAACAAGCAGCAGGACACCCTACAGCAACAGCAAGCAGCAGGAGAAGCAAAAACACAGTGCTGAAAACACTATAAACTTTTCTCCGGTCCCCACGACCCCGTCCCACCCACCAACGCCCACTCCTCCGCCCAAGACCGCGGCCCCGCCCAGGGACAGTGGTGGCAGCGCTGGACCCACACGCAGCTCTGCGAAGTGCGAAAGTGGGCCCGGGGAGAGCCCTCCCTCGAGGGCCTGGTCCACCGGCCCCGCAAGGGGTCGGTGGAGAACTGCCTCCTCCGGCCGGCAGGGGGGTGGATGCCGCAGGCCGCATGGGAAGCCATGCTGGCCGATGCGCTCCAGCCCCTGGGAGTCCATCCCCGCAACCTCCCCGCGCCCCAGGACGACCCGTATGTCCTCAGGCGCCTGCAGGAGACCCTCCAGGAGACACAGCGAGACGGCATCCGCCTGTTGGACATCACCCAAAGCCCAGCCCCGCACACACACCCCCCCTCACCACCCCACAAGCGTCGGCGCACCGACACCGGCGGCACCCACAGCACCCCAGGAGCCCTGCGCACCACAAAACACGACGCGCCTGACCCCCCGGCCAGCGGCGCCGCCACCTACCCCCGTTACCCAGCAAACCACCACCACGGGGCACACGCCAGGCACCGCCCAGAAGTCACCAAACGAACCGGACGCCGAAGGACGCCAACGCACACGACAACGGGAACCACTACGCCCAAAGGCACCGAGCCCAGGCCCGCTAGCGTCGCAACCTCCTAACCGAGCCAAAACCCAAACACAAATCAAACCCGAGCCACACCCCGAAACCGCTAACCCTTGACTCCTAACCAGGCCCGCCGAGGGAACAACGTAACCACAGCCCACACCCACAGCCCACATAGCCGCCTAACCAGCCAGTTCCAGAAGCAAAGAGACACCTAACGAAACCGACCCTTGCCCATGCCCGTGTACATCAGGACGCGCGAGCCGCACCCCTGGGGCGCGACCGCCGCCACAGCACCGACGACACACACCAGAGGACACAACACTATTGCACCGCCGCACCAGCTGCCCGTGCCTGTGCCTGCAGTGTACGCGCGCCTCTGTTTTTCTTTTTTTTTCAATCAAAAAAAAACGAAAATTAAGGGGGGAGGAAGAGAGACACAACCACCCATGGCACACGCGCACCGCACACAGCGCGCACACCGGTGAACGGGAGCCAAGAGGCCCAGGACACCGCACACGCAACACAACACACCGAGCGAGCACCCCGGTGAACAGGAGCCAAGTGGCCCAGGACACCGCAGCCGCAACAAAGCAAACCGCGCGGGCACACCGGTGAACAGGAGCCAAGCGGCCCAGGACACTGCACACACGTAGGGCGGCCGAGGGACAGGAAAGAAACAACACCCCATGGGTCGGACGCACTGGGGCGACCCAGCCGACCCACCGGGCCAGTGGCAGGAGCGGTACTCCAAGGCCACTGGTCCGAGCCCGGCCAGGCTGCATCGGGGACCATGGCAAACGTCACCCGGAGCCATGGAAGCAACCGGTGACAGGCGAGCCGGTACACAGTCCAGGAGGGGGCCGCCTGCCAAGCAGAGTGTCCCCGCAACTCAAGCCACAAGGGTGAGGAGGTCGTACTGTAGACTAGCGGGAGCAATACCCCTTGTGGTGAGAGATACTGCACACAGCTGGGCAGCCCCCAGAGCTGCCGCCCAAAGGAGGGGGCATGTGGCCCTACCCATGGACACATGTGGGGACACCCTCCCACCTGGGACACATGGACCGGGTGGCCGCGACAATGCCTTCCCAAGCACATGCGGGAGCGGCTCAAGAGGCACCTGACATAGGGCAGTGGGAGGGACAGGACGTCCCCTTGGTAAGACCTTCTTCCTGCAATGTCAAAGGAGGCATCCCAAGCTCCCAAAGATACCTACCTACCTACCTACCTCGACTGGGAATTCAGGAACAATCTCGTCGAGACCGACCTGCCTAATCGAATTGCACGCCTGACCCGCATGCATCGAGAGATTTGTGGGATCGACGACCCGATGCACGTCGCCGATGGAATCGTCCTGTTCTTCAGATACCGACGTTTCTGGACATTGGAGAAGATGCGCCGATCAGCACCCTCCGCTGTTTCGATCCTTGGGCTCATTCGAGTCCTCCAGAATTCTTGCCAAACGAGTTACTGGTCATTCGAAGGTTGAGCCCCCTTTCTCGCGTATAAGGTCAACTTGCTCCTTCGACGACACCAATTGCGAGGCCTACGTGGTACCACTCGAATCGGGAACAAGAGATACAGGTCCGCCCCAGTTTGAACCCAGGACCTCATGGTCCAGCTCCAGAAATACTATCGACTAGGAGAGTCGACTGGACCTTACGCCTCCAACGCCGTCGCACCAGGTGCCCCCATGGGTCTAGTCCAGCTGGCGACGATTTACCAGACTGGCCCTTGACAAATCAGGTACTATGACTTCGATAAGGAAATTCGACGAGTTGCCCGTCTTCATTCGACCAATGAGGAGTGCATCAAGCTTTTTTCTTTCGAGGACGCCCCTGATTTGGCTCGACGTCTGGGTACTTCGAAATGTCTCATGTCCCCTTTCGAAGGCGGATACGAGAACGGAGGACATTGGCGCCGAGAGGTCCTGTTCCGAAGGAATGTTTTCGTCGATGAACGGGAGGAGCTTGAGCCCAGGAGTTCGCGCGCGAGCGACCTGTCTCACCCGAACCCTGTGGACCACCGGTTCTTGTCGGCGGATTCGAAAGTCTACCAGCACCACTTCGATGTACCGATGTTCAAGTACCTCACGCCGATCCATGTTGATTTGAAAACTGCCCATCGACGCAAGGTCAGCTGCCGTGACCAAGTCCTCAAGGCGGTCATTGTGGACACGGCTTCGAGCCTTGTGACTGCAGAAGCGGTTCGAATTGCTCTGCAGGGCGCTCTCGCCGATGGCCAGTATGTGCATCAACACCTCGGTCACCTCCAAGCAAACTCTCGAACCAGCAGCCTCGAGATCATTGACCGATATGCCCTCGGTCCTGGGGTCGACGACGTCAGCGTCATCATCGTTGTTCCGACACTTTCGACTGCCGACACGCCGTGGTGGCGAGTCGATACGCGAACTGGTCCGTTGTACCACAGCATGACCGCTGGTGCCGGTTCGAAGCAAACATATCGATGGACGATCAATCGAAGTGACGTGTTCTCCTTCGAGACCACCAATCGAATGGATTTGTGGAACCCTGCCATCTGGCAGCGGTCGAACCTTTGAGGATTTCTACACGACCAAGACGCAGACATTGGGACTGGGATAGTTTTGAGCTCCTGCCCGTGACCATGTCTTCGTATTCCAGTACAAGCGCCCCGTCGACGGCCAGCCTGGCGATCCCAACCTTCGATTGCTCAACCATCGATCTGGTATCCTGATTCAGAAATGTCCTCTCGAGAGCGATGTTTGTCGACACTATACGGGTCACGACACCTTCAAGTTCATGGCCAGCGTCGAGACGCTGACAGAAGTACACGAAGTATGTCGACTCCAGGATGATGGCTCGTCCACATTCGAGTGGGGCACGGACCGCTGCTGCGACAGTCTGGATGCCAAGTATAGTCTGATTTGACAGTCTGAATGCCAAGTAATGGCTGAGTCGACAGTTGGGACGCCATTAATGGTGTCGACTGACTATAATGCCCTGTCGATCCGACAGATGTATAGTCCTGTTGGTTGTTTGTGTGCTGGGCACTCAGGTTCGATAGCTGTGCCCAATGTGATGGTATCTTGACGAGCTGACAGCCTTGCTGTGGGTAGGGCCCGTGCAGTGTGCCTGGCGAAGTTGTCTTCTGCAGCTTCCGCCAAGACACAGCCGTGGCAGAGTCGAACACGACGTGTGGATGAGGCGCTGAGGACAGGTATACCATACACTGTAACCAGTCTGTGGGTTTCGACCACTATTATGCTTCAGGAAGCCAGCACATGTCGAGCTCGAGAAAAAGTTTTTTTCCCCTGCGACCTGTCTGTTCAGTTCGGACAGTGTGCCGCCCACCCAGACGAGAGAGACCTCTTCGAGGTCTCAGGGGGGGGTAGTGTTATGGTTTCGAGCAGCAGCCGCGCAGCGGGCGCGCGAGTCGCAATCGCAGTCGCAATCGCACTGCAGTCTGTGAATACATCTGAAGCATCGAGATGCCAGTTGCTGTGAACGAAGTGCTGTATGATACTTCGATATCTTTGAACAGGGTTTGTGTCTTCGAATTTGTGAAGTGTCTATGAATAGGTGCTCCGCCTAAAAATCCTGCGCAGAAGAGGTTTGTCGTATTTTGGGATTTTCGAGAAACAAGACAGTTCCCAAGTCAAACCACAACACTGGTTTGGCGGCCGTGTGAACTGTGCATGTGGGTGTGGGCTGTGGCTACTGTGCATCCTCGGCGGGCCCGGTTAGGGGTCATCGGTCAGAGGTTACAGGGTGTGGTTCGGGTTCCTCGACTTGTGATCAGGCTCCGGCTGGGGCTGGGCGGCTGTGGCGGGTTAGGCGGTTCCGACGGTTGCGGGCTTGGGTTTGGCGCCGTTGGGCGTAGCGGTGCCAACTAGTGCGCGCGTTGGCGTCCATCGGTTTCCGCTGCGCTTGGCTTCTTCTGGATGTGATGTTCTGCGGCGGTGGCTGGTTGGATGGCGTGTAGCGATGGGTCACTGTAGGGGGTGACGGGCTGGGTCGGCCCCTGGGCGGCTCGGCCGGCGGGCGGGTTCGCTGTTGTCGCCTCGGCTGGGGCGGGTGCGCGGGATGTTGGGTTGGCAGGGAGCCTCGTCGGCACGGGGCCTGGGCGCGACCAAGGGAGTATCCCCCCTTGGGGTTAGGTGGTGGCGCCGCTGGCCGGGGGGTCTGGAGCGTCGTGCTGTGAGGCGCGCGGGGCTCCCTGGGTGCTGTGGGTGCTGCCAGTGTCCGTGCGTCGACGCTTGCGGGGTGGCAAGGGGGTGTTTGTGCGTGGGGTTGGGCTTCAGGTGAGGTCCCACAGGCGCCTTCTCTCTCTTCGCGTCTCCTCGAGGGTCTCCTGCGGGCGTCCGAGGACATACTGGTGGTCCTGGGGTGCCGGGAGGTTGCGGAGGTGGATTCCCTGGGGAAGAAGCGCATGGGCCAGCATGGCTTTCCATGCGGCCTGTGGCATTCAATCCCCCGCCGGCTGGAGGCGGAGGTTCTCCACCGACCCTTGCGGGGCCGGCGAACCAGGCCCTCGAGGGAGGTCTCTGCCCAGGCCCACTTTCGCAGCTCCCAGAGCTGCGTGTGGGTCCAGCGCTGCCACCACTGTCCACGGGCGGGGCCGTGGCCTTGGGCGGAGGTGTGGGCGTGGGTGTGCGTGTTGAGGTCATGGGGACTGGTTGCGATGGTGGGCCCGTGGGAGTCCTCGTAGTCCTGTGCCGTGGGGGTGCGTGAAAAGCGGGGGCGTGGGTGTACGTGGACCCGTGGGTACGCGCGCACGCTCTCTGTTTCGGGGTTGGGTTGGGATCCGCGGTGGTGGCGGTAGTAGGGCATCTGCTGGATGTGGGCAGACATTGGGGTTTGGTAGGGGGGCGGGCAGACTACCGGTGGGCCCTGGCGCTGCTCTGGTCTGGTCTGGGGTGGTCCGTGCGCCTGGGCTGCCGGCTTTGAGGGGTGGTGGGACGAGTTGTGTGGCGCCTTGGCCGCGGCGCGGTCCGCCATGAAGGTGGTGGCGGCGGCGTCGGTGACGGTGGGGAGGCGCCCCGTTGGGCGCTGCAGCTGCCAGGTCTGGGATGGCTGGGGCCGGAGGTCATAGAAGACGTCCTCGGGGGGTTGGGCTCACGCTGTCGTCCTGGCGCCGGGCTTGGGCTTGAGCTTGGGTTTTTTTTTGCGGGCTGAGGTCGTGGTGCGTCGACGGGTTTGGGTGGCTGCTTGGCGGCAGTCCTGGTTTTCCGCTGGGCTGCGGGTGCGGGTTTAGCTGCGGCGTGGGCGTTGGCGGCGGCGGGACTGCTTGGGGTGTGGACGGGTTTGGGGGCCCGTTTGGGAGGCTTTCTCTGCGGCTTGGGGGGTGGTGTGCTGGACTAGGAAGTGGTGGTGGTGGCGGCTGAGTTGGTTGTAGCGGTGGAGGTTTTGGAGTGGGGGGCGGAGGAGAGGGATGTGGATGAAGGGTGGGGGGTCCTGTGCGGCGGGGGCGGGCGTCGGATGCTGGGTCCTGTGAGTAATGAGGATGAGGGTGTCTGCTCGGGCATCAGATGTGTGTGCGCGCTTTCCCTGGTGTCCCGCATGCGTGCCGGTGCTGGTGCTGTGGGTGGTGTACTGTGTGGTACGCGGTGGCGTGGTGGTGTTGTCTTGGCTGTGTGGGTAAGTGGGTTATCCGGGGGGGGTCCAGTTCAGCTCCAGGACGTGTGGGTGTGTTTGCTGGAAGGTAGTTGAGGGTGCTGAAGAAGCATTGCTGGATGCCAGGCATGTCCTCCTCCGCGAGGTGGGGGAAGTTTTGGGTGGGGTGTCTGGGCCCGGCCACAGCAGGGCCATGAGGCGGGCTGCCACCATGTACGGGCAGCGCTGCAGGGTGGTGGGGCGCGGGGGAGGTGGGTCCCACACGGTTCGGGGGGGCCTCCCTCTGCTGGCAGCGCAGTGTGACCTTCCACATCCACCACTCCGCGGAGATCTCCCAGGTCCGTTGTGTCCATTTGGCAAGGCAATACATCGCCTTGCGAATGTCCTGGTTGCGGCTGCGGATGGAAAGCAGCGTGTCCCGGGACCTGTGCTCCCACGTGCTCCGGATGTGGGGGTTGTTGGGCTCATCCTCCCTGGTGTATGTGTCGGGGGCCGGGTTGTGCGGGGGGGGGGGGGGGGGATCGTAGTCAGCGGGGAGGAGGGAGCTGGTGCCGTGTACCACCCAGGTGCCAGTTGGTGCGTGGTAGTGGGTGGTGGAAAGGGTGTAGTGTATGTTGTACATGAGGGTCATGTACGTGGAGGGGGCTGGCTGATGGTTGTCGGGGGTGGGGACATCGCCCGGGACGTGGTCCCTGAAGTTGCCCAGGAAGGCCAGCCGGCTGACCGGCGGCCTCCTTTCCCACGCCATGGTGTCTGTTGGGGTGGTTCTGGGTGCGGGGTAGGCCATGTTGGGCTCGTGGTAGCTGGTGCGGCTCTTGGTGTCCGCCCGCCCCAGCACGGGGTGTCCGACAAGGTGTCGCCCCCAATCGATGGGGCGCACCCAGATTCGGGTCCCTGTGGGGGGAGGGCTCTCGCTGTCAGGGGTGGGGAGCGGAGGGCGGTCGCACCGGGCGACGTGGAGGAAGTTGTCGAAGAGGATGTCTCGGACACCCTCCCCAAGGGCGGCCACCTGGACGAGGGTGGCCGCCCGGATGCGTTGGGTGCTGCCGGAGGTATGGAGGCGCAGCACCTCCTGGTCTCTCAGGTCCCAGAGGTGCTGCCGTACCGCTGCGGGGTTGTGTAGGGCGTAGGGCTCGGCCAGTGCGGCAGCTGGTGGCGCGGGTCGTGGTGAGGCAGTCGGTGTGGGTTGGGGTCGGTGGTCGTCGTTGTTGCGTGTGGGGTCTGGTGATGGGGTTTCTCTGGTGGCCGCGGGAGGGGGGACTCGCGCCGGTGTGTGCCGGCGGCGGCTGGGGATGGCGGGGGTTTGTTGGGATCTCCGCGTGGTGCGTGAGTGGCCTGGTCCCAGGGGGGGGGGGCGGGGGGGGATGGTGTGGGGATGGCACCGTTGGTGGCCGGGGGGGTGGGGGTGGGTGCTGTGCTGGAAGGGAGTCTGGGCGTCCCGCCGGGTCTTGTGGGTGTTGCGTGTGCGTGCCGTGCGGTTCTTGCGGTCCCTGGCTGGCCGCGGTGTCTGGGTACTGGTGGGAGTTAGCTGCCTCGGCATCTGGATGGGGCTGTGGTCCGTAGGTAGCGGGTGGCTGCTGGTGGATGGTGCTTGCTGGCATGGGTTGCAGGTGGGGGGGCTGCCGGTGGTGGTGGGTTGCTCCATGTAGGCCCTAGTGCTGTTGGTGCGTGTGCGTGGCCCCTCCGCGGTCTCTGGGGGCGTATGGTGGCCCGGATGTCGCGAGCCCGTCCAGTGGAGCCCGTAGGTGCTTCTGGACCGTGTGGTGGTGGTGGTGACGGTGTGTTGGCTGTGTGTGGTACCACGGCGCTGGTGGGTACGGTGGCAGGGGTTGGTGGTGGTGGTACATGTGCCCGTGGTACACGTGATGGTCTGGTGCGGTGTTATGTGCCGCGTGGGATTGGTGGCCTGTGGGGGCCGGCTACGCTGGGGCGCGGTGGTGATGGAGCTGGTGGGGGTCGCTGTAGTATTGGGGCATCAGGGGGTGGGGGGGGGGGGGGGGGGCGTTGCGATGGTGCTGGTGGCGCCCAGTTCCCTGGCACTGTGTGAATGGTTGTCATTGTATGGGGTGGACATGTGCGGGCCGTGGTCCTTGGCCAGGCTGCCGGGTTAGGGTGCTGCGGTACGCTGGCGGTGGTGGGCGCTGGTGAGGGTGGTGCTGTTGGTGTGCCCCAGGGGTCTGGGAGTGGGGTGGTGCAGCGTGGCTGGGCCTGGGTCCCGGCCGGGGTGCCGCGCCTTGTTGGCGGGCGCGCTGGCGGGGCCCCTGGCCTGTCTTGGTCTTCTTGGCGTAGTGGGTGTCGGGGCCGGGTGATCTCCCCTGTCCCCGCGGGGGTGACGGGGAGTGGGCGTGCCAGGGATGCGCCTCTCTGAGGCATGGCTCGAGACCCCTGACGTAGCCGTGCTGGTCCGCTGGGTCCATCCATGCGGCGGCGGTTTCGCTGGGGGCGGCCAGGTGGGCGTCCTGAAAGGACGCCCAGCTCTCCGGGGGCCTCAGCTGTGTGGGTCTGGGGAGGTGTGCCGGGTAGAGGAGTGTGCTGAGTGGGTAGGGTGTTCCTTTCTGCCGGCTGAGGGCGGTGTTCAACCGGCGGCAAGTGTGTCGGAGGTAATCTGCTACCTCCTCTGGTGCCGCCTCCGCCCACGCTTCCGGCGCCGGGGCTGCTGCTCGGGGGCCGGGGAGCTGTGAGTCCCGGAAGTGGGGGTCACTCTGCTGCAGGTAGAGGGGGAGGAGGATGTGGCGGGCCGCCACGTTCAAGCCGCCCCCGCTGTTGCGTAGGGGTGGGCTGTGGGGGGGCAGGGGTGCGCCGCCCGTGGCTATGGCTATGGTCCACGCATGATCCGCTGCGTTTGCCACATACTGTCCTCCCAGTGGTCCCAGAGGGCGTCGGTGAGTGGCCCGAAGAGGCTGGGGTGGCTGGGGGGGGGGGGGGGCACGGCTGGGGCTCCGGGCCGCGTGCGCGGTGGTTGGGGTTGAGGTCCCCGCACCGGGGGCAGTTGGTGAGGTGGTGTGCGGCTCCTAGGCGGACCCAGTGGTCTGGGTTGCAGGGTAGGGCCGTCTGTGGTAGCCGTTGGCACACACAGAGGGGGCACGCGGTGGCTGGCGGTTGGCGGTACCTGTGGACCGACGGTGGTGTGGGGGATGGGGGCTTGTGGCGCGCGCATGCTGGCGGGTGTGTGTGCGGTGTCCGTGGTGCTGGTGCGTGCCGTGTCCGTGTCGTGCTTGGTGGATGGTGTGCAGGCCAGGGGGCAGGGTCCCGTGTTGGGTGGTATGTCGCCCGGTGGGCTCTCAAGGTTGGTAGAACAGGAGTTTGAGGAGTTGGGCCTGGTCCGCCGGGGGCAGGGCGGCTGCAAGCTGCCGGTATTTGTGGGTGCGGTATGTGAGTTGTTCTGCTGTCTCGGCAGCGGCCGTCCGTTGCATGTGCGCTGCCGTGGCCCGGGCGTCGTCCGCGTTGGTGCGTAGCAGGGTATAGACGGCAGTGGGGACAAGCCTTCTGCGGACCGCCTCGAGTACCCCCGTCTGTTTTAGGATGGTGGCGAGTTTTTGGGTTGTCGGGGACCGTGTCGGCCATCCGGCTTGCTGTGCGATGGTCCGGGTTGGGTTCCAGTCCGTGAGGGTGTGGAGTCCTCGGTAGATGGGGCACACCTTGAAATGGTCCCAGGTTTCTCCTGCTGCGGGACCACAGATGCATTCGGTGTACCCTGCCGGGACGTGGATTGAGCGGCGTGCGTACCATCGGTAGTATCTGGTGAGGAGGGGAAGCTGCTCGAGGGCAAGCTGGAAGCTGGAGCTGCAAGGCTCTCCAGGCGTAGGGCTGACTAGTAGAGGGGGGTACGGATGGAGTCGTCGAGGCATCGCAGGAGTTTGGTGTTCGCCGGGTTGCCCAGTGTGGTGGCAAGCTGTTGGATGGGCGTGGAGTAGTGGTACTGTCTGTCTATCCGTGTATGGCGTGTCCTCGGGTATCCAATGGGGGGGCTGCGTTTCTGAGGGTATCGGGGGTAGGTGTTTGAGATGGCTGTGGTGCGGGGTGTCTAGTCGCACGTGTTCCAGCCCTGGAGTGTGGTTGGTGTTCTGGTGTTTCACATGCGTGTCCGCGCGTGCATTGCCGTACGTGTAGCGGTGGGACTCCTGTTTGACGATGTGCAGGGCGTCCTGGGGGTGCATGCCTCTGAAGGCCATCCATAGCCCCGACGCTTGTGTGGTGAGGCGCGATTCGAGCGCCCTGTGGATGGGCAGGTCCGCAAGGCGTTTGGTGAGGTGGATGTTGACCGTGGCGTCCACGACTACCCAGATGTTGCGGGGCCGGATTGTTGTGGGTGGTGGTGTGGCCGTGATATCGTCCGCCTCGGTGCGCAGTACGCCGTGGGAGGACGCCCTGAGGATGGTGGCCCCGGTGTGGTGCTCTGCGTGGAGGCCGTCCGCGCGCTGGGTGATGCGCACAGAGGCAGAACTGACCGTGGGGGTGCGTTGCTGGGTGCCGGATTCGTCAGTGAAGTAGACTATGTCGGTGTTGCTGGGTACGGGTAGGCGGGCAATTGCTGTGGGGTGACAGATGTATACCAGGTTTCCTTGGGCAGTTCTGGTGGTGATTTGCGCCCGTTGCAGTAGCGGCGGGCGTAGACGCCTATCCCCTGGGTAATGATGTCCTGGGTCCGTGGGATGAGGCGGAGGAGGCCTCTTTCGGGGCGCCCCTGGGCGATGTACACGTACATCAGGTGGAAGAGGTATCCCGTATTCGGGTGGAACTTCTGGCATGCGATGGTCTGCCATCGTTCCTTTTCTTTTTTGTCGCCGCGGACGGTGGGGCATTTGTGTTGCAGGGGGCGCATGGGTGCTTCATGAGGTCCCGCGCGGTGTGGGTCGCAGCGTTCGTACTCCATGGCCAGACTTTCTCGGTCCGGCCGCTCGCTCGTGAATGTCCATTCGGCCGCGAGCGTTCGAGTCCAGGCCACGTGCGCCGGGTGGCCTGGGGGTACCGTGTGAAACCAGGGGGAGAGCCATGCCTGCTGGTCAGCGGTGGCCGCGGTGGTGGGGGTGTGATAGTGGGTGGAGATGAGGTGCAGCAGGGGCCATGGAGTGTCGAGGGCTGGTGCCTGGTATGCCTTGGTCATCGTGTCTGACTGGTGGTACGTCTGTCTCCGGGGCGTTGTGCTTGGGGACGGACCACGGGCGGGTGGACACCAAAGGCCGCATCCGCTACCACGTGTCCAAGATGGCCCACCCTCCACCCAGCACCACCGTAGCCGACACCATGGCGTGGAAAAGGAGGACGTGGGTCGACCGTGTGACCTCCCTGAGCAACTTCAGGGACCACGTCCCGGGCGACATCCCCAGCCCCGACAACCAGCAGCCAGCCCCCTCCACGTACATGTCCCTCTTGTACAACAGACACTACACCCTCTCCACCACCCAGTACGACGCACCAACCGACACCTGGCTGGTCCACGGCACCGACTCCCTCCTCGCTGTCGACTACAGCCCCCCCCCTGCACAACCTGGGCCACGAAACGTACACCAGGGAGGACGAGCCTCACGACCCCCACATATGGGGCACGTGGGGGCGCAGGTCCCTGGACACGCTGCTCTCCATCCGCAGCCGCAACCAGTGCCTTGGCAGGGCGATGTACTGCCTTGCCAAATGGACCCAACGGACCTGGCAGATCCCCACAGAGCAGTGGGTGTGGAAGGTCCCCCTGCGTCCCCAGCAGAGGCAAGCCCCCCTGAATTGCACGGGACCGATCCCCCAACCCCCCTTCACCATACAGCTCTGCCGGTACATGGTGGCAGCCCGCCTTATGACCTTGCTGTGGCCGGGCCCAGACACCCCCATCCAAAACTGGCCCCTACTCACGGCAGAGGACATGCCCGGCATCCAGCAATGCTTCTTCTCCACCCTCGAAGGCCTCCAGCAGGCACACCCACACGTCCTGGAGCTGAATTGGACCGCCCCCGCATAACCCACCTGCCAGCACTGCCGAGACACCCCGCGACACCACCACGCACCACACATGACACCAGCATCCAGCGCCCGCCCCCGCCGTCCGGGACCCCTTGCCGTCCGCCACGTCCGTCCCCTCCACCTCCGGTTCGAGCCGAGACCCCCCGCCGTCCCCCACGTCAGTCTCCTCCTGCTCCGACTCCATGACCTCCAACACCACAACCACCTCATCCACCTCCAGCACCACATCCTCGTTCAGCACACCACCCCCCCTGCCGCGGGAAAAATCACCGAGAACGGGCCCCCAATCCCGTTCACACCGCCGGCGCCCCCGCCACCGCCAAGGCCCCCGCAGCCTCACAACCCGCTACCGGCCAAGCAGGGCGGCGGCACACCCCAGCGAAGCCCGCGCCCGCAGCCCTGCCAAAACCCAAGGCCACCGCCAATCAGCCACCCAAACCCGTCACTGCACCGCGGCCCCAGCCCTGTGCCAAAGCCAAGCCCTAGCCGAAGCCCGGCGCCGGAACGACAGCGCGAACCTAGCCCCCTGCGGACATCCTCTACGACCTCTGGCCCCAGCAATCCAAGACCCGGCGGCAGCAGCGCCAAGCACGGCACCCCCCCGCCGTCACCGACGCCGCTGCCACCACCTTCATGGCGGAACGCGCCGCGGCGGATGCGCGACGCATCTCATCCCACCACCACTCCAAAGCCGCATCCCAGGCACACGGTCCACCCCGAACCGGACGGGAGCAACACCAGTGCCAACCAACAGCGTCCCCGCCCCCCTACGGGCCCCCGATGTCTGCCCACATCCAGCAGATGCCCCGCTACCGCCGCCCCCGCGGATCCTAACCCAACCCCGAAGCAGAGACCGTGTCCGCGTACCCACGGGTCCGCGTACGCTCGCGCCCCCGTTCCACACGCACTCCCACGGCACAAGACTACGAGGACTCCCCCGGGCCCGCCACTGCCACCAGTCCCGATGACCCCACCACACACACCCACGCCCACGCTCACACCCCCGCCAAAGGCCACTGCCCCGCCCATGGACTGTGGTGTCAGCACTGGACCCAAAAGCAGCTGTGGGGTCTGCGATAGTGGGCCCGGGCAGAGCGCTCCCTCGAGGGCCTGGTCCGCCGGCCCCGCAGGTCAGCGGCGGAGAACTGCCGACTCCGGCCGGGGGGGGGAGGGTGGATGCCGGAAGCCGCATGGGAGGCCACGCTGGCCGATGCGCTCCATCCCTAGGGAGTCCACCCCCGCAAGCTCCCCGCACCCTAAGACCACGCATATGTCCTCAGGCCCCTGCAGGACACCCTCCCGGAGACACGGACAGAAGGAAGGCGCCTGTGGGACATCACCCCAAGTCCACCCCCACACACAGACACCCCCTCGCCACCCCGCAAGGATCGGCGCACGGACACCCGCAGCACCGACACCGCCCCCAGCCGCAGTACCCCGAGAACCCCGCACGCCACACAACATGACGCGCATGACCCCCTGGCCGGCGGCGCCCCCACCTAACCCCACGGGGGGTTACTCCCTGGGCCGCGCCCGGGCCGCACGCCGGCGACACTCCCTGCCGCCACAGCCCAGCAGCCCACACTCCGGATCGCGAAGCGATCCGCCCCGCTTGCCGCGGGGCACCGCGAGCCACCGCAGCCCGCAACCGCCCCGACCGAGCCCCACCACGCCCGAGGCACCCAACCCGCCAACGAAAGCGACCCTGCCCGCCAAACGAGCCGCCCGAGAGCCGACTCAGCCCAATGACCCGCCTAGCATCACCCCCTGCATTGACCCATCGCTATCCGCTACCCAGCAAGCCACCGCCACCGAACGTCACGCCGAACCCTGCCCAGAGGAAGCCACAGGAACCTGGAGCCGATGGACACCAATGAGCGCACCAACGGGCACCCGCTGCGCCCAACGGCGCCAAACCCAAGCCCGCAGCCGTGAAAACCGACTAACCCGCCAAAGCCGCCTAGCGCCAGCCGAAGCTAAATCACGATTCGAGGAACATGAACCACGCCCCACAACCTCTAACCCTCCGAGCCTGACCCTGCCCACCGGTGCAACACAGTAGCCACAGCATGCACCCACAGCCAACACGACCGCCTAACCAGCCAACACCACCAAACAAGCCAAGACGCAAAGAGACGACCTAACCGTACATCAAGACGCGCGTGCCGCACCCCGCCGACAAAGAACCGGCGACGCACACCACAACGAAGAACGTAGCACTACTGCACCGCTGCCCCAGTTACCCATGCCTCTACCTCCAATGTACACGCACCCATTTTTGATTTTAGTTTTCTCTTTCAAGAAAAAACAACAAAGGCAGATAAGTACAAAGCGAGAGGGCACAAAAAAAGATACAGAGCAAATACAAAAGGACGAGGGCACAAAACAATAGGAGGAAAAAAAACACGGGCAAAAACGCAAAAAGCAGGCGAGGGTCCCCTGAGAAGCTACAAACAACACACGCATACCGCACACAGCGCGCGCACCGGTGAACAAGCGCCAAGTGGCCCGGGACACCGAACACGCACACGCACCGAGGGCGACAGGGGGACAGGGCGCAACAAACCACAGCCCTAGGGTCGGACGCACTGGGGCGACCAAGCCGACCTGCCGGGCTAGTGGCAGGGGAGGTACTCCAAGGCCACCGGTCCAAGCCCGGCCGGGCTGCATCGGAGACCATGGCAAACGTCACCCGGAGCCATGGCAACAACCGGTGACAGGCGTGCCGGCACACAGCCCAGGAGGGGGTCGTCTGCCAAGCAGCGGGGCCCCGCATCTCGAGCCACAGGGGTGAGGCGATCGTACCGTAGACTCGCGGGAGCAATACTCCTGTGGTGAGAGATACTCCACACAGCACGGCAGCCCCCACAGTTGCCGCCCACAGGAGGGGGCATGTGACCCAACCCACGGGCACATGTGGGGACACCCTCCCACCCAGGACACCTGGACCTGGTGGCCGCGACACTGCCTTCCCAAGTAGCTGCGGGAGCGGCTTAAGAGGCGCCTACCCTAGGGCATTGGGAGGGACAGGACATCCCGTTGGTAAGACCTTCTTCCTGCATTGTCAAAGGAGGCATCCCGAGCTCCCGAAGATACCTACCTACCTACCTACAGCAAGTGCGCGCCCGGGTCCGTGAAGTCCTCACCAAGGCCGCGGAAAGTGGCAACGTTCACCTCGAAACCCGGCATCAGGCAAGAGTGGTATTGCACACACCTTTCACATATGCACCGCGCCACCGAAGACACGCCCTACGCCATGAGATCCATGCGCCCTAATCTCCGATAGCCCCGCCCATTGATCGCAAAGGTGAAAAGCGGCGGGAGCCCCCGCCGCAGCCCCGCCGGGACGCTCGCAGTGACAGCAAGACAAAGGAAAAAGAGAGCAGCCAGGCCCCTCGGCGTAGCGAGTCATAGCCGGACCTGCCATCGTCAAGGCTCCAACTCGGCAGTAGACAAGATGCCCTTCATGCTCCCGTGCGCAGAGGCAGTGGAGAAAGCCGCCGCTTACAAAGCCCAGGGCGGTTGGTCACAACGCCGAGTGGGCCCCGCTACGCTCCCGCATTGCCGCATGTATGGCGCACCACCCCACCTCCTCCGAGCCATCCTTTGCCACCCCCTCTACCTCCAGCTGCATACACAAAGACACAGCAGGGGCCAAGGGACGGAGATAACATTTTTTTTTGGATGCCTGAATTTTTTTTCCAAATGCGCTAAAAAATCATAGAACGTGTAAAAATAATACAAAACATCCAAAACTTAATACAAAACATCTAAAACAAAAAGGTCGAAACGACTAAAATTCTAGATGGCTATCTAAAAAATAATCCGCCACAAATCCAAAAAAATAATCAAACAACGTTGCAGGAACACACTTTGGGATCTCAGAAAAAATTCAACCTCTAAAAAAACAATCCGCATCTAAAAAAAATAAAACAAGGGATAACGCTGCTCCCAAGTACCTGCCCTGCCCCTACAAGAAACATACAATAGAAACCATTGATTCACGGTGTTTGGTTGCATCTAGGGACAACATGACGCCCAGGATGATGCCACTCCCAACAAGATTGCTTGAAGCTAGATGCACTTTCCGAACGTGCCGTTGCAGTACACTTTAGATTACGTGAAGATGATGGATAATGCAACCCACTTGATTGTGTAGGAACCTGTCACTGTGCAACTGATGCACGAGACGCCTTCGTTGTGGACAAGGGCTGGAGTGCCATGGATTTTTGGACATGACCCAAAGAAATACACAACCAGCATCCCTCGCTGTGTGCAACCTGGTCGGCCTATGTTGACCCACTATCTGAAGACATTTGGAAAGAGCAACACTTGAGCATGGAATTACGCGCAAAATTGTGCACCGACTGAGTAGTGTTTGAAAACCACCTCTCAGAGGCAAATCCACTCGCCATTCCGCACTGAACAATAGTCCGAGCAAAGAATCTGGAACTTGGGACAGATTGGGCAGACTGCGAAAGCCGCAGAAAATGCACCAAATTCCGTGATGGGATGCAGGGTTGTAAAGAGTTGATAATTCTCGCTGTGAGACACTGCAGCAGAGCCACGTGGGTGGCGCGTGGTACTTTGGAAGAAATGATCAGAAAAAGCTTGCCTGGATCACCCTGCGTCTGGGTATTGTGCTGGGTAGCTGGGCGTAGGAATGTTTTTGTGTCACTAGCGTCAGGCTCAGACTCCAGATACAAAGGGGCCTTTGATGCACTGTCCGAACTCGGAATGCTATGAAAAGCAGTAACAAAAACATCTGTAGTAGAATGGGAACTGGCTTTCTTTTCTGTTTGCCACTTGATCCTGCACACAGAGCCCTCGACTGCGAGCACCTTACGCCAACCCTTTGATTTGTGCCCCTGGGCTCTGGCCAAGGTGGCTGAGTACCCTACAGAATCTAAGCATTACCTAAGATCCGTTCAACCGACCTCTCTGCATAAGTCCCTTAGCGAAGAAAGACCCCTGTTCTCTGAGCAGATGAATCTGTGCACATGGCTCTGGCCAAAGTGGCTGAGTAGCCTAAGGTAAAGTCCAGTTCACCAACCCCTTGCATCTTAATCGGCACACATGGCAACACAAAGCAATGCAACACAAAAACGGTACTACGGTTGATCATGGTACTACGCGCCTTGCGAGTCCCTAACCCCAACTCAAGGGGCCAGGCAACGAAGCATGGACTACGAATCCCTAACCCCAACTCCAGGTGCCACGACACAAAGCGTGAATTGTGATTCCCTAACCCCAACTCAAAGGGCGCAACAATACTGACCAATATGGGGTTGTGAAAAAAAACAAACAAGTGGAACACCCCACGTTTCACATTTTGTACCACAATTCCACTCCCGAGTTTCCACAGGACCACCAAACGCTGGTGGTCACGCGGTTCCACGCTTCGCGCACACTCATTGCTGAGTGGGGCACCGCTAGCGTAGCAAGGCTAGCGGCTCCGCTTGAAGAGTAGATGGATCGGACGCAATGTGCCCCATGCCAGGGGCCCCTTGTCCGCGGGCTGACGGTCGCATTTAACATGTCTGGGCAACAAACGACATTTGTATACCGCCTCGTCTTGCTAATCGGGCGCTCCACATGGGGTCCAGAGGGGTGGGAGGGGGGTGGGTGGCAAGCCTCACAATTCAGTGTCCCCTGTGGGTGGGCAGCAATCAACCCCGAAAAAGAGTGG
Source organism: Eutreptiella sp. 'Long Island Sound 2002' (assembly GCA_964036045.1). Lineage (NCBI taxonomy): Eukaryota > Euglenozoa > Euglenophyceae > Eutreptiales > Eutreptiaceae > Eutreptiella > Eutreptiella sp. 'Long Island Sound 2002'. The sequence goes on along the minus strand of OZ038383.1, from coordinate 68,528,825 downwards.
ATGTAGTGGGAATGCGCAAAAAGGTAGAAATGGGTGAAACCAGGGTGTAAATCCAAGCTGAGGGGGGAGGGGGGGGAGGTCAAAATCAAACTTGCTTCATCACCTGTGCTGTCATGGGGTCCCCGCACACACCCCGTCCCCCGCAGGTGCCTAGGGAATCGCCCATAATACTTTGTTGACCACTTCTAAAATTTGCGGTATTTGCGCTACAAAAAATTGCTGCGCGCAAAAAAGAAATGTTTCAGTATTTTTTTTTAGCGCGGAATAGATTTTTTTAGCGCAAAAAATGTTTTTTTACTGCGGAATATTTTTTTAGCTAAGAAAACATATAACCTCTAAAAAAAAACATCCGCATGTAAAAAAAAAAAAAAAACCCAAGGGACGCCCAGCCCCCGGCGATGCGGCCAAAGAGCCGCCTCCCACCCCCATGCAGAACCCACTAGCAAGCAGAAGCAGTCTGATGGCACGCAGCGCGCCGCTATCACTGCAAAGACCCACCCACAAGGGACCACGCATCCCTCCACCCAAACACCTGCCCCCCCCCCCCCCCCCCCGGGTTCCCCGCCACCTCAAGGATGAAGTCCCGCTCGACTTGCTCCCTAAAGCACGCCGCGCTAAAGGTCAACACCCTAAGCCGCCCTCCAGGCAAGAACAGCCCCCACGGGGTGATCTTGTTTTCTAGATGCGAAATCCTTTCTTCTTAAATGCGCTAAAATTTAACAAAAGTGCTCAATTTTAAGTCAAAGCAGCTGAAAAAAAGAGCAAAAACAGCTAAAAAATGAGCAAAAACATCCAAAAAAAAGATTTCCCATCTAAAAAAATTCACTACTAAAAAATAACATTCCAACAAAACCCAAAATTTAAAAAAAAACCATTCCCACGTCAAAAAAGCAGAATCTTTTGTTTTAGATGGCCTAGTAAAAAGTGACATTTTGGTAAAAACAAAAGAACACAAAGCCGGGGGTGGGGAGGGGAGGCAGAAATGCAGTTCCTAGGGACACCCGACCGGACGAATCATCCACATTCCATAGCGAACCCTGAAAAACAGAGCACAAAGCAAAGAAAAGAAACTAATGCCAACAAGACCGGAGCAGATGGCTGCGCACTTGCAGAACTTGCTGTTGCAGTACACACTACCCCCCCCCGCCCCCCACCTTGTATATGCTACGCCAATGTACGGAATTATTACGGTCCCTACACCCACTGTAGCTTGGCCATATAATAGTGGAAAGTTCAGCAATAGGTGCCCACCGACAGACCTATGCCCGCAATCAGCAAGTATCACGCGGCGGAGCCGCGGCACACATTGTCCCATCTGTCCAGCGAAGCGCCACAGCTCTCCTTCGGATACGGCGCCGGAGGCGCCGCCACAGTTCTTCAGGATAGGTCAGGTCGCCCTCCCTACCCTCAGCAGGAACTGGGTTGAGCTGACAGGTACCTCCGAGACGAAATCAAAAACCACCCCCCGTGTCGACCACTATGATGAACCCCCAGCGACCTGTCCGCCGGGTTTCGAACCCACGACCCATGACCTGGGAGACAAGCGTGTTTCCGATATGCTACTGTCCGATGTGCTGTGTACCGGCCGCGGAAACCACCAGGTCTCTCCCCCCCCCACCGACCCCAGCGGTTGCTGCTGCGGTATGCACTTAGTGCAGACCTTCAAGGCGGAAATGCCCGGTGGCGTGCCCGTCGACCTCGCCACCGACCGTGGCTTGGGAGCCACGCGTGTTTCTGGTATGCTCCTCCCCCGTTGTTGCCCCGTGCTCCAGAGGCGCCACTGGCGCCCCTCCGTCTCAGGACTCGATCCCCCTCCGCCGCCTCTTCCTGCTCTCACTCACGTCCGTACTGAACCCATCACTGTCACTGTCCCACGTCCCCCGCAACCGCGTGTCACTGACATCCGTACTGAATGACATGTCTTCCGAGCTGGATAGAAAACCGTCTTCGTCGTCCGACGTCGACGATGCGGTCGAACTGCCGCTTGACGTCCCCCCAGAGTCCACCTCTGACCCCAGGTCCCGGTCGGACACTTCTGCCATAGGTTCCAACCCCAATGCATCCCACTCCGTGACGCGGCGTCGTTTGGACAGGGGCAGCAGGTTATAGGGGTGCAGCTCCCGGCCCTGCCCCGCTAGTTCATCAGCTGCCTCATTACCGGCCACCCCGAGGTGCGATGGCACCCAGCGGACCTGTAACTTGTCCCCCGCCTCCCCGCGAAGCCAATCAATGTGCTCCCACTGTAGCTTGGACAAGGGCGTAGCTTGCGCGCAACACATACAACTACCCACACACACGTGCGCGCGCGCATAGTATCAGTGCACCTTGACCTCTGCCCACATTTCCAAGTGTATGCAAACGCAAGGACGCCTTGGGCATATGAAAATTTCAGGTTCATACCCATGTTGGCACAAGCATGAAGAATGCGAAGCCTACAAATGTTCGGCTTGGAAACCATTCTTGCGATCATACACCATGCGGAACAATTGCACATGCTCACCACTTGAAGATGCCTTTGGCTGAGGCTTAGGGGCTGGTTTGGGCTCGGGCAACTTCAAATTCTTGGAAATCAACTTGCCTTGCATGTGGCATGTTGCATGTGTCCATGGCTCCATGTAATTGGTAAATGTGACGACAAACCCATGTCTCAGGGGGAATGTTTGCCCGGCGCGCTACCTTTCTATTAACTATCCCGACCTAAGTCCCAGATTTACCCTCTCATGGAGAAGCCCCCCAAGTAGACCACATTGCACTGCAAACCTTCCCCACAAAGCACGTTGCATAATAAAGCAATATCTGTGAATTCAGCAACTCCAACTGTCATCTGTATTGTACTTAACAAACAACATTGGTCCCACAAGTGTGGGTGTCAATACATTCAGTACAATAGTGCTCCTTACACTCATCACAAACTGCGATGGTGGAGCGCTTCTGGCAACACAACACACACACTTCTGCCTCATCCTCTGCCTCATCTTGCGTGCCACAACCGAGCAAACAGCTGCTCAATGTGTGCCCTATACCACCCGTGCACATCATTATAACATTGTTGGCAGGCTGTCAAGGTGCCATTCTTTCTTCCAATGAAGGGCACAATGACATGAATCCAGCCTTCATAAGAACCATCATGGGCCCCAACTTCGAAATCAAAGAAATCACCTGGGGTACGAGAAGGTCCATACCCATCCCAAATCAAAACATCTGCTGATGTCCCGGGGCCAAGGGGCAAATCCATATAATGTTGCCCAACATATCCACGGCAAGAGTCCACCGGTGGGGCACGGGTCACAAAAGATGCCCGGCGCGCGCCCGGCGCACTAACGTTCCCCCTCATGTGGCTGCACTACATTTCGTACGCAATTAAAATTACGTACACAATTATTACGGTCCCTACGCCTACTGTAGCTTGGACAAGGGCGTAGCTTATACAAGGGGGGGGGGGGTACATTACGTGAAGATGATGTAACCCACTTGATGGCGTCGGGACATGCCACTGTGCAAATGATGCACAAGACGCCTTCCTTGTGGAGAAGGGCTAAAATGCCGTGGATTTTTGGACACATCAAACAAATACAGAACCAGCATCCCTCCCTGTGTGCACCTTGGTCCGTTCATGTCGACCGCCATCTGAAGATATTTGGAAAGAGCAAAACTTGAGCATGAAATTATGGGCAAAATTGTGCACCCACTGAGTAGTGCTTGAAAACAACCTCTACGAGGCAATACCACTCGGCTTTGTGCACCGAATAATGCCTCTAAACAAAATCTGAGCAAGGAATCTGAACGTTGGGACTGACTGGGCAGACAGCAAAAGCTGCAGAAAATCAGCATATAATGCAGGAACGGATGTGTTGAATGCAGGGTTCTCAGGAGTTGATCACTATGGCTGGCAGACACTGCAGCACAGGCACGTGGGTGGCACAATGCACTGCAGAAGAAATGAGCAGAAAAAACCGTGAAAAAATCTCCCTCGGAGCAAAGTCTGAGCAAGGAATCTGGAACTTGGGACTGACTGGGCAGACTGCCAAAGCTCCAAAAAATGAGCATACAATGCAGAAACGGATGTGTTGGGATGCAAATGTCCCAGGAGTTGATGACTATGGCTGTCAGACACTGCAGCAATGCACAGGACGGTGGGTGGCACGTTGCATTGCAGAAGAAATGAGCAGAAAAAACCTGGCTGGATCACTCTGCATCTGAAAAGACGTCCCCACTCAGCAACTAGGACACGGATCACTCTGCATCTGAAAAGACGTCCCCATTCAGCAACTAGGACACACTGCTTGTGTGGACAGGCAAACAGTGGGGATCACTGTCATTCCTCTTCCATGTACTGACCACACACCCGCAGAAAGACACACCCTCACAAGAACATGCGTACACCGATTGCCAACTAGGAATGGACACAAAATGCCCATCCACTGTGCCAGCGGCATGACTGGCTAGCTTGCGAGTTGCGAAGACTTGTCGGTGCACAGGCGAACTGGCAGTGGAACCGTTGTCTAGCGAACCGGAAGGGGCATGACCAGTGGCAGGGCTGGGGGGACGGTGGGGGGACGCGTTAGGTTTTCAGCAGATACACTTGGCGTCGGTTCTGGAGCAGGCAGGACACTTTTCAGGATGATGTGGAAACATGTTGTGCAAATAGTTGGGCACCGTGGGTACATTGCAACAGCAGCACGTTCGAGAGCGTCGCCCAGTTCGGCCACTGGCATGGTTGCATCTGCCCCACAAACACACTTGTTAGGCATGGGTTGTAAACACTGGAGTGAAAGGGGGGCAACCAGTGCAGCAAATTGTCAGGCATGGGTGTGAAAGGCAAGAAGGAAAGGGGGGCAGGGGGGTAGGAGTGAGACATTTGCTCCAGCTGCCAGCATGTCGTCCCTTCCTCAATCTTGAGACATCGGTTCCGCTGAAACTTGAAATTGTGCCCCTGGGCTCTGGCCAACATGGCTGAGTGCCCTACTCTACAAAATCCAGGCATTACCTATGATCCGTTCAAATGACCTCTCTGCATAGGTCCCCTCACAAAGGAAAACCCCCGTTCTCTGAGCAGATGAAATTGTGCACATGGGCTCTGGCCAAGGTGGCTGAGTACCCTACTTTACAACATTCAGACATTACCTGTGATCCTCTCCGATGAACTCTCTGCATAAGTCCCCCAAAGTCCTCCAAAGGGACACCCCTGTTGTGAAACACAAGTTCTGCGTAATGCACCCAAAACCTTCCACATTCATGACATCCCTGCATAGGGTACCTCCTCACCGCATGCACCAGGCAACAAGGAAAGAGGGCCACTGGGTGCATATTGGGTCAGTCCCGAAACCCAGGTTCCTCTACTGTATGAAGTTGTGAACATGGGCTCTGGCTAAGGTGGCGGAATAACGTACTGTGCAAAATACAGGCATTGCCTCTGAGGGGTTGGCTTGATGCAGTAGCACTCCTTATTACCCCCCCCCGTGCAACTTTTTGAGAAATACATGATGATCAGGTAAAAATCTTTTTTTTAGCCCGGAATCTTTTTTTTGCGCGAAATCTTTTTTTGTATGCTAAAAAAAAGATAAGTGCTAAAAACTAAGATTTCGCATCTAAAAAAAAAGCTTGGACCCAGCCCCCACCCCCTCAAGGACGCCCACTGCCACAGTCCCCGCACCAGCGGCCGCTACACCAAGTGCCCAAGCCCGCCACCCCTCCCTCCCCCCAGCGCCTCCACCCACCGCCAACATGGCCACAGAACACGTCCCCAGCCAAGCCCCCAGCCAAGCACTCTCCCACATCCCAAGCAGCAAGCGCCAAGTGGTCCGCCCCACGACCTACTCCACCTCAACCGCCCAGACCGAGGAGGGAGTGTGGGACCCCTCCTACGCAGTCATCGTGCGCCCAGCCCACCAACACGTCCTCCCTAGAGCCCCCGCCCCATGGCTCCACATGTTGCGAATCCTCCGCCCCCCCCCCCCCCAGGAGTTCTGGGCCCCTACCCACACCACTACCCGAACCACGCCCCCGAACAATCAGTACCCACCAGTCATCCCGCACCCCACACCACCCACACACCAGCCACCCCCCATGAGCCAAACACGCCAACACCACACGGCCTACCCGACCCAAGCAACTCCCCTGCCCCACCCCCGCACTTGCCCCAAGGCCCTCAAAACCCACAACGCCCCCCACCACAGGCAACACCACCAGCCCATCCCCCACACACAGAGCACACCCATCTCGACAAAACAGCATCTCCCCGTCCATAACCCGACCCACCCCAAGACCCCGAGTACCCACAAGGCCACCCACAACAACCCAAGCCGCCAGCCCAACTCCAACACACGGAGCAAACCCCCCTTCGACAAAATGGCACCTCGCCCCCAATCCCTCCACCTGACCCAGGACCCCCAGGACACACACAACACCCCACAACAACCACCGCCACCGCCCCAACTTCCACGTGCGGGGCACGCTCACCCCAACACGACAGCACACATCCCCACTTACCCCATAGACGCACGAGACATGGCTCTAGCCCCTAAACGCGACGCCCCCCACCCCCAATGGCGGACCCCGATAGAACCCCCCCACTCCCCTATTGGCCCTCCCACCACAATGCCCACGGCCCCCCACAAAAGGCGCAGCACCTCTCCCCAAGAACGACACAAACACCCCCGCTACGCAAACCGAGAGGCCGGCGAAGAGCCCTCTGCCCCGCAGCTCCACGGCCCCACGCACGCCCCCCAACCCCAGCACCGGCGCGCTATGTCCCTGGGAGACTCCCCCGAGGTGCCCAACCCACCCACAACAAAGATCCACACACCCACTCCTTCCCCCCTCCATCAACCCCCCCCCCTCTGACCTCACCTGGTGGGCCAAGCCTGCCATCTGCGAGCTCCGGAGATGAGTAACGTGGGCGGGGGGGGGGGGGGGGGGGCAACCCACACCAGGTGCACACACAGTCACCTCCACTCCTACCGGGAGCTGCGGGACGGAACCGTGTCGGATCCCTACGCTCCTGCCCCTGAGAGTGCCATACCCCAACCCCAGTTGGAGGCCCTCCTGGACGACATCGTCCAAGGCATCCCACCCCCCCACACACCAGAGGCTACCCGCCACTGGCTCAAAAGCCCCCAAGACTGCCGAGGGTGGGACGCCGGGGCCCCTCCCCTCCCCCAAACTGCCGGCACCACCCCCGGGGAAGGGGTGGGGCAAGGGGAAGAGCAAGCAGAAAGGGGGCAAAAGAGGCAAAGAGTGGAGCACGCGCACAGAAGCCACACGGCCACCGAGGCCCTGAGAGACAGCACAGCCCACCCCACCCCCACACAGGCGACAGGAACACGGGCGGGGCTTCTCACCCCAGTCGACCCCGAGGAGGACAGGGAGCCGCACAGTCCAGCCAGGCACGACCAAACCGATGCGAACCAACCTTCCAAAGCACACCCACGCCACAAAGAGACAGCCCCAACAAGCGCTGTAGGAAGCCCGGCCCGCCCACCCGCGACAAGACCCGGCGGCAGAGGGGTGGTGGTGGTGGTACACGTAGTACTAGCAATTGTAGTGGTGGTAACCCGTAGTAGTGGTGGCAGTATCATATCTACAATTGTACCATCTCACTTGTTTCGTTTTCTAAACCGCTGACACAATTTAATAGACCTACGTCCTATTCTTTGACAATACCTAATCACCACACTTGACGGATAAATATACTCAATTCATAAGTCTGGTTCATGGGATGTACCTAATGCTATTAAATGACACCTTGCTTAATGAATGAATTTCAGCACATATTACATGCTATTATCACGGCAACAAAATTGTGCGGCACAAAGAATATCACTACATGCTACACTAGCTATGCACAACGTCTTCTTTTACCTCTTTGCGATCAAGGGAAAAGAAAAAAAACAGAGCAAGAAAATAACATATCGAACAACAATAGTTTACTTATTTTACACAAACAACAACAACGAAACAAAAATGACAAAAAAATAAAGGATAACCCAATTGATGTCATTAGCTTTGTGACTAGGCTTGGGAAGGACTCGCTATGCTCCTCCTTCCCAAGCCTAGAAATGCCGAAAGTATCAGAAGTTTCGGTACGTACCAACAATTACACGTTTGATTACACTGATTTTAGCTGAAAATCATGACTAAAAACCTGATTTTTGCGGAAAATGCGTGCAACCTAGACCTATGACAGGTCCTCATGTCCTTTTACAATATATCTTCACCTTTCAAACGGGCCACATGGTTCGTTCCAACTCAACGATATGTTGCAGAACGACCTCCGACAAATTGGAGTATGAACTGCAAATTGCTACTTTTGAGAAAAAATGCAAAACCCCCAATGGTTATAACTCCGGGCCAACGGGCCTTCAATGGGCAAACAAGTGACCTTTTGCATTCTTCTAGGTCTGAATAACTCCATTATGCTTGGTTGAGGGCTTGGTAACCTATGTGCTTCTTACCCGACTACGTGTTGACGGGTACACGTTTTGACGTGGCAGGGTATGCACAACATACATCTGATTTTACCTGGCCATGACCACCAAAGATGCCATTTTTGCAAGAAATGGGTGCCAGACGGCCTGTGACGGATCCTATTATTCTTTTAGGACATGTTCTCAGCTTTCGAACGAGCCCAACACTTTGTTCTAACTCCACGGCATGTTGGAGAACGGGCTCCGACGAATGGACCCACAAACCGAAAATGTCCATTTTTGACCAAAATGCCAAACCCCCGACTGATATATCTAGGGGCCGTTGGGGGTACACCAGGCAAACTAGTGGCCGTTCCCCTCCCTCTAGGTCCAAACTACTCAAATATGGTTGGTTGAAGTCCTACGGAAGCATGGGGATGCAACGGGAACACCGGGGGGGAGACCCATGATTTTGGTAGGCAGGTGTTGTGACAGCACCAAAAAACACAGCTTAAAAGGCACGTATCCTTGACTTTTCGCCCCCATGTGCTCTCTATAGAGGCCATAGGGACATAACATTGCTTGTACCCGTTCCAAAGGACCCATACGGGACTATTTTGCACAAAGGTTCAATCCCTAGGCCGGGATATAGCGCTTAGACAAGGCTGTACAAAGGAGACAGCAACCTTATCTAAGTACTGTTTTTTCTACCTTTTGTGCCCTCTTTCTAGGCATCAAGAGGAGGCTAGAGGGGTCAACCTTGGGAATTTTCACATCATTTGGGTGCAAATGAACTTGGATTGTCACTTGGTTCGTTGCTAGACCCTCGTGGTTTCGCTACAACAGGCCTACGAAACAGGCCAAAATGGCCAAACTGAGCCAACTGTATCAAACCTCGAAAAAATCATATCTTTGGCCTACCGGCTCGAATTTTGATAAACCGAAAGCTAAATCTGGGTAGTTTTTGACGCCGAACACGAATATATAGTCAAAACCTCGGCGTCTGACAGCCTGCTGGCGGAAATCGACAATCGGTGTTCCGAAACAGTTTCATGCAGTTTTGCGAAAATGCGATTGTACGGCATTGATCAGGCTTTAAAACCCTTCACATTTATGGTCTTAAATTGAATTTTCGTCAACTCTAGCTAGGGGCTGAGTTGAACAGGCCAAATGTGGGCGACTGCCACTGGTCACACGTGCGCGCCGATTTTTGACCTGAAATCGGGATTCTGGCCAGTAAAAAAAAAAGCCCAACTATAGCTTTGTAGGCCCCGACCTACCATCCACAAATGTCCTTTCGGGTCGTCCGGAACCTCGTCCGTTGCCACCTGTAACGTAGCGCTAATCCGGCAGGATAATCACCGGGGTCAGCTTTACAGCTGAGCGTCGCTGGCGGCCGCGTGGCCCCTCCCCCGCGGCCGGACAGCGTAGAGCGGGCCTTCCGGCCCAGGGGCAACAACCACCACCGCACCAGCTATCAACCAGACCCGAGGGCATCAACCCGATTTGCACGCGCGCTGCGCACACCCACCGTGGGCCACCTCTATCCACTACTTGAGAGGCCTTGGGTTCCAGCGGCCCAGAGGCCCAGAAGCCGACCCTGCACCCATAGAAATCCCCATCCCCGCTGAGGGAAACCCCCGCATGGGCAGCAGGATGCCTCGCTTCCACGACCCCTCACGCCGTCTGCCATGCCCCATGGACCCATCCTGCCCCATCACAGCTCTCCGGTGGTGGCTGGAGCACAATGGGCCATCGTGCAAGCCGCTCCCCGGGTTGCATGTTGACCCAATCCTTGCGCTGGTTTCACCCCCACACCACGGTGAGGTCACGCGCCCCTAGGCGGCTGTGGGGGGGGGGGGGGGGGCATGCACACACACACACACACACACACAGAGGAGGAGGAGGAGGAGATGCGGTCCCCCGGTAGGGCGCCCCCGCGGCACATCCCCATGGTGCCCGCCGGCCCTCCACGGTCTGGAAAGCGACCGGGACGGGGGTTTCACCCCAGCCCGTCCGGCTAAGCATCATGGCGGCGGCTCTCCTCCTCGTCTCCTCCCCTTGTCCCCTGGCCCGCGCTACGTGCATGCACCCGCCCTACACGTAGCCGGATCCCCTCCCAGGGGCACGGAATGGGGGGCGAGGCGGAGCGCCGGCTCCACTTCCGGCACGGTCCACCACCCCCCCAAGGGAAGGGGGACGCTGTCTCACGGGTGTGGGCCCTTAGCCCACCAGGTACTACCGACTGGGCGGCGTTTGGCCGGCGGGTCTCGGGGGCTTGGTCCGTGGCCTGCCCCCCCCCCCTCCCCCAACGCGCGGCACTTCTGCCGAAGGTGCCCGTGCGCGGGGCCATCCTCTAACCCTCCGGTCGTGTCCCCGCAATCCGCAGTGCCGCACGTCTGCGGAGGGGACACGCAAACCCCCGCCCCGGTGTATCCAAAGCGAAGGAGGCCCCCTCGCCTCAGCGGCGGGGGCCTCGGTGGTCCCAAAGCGAAAGAGGCCCCCTCGCCTCAGCGGAGGGGGCCTCGGTGGTCCCAAAGCCAAGGAGGCCCCCTCGCCCCAGCGGCGGGGGCCTCAGTGGTCCCGAAGAGAAGGAGGCCCCCTCGCCTCAGCGGCGGGGGCCTCGGTGGTCCCAAAGCCAAGGAGGCCCCCTCGCCTCAGCGGCGGGGGCCCCGGTGGTCCCAAAGCCCAGGAGGCCCCCTCGCCTCAGCGGCGGGGGCCTCGGTGGTCCCAAAGCCAAAGAGGCCCCCTCGCCTCAGCGGAGGGGGCCTCGGTGGTCCCAAAGCCAAGGAGGCCCCCTCGCCCCAGCGGCGGGGGCCTCAGTGGTCCCGAAGAGAAGGAGGCCCCCTCGCCTCAGCGGCGGGGGCCTCGGTGGTCCCAAAGCCAAGGAGGCCCCCTCGCCTCAGCGGCGGGGGCCCCGGTGGTCCCAAAGCCCGGGAGGCCCCCTCGCCTCAGCGGCGGGGGCCTCCGTGGTCCCAAAGCCAAAGAGGCCCCCTCGCCTCAGCAGCGGGGGCCTCGATGGTCCCAAAACGGAAGAGGCCCCCTCGCCTCAGCGGCGGGGGCCTCGATGGTCCGCAAGCCAAAGAGGCCCCCACTGCCTCAGCGGCGGGGGCCTCGATGGTCCCAAAGCGAAGAAGGCCCCCTCGCCTCAGCGGAGGGGGCCTCGGTGTACCCAAAGCGAAAGAGGCCCCCTTGCCTCAGCAGAGGGGGCCTCGATGGTCCCAAAACGAGAGAGGCCCCCTCGCCTCAGCGGCGGGGGCCCCGATGATCCGAAAATCAACGAAGGACCCCTCGCCTCAGCGAAGGGGGCCTCGGTGGTCCCAAAACGAAAGAGGCCCTCTCGCCTCAGCGGAGGGGGCCTCGGTGGTCCCCAAACGAAGGAGGCCCCCTCGCCTTAGCGGAGGGGGCGTCGATGGTCCCAATGCGAAGGAGGCCCCCTCGCCCCAGCGGAGGGGACCTCGGTGGTCCCAAAGCGAAGGAGGCCCCCTCGCCTCAGCGGCGGGGGCCTCAGTGGTCCCAAAGCCAAGGAGGCCCTCTCGCCTCAGCGGAGGGGGCCTGGATGGTCCCAAAGCGAAGGAGGCCCCCACGCCTCAGCGGCGGGGGCCTCGGTGGTCCCAAAGACAAAGAGGCCCCCTCGCCTCAGCGGCGGGGGCCTCAGTGGTCCCAAAGCGAAGGAGGCCCCCTCGCCTCAGCGGCGGGGGCCTCGATGGTCCGAAAGCCAAGTGTGGGGGCAGGAAAAATGCCTGACGAACCCACGGGGCGTCCCTATCCCCCCGCGGCCCAGGCTGGACCGGAGGGACTCGGGTGTAACCGCCGCTGTGTGGGGGAAGGAGAAATACCTGACGAACCCACGGGGCGTCCCTATCCCTCCGCGGCCCAGGCTGGACCGGAGGGACTCGGGTGTAACCGCCGCTGTGTGGGGGAAGGAAAAATACCTGACGAACCCACGGGGCGTCCCTATCCCCCCGCGGCTCAGGCTGGACCGGAGGGACTGGGGTGTAACCGCCGCTGTGTGGGGGAAGGAAAAATACCTGACGAACCCACGGAGCGTCCCTATCCCCCAGCGGCCCAGGCTGGACCGGAGGTACTCGGGTGTAACCGCCGCTGTGTGAAGAAGGGAAAATGCCTGACGAACCCACGGGGCGTCCCTATCCCCCCGCGGCCCGGGCTGGACCGGAGGGACTCGGGCGTAACCGCCGCTGTGTGGGAAAAGGCAAAATACCTGACGAACCCACGGGGCGTCCCTATCCCCCCGCGGCCCAGGCTGGACCGGAGGGACTCGGGTGTAACCGCCGCTGTGTGGGGGAAGGAAAAATACCTGACAAACCCACGGGGCGTCCCTATCCCCCCGCGGCCCAGGCTGGACCGGAGGGACTCGGGTGTAACCGCCGCTGTGTGGGGGAAGGAAAAATGCCTAACGAACCCACGGGGCGTCCCTATCCCCCCGCGGCCCAGGCTGGACCGGAGGGACTCGGGTGTAACCGCCGCTGTGTGGGGGAAGGAAAAATACCTGACGAACCCACGGGGCGTCCCTATCCCCCCGCGGCCCGGGCTGGACCGGAGGGACTCGGGCGTAACCGCCGCTGTGTGGGGAAAGGCAAAATACCTGACGAACCCACGGGGCGTCCCTATCCCCCCGCGGCCCAGGCTGGACCGGAGGGACTCGGGTGTAACCGCCGCTGTGTGGGGGAAGGAAAAATACCTGACAAACCCACGGGGCGTCCCTATCCCCCCGCGGCCCAGGCTGGACCGGAGGGACTCGGGTGTAACCGCCGCTGTGTGGGATTAGGTAAAATACCCCACAACCCACGGGGCGTCCCTATCCCCCCGCGGCCCAGGATGGACCGGAGGGACTCGGGTGTAACCGCCGCTGTGTGGGGGTAGGAAAATACCTGACTAACCCACGGGGCGTCCCTATCCCTCCGCGGCCCAGGCTGGACCGGAGGGACTCGGGTGTAACCGCCGCTGTGTGGGGGTAGGAAAATACCTGACGAACCCACGGGGCGTCCCTATCCCCCCGCGGCCTAGGCTAAACCGGAGGGACTCGGGTGTAACCGCCGCTGTGTGGGGGAAGGAAAAATACCTGACGAACCCACGGGGCGTCCCTATCCCCCCGCGGCCCGGGCTGGACCGGAGGGACTCGGGTGTAACCGCCGCTGTGTGGGATTAGGTAAAATACCCGACAACCCACGGGGCGTCCCTATCCCCCCGCGGCCCAGGCTGGACCGGAGGGACTCGGGTGTAACCGCCGCTGTGTGGGGGTAGGAAAAATACCTGACAAACCCAGGGGGCGTCCCTATCCCTCCGTGGCCCAGGCTGGACCGGAGGGACTCGGGTGTAACCGCCGCTGTGTGGGGGAAGGAAAAATACCTGACGAACCCACGGGGCGTCCCTATCCCCCCGCGGCCCAGGCTGGACCGGAGGGACTCGGGTGTAACCGCCGCTGTGTGGGGGAAGGAAAAATACCTGACGAACCCACGGGGCGTCCCTATCCCCCCGCGGCCTAGGCTAAACCGGAGGGACTCGGGTGTAACCGCCGCTGTGTGGGGGAAGGAAAAATACCTGACGAACCCACGGGGCGTCCCTATCCCCCCGCGGCCCGGGCTGGACCGGAGGGACTCGGGTGTAACCGCCGCTGTGTGGGATTAGGTAAAATACCCGACAACCCACGGGGCGTCCCTATCCCCCCGCGGCCCAGGCTGGACCGGAGGGACTCGGGTGTAACCGCCGCTGTGTGGGGAAGGGAAAATGCCTGACGAACCCACGGGGCGTCCCTATCCCCCCGCGGCCCGGGCTGGACCGGAGGGACTCGGGCGTAACCGCCGCTGTGTGGGGAAAGGCAAAATACCTGACGAACCCACGGGGCGTCCCTATCCCCCCGCGGCCCAGGCTGGACCGGAGGGACTCGGGTGTAACCGCCGCTGTGTGGGGGAAGGAAAAATGCCTAACGAACCCACGGGGCGTCCCTATCCCCCCGCGGCCCAGGCTGGACCGGAGGGACTCGGGTGTGACCGCCGCTGTGTGGGGGAAGGAAAAATACCTGACGAACCCACGGAGCGTCCCTATCCCCCCGCGGCCCGGGCTGGACCGGAGGGACTCGGGTGTAACCGCCGCTGTGTGGGATTAGGTAAAATAACCGACAACCCACGGGGCGTCCCTATCCCCCCGCGGCCCAGGCTGGACCGGAGGGACTCGGGTGTAACCGCCGCTGTGTGGGGGTAGGAAAATACCTGACTAACCCACGGGGCGTCCCTATCCCTCCGCGGCCCAGGCTGGACCGGAGGGACTCGGGTGTAACCGCCGCTGTGTGGGGGAAGGAAAATACCTGACGAACCCACGGGGCGTCCCTATCCCTCCGCGGCCTAGGCTGGACCGGAGGGACTCGGGTGTAACCGCCGCTGTGTGGGGGAAGGAAAAATACCTGACGAACCCACGGGGTGTCCCTATCCCTCCGTGGCCCAGGCTGGACCGGAGGGACTCGGGTGTAACCGCCGCTGTGTGGGGGAAGGAAAAATACCTGACGAACCCAAGGGGCGTCCCTATCCCCCCGCGGCCCAGGCTGGACCGGAGGGACTCGGGTGTAACCGCCGCTGTGTGGGGGAAGGAAAAATACCTGACGAACCCACGGGGCGTCCCTATCCCCCCGCGGCCTAGGCTAAACCGGAGGGACTCGGGTGTCACCGCAACTGTGTGGGGGAAGGAAAAATACCTGACAAACCCACGGGGCGTCCCTACCCCTCCGCGGCCCAGGCTGGACCGGAGGGACTCGGGTGTAACCGCCGCTGTGTGGGGGAAGGAAAAATACCTGTCGAACCCACGGGGCGTCCCTATCCCTCCGCGGCCCAGGCTGGACCGGAGGGACTCGGGTGTAACCGCCGCTGTGTGGGGGAAGGAAAAATACCTGACAAAACCACGGGGCGTCCCTATCCCCCCGCGGCCCAGGCTGGACCGGAGGGACTCGGGTGTAACCGCCGCTGTGTGGAGGAAGGTTAAATACCTGACAACCCACGGGGCGTCCTTATCCCTCCGTGGCCCAGGCTGGACCGGAGGGACTCGGGTGTAACCGCCGCTGTGTGGGGGAAGGAAAAATGCCTAACGAACCCACGGGGCGTCCCTATCCCCCCGCGGCCCAGGCTGGACCGGAGGGACTCGGGTGTAGCCGCCGCTGTGTGGGGGAAGGAAAAATACCTGACGAACCCACGGGGCGTCCCCATCGGTCCCGCGGCCCAGGCTGGACCGGAGGGACTCGGGTGTAACTGCCGCTGTGTGGGGGGAGGAAAAATACCTGACGAACCCACGGGGTGTCCCTATCCCTCCGCGGCCCAGGCTGGACCGGAGGGACTCGGGTGTAACCGCCGCTGTGTGGGGGAAGGAAAAATACCTGACGAACCCACGGGGCGTCCCCATCGGTCCCGCGGCCCAGGCTGGACCGGAGGGACTCGGGTGTAACCGCCGCTGTGTGGGGGAAGGAAAAATACCTGACGGATGGCGCCCCCCCTCGGTTCCATAATAGTCACCTCTTCTCGCCGGGAGGGGATGGCGCCCCTCCACGGCACAACAACCGGGGGGCCTCCCCTTGGTTCATATATCCTTCAAATTGTCAGCGCCGTTGTTGGCGTCACCGGTGGTAGGAACCCGGGGGGCCTCCCCTTATTTCAATTTCATCCATCTTATCCCGACTGGCCGCCCCACGTGGGATTCCCGGCATGGGGGGCAGGGGGGGGCCTCCCCTTATTTCAGAAACTTTTCGTTTTTATTCCCAAGTTCACACGTCACACAAGTCCCGCGACCTGGGGGGCCTCCCCTTCTTTCAGGATAGTGTACGCCGCTGGTAGGGGATGGCGCCCCTCCGCGTTATCACGGGCACAGGAACAGTAACGGGGGGCCTCCCCTTGTTTCACAGCAATTCCTGGGGAGCCAGACGTCGAGGCTGCAGGCAGGTGCCACTACCCCGGCGTAGTGAGCACCGCAGCGGCAGGCGCTGGCCCTTACCTCCGCCCCGATGCTGTCTCCCCTTTATTCCACCACCTCCCAGCTCCGGTCCAGGCATCCCGCCGGGTGCAGCAGGGCGCGTGGCTGTGAGGCCTGATGTCACGGTTGCCCCGCATTGCATCGCAGGGCAGGACCGGTAGCCCCCCGTGACATCAGGCCCCTGGCCGAAGGCCATAGTGGTTATGCCCCTGGCCCGGACGGGCGTCGGATAGGACGATATCCCCACCCCATGATGTACCTGTGCAGAGAACACAAGGTGCAGTGGGTTGGGGTAGGGGAGCGCACACGAGCCCTGGAGGGGCTGGGTCACAGGGGGGCCCGGGTTACTCCCGCATACCGCCACCCCCCGGTGGAGCCCGCCCTGTGCCATCGTGGCTTTCCCACGGTGGCCGGCGAGGGGTGGGGCGCGCGATCCCGTGCCCTGGCCGCCGCGGCTGGACCAGGGCACCCCCCGGATTGCGTGTTAGCCCGGGGAGGACCCCCCCCAGTTTCACCCCCACACCACGGTGAGGTCACGCGCCCCTGGGCAGTTGTGGGGGTCAAACAGCACATAGACCAAACCTTTTCGTCAACTCTAGCTAGGGGCTGAGTTGAACAGGCCAAATGTGGGCGACTGCCACTGGTCACACCTGCGCGCCGATTTTTGACCTGAAATCGGGATTCTGGCCAGCAAAAAAAAAAGCCCAACTATAGCTTTGTAGGCCCCGACCTACCATCCACAAATGTCCTTTCGGGTCGTCCGGAACCTCGTCCGTTGCCACCTGTAACGTAGCGCTAATCCGGCAGGATAATCACCGGGGTCAGCTTTACAGCTGAGCGTCGCTGGCGGCCGCGTGGCCCCTCCCCCGCGGCCGGACAGCGTAGAGCGGGCCTTCCGGCCCAGGGGCAACAACCACCACCGCACCAGCTATCAACCAGACCCGAGGGCATCAACCCCATTTGCACGCGCGCTGCGCACACCCACCGTGGGCCACCTCTATCCACTACTTGAGAGGCCTTGGGTTCCAGCGGCCCAGAGGCCCAGAAGCCGACCCTGCACCCATAGAAATCCCCATCCCCGCTGAGGGAAACCCCCGCATGGGCAGCAGGATGCCTCGCTTCCACGACCCCTCACGCCGTCTGCCATGCCCCATGGACCCATCCTGCCCCATCACAGCTCTCCGGTGGTGGCTGGAGCACAATGGGCCATCGTGCAAGCCGCTCCCCGGGTTGCATGTTGACCCAACCCTTGCGCTGGTTTCACCCCCACACCACGGTGAGGTCACGCGCCCCTAGGCGGCTGTGGGGGGGGGGGGGGGGCATGCACACACACACACACACACACAGCACATAGACCACACCACACACGCACACACCCAAACACACAACAGACACATACACACACACACACACCACAGACACAGCCCGCGTGCACACACACAGTTGTCAACAGACAGACGAGCACAACGCAAAGTCCGAGTGTGAATCTCCTCATCAGTTGGCCATCAAACAAGAGAGAGCATGTTCATCGTCAATGGGCACCTTTCTGCGGGGACAGGCGCACAGGATCGGCCAATTGACCTACAGGAGAAAGAAGGCCAGGCTCTGCCTCTGACACAACCGGCACGTCACACGACGGCGTCACTTCAGTTTTTGCGCGCACACACACACACAACCTGAAACACACACAGACACACCGACCACACATCACTCACACAAAGACACATACAGACAGACAGACAGACAACACACCACAGACACAAAAACGCACACGGACCGCACACCACACGCACGATTGCAAGACAAACGGGCACAACTCAGGTTCCAAGTGTTAGAACCCTCGTCGGGTGCGCTATCAAAACAAAGGCATGTTCCGACACAGCACTAGGCCCCTTTCTGCAGCACAGGTAAAGGGCAGAGAGGCACGCAGCTGGATGCACCATGACCTCCATGAAGTCAAGAGTGGCCCCTGGCAGCGTCACTGGACCAGAAGCCTGCACAGGACAGACCACACACACACACACACACACACGAAACACACAGACCACACACACACACACACACTAACACGCATGCTCACACCTACACACAAGCACACATTCTTTTGGTTGGTGCACAACTACCATGTTTCCCACTCCAGGTGCTCTAATGGTGTTCTAGCCAAAAGTGTTCTATCAGACAACGCATTCTAACGTTCTAGTTAGAACACATTCTAGCTAGAACACTATTAGGTTTCAGAAACTTCCCAGGGATTGGGCTGGCTGTGCATAGAGGAGTGTCGGGGTTGCACCTCATGCTGAGAACAGCAAAATGGAGTCAGACATGAAGATTAGAGTAAGAGGTCAAAACAGGATAGTGTATAAAGTTTGAAGTCTGAAGTTTGTGACAAGCCTGTCTCATGTACACATCAACTTCCCAAAGTCTGGCAAACACTGATACCCCCAAAAAACTGATCCACTCTTTTGCAGCATAATCATCACCACTAAAGAGGGCGTGTAACTTTACTAAAGAGGGAATGACTGAGTGAGTTTTACCGCACACCCGTATATATGTGTGCCGAATGCTATGGGCAGGGCATATTAATGAGGGTCAGCAAGAGTCAAGGGTCAGCAGGGTCAGGTGTGCAGTTTGGCCGCTGTGCTCATATCTAGGCTGTGTGTGTGTGTGTGTGTGTGTGTGTGTGTGTGTGTGTGTGTGTGTGTGTGTGCGTGTGCGTGTGCGTGTGCGTGTGCGTGTGCGTGTGCGTGTGCGTGTGCGTGTGCGTGTGTGTGTGCGTGTGCGTGTGCGTGTGCGTGTGTGTGTGTGTGTGTGTGTGTGTGTGTGTGTGTGTGTGTGTGTGTGTGTGTGTGTGAAGCCCATTTGTTTACAACCACATCATGGTGTTTGTGTACAACAAATCCACGGCAATTTTGATCTCTGCTTTGCTCCCCTTGCCTCTGCGGCCTTTCCTCCTTCTCAGCGTGACTGTAAGACGATGCACAAGTCATGCAGCCCTACCACGCCCTGCAACCCCATGCAAGCATGCCCCAACCCCTGTGTGGGTGTGTGACGCGCAAGTGATTTCAACTATATCATACCCGACCCCTCCCCCCTTGTCCAAGCAACAGTAAATGACCAGATTGACGGAACCAACGCCTAGTGTCGCTTGGACAAGGGTGTTGCTTACGCGCCGCAACTTGCGTGATACGCGTGTCGACCGTCCTCGGGGGCTTTGAAGCAGAGATGGTGGTACACAAGCAAAGGGTTGACATATGCAACAAAACACTCATTTGTTGGGGGCAGGTGGCAGCCGCTTTCCAGAAGATAGGGGTTTCGGTGCGGGGGTTGCTTTCGTGGATGCAGGTGGTGACCTCGGGGAAGGTGACGTTGGGTGGTAAAGGGGAGGGGGGGGGATGGAGAACGGATGTCGAAACGGATCTTCTCCAACGATGCACAGTCATGTGTCATCGTCTTCCCATCCTGCTCATACTCAATTGCCAAATAATCTGCACCTCTGGGAGAGGGACCAAAAACAACACTGCGACTTTCTGCACCAGTGGACCATGTGTAGTACAACGGCCAACCTGGCTTGATTCAAGACATGGTGTACTATTCTGATAACCAAGAGGCAAAACACACTACAAATGCCCTCTTGGCCAACAGAGCTGCTTTGACACAAAATATGAACATCGTGCATCTCAAAACCAAGGTATCTTGAAGCACACATGGCACACAATAGAAAGAACTGAAAAACCCACCGCCAAAATCAACGTGCAAAAATTGACGGAACCAACACTTAGTGTTGCTTGGACATAGGCGTTGCTTGGCCATAGAACAGTGGCACGTTCAGCAATAGGTCCCCACCGACAGACCTGTGCCCTCATTCATCATGTATCACGCGGCGGCCGCAGCACACATTGTCCCATCTGTCCAGCAAGGCGCCGTTAGGCGCCGTCATAAATTGTCCCATGCAGTCCGAGAGCGCCACTGACGCCCTCTCACTCAGGTTATTGTTCAGGCCTCTTTATCCTACCCCCCCTCCCTTCGGCACCTCTTTCTGCTGTCACTGACATCCGTACTGAACTCGTCACTTTCAGTTCCCGTGGCCCTGCCCAACCGTGTATCACTCACGTCGGTGCTGTATGGCTCCTCACCGTCTGAGCCAGAACAGGACAGTGCTGACAGGGACTCCCCACTTCCCCAAGACGAAGAGCTTCCCGTGTCACTACTTGACCCACCCCCTGAGTCCACGTCTGGTCCCGCTTCCAAATCTGACTTCTCCGCCATGGGCTCCAGGCCCAGGGCATCCCACTCCGTTACTCGACTTCTCTTGGACAGGGGAAGCAGGTTATTCGGGTGCAATTCCCTGCCCTTCCCAGCCAGTTCGTCTGCCGCCTCGTTGCCCTCCACATCGAGGTGGGACGGCACCCACCGGACTTGCAACTGTCCCCCCCCCATCCCTCGCAGCAGGTCAATTTGCTCCCACAGATCTCGATGCCCGACCTCCCCCGTGGTCCACGGGAGCCTCAAGTGTTATTCCGTGGCACGGAGAGGGGGGGGGGGGGGTGACAGCCCCCCCCCCCCCCCTGCATGATCTCCCGAACCTGCCGGTTTGGCATTCAGTGCTCTTTCGCAACTCACTGTGGCTGACGTACGTGTCGCCAGCGCTGCTGAAAAAAGGAGTGTTGTGGTGGGTGGATTTGGTGGATGGGAGGAAAATACCAGAACCTCTTCAGGAAAAATTGGCGCCAACATGGCAAACAGTGTACGCTGCGGCAGCAAACTCCGTGGCGTCGATGTATCGAGAGGGATTTGAGCCACCGCCATCTCCGCCGTTGGACCAGTGGGGTGTGCAGTGGACCAAACAGCGCATGCTGCTTTTTCTGCAACAGCGGAAGCGCCCAAAGGCGCGACAGCCACCAGAAGTGTGGCGTGTGTACAACAAGCTTTTCCTGCCCAGATGGGATTTGGACTTTATTAAACGCGTCCTGTGGCGCAAATTACCCGTGGGCGTACGGCAGGAGCGCATGGGAGGAAAGATGTGCCCGCTGGATGGGCGGGTGGAAGACCACCAGCACGTGTTGAAGCGGTGCTTCTTCTTAGGATTCATGTTTGACACGGTCCGGAAGGCCTTCGTCCTGGTGCCATGGGAGGGGGGGTCAATGGAGCCGAGCAGATTGTTATTAGACGCCCCTCTACTGTCGATGCAACCCTCTGCGCGTCGCACAGGGTCTACATGCGGCGTCGCTGCCCCACGCTCCTCGTCCCCTCCCGCTATGCCGGCAGTGGTAGGGGCGGTTGGGGGTCATCGCCGACGGGCGCTTGTGGCGCGTCTCCGTGCGGCGCCGGTGCGTCCGCGCCCACACCACGCGCCGGCTGCACCTCCCCAGCGTCCTGTGGGGGCAAAGGAGGGGAAGGGGGTAAAAAGGGCACGGAGGCAAGTGCCTCCTCCATCGCGGTGCCTGTCCCACCTCCCTCCCCTTCTACCGCGCGGTACAGTGGGGGCTGGGGGGGGGGGGGGGGGCGGTGCGTGTGACGCTGTCAGCGCGCTCAATATCACGGAAAAAACTTCGCAAATGGGACACGCATCCCTTGCCTCCGCCGTTGAGGGCGGCCCTGCCACCGGGGGCGCCGGCGCCGGGCCGCGGGAGGGGGGCGGTTTAGCTGCCCTCCCAGTCCCATCAGCTCCGAGACACTGAGGCCCTCCGCTTGTATCCCCCCCCCCCCCCCCCCTGCCGGGGTGCCCGTTGAATTCAGTGGGGGAGGGCACGGTTTTCCCCACCCACGGCAGAGTGCTCTGCACCCAGTGGCACCGAGGCAGTGGGCTGGGCATGCGACAGTCCGGCCGCTGCCAGCGGCTTGTTACCGCCGGTGCCGGCGCCACACAGAGGCGCTTGGCTAGAGGCTCCGGTGGCGGCTCCAGGGGCGCCAACCACACCTGCACGACCCTTGACAAGGCCGCTGCCCCCGCCACTGCTACTGGGTGTCCCTCATGACCCCGCGCGCAGCAGTGCGCCACTCCCCGCCGCGGTAGCCGACATTGCTCGCATTGGGGCTTCAAATGGATGGGGCACAGGCGGTACGGTGCCGGCTTGACGTCCGCCGCCGGTGGCGGGCGCGGCAGAGCCGCTCCGACTGCCCTCGGGCGCTGCGCGCACACAATCTCAAACGGGCGCGCTGCCCCCCCCCCCCCCCCCGCCCTCCCGGGCGGCGCGCCACGTACCCCGCCAGGAAATAGTCCTTGCGGCCGGCCCCTAGGGTCGATAGCCGGCGCGTCCAAACCTCCAGGCAGTGGTGTTGAAGCTGCTGCATGTGCTGCCGCATGTCAGGCCACCACGCTAACACCGGCCGCTCCGTGCGCCCCATGCTGCGAAAGCCCCTCGGGTGCACCACAGAGGCGCACATCCACCAGAAGTCACCCTCTAGCAGAGTGCCGCCGGCGAGCAGGGGCTGCAGCACGTCGGCTGCCTCCAGCAGTATGCGCGCACGCTTTCTCAGCAACAGCATTTGTCGGGCGTGGCGATGGCCCGGCCTGGCTGGGAGCGCCCGGTTGCTGTGGGACTCGGCGTAAGTGACCTACCCTGGGCCCACTGTCGATTGTAGCGCCAAGGCCCAGTGTACCAAGGCCCCTGCAAAGCCGCGCTCCCACTGCCACACGCGCAGAGGACCCTGCGGCCAACATTAAAGAGGGAGACCCGCATGGGTCAAGGGCCACGTGGTCACCTAAGGCGCCATCATAAAAATAGGTCTTTGCTTGGGTTGCAACTGGGGGCCTCGCCAGCGGTAGAGGTCTGGGGTGTGGGGTTTATGTGACCTCCGTTCGTGCACGGCCGTGTCCCTACATCCTGCAGCCGCATGCATGCCCTTTGCCGGGGGCGGCGGGGGGGGGGGGGGTCCGCTTTTCCCCTCTTCTAGGCTCTCTACCGGGCTGCCACAGTTGGCTACTGCCGTTGTGCCCGTCGTCGTTTGGCCAACGGTGTCCCCGACTCCCTTGGGGGTGTGCGTTCCAGCTGCTCGTGCCCGTCCGCTTGGCCCAGGCGAGGCCGCACGGTGGCGGCGGTGTCATGTATAGCCTTTGGCACAACAGTGCCGCACCCCCCTGCCCACTGTAGCGCACGTTGCACATTGTCTGTGTTGATGTTTAGTGCACAGCCATAGCCGCGGAAGCCGCGGTTGAGTTTCCACGCGCCTTCCCTTCACTCTCCGCTGGGGCAGCGTGAAAAGCTGCTCCTCCGCAGGGTACGGGTCCCACATCGCCGTGCTACGGCTCTTCCACCTGGTACTGTGGGCCTCTGTCGGCTGCCTGCGGCACCACGGGCCCGCGTAGAAATCACTGGCATACGCCTTCGCCGCTTTCTTTGCCTGGACACTTCTCCCGACTTTGTGGGTCGCCACCAGGCACCGCTGCGGGTGTGCCTTGGGCCCGTCACCGCTTACATTTCCTGCCGCACTATTCTTCACTGTTGCTTCCGTGCCCATCGCTCCGAGTTATATTTGCAAAGCCGCTGCAAGTGATGCCATAACGCCATCGGTCTCGAGAGGACGGGTTGCCCCTTTGCCACTACAATTGTGCCGGCCCCCAGCGACACCAACGAGCAGCATTGTGCACTGATGCCCACCGGCAGAATGGAGTCTTGTCCAGCCGCTTTCCACATCGTGGTGACCGCCAGCCGGACCACGCGGCCCTTTTCCTACAGGGACATCTCTGTGAAACGCGATTATGGGGTGGGCGAGAGGGGCGGCGCCGCATGAGACTCGAAGTCCAGGGCTAGCTCCGTGAAGGAGATTTGCCTATGCCCCTTTAGTAGGCTGTCGTCCGGCTGTAGCCACTGAAGCTCCCGGAGCCACTAGAGTATAGCTGGCAGGGAGTCCGCTCCCCGTTTCCAGTCCCAGGGCAACGCCCCCAATGATGGCACTCCTGTCAACCGCGCTTCCGGGCAGGGGGGCTGAAGTTGATACCAGGCATAGCACTCGTGTTGAGCCTTGCGTTTCTCCACCGGGTGTGTGTGTTTGACGCCCAAGTAATTCAATCATTGCTCAAAATGCGAGGTTCAACATTCCTACGCTCCTACATCCAGCAGCAAAACCATGAGTCTAATGTTCTTGTGACATCGCTGGCAGGCCTTCCAATAGCACACTGATTCACAGCTTCGGGCTCTAGTGAGTGTTCAGGAGCTGAAAACATGCAAGCCCCGGCGTTCCTCATCCGCCCCCCGTAGCAAACTTCAACAAACACGGTCAAGCGCGGATACACCGTAGTGTGTGTGTGTGTGTGTGTGTGTGTGTGTGTGGTTGTGTGTGAAGCCCAAGACATTTAAATCATGCTCAAACCGCATGGTTCAATGTTGCTACGTCCTATTGTCATTCATCACCGAAACAATGAGTTCTATGTGTGTGTGTGTGTGCACGTGACGCTGACGCATGCCGTGTCGTTCATAGCATTCATTAACATACGGCACATCTACACCTCTATTCATGTTGCAGTAGTGTTTATTAAATCCGGCCTTTCCTCCCTCTCAGCATGACAGCAAAGCTCTATACAAGCCATGCACCGGTGTCCGCCAACCTTGTCTCTCTGTGTGTGTAAGTGTGTGTGTGTGACGCCCAAGACAATTAAATCATGCTCAAACTGAGAGGATCAACATACCTACGCCCTATCATCATCATCATCGAAACCATGAGTTCTGAGTTCTTGTGCCACGCTAGTAGGCAGTTTACGAATGGCAGACTGATTCACAGCTTCCTTGTCCGTACTTTTTCATATCAACACAACTACTGGCCCTGGGGTAGGTGTTGTTGATTGTTCCCTTCTCGTAACTCCTCCGAAGAAGGTCAATGGGTGGAAACGCCACAACAAACAAACCACACAGGCACTGCGTTTAGCCCGATAAACGCCTGGCCCTGTTGTGTCTACTTTGATTGCTCATGCTTGGTTCCCGTTCCGCCGGGTGTAGAAGTGCCTGCTCCATCACCGCCACGCCGTCAGACCGCATGTACCACAGTTCACCCGGGGTAGGAGTTGGGGAGCGTGCTACGGAGGAGTACGCTGATGAATCCTGACTGGTGGAGGGGTGTGTGTGTGTGTGTATGGCGAAACGTCATTTCATAGAAGAAGACCTGCATGGGTGCAGCTTGAGGCTCCTATGTTTGCACTTCCACGTGGAGCGTATGAAAAGGGTGGCCGCCCTACATGTGTACCCTCCAGCTCTGTGTCTAAAGTCTCAAGTCCGAAGTCTGATTTGGCATGTCGTGTCGCACAGCCAAACAAAAACACATCTAAGGAAAAGTCGGATAACCCCTTGCCCCCCCGCAAGAAAAAAACCACACCAAAAAAAGCCAATCTGCCTCCAAAAGATTTTGATCCCCCCTCTCCCCCGAAAAAGGACAACGAAGCATGTGATAGCCCCCCCTTGAATAAAAACGGTGATGACAAGAGGGAAAAACATCCCCCACCCCTTGACAAATGGAACCTGATAAGGGGGGTGTATGAAAGGGGGAAGATGTGGAAAATGGGAAAACGTAGGAAATGCAAAAACCTGTAAATGTGGGAAATGCCACCCATGACTTTGTGCTAGGGGAGCGGTAGACCTAAGAATGGATGGGGCACCGCTCCCCCTAGGCCCCCACTATTATTTTTGATGTGTGGGTGGTTGTTTTTTCTTTGGGGGGGGGGGGTCCATTCGGCACCTATTTCCCCCCTCCGTGGAACATTCAACACATTGGACACCTGCTTGCGCCGCTCCGTGGAACATTAAACACATTAGACACCTGTTTACCCCCCTCTGTGGAGCATTAAACACATTAAACACGTGTTTACCCCCCTCTGTGGACCATTAAACACATTAGACACCTCTTTACCCCGATCTGTGGAACATTAAACACGTTAGACAACTGTTTACCCCAATCTGTGGAACATTAAACACATTAGACACCTGTTTACGCCCCTCTGTGGAACATTAAACCCGTTGGACACCTGTGTACCCCCCTCTGTGGAACATTAAACACATTGGACACCTGCTTACCCCCCTCTGTGGAACATTAAACACATTAGACACCTGTTTACCCCCCTCTGTGGAACATTAAACACGTTAGACACTTGCTTACCCCCCTCTGTGGAACATTAAACACATTAGACACCTCTTTACCCCGATTTGTGGAACATTTAACAAGTTAGACAACTGTTTGCCCCGAGGTGTGGAACATTAAACACATTAGACACCTCTTTACCCCGATATGTGGAACATTAAACACGTTAGACAACTTTTTCACCCCGATGTGTGGAACATTAAACACATTAGACACCTGTTTACCCCCCTCCGTGCAACATTCAACACATTGGACACCTGCTTGCCCCCCTCTGTGGAACATTAAACACATTAGACACCTCTTTACCCCGATTTGTGGAACACTAAACACGTTAGACAACCGTTTATCCCGATCTGTGGAACATTAAACACGTTAGACAACTGTTTACGCCGATCTGTGGAACATTCAACACATTGGACACCTGTTTACCCGCCTCCGTGGAACATTCAACACATTGGGCACCTGCTTACCCCGCTCTGTGGCACATTAAACACATTAGACACGTGTTTACCCCCCTCTGTGGAACATTAAACACATTAGACACCAATTTACCCCGATCCGCAGAAAAGTAAACACGTTAGACACCTGTTTACCCCCCTTTGTGGGAAATTCAACACATTCCGGGAACACGACGGTGGTCGGATCCTCATGCGTGGCTTCACGCCCTTGGTCGCTATCACTGCTCCACCCTCCATCTAAGGTGGCATCACCGGCGCTGCCATCCGACTCGTTGTGGTCGTAAGCTGGCAGGCCCTCGTCCAAGCTGTCCCCATCTGCTAGGACGGGCACCTCGGCATACTTGGCTACGTCTCGCCATATGCGCCCATCCCCTGCCATCGTAACGAGGAAGGTCCTCATTTGCGTGTGCGCCTGCCCCCTCCACTTGACCGCCGTCGCCGCCAGCAGCCCCGCGCTCGGCATGTGACTTGCCAAGGCCACTGCTATTGCTCTTGGGAGGTGTACTTGAGAACCGACTGCATGGAGCACTGCTCAACCTCCCAACCCGGAGCACGCTTACCAGGCGCTCTAGGTCATCGCCGTACAGTTCTCCTATGCCATGCCATACCTCATAGACCACCACCGGCGCTGCTGGCGGGCTGCCCATGAGTCTCTTCAGGGCGCACTGCCAAGGCTGTGGGACTCCATCCGGCCAGACCTGCCACCTGGAGCCGTGTCGGAGCTCCCACGGCTGCACGTCGATAGAGTACACCAGTGCCCGCTCTACGTCGTAGGGGAGCCTGTCGGCCCATTGTTGTGTGGTCGTCGGGCCGTGTGTCGGGAGACCTCCTGTTTGCCAGGACGTTGGCGTCCACACTGTGTGCCATCCGGGGAGGAAGTCGCCCAGCCAGGCTGGCAGATCGTCTCGGACAGCAGGGACGAAGGAGAGCCCAGCAACGACGACGAGGGCGGGTACAAGATAAGAGGGGTAGGCAAGAGTGTCGACAAGGACGCCAAGAGCGGTAAGGGCGAGAAGTGGTTCGTAGGCTGCTACGGATGCAGGGGCGACCACAGGTGGACTGCCTGCCACGCGGTGGGCCCCATCGGCTGAAAAGAGCGGTGTACCCGTTGTGGCAAGAAGGGACACATCGCGAAAGTGTGCACGGAGTCAGCGGCGGCGCAGGCAGCCTTGCTCTGGAACTAAGGCAAACCGTGGGAGTTCGAGCACAACCCACCGGAATACGACGAAAGGCAGCGTGACCGTGACCCCAAACCGGAGAAGCGAAGAGCGGGTGACCGTGACCGCGACCGTGACCGCGACCGCGACCCTGACCGTGACCGCCGACACAGAGAAAACAACACGGAGAAGACGAATTGCGGAAGAAAGCGATCACGGGGCCACACTTGAAGCGAGAGACCCAAGCGGAGACCGGAGCCGCCACAAGAGCAAGGAAAGGCTCAAGGACCCGAGCAGAGCCTGCAAGATGCGGAGCAGGAACCAGAGCGACCAAAAGAGCCGCGACCCGGAAATGTCCAGGGGACGAGATAAAAGACGTCGCCGCACCAGGAGCACCGGCCAAAACTGCCGGTTCGTGATAGGGGACACCGAAGCGTGGAGGGGGTATGAGCCCCAGAGGATTCCCCCCGCACATGCCCAGCAATGGCAAGGGTTTCCGCCGCCGACCCAACACTGGCAGCAGGGGAGGCGTGGAGGCTCGGGCCGCAGCAGATGCATCCAGGAGGCCCGCCGCCTACGTGGAGCCCGATGCAGCAGGGGCGACAGTCGCTGTCGCAGGGGCCGCCGCGGCCACCAACGCCGTCGTCCTAGAGCCCGTCGAGGAGGGTGCTATGGCGGTATGAAGACGTGGTGTGACAGCACCCCGGGGCGCACCTAACGAAACCGGGGTTGAGTGTAATGAGCAGGGAAGCAGGGGGTAGCAGAGTGGCGACCCCCAGAGCCGACCAAGCAAGGCTGCACCCCTAAAGGTACGGCCAGAGTGGGCACAAAATGCCCTAAGTCAGGAGTCAGGAGTCACACTCCTTGGGCCCAGAGGCCCCGCCAGGTGGTGCACAGATTGGCAGAGATGGACACCTTTTTACCCCCCTCCCCCCATATTCAACGGAGGGTCTAAATATTTCACGAAGGGTCTAAATATTCCACGAAGGGCCGAAATGATTCACGGAGGGGGTTAAATATTTCATGGAGGGTCTAAATATTCCACAAGGGGTCTAAATATTCCGCAGAGGGTCTAAATGTTTCATGGGGGGTTTAAATATTCAACGGAGGGTCTAAATATTTCACGAAGGGTCTAAGTATTCCACGAAGGGTCTAAATGTTTCACAGAGGGGGTTAGATATTTCACGGAGGGTCTAAAGATTCCACGGAGGAGGGTAAATAGTTCACAGAGGGGGGTAAATATTCCACGGAGGGTCTAAAGATTCCACGGAGAGTCTAAATATTACACACGGGGTCTAAATATTCCACGGAGGGTGTAAATATTTCATGGAGGGTCTAAATATTTCACAGAGGGTCCAAATATTCCGGGGAGGGGGGTAAACACTTCATGGAGGGTCTAAATGTTCTACGGAGGGTCTAAACATTTCACAGAGGGTCTAAATATTCCACGAAGAGGCGTAAATATTTCACGCACGGTCTACATATTTGATGCAGGGCCTAAACATTTCACGGAGGGAGGTAAATATTCCACGGAGGGTCCAAATATTCTACAGAGGGTCTAAATATTTCACAAATATAAATATTTCTCGGAGGGTCTAAATACTTGACGGAGGGTCTAAATATTTCACGGAGGGTTTAAATATGTCACTCAGGGTCTAAATATTCCACGGAGGGGGTTTAATATTCCACGGAGGGTCTCAATGTTCCACGGAGGGTCTAAATATTGCACGGAGGGGGGTAAATATTTCACCGAGGGTCTAAATATTCCACGGAGGGTTTACATATTCCACGGAGGGGGGTAAATGTTTCACGGAGGGTAGAAATATTCCACGAAGGAGGGTAAATATTTCATAGGGGGGGGAAATTTTCACGGAGGGTCTAAACATTCCACACAGGGTCTAGATATTTCGCGGAGGGTCTAAATGTTTCACTGAGGGGGTTAAATATTCCACGGAGGGTCTCAATGTTCCACGGAGGGTCTAAATATTGCACGGAGGGGGATAAATATTTCACCGAGGGGGGTAAATATTTCACGGAGGGTCTAAATATTCCACGGAGGGTTTACATATTCCACGGAGGGCCCTAATATTTCACGGAGGGGGGTAAATGTTTCACGGAGGGTCGAAATATTTCACGGAGGGTCTAAGTATTTCACGCAGGGGGTAAATATTTCACGGAGGGTCTGAATATTCCACGGAGGAGGGCAAATGTTTCATAGGGGGGAAATATTTCACGGAGGGTCTAAACATTCCACATAGGGTCTAGATATTTCACGGAGGCTCTAAATATTTCACGGAGGGTCAAAATATTTCACGGAGGGTCTAAGTATTTCACGCAGGGAATAAATATTTCACGGAGGGTCTGAATATTCCACGGAGGGGGGTAAATATTCCACGGAGGGGGGAGAACATTTCACGGAGGGTCTAAATATTTCACGGAGGGTCTAGGGATGCCGGTGTGTCCCAGCCCCACTGCATCCATGTACTATACTTCTTGGTACAGGTATACCCTCGGCCCCAGGGGCGACCCCAAGAAGAATCCCACTCGGAACTGCCAGGCTGTGGTTGTGCCTGTTGTTGTCACTGAGACTATCTTGGCCCACCGGAGGTAACGCTGATACGAGCGCGCTTTGGGCGGGTCCACCCTTGCCTATCGTAGGAGGTGGGCCACTCCCACCAAGTCCACGGTGCCGTACGCGTTGCTGTGGTCCCGCTTGTAAAGGACCACACGGCTACCCTGCTCTCGTGTATGGTCGAGCAACATGGTTAGCATGCGTGCGACATCCCCCGCCGACCTCCCTCTCTAGTACGCCCACTGCCCATCGCTGACGTACTGCTCCGTTTGGGCTATGACCATGATCACCACCAGCTTTATTATTTCTTCCTCCATTGCTATGGGCCGCGTGTCTTCTTCTGTCCATACCACTGGGCGGTTGCGGATGGGCACTTGTAGTACACTCCTGAGTACGGGCTCCATATACCCTAGCGCCCCTGTCCTGCTCATTGCCTCTCTCGGGGTCTCTCGGGGGCGGGGAGAGCGCCGTGAGCTGTTTAATTGCCAGCGTCGGCATGCCTGACTTGCCTGGGGTTCGTGGCTCTCACGACTAGATTACCCTCGGCCACGCCTCTATCGGCAATTGCAGGTCGCTGTGCCGTGCCCCATGGTCGGGGAACACGCTTTCTGGTCCTCCTTGCTTCCTCTCCATATGCTCGGTGAATTCTTGCATCATAGCTGCCCCCGTCAGCAGGGCTCGTGTCGCGTCGTTGACTGCCGCGATGGGGGCGAAGACATTGCCGCGTCGCCGCCGTACCATCCGACGGGCGAACGGGAGGTCCTGTGGCCCCCTATCCACGAAGACGTGTTGCTGCTCCTGGAACGCCGCCCACGCCTGCCATCTCCGCTTGCGCACCATCAGCTCGCCCAACTCCTACGCTTCTACTCATGCCCCTGTGCAGCAGGCTCGGCGCCCTACTGTTCTCACTAGTATCTCTATGGTCGCCTCTGACCATGCCTGGACCGGTACCAACGGGTCCGGCTCGTACCGATGTGCCCAGCGGTCATGCTCTTCGCGGAACTATTGCCATTGCCCGGTGGTGACGTTCGGGTGTCGCGTCTGGGCCGGCCGCGGCTGGTGCCTCATCGGCGCCATCCGGTATGTGCCTTTGAGGCGCACTTCCGCCACGACCATGCGGTGGTCCCTCCGCACCGGGATGCTGCCGAGGACCTGCACTAGGGCTACCTGCATGTCGCTCGGTGCCAAGATGAAGTCAATCATGGATCTCTCGCGGGCTCGCGCTCTTGCTCCCCTCGACGTCCATGTCCAACTGGTGGGGTATGCCGTTGATCCCGACGTTCTCGGCCTGTCTTGGTACGTCAGGTGCCGCATTGCGTCTTTGTTGAAGTCGCCAAGAAACACCGGGGGTCCGGGGTGCCGCTGCACTACGACCTGGAGCCCGTCCAGGACCTCTCTTTCCGGCCTATCAGGGGTGGCGTACAGCATCTCGACTTGGATCAGGTCCTTCTCGCGGTATCTCACCGTCACGACGTACACATCTTCGGTCACGGCTTCGGGCCCCGCCGAGATCTGGCTCCCCGTGTGGACCAGAAGGGCTTTCCCCTCTGCTATGTTCGCCCCCGACTCCCATACGTCGTAGTCTTCAGCCTCCACTCTGGCCTAGGACCGAGATTGGGTTTCCGTGAGCGCCAGTACATCCAATTTGTGTATGAGGGCGGTCGCTAGTACTTCCGGCTTATTCCGCTGGTAGCCGCGTACGTTCAAAGTCGCCACAGGTCGCAAAAAGCCCCGGGCGATCGGGGGGGGTGGCCCGTAGGGAGTACATTGAGGTAAGAAAGAAATAGTGGGTGACGCGGGAGCGGCACTCAAAAAGTAAGCGGCACAGAGCAGCAGCGGAGGGCCTGATGGCGTGTGAATAGACCCCAGACAGGGAGTCACACACGAGACCGGCGAGACAGGGAGCGCCAGCAGCTCCACGGGGGAGAGAGCCATGTCCCGGCAGAGCGAGAACCGGACGGAGAGCGTACCGAGAGAAAGAACGGAGCACGAAGGCCAGGGAGCGGCCCAGTGGTGCGAGATTATGCCCACAAACAAGAGATGCCCGGACGCTAGCATGACGCAAGTGCGGAGCAGGCAACAGGCGGCGTGCGGAGAGCTGTGCACAAGGGACCAGAAGGCTGTTACGCGGGGCGGCGTACAGCGAAGGCGGCATAGCCGCCACGGCCCTCGTGCCGTGTGTAGCCGACGGCGATGGCGTTCCTGTGGCCGATGCCATGCGCAAGGGGGACACCATGCGAGGAGAGCAGATCAAGCCGCACACGAAGAAGAAGCAAGACAGCGTCCCCTTTGCAGCGCCATGTGTATTTTGGACAGGATGGTGGATACCCTGCCGGGCTGTCTGACGAGTGCTTCCCCCTCGTGCTTGCCTCCCTCGACACTGAGTCTACCCTCGCGTCGCAGTACAGGTCACGTGCCTAGGCACCAAGGTCTCGGACTCCGATCTACTGATCGCCGCATCGTGGGCGGCTGCAGCCGGGCCGTCCTAGCTGCCGGGTATCATCCCCCCCGCCCCGGCTAGCGCAGACGTGCCACGGCCGGGGCTCTTGGCTGCCTAGTGGCTGTGCATCTTCGCGGTCACGTGCGCGGGAATGTGCGGCTCGGTGCAAGTGGGAAAGGCAAAGGTGTACCACCTCGTCCCGCGCGACCGCAACCGGACCTTGCCTTGCGCTGATTCTGGCACCGGCTCGAAGGTGTTCCTGAACGCCAGCTCCGGGCACCGGTTGATGTCCTCGGTCTTCACTCGCCTGGGTATGGTATTGTCAACCGCATCTCGGAAACTCTTGGTTGTGCTTGCCGCTGCCTCTCGGACAGGGCCTTGCGGGGCTGCCCTGAAGGCCAGCACCGGGTCCAGCAGCAGCGGCTCCTTGTCGTCGAGCAGGACGTCAATCCACTCCTCCCCCAGCTCTGCTGCCATGCGTAGCTCCGCGGGGGCTCCCGCTGTGTCCCGGATCATGTGGCGCGCGGGTTCTCAGGTCTTTGCGCTTGCTTCTAGGCTCTCCTCGGCTATCTTGCGTTACAGCCTCACCCCCGCCGTCGGGTGCCCGGGCTGCTACTCTCCCTGGTTGGGAGGCTTGGATCGCGAGGAAAAGTCTCCCTGCTGCATCTGGGTCCAAGCGTTCTTCTAACGGCGCTGCTTCTTCTTTGACGAGGTTCTGCCTGCTCCACGC
Organism: Eutreptiella sp. 'Long Island Sound 2002'; assembly: GCA_964036045.1. NCBI lineage: Eukaryota > Euglenozoa > Euglenophyceae > Eutreptiales > Eutreptiaceae > Eutreptiella > Eutreptiella sp. 'Long Island Sound 2002'. The sequence goes on along the minus strand of OZ038383.1, from coordinate 68,495,027 downwards.
GATCGTTGACTCCCCGAGGGACACCCAGTCCTTGCCCTGGAGGCGAGCTGTCGCTGCGAATGGCCATGATGATCATGGTCTTCTGCCCTTCCACTGTCATGCCCTTGGTGGGTTGGTAGTTCCCTTTCCCGGCGACGAGCGGCTTGGTGTCTTCCCACGTTGACGCTCGCAGCTTCTTCCGGAACAGATCTGCTTGAGGGGGCAGGGCGTTCGCCATGTGGCCCTTGACTTCCTGCCACCTCTCAGGGTCGCCCGTCACATAGGCCTGGAGCTCACCACTTGCGTCCTTGGTTGACTGGATGTGGGCTCTCTCCATGCCCGGTACTGCGTGTATCGCCGCCGTCTGCGAGTCGGAGAGGTTTCTCATCATGAGTGACACCCATAGGAGGTTGTCTTGCATGAGGAATGATGCCCGGACTTCCGTCGCTGTCATGGGGCTCTTGATGTGAGCGTCACGTCAGCGTACATGGTGCCGTCAATCCACTTGGTGCCTGCCCTATCCACGACCCTGCGAGGTGGCGTCTTCCGTCTTGTAAACGTCATCGATGCAGATGACGTTTGTCACGCTCACGTGCTTCAATGTACCCCTTGGGGAACCGTCCCCACGTCAACTCGCTGGCTATCGCGTACAGCTCCCGGCATCATGTTGCAGATGGGGGGCTATGCCATGTTGTCGGTGCTATTCAGCACAAAGGGACGGTGGGGTTGCGTCTCGTCGGTTCCACGCCCTCCCTGGTTCGTTCTAAGGTGCGCTGTCGGCGCTACCACTATTGTGCTGTTTCAAGACCCTGGCTCTCTCCTTGTGCTCTCCACTCTGGCACAGACGACGGTGGCCTCCCTTGCCTGGCGCGCATTGCTCGCGTGAAGCCTGCCGTAGCTCAACAGACTGTAGGTCCACAGCGCAGCCCTGCTACCGCGCCGGGACACGCACCATGGCCTCCACTACCATACGATTGATTGCCATTGTGCTTCTCTCGCGCGCTCCATGCTCTCCTGGGGTCTACCCTCGTGTCGCAGTGCCGGCACCATGCCTGGGCACTAGGGTCTCAAACTCTGATGGCGCATTTTGATCGTCAGATCGCCCGATCGTCGGAGCGCCTGCCCACTACATGTGGATGTGCGGTGCGGCCCCGCTGCCTTACGCTCGGCCTCCACTCTTCTCTTCTGCTCGCCACCGCACACTCGCTCGCTCCTCGAGTCTACCCTCGTGTCGAAGTGCCGGCACAATGCCATGCCACCAGGGTCTCAGACTCGGGTCGCCCGTCCTTCGGGCGGCTTGCCCGTCACATCTGTGGTGCACAACGTAGTGGGCGCCAGTCCCTGGACCAGCCCCTTCTCTTTTCGATTTCTCTCTCGCGTGACGAGGTTGGCACTCCGTGCGCTACTCTCTCCTTCGCCATCTCGCGTTGGCGGTGCATACGGCATCTGTCTTGCTAGCTACCATCCTGGTCACCAATTGGGGGAGGGGGGCTTTCTTCTTTGAGGGGGGGAAGGCCCTATGTGATGAGGTATTCGCCCCAAAATGCATTCTGGGGATTTTCTTGCCACCAATTTTGATGGTTGGGGGTTGTGGGGGGGGGGGGGGGGGCTTTGGCCTTGGTGAGGAGGGGGAGGGGGGTTCTCATCCTTCACTTCCTTCAACTCTGCCTCCCCTTCCCCATCGCCGCGCACCATCGCTACCCACACCCCCTCATCCTCCACGCTTGTGTACCCCAGCTGCCCCATCGTGGCCGAGTTCGGAGCCCTGTAGTGCTTGAAGGCCACCAAGACCCCCGAGCAGACCCTCCCATGCGCCCAATTCGTGAAAGTCTTAGGATGGCCAACCCCTTGGCAGGGTCAGTCACAAGCAAGCGGTGCGAGCTGCCCAATGGCACCTCCTGCGCCTGGTTGCGGTCACGCCACGCTATGCGCGGCAGTCGTGCATTCCCACCGTGAACCACAACATCCGAGAGCTGTTAAAATAACAAGGGACGAAACGAATAATTTTTGTGACATATTTTTTGAATTTTTCCAGCTTAATATTCACTATTAATTTTGATATTTGCGCCAGCAATTGAAAAATTAAAACTTAACCTACAAAAAATAATCACGGTTAACGGAAAAGTAACACGCGAGCAAACAAGCATACCTCAAAACCGATGGAGGTGCCCTACTTTTGGTCAGGGCTAATCGCTGTCCGAAACAGCGTGGAAGCCATCGGGGCCTCCACAAGCTCCCCCATGATGTCGGCGTGTGCGGGCCTTGAGGCAACGGATACTAGGCTCGCATATGCCCCCGTGTCACAGGCGCATGGTCATCACCACATAGTTCAGTGTTTTTCCTTGCTGCACTGCACCGCAAACCAGTTCTAAACCACTCCAGGTGGCTGCTGACTGTGCTTTGGCCTTGACCATCTGTACATTGACGTCAGCTCGCAGGCACCACCCTCCCACAGTGCTGGTTAGTCTCTAACCCTTGCTCTGCTGGTCTTCCTCTTGCAGCCCCTGTTTTGCTGTTGCTCGCTGGCACGTAAGGACGTGTAATATTCGAACTCTGGGGGCGCAAAAGCGTCCCGATGTTTCACCATCCGACTATTCAGCTCAATGCTTCAATAGGTGCCTTGTTCGACTGTTGCGCTGACTTGTGCAGTACCACTCCAGGCGGTTTGCGTTTGTGCGTTGGCTGCCCACATATCCAGGTCAGCTCGCACCCACCACCCTCCCTCAGTGCCGGTTAGTCCCTAACTCTCGCTCTGCGGGCCTCTCTCTCCCTGTCTCTCTCTCTCTCTCTCTCTCTCTCTCTCTCTCTCTCTCTCTCTCTCTCTCTCTCTCTAGCCCTCCTCCCATTGTGACCACCTCTCTCTCTCTCTCTCTCTCTCTCGCATACTGGGGTTTTCGGGATGTTTGGTGGGTCTCTATCCCCCCCGGGGTTCGAACCCTCCTCCACACGACAGAAGAGGTGTGTTATACCCACTGAGCTACGAAGAGTTGTTGTGTGCACTGTTGTTCTGACCTTTCCTGCTCCCCCCTGCATGTTGTCCCCTCTCAGGCATATCGCCGTTCGCACGGCGGTGCGCTTAGCAGTTTGTAGAGGAACCGCACAGCGTCACCGGATACCGGGTCCGCCTGCCTGAAGAATGTTCTGTGGAACAGCCTTAAGAGGTCAGCTCGGCCCGTCAGCCACACGTGCATGCAGTCTCCATTTCTGCTCACAGAGGAGGGCACCGCTCTGTGTCCCTCTGCCGTCGGACAGTGGAGGATCGCCTCCCACTGGAACGGGTGCCACTTGCCTGCACTTTTGGTTCGCCACTAGACCTGCATGTTCGTCAGAGCCTGAGTCTTCAGGGTCCAGTTGATTTGGACCATCACCGAGTAGAGTTCTTGGTTGCTCATCAGCAATGCCTCTCCATGACTGTCCACAATTTCACGTGCATCCTGGTGCTGTGTGGTTGGTCCAGTCAGGTGCGGGGGGGGGGGGGGGGAACCGGGCACGGCCCGATTTGCGAACGCCGTGGGGGTGGACCGCGTGCCGGCCCCCACGGCCCTCTAATTGGTGCTGCACGGCGGGGTCATACACTTGCCCCGAGCTAGCCGGCACCGCCGTCCACTGCACCGTGAAGTACACCCTCTTTCCTTGTCGCCACTGCCTGCACCAACACCACGCGACCGGATGGAGCGGGGCGACAAGGAAATGTGCCGTTCCAAACCGCACGCCACGAAGATCGCAGCACAGCTTGGGTGACCTAAGACAACCCACAGTTATGGCCTCAAGCACAGGGGTCATGGGCTAACCCGGCAGTGCACCCCACGTCCACGTGCCCCCGCTCAGTGTCCTAGTGCCACGTGCCCTTGCCTTCGCCGTGCCGGCGAATTTGGCAGCGCACTAGGCGGCGGAAAACCCACTCCAAGGTCATGGGGGTTGCTGGCCGCCCGAGTAGGAGGGTTGATCCCGTGCACAGCTCTGTTGCACAGGCTGTGCAGACCACGGAATCACCCCTGCTTTGCGGGCGGCCGCTAACCTGGGGCCCAGGTCTTTTAGGAGCTAATGGGGGAAGGTAATTGGGGGGGGGGGGGCTCGGGGGGTTTGGCCTGCACCACCTCCCCGTCCCGCTCCTCAATCACTACGCCCCCCCTCCTCTACCACTTCTTACCCAGCCTCGTCCACCTTGCCCTCCACTAGCCTGGCCGTCCCCCTGGCTCTCTCTCCCCCCACCTCTCTCTCTCTCTCCTTCCTTCTCTGTTCTTCTGATTCCTTCTCTTTTTCTTATCCGCCGCCCATTAGAGGAGTCTTCGCTTGACTCGCCTCCCCATTGAGTCGGCAGCGGGAGGATTCCTGCGGCTGCTGCCGTTGCTCGTGCAGTAGCTGCTGCTGGTGCTGCAGCTGCAGCTAGTACGGCTGCTGTTGCTGCCCGACGTGCTTCTAGATGCCCCTTCTGCACGAAAAAAAGAGGAGAAAATTTTAATTTTTGACACCCACCATTAATAATTGCTAGGTTCATATTTGAGCACCATAAGACAATAAAGGTACTAAACATGAAAGATTGCTGGCGTTAATATTAACCTAAAGAACCCGAAGGAGACTACCGAAAACCTAACGCACACAGAAACATGAACACAAGCAATGCAACAATACCAAGCGGTCTTCTTGAGAGTTTAGAAGGTCCCCAAAGAGGGACTTCAAGGTTTCTTGGTCCATGTGGTGGTGAGACAAGAGTTGGGGGTGGCAAACAGAAGATGGGGGGCGGGGGCCTTGGATGGCCATGAGTTTGACCATGGTACACGGGGTGGTATGAGGCGTCTCCCATGGTGTCGCAATGGAAGGTAAGATTTTCAAAACCACCACTCCCAAGCCTACAAGACCACTTCCCCCTCCCGTTGTACTGCCACTGCCCCTGCCATTCCCCCCTCCCCGCGGGCCTTGTGGTCATCGTAGGCCCACTTGAGAATGGCGTTGAGATTCTCAACGACATCGTCGCACACCGCGCCCAAACAAACCCCAAGCTCCGCCGCATTATCCACCGCCACTGTCACGTCCTCCTCCAAGTAGAAGAGGTCGTTCAATTGGCAGGCGGCGTTGCAACAATACAAGCGGTAGGCCCGCGTGTCCTCGGCGGGCCGTAGGTCGGCACCAGGTGGGGTATCCGAGTACAAGTCCCGGAGCCCCAAGGTGAAGAGCACCCCCCACCCCTCCAAGCCATCGGGCCAACCTGACCGAAAGACTAACCCCCAAATAGAACCCAAGACTAACCCCCGGACTGACCCAAAGACTAACCCCCCAACTGACCCCAAACCGGAAAACAACCCCAAACCTAAGCCAACCCCTCAGCCAAGCCACCAATTGTGGGACCCCAAAGATGGGTCCCAAGAAGTGTGAGAACACTTCACACTCCGACACGTGACACCACTTGTGGAACAGTACAAAATTGGCCATGATGGCCGGCCAGAAATGGTGCCCGAATTGATGACAAAGGTATTTGTTATTCTGTCGTGCGTTTGTAGGTTTTTTTTTGGGAGCGTTAATTTTTGTAGAAAAAAGTTGGTTTCTACGATGTTAACATTAACGTTGGCGACGCTTTAATTTTCAATATGACAAAAACCAAGTGAAAAAATAAAATCAACAAGTAAACCCAAGGACCATTTTCATTTTTTTCCGCAAGCAAAACGGTGAGATCGCCTCCCAAACCACCGGGTGAAAATGGCCCCGGATCCCGTAAGGAACCCCATGGCGGTGAAGTTTTCCCCGTCAAAACCCGTCAACACCCCCCTGAAAGCGTCAATTTTTCGTCCAGGTATTGATTTTTGGCCAAAAAATAAAAAGATTGGTTTTAACATAGGTCTCCAGGGCAATTACGTGAATGCAAAGATGAAGTCGATCAAGAGACTCAAATTTGCAAAATACCATGTGATGCACCCAAAGAACAAAGTCGTGCTGCCGAATGTATGCCTATGTAACCTCTATATGCATGGTTCAATCCATGTCAGACGTCTCACACAAATCATTCACGAGTCAATATCAGGTGTCTAACATCTGCATTTCTTTGTCTTAGAGACCCTAGCTACTTGTGTTTTTGTGGCTACGAAGCATGACATGAAGACCTTGGCAATGGGACGTTTGGATGCAATGCTTATAAAGAATTGAGGCGCAGCAAAGTCCTCCCACCCATGAGTAAGGTGTTGTTGTCGGGACTTTTGGAAGTCAATGGGCTTCAAGGCCGATCGTGAAGAAGTCATGGGAAGCAATGCAAGATACCTTGTCGTTGCTACATCCAGCGACAAGACGGACATGGATTGGGATTCAACATTTAGTCTCAATTATTTTGGCGGACTCACCAAGGAGATCCTCGTTCACACGCGCTTGAAGAGCCGAGATTACCAACCGGATACATGGCATACCCTTGTCATTGAGCTGTGAGCTATCAAACTGGCTAGTAGCCTGTATCTGTGAGAGAAATGTTCCTATCGTGATGTTGAGTCTTCTGGATTATTTACAGAAAGCTGCGCAGGAACCGAAGGACTACACGAATGACGTTGTTGTAGCGTATGATATGTTTTTCCCTCCAAAGACAGAGAGGAAAATAGTGCAATCGAAAGTCAACAATGATGATGATCCCTTCAGCAACGCATTAACATATGGTATTATATCTCACATCTTGCAGGCTATTGAGATCCCATTCTACATCTCACAACGGGGTGTTGGCTTCCGCAATTATGTGGTGGTGTTGCTCTGTTACAAATTACATATTGATCCATTGGGTGACGTCACTTCTTGATGGCGGAGTGAAGAAAGCCCTCTGCATGCCGCATGGAGATCATTGTGTCACAAACGTTGGGTACCGTGTGGCTTCAATGCTCCACTACATGCCGTGTTTCCAAGGTGGCCGTGTTTGCTTTTGCGGCTCTGCTGTAGTATGATGCGCAGCGCCTCGAGAAAGAGGTGGATCATGATATCCACCACTTGTCAACTAGCGAACCGAGCATAGTCCCCGGCAGTAGTGTGTGACTCTCACGTCAGCGTTTGTTGTGACCCCGCCAACCGCTGAGCAAAAGGCCGAGGAGAAGCGCACGATCAATGAAATGAAGGAGCAAGCCAAGAAGCGAAAGGCACCCGAAAGTGAAGATCCTGAAGGGGAACCGGAAATGTAGAGCCGGAAGGTCGCGGGAGGTCGTGTTTCTGCAAGGTGGATGGATGAGAGGTCAAAGAATGCGGCAACAAAAGTGGGGGCAGGTGTTGCAGAGACCAGCGCCATGGCAAACACAACCGCACAACTTGCCGTTGAGGCCAAAAAGCAGGTTTTTCGCACTTCGGCAACATGATACAGCAAGTGGCCTTGCTCGTCTTGTTACCCTATCATCCGGTGCAAGATCCACACCCTCCAAGGGCAAGGGAAGCGGAGAAGCTCGAAAGGTTGCACCCCCGTCACCTACTTATGGTGAAATTGTTGGTCAAAGCCGAACGGGGCGAAGCAGACGGGCTTCGGGCACGCCCAAGGCAAAGCCCAAGAAGAGTCCCGTACCCACCGAACGGGTGCCAGCAGCATTTAGTAGTAACACTTTGCACAACTTGCTTTCAGTACTTTTGCCCTAGAGACCCACGCTAAATCCAATATACTTAAAACTTGGTCAAGTTTTACTACGTTAAACGAAAGTTTCCACTTCTTAAGGGGGTTTCGGGTGGCCACTTGGGAAAATATCCACCCCCTTGGGGTACCTTGAGTGTGCGGCTACCATTCTACCACGTGGGATTGACAAGGGGACTGACTACCAGTGTAGATGAGTAAAAATATTAAAATGGCACTCGGCCACAAAATTCTGAGATTAGTTTTCAGATTAAAATTTGCAAAATTGAAAAATGTAGGGTCGCAATGATTATAATATAAACCAAGAAAATTTAATTGTTTTGTCCAAATTAAAAAAAAAACACAAGCACAAAAACACATAGCACGTACTCGTTGGCCCTCAAGACTCTTGTCCTTGGCCATTTGGGGTGTTGTGTGATGTTGATACCTCTTGGGCCATCGGGTCCCATAGTGGTGCGGTGGCTTGGGCTGTCGTGGGTGGGTAGGGGATTCCGTGGGGCTAGTTGGGTTGGGTCCAGGGTTTTCTTGGGGGTCGTTCGGGGGGGGATGAGCGTGCTCGGTTTGGGGTTTTGTGGGGCGGGGGGTCTTCTTGTTGCCCTTGCGCATGTCCATGGCCATTGGGGCCACCGTAGTAGTTTATACAACCCACCCCACCCCTTATGTACACACACACACACACACACACACACATGCACGGACTGTCGACGGGGCACCAAAACATTCGAACTCATTGTTCGGTCGCTTAGTGGTAGGTGTTAGTTGTTGAAGCTCGCAGTGTAAGCATGATTCGAAAGAATTGGGGGGCGTCACACGCACACACACACAGGCACCAAATGACCTCATGTGGTTTGTGGCACCCAAGGAAAAGGTAGGGCTCATCAAAGGCAGACAGTTGGATGATCACTTGTTCTGGGTTCCAAACGTATGGCAGTCGGAGCGACAAGGTGCTTGGGCTAGCATTGATTTCGCAAAAGCCTTTGACTCCACGAGCCATGCCCCGTTCCAATTTTTTTCTGGAATTTCTAGGCGTGCCAAAGACGTGGTGTACGGCACTGATCTACTTTCTTAAGGGGCCACAAGGCTTTTTGGCGGGAAACCAACAAACGGAAGCCGCCGTTCATACCGGCACAGGGATCAAAGAAGGGGACACAATGTCCTCAACAATCTTCTGTTTGTTAACAGCAATTCTTATCGGGAAGGATCTGCACAGGTTTCCGCAGGTTCAATCGTTTTTGTTTGCTAATGACACCCTTTTCTTTAGCCCTCGCACTCCTGGACAAGCGAGGGACATCGTGGACTCCTTGATGTAGGTCCCGCGGCGGTATGGGGAAGTATCGTGATACCGTCTGAATATGGACAAGTGCAGAGTGCTCTTTTAGGCACCTGATGCCCCAACGCCTGGAACGGTATGGTATGCAGTGCTGGTGAGATCCAAGGTGAAATACCTTGGCACCTGGCTGGGACACACGACGATCCTCGACCAGTATCAGAGGCCATCGGCTACCTTGATGGTCAAGGCACAGCTCTTGGCTGCTTTGCCGCTCAAGAAGAAAAAATCCAAGCAGTCTATACCTGGGCGTATCCGGTTCTTCGGCACATTGCCGTTCTCTTTTCCTCCTCGGCAAATCATGAGGAAAGCCAATATGGCTATATGTGTAGCGCTTGGCATCCGGAGCTGGGTGCTCCCCACCACTCATTGGAAGCGACCTCACAATAGCGGCCGGGGGGGGGGGGGGTATGCGTTGGGGTTAGCGGGAGACTTTCTGTTGTGGTGCCAGTCTGCGGCTTATGTCAGGGCACGAAAGGCATTAGAAGAGCGGGAGGAAACGATGAACATGCAAGAGTTTAGGGATTGGGTGCGCCGAAAGGCCCCCAAGCTCCGGCTCGACCCGGTGTACCTCACAAGCTTTTCATGGTTAAGGCAACCGCAGTATCAGTGGCCGATGGTGGTCACCTCATCGGTGGTGTACGCGGCATTCACGGATATATGCCTGAAAGATTGTCTCACTAGGCAAGACCTATTGCAGATCCCGCTCTGAAACTCTGTCTTTTTTCATCAACCTGTAAAATCCGGGGCGCACGAAAATTGTTTTTGTACTTCTTGCTGCCCGGCTCTTGCAGGCAGGGGAATTCGGAGAGTAGCGGATTGCGTGACCGAAAGAGGGCACCTGAATGCAGCAATGCTCTCGCGCATCCCGCAATCTTATAGACCTGTGTATGCACGTCATTTGTTGCAGGACATAGATGCGGCTCATGGGAGAGAACCTCGACCACAATGTTCGGCGCTCCCACCACTGCGAGAGTGGAAGCTTTCATGGGTCTTGAAGGTGTGTAGACAACGTCTGCGGGTGGAAGCACGCCAACAAGCACCCGTGCAGGTGGCACTAATGGCACCAACAGCTTCAAACTTTTAAACTCCGCGAGTTTGTGATAATGGCGTTATGGCGTAAGCTGCCGGTCCCCCGGCGGCTAGCACAGTTTAAGGTCATGGAGGGACAAGACTGCCCATTGTGTGGGGTAGTTGTGGACCATGAGCATGTCCTGCAGAAATGCTATGTCCTATACGATTCTCTACCTCTAATACGTCGCCTGTGGGGGCTACATGTCTGTGACAATGTGTGGTACGGACCATCAAGGCTTTGCACAGACTAGGTCTTTCATTTCAATCACCACCATCCAAAGATGGTTGGTTTGGACAGCGGTATGTGCGCGTTGGCTCACCCCTTGTGAGGCCATCAGCACCCTCCCATCAGATATTGCCACGGCCGTCTTACAACGCTTCTACGCAGCCTTGCTAAGCTGAAAGTCACTACCGCAAGGGACACTATCATAGGAGGTGATCACAACCACTTGTGAATGCCTAAAGGATGCTTTGAAAGCCCGAGACAAACTAGTCAGAGTGCCTGTGCAGAATGTGAATCACTTCAACCTCATTTCCATTGCCCCTCGTGGAAACAAACAGCCCGATAGGCAGGCATGAGACGTGGGGGAGACGTTCGAATCTCCCAGGTGCTCGCATGAGTGGCGGCCGCCGAATCCGAGCATGGCACTGCCTACGAAGCGACTTTTGGCTCCTCGCACCCTCATGACTTTCATGTGGTAGCGGGGGCGGGCTTGTCTGCCAGGGAAACGGAACTTCAGGCAGTCCTTAGGGTACTCACCGTAGTCCCATAGGATCTCACGTTATATGCAATGTGCACCCCGCAGTGTCAGCTTGATCTGCATATTCGTCTACACGCATGGGCAAGGATCATTGGCGACAAGAGGACGGCACCCCAGTTTTGGGTAAGGATAGTCTCGAGGCCTTGTATGAGCGGTTTGAGGACAGTACCACGTAGGTGTATTGGCGCCCATGGAGTGCATCATCGACCACTCACAGGTACCAGGAGTTAATGGAAATCGTACAAGTCGGGATAAGACTATCACGCCGGCCGGACCCCCCCCCCCCGCTTCTGGAACCGCAAGCCTTGCGACGGCCGCCGAAAAGTGAGTCAAGAATCGATCCGGGAGTGCATGGCATCCGTATTCCCGGAATCCACAATGTATTCTGTAACGCAGCCCATATCACCCCTCACACCTCCATCGCCCGTGTACTTCAACCCCCGAACACCCACCCCACAGCCCCCGCTCACGAGCCAGATCCAACTCCTCCCCCTCCTTAGTGTACTCTAATGAGAAATTCCTCACGCCGCAGTCCTCCTGGCATTCCAAGGTACAGTCGCTCACGCCACAATCATCGGCTTATTCAAACGTCACAACTCTCACGCCGGACTCTGGTGATATGGAGCCGTCTAGGCACAAACCTCGGATCACAGGATCAGTGTTTGCATCAACCCACCCATGGCCGCAACTAGTGGAACCGGCAAAACTCGAGGGGGAGTGAGAGCAAATGACAACGAGGAGACAATAATTTATGTGAGCATTCATAAGCGGGAGGAGCATACGTGAAACACGTATGACTCCACGCCAGGCGTGGTATCACTATTCACGGATGTTTTCGTCCAGTCCCGTACACACGCAAGCAGAAAAAGCTGTTACGTAAGTAGATGGTGTGTAATGCAACCTAGAACTATTATCTTGCGCTCTATGTACCGTGCTTCACCTCTGGGAGCTCCTCAAATACGTTTAGTACCATACGAGCCCGCACAAGGCCAAGAACCGGGACAGGACAAAGACTGTAAGTTTCATGTCAATTATTTGAAATGAATGCATCCTATCAAACATCTCACACGAACACAAGGTGCAAAATGTGATTCACATGCCTTCAGCAAAAGTGTTTCTACAAAGAAACTGGTTTTTGTGTGTGTGTGGCGGGGGGCAAGGTCACGGCCCTCCTCCATCGCGCACCTCTGCAGCTACTGGCACTGCCGTTTCCTTTTCTGTTTGGCCACCTTTGCCTCTGCGCCTAGTGATCCTTGCTGTAGCCCCTTAGCCTCGTGAGGTGCTCCCACACGGCCTATGGCACCGTGAAAAGAGGGCGTCCAACCAGCCTCACACGCCATGAGAAGAGGTCCGTGAGATGGGGTGTGTGGCCGAGGCACATTGATAGGCATTCATTCTGCACAGCACATTTTCGGCCGCATCAATGTGAGTATATATGTGTGTGTGGAGAGCAGGGGGGGGGGGGGGTTCACCATCTTTACCAAGCGTCCCGGTTGAGCTTGCATGGCCACACTGGCGTCCTCGGGTCGGGTCACTCCCCATTGGTGAGGCTCACGGTGATGGCGAGGCGTGTGTCCCTGTGTTGCCCCTCAACCACTGCGATATGCACTTTGGGCCAAAACATGGTTCGTTGCGCCGGGACCACACTAGAAATGGAGTGGTGGCTCCGTGGCTTCTGCCGGGCCAGCTCCACGGCATAAGTTCAACAAGCCCATCAGTGCTATGATGCCCCATGTGTTGTGTGTGTATTGGGGCTTTCACAACTGGTGGTTCTCGCGGCAGTGAGGCGGCCTCCACCGCCTCCTCAATTTGCCGATCACCCCACAAACGATGCCCTTGATGCACGGCCGCGACTGCCTATCTCCACACATGCTCAAATCCGGGAAGCGATCCCACAACCTTTCGGGTGCGGAACCTACGCTTTGCCCGGTTGGTTTAACCGAGATCCGATGTTTGTGCCAATTGCCAATTGCCCCGCGATGGGGGTGATTCAAAACATGCTCTGTTCGTGCCTGTGGCATTTCTTTGAGGTACTTTGTACACCCATTCTTTGCAAATACGGGCTTGGTTTGTGGGTCGCAATCATACATTGTGCTTCGGCTCTCTGCCTGCTTCTAGTCTAGCTTGGGATCCGGAATGCGGCGCACTACGCAGCTCCCGTTGCGTGTGGCGGATTACTTATTCGCCTATCACTGTGTGAGTCACTACCAGAGACATGCACTGTTGCCTGCCCGTTTATCCCTCGTGTCCTTGTGCGCCTTTGCTTTCCAACCCTCGATCCGCCATCTCTCGGCTCCTTGGGCCGTAACAATTTATGCACCGTAGACTTTGCTGCCCCAACCCTTGCCAGTTCATCACCAGCATCGTTATAACCGAGCTTGTTGTGCCCATACACATGCGTCACATATATTGAAGTTGTCCTAGTCTGCAAAGATTGATACATATACTCCCATATATCATGGTACTTGATTGGCTGCTTGCCTTTCGCAACCCAGTTCCGGCCCTTATAAAGCTGTAGGTTGCACACCACTTGGAGTCACTATATTGGCACAGGTCCTAGGTCTTGCGCACGACTTGTGTGGATTCCGGCCGAAACCTCTACCCTCTTTTTTGTCTGTCGACCCACTACCGGCTCGCTTATGTTACCATATTCATGATGGGGGAAATAGACCCGGAACCCCGCTCATCACCGGATCTCCGACCCGTCCACCCGGGCATGTATTCTTCTGGAGGTCAACAAAACCAAGGGTACCGCCTCCGCATCTGACCTGTACTGCCAAAAACATATCGATGGCCTCTCCACCGTGTGCGCCGCCTCTTGTTGCCCTGTGTTGCTGAACCACGATCGTGCCTCCGTAAAGGCATTACGACGCTAAGGGTGCCCACCTCCATTCTGCATACCGCTTTTTGGTATCAATGTCTGAAGTCGATGTATTCCCCACCACACACATAACGCCGTGGGGTTGGTTAGAGCAATGATGGTGTTGTCTGCCACCCACCTTCCCACGTCCGTGCCTGTCACTACTAGTGTTGCCACGTCCCTGCATGCCGCATACAGCATCCGCACAATTGGGCAACTCTTCACAAAGTGGCACACCGTCTCCTCCACCCCACACCACACACATGGGTCCTGTATATCTTTCACTAGGCCCGCACACTGAAGCACGGGTAGTTTCTTCCACAACACTTTGTACATGAACTCGTGCGCAATGGACGGGACGTTAGTTTTTCGAGGCGCTGGCCATACTGCAGTGTCTTGCCTATTTGTGGGCGCCATTCCCGCACACCATGCCGTTTTCACGCCTTTCAATCGCCACTCCCCAAAGCCAAGGAGTATGGATCCGTCAATTTGCACAGACTCGTTAGCGGCTACTTCCAAAGGGTCCACGATCGTGCCTGCTGCGCATATTCCTTATTGGCTAGCCCCGCTCCATGCACCGTTGCCGACACATCTACTTTATTGACTTGGGCAATCGGAGTGGCCCATCGTCGCCACCTCGGCACTTGTAGCGACCGGGTCTAAGTCATCAGCGCCACGGAGTGTGCAATCCCAAGGCTCTGCATTTGTCCCACCGTGAGCCGGACTCCATTCACAATCTTGTGTAGCGCTGAAAAGCTCCACAACGAACGTACCAAGACGCCCTTCGACCCACAAGTACTCGGCGCCAAGAATGTGTGCTAGATGGCCAGCACCGTCACTCGGATTCCCTCTGAATCACGGAATGCCTGCAGTGGTGGCTTGAGGTCCTTATGTTCCGCTGCTGTTGCCCATCCCATAAGGCAGCACGCCGAAGGTTGAACGTGTGCCCACCTGCTGTACAGCTTAGGGCTTATCAGCTCCCTGCCCCCCCCCCCATGCCCTGACTTGCTTAGTCCCACAAGGATCACCGTCAAGGTCGTGATATTCGGTGCTCTTCAAACATACTTTCAGAGTCGTACCACCACTCTCTTCGGCATAGGGATCACCAGCACCACATGATACAGCGCGGGGCATACCCATTTATGCACCAGCCGGATCTTTTGTCCCAATGTCACTGCTAGGCTCCGAATCGTTTTACACTTAAAGCAGATTTTATTCATACTCTCCTCATACTCCTCTCCCTCTTGCACTTCCCCACCCCGCACTCCGAGAAACTTTGTTTTGTGTAGGACCTCAATGCCCTAGATGCGCGTTCGAGCCAGCTGCTCCATGGCCAAGAGTTCGCTTTCATGTGTGTGTGTGATTGTGTGTGTGTGTGAGTGTGCCAAACGCCATCATCATGTTTAAAGAGGAAATCACTGTCATGGTTAGACAGGGAGATGGAGCGAGCTATCTTGTTAGTGTGGTTCCTCGGCGAGAGTTGTATAGTTCCTACACAATCCCTGAACACTTGTGCGTAGCCCTTGCATAGTCCCAACCCTATTGCACGTTCTTCACTGAATTTGTGTCTCTCGTTGTCTACCTCCCCTGTTTTGTACACATGTCATACACCATTCTTCGTTCATTATGTCCGCCTTGTTTGCGCTGATTGTTGCACAAAACCGTGTGTGCTCTCCTGAGTATTTGTGCGTAGTTTGGAACGACACTAATAAGACAGCTGAATAGAACACACGCAAAGGGTACTGGACTAGGGCCATCCATTAAAACATCCCATCATATACGGCCGCCAACACTGCATCGGATCCATGCAATCCCATTTGGTGCACAAGTCCATGTGCTGTTTGTATCCCGACCCCCCCAATGAGCCAATTAGGGGCCGCCCCAGTCCACTACAAACGCGCATGTCTGTTTCCCTGCTCTACAGATACGCAACTGGGCCGCCCCCTCCCCCACACTGCCCCCCGAAAACTGACCTCAAACCACCAGCAGAAAGGCATGGCATTGGGCAGCGGTTAGACAACAGGGTGTCCAGGGGGGGAATTTGATGCACGCAGGGGCCTTGGATTATGCAATGCACAATTATGCACAATTATGCACAATTATGCACAATTATGCAAAATTATGCATGACTATGCGGGCTGCATTGCAACGAAGACACACAGGGATTGCAAACAAGAGGGAACCTGGGATTGCAATCCCCCACAAACAGAAAACACAGTGAAATCTGCAGCAGCCATTTATGCCTATTTTGGTCAGAAAATCACCTTGCTCTCCCTCATTTTCAGACGGTGGAAGAATTACATCGTCCGGCAAAACATCTTCAGCAGTGGAAGCATGTGCAGGTGCATTTTGCTGGACAAAATTGTCCATGATAAACACAACAACAAACTGCATTGGACAAGAGTGGAGCAGACCATTATACACAATTATGCACAATTATGCACGATTATGCAATTTGGCCCAATTGTGAATTATGCAAAATTATGCACAATTATGCACGTGCATAATTTCCCCCCCCTGGGGTGTCCTACCAGAACACCTCGCCTGTCCCCATTGGCCAGGTGGACCCCTTCAAGACTGTGCCGCTTTCGGAGCCGTAGCCATGGGACGTGTGGGAATTTGGCTCTGAAACGCGCTAAAAAACCCCCCAATGGCGACTTCTGGGCGCTGCTCCCACGACTTGAACTTCTTACCCTTGCACAGACTGCTTCGCCGCCGCTCCAACAAAGTCAATGATGTGGGGCCCCGGGTGCCCTGCCTGGCGAGATCTGTATCATCTGCCACCTTCCACTCCACCGCCTCAACTGACTTGCCATCTGTGGCCTCTACCATCTGGTTCGTGTGTTCCCCTTCCTTCCTCCAGGCATCACCCTCCGCCGTGACGGCCACTTGATCTTCGCTGCGCCGATGCCGGACCGGACGCTGCTGCCATGACGGGAACCGCGTCCTGAGGGGCCGGTTGTTCGTGACCGACCCACGTGGTGGGTCCTTGATAATCGGAGCACTACCGATGTCATGGGGGCAGCCATTCGCCCCATCGTTGGCATCCGGAGTGTCGTTGCTGCAAGGCGGTCCTTTGCTGCCGCCACTTGCCTCGGCCCCGTCCGCAGCCCCGGTCTCATCAGTACTGGATTCATCTGACTTGAAGCGCCATGCCGGCCACTCCCGTCGCTCTGTGTCCGGCAGCGATGTACCAGGCGGCAGCGCCTTGACGTCCGACATGCTCACGCTCTGGTCCCCGGACTCAAATCTCTCAGGTGTCGCGCAGAGGCCGTCCTGGCTGTCGCAGCTCTGTGGAAATATTGTACTGGGCCTGGCCCTTGGGGTCGCACACTCGCAGTTGCCCTGGGCTTTTGGCGACGGTCCAGCAGGTCCGGCATTCAGGGGCACAGATTCCAGTCCCGGGGCCATGCAGTCCACCTCCAAGTCCGCAGCCGCCGGCTGGTCTGGCTCCGGCTGCTCCACTCTGCAGCCCTGGGCCAACTTTGAGGCGGTGATAGAGGGGCAGCGGGGGGGATCCTTCGCGGCGTCGACGCCAAGACCCGCGGCGACGCCAATAGGGCTCGCCCGGGACTCGGGGACGGTGCCCTTCGTCCCGTTGGCCATGTTGAGAGGCTTCTCCTCCGGGTCCAGTTCCATTCGACAGCCCTGTGCCAGCTTCGAGGCAGCAGACGTGCGTGCCACGGGCTTGGCAAACACGGGACGCTGCCACGACGCCTGCTGCTGCTTGTTCCGCGCCACCACTCGCGCGGGGCCCACTGCAGGGGGCGGGTCCGGCCGGAAGTCAGTGTCGCTGGGCTCGTCACTGTTGTGGTGCTCCCCATTGGACGGGGCGCTGTTGCCAATGGAGGCGGTGGAGGTCTGTCGCTCCTCATGGAAGGTGGATTCCGTTACCACGGGGGGTTGGTGCCGTGCCACCGTGGGCTGCTTCATTGGGCGCTGCCATGATGGCACGCCTTTATTTTGGATAATGCGCTGTGGCTTCAGCTTTGTTCTGTCCGGGGTCCCATCGAAGTTGGGGCCAGTGGCAGGTGTGTCTTTGGCCCGCCCTGGAGACCCGGAGTGTGGGACTGCATGGGCTGCGCTTCTCATTCGCTCACTCACATGGACAGACTATGACTCTACAGAGGAAAGGGTCTGTGGAGAAGACTGACACTCGGGAATCCTGCTGGAGTTGGAGCTACAGCTGCAGATAGGGATGGGCATTGTGCAAGGGGAAGTCAGAACCTTATTGCGGACACGCTAATTGGGGATTGACTTTCTAAAGACTATGAGCGGAGTACACCCTTCTCGAAAACTGATGGTACTCCCTCCCCGCGTCAGAAAAGGCACCGCAAGTCACAGAAACAATGCCCAGTGCTATCTAGACAAGGATGTTGCTTACGCTACGACTCCTCTGGAAAAAGGCGTCTTGCACAGTGGGAGAATATCATTTTGACATTTGTGAGATTAGGGTAGGGGGCTGGGTAAGCACAGCAAACACAATATCATCCCCCACCAGCAAAGGTATTCTAAACCACACCAAAAATATACAAACGTACACTATACATCACGCTATCTGCGCAAGCAAGCAATGGAACTCCGATGTGCTGAAAGTTGAAGAAACAACGCCTTGTGTTGTTTGGTCATAATCCTGCCACATAGAATGCAATTATGATGGTCATTTGTCTCCACTGTGTGCCCAACGTCCCAATGAAATTGGTATGTGCCATTTGCATTTATAGTTGTAAGGTGGAGCTGCAACATTGCATGTAGAACCACTGTTGCATTGAGCTGTCTTGCATGCACTGCCCGTCCTGTGCACCTTGGCCCACCCACTGTCCCTGTGTCACCCCTTGCACCAGCCCTGCCCCTGAGGCAAACTCAGGCGGATGCCAAACCAAGTGAATCAAACCGAATCAAGCTGAATATTTAGGCCACCGTCAGCGTGTGCATGCGCGAGTGCGTGTGTGTGATGCCCCAACCTGATGCCCCAACCTGCTGAATACATCAAGGGCATACAACATGCATTTGCTGCAGGCTCATGTCCAGCTTGCAATGGTCACCATGGTGGCAGTGTGGTTACTGCACGATACTTGTTCAGCAGCCAGGTTTTTGTTCTCCTCTGCAGGCAGTTACTTTCATGTGCTGTGCCCACCCACCCATCCGTTTCAGTCCTGCACCTGCCCACAAGCTCAAGAAATGGTGGAAATGTCCTACACATGTCACACGGATGGGAAAAGTGGCAGTGCAGTGTACTGAAGCAGCCCCACTGCCCACTGCACCCTGCAGGGCGGGCATGTACTGAAGGGGTACACTGCCCACTGCCCCTTGCAGTGTGGCAGTTTACTCCAGGAGCCCCATTGCCCATTGCACCATGCAGCGTGGCAGTGTACTCGAGGAACCCCACTACCCACTGCCCCGTGCAGTGCAGGGGGGATGTGCTGCCTGCATCGTGTCCTCACCCCCGCCCCGGCTAGTGTAGAACGGCTGCAGTCGGGGCATGCATGTCCCTTGTCCACCCCCCTCAAGCGGACCGGTTGCGGCCGGGACGTCCCAACAGCCAGGTAGCTCTCCCCCGCCCCGGCTAGCGCAGAACGGCCACAGCCGGGGCGTGCCGCCTGCCAAATGTCCTCCCTCCCGCCCCGGCTCACGCAGACCGACTGCGGCCGGGGCGTCCCAACGGCCAGGTAGCTTCTCCCCTGCCCCGGCTTGCGCCGAAAGGCCACAGCCGGGGCGTGCTGCCTGCCCAGTGTCCTCCCTCCCGCCCCGCCTAGCGCAGAACGGCCACGGCCGGGGCCTGCATGTCCCCTGTCCGCCCTCCCGCCCGCCCCGGCTCGCGCAGACCGACTGCAGCCGGGGCGTCCCAACAGCCAGGTAGCTTCTCCCCCGCCCCGGCATGCGCAGAACGGCCACAGCCGGGGCGTGCTGCCTGCCTAGTGTCCTCCCTCCTACCCCGGCAAGCACAGAACGGCTACAGCCGGGGCGTCCCAACTGCCAAGTAGCTTCTCCCCCGCCCCGGCGTGCGCGTAACGGCCGGAGCCGGGGCGTGCTGCCTGCCTAGTGTCCTCCCTCCCGCCCCGGCTAGCGCAGAACGGCCACAGCCGGGGCGTCCTCCCCATGACCTGCGGAGGGGAGAACGGTTTCTCGGGGGCGTTAGGGTGCAGGACGCAGCACCCAACACGGGTCTCTGCGCCACAGGCACAATGGCAGAATTCCGCACCGTATCCCTAGCGGAGCAGAGGCTCCACCTTGAGGCCCACCTGCAGCAGGTGGGCCGCGTGGACCGTGTAGCCCTCGTGGAGGGGGCCCTCCTGGCCACGGTGCAGCACTGGCCCACGGCAACCGAGGTCGTGGGCGTTCCCTTCACGGACGCACTCGCCCGCACGCTAGGCATGCAGCTCTCCATCCTCACGGGCAAGGTGACAGGGCCAAGCGCGCGCTGCTGGCGGCACGGTGGCCCGAGGTCCCGTGGATGTCTCTGCCCGACGTGGTGCACTGGTACCGCCAAGAGGTCCTCCCCAGGGGCGGCGACCATGAGCTCCAAGTCGCAGGGTCGATCCTGGGCCACATCCGGTGGGGCACCTCACAGCAGCGGTGCAAGGACAAGCTGAACCGCGATCCCTACCACCTCTGGCGTCTCCTCAACCAGTCTGTCAGCCCCGCGGGCCCCCGGTGGCCTTGCACTGGCTATGGCTCTGGATCTCCTTGACGGCCGCATGGGCCGCCCGGAGATCCCAAGAGTCAGTCTGGGCCAGGGTCCTTGATACCAACGGGTACCCCGCCGACTGCCCCGTAGCACCGCCGCACCTAACGGGACTGATCCCTGGCTCCCTGCGCCTGGTGAAGGCCAGCCCGGCAATCCCTCAGCCGGCCCAGCCGAGCGCGCCCCCCGTAGCGCAGGCTCGCGCACCGCCACCCCAACAACCCGGGATGGCTACGGGGCCCCCTCCAGTGCCCTAGGAAGCCCAGGCAGCCGCACCGGCCCCGGGGCCTCCAGGCGGCAGTCGACCCGCCGCACAACCAAGGCCCCCCGCGGGGCCCCTCACCTGGGGGACCGCTGTTCGCCCCCGTCCGCGATGCAACGGCTATCGCGGAAGGCATCCGCCGTCTGCCCGACCCACCATCCGCGAGGAGGCTCACGGTCAGAGCCTGGTGCCGCCCCTCCCTCAACTACCGCTTCACTGCCCCCAGGCGCCCCAACCGGCCCACCACATGTTCGCCCGGTTCCCCTACGAGGGCCAAGCCGTGGTCCACCGTGGCACACAGCGGGCGGCCGAAGCGTCCAGGCTGATAGCCCCCGCCCGCCTGTCCACAGCCAAAGACGACCTATACCTCTGCATGGTCACCTTTTCCTCCGCCCTCGGCATCTTGTGGGCCCTCCGCGCCCCTCAAACGGGCAACCATGTTGCGAACGTTCTCATAGGCAACGCTGCGCGCTGGGGGGCAGAGGGCCAGGCGGTGGCAGCGGCGTTGGCCGACTGGGTGGCGTACGTGGAGGCCGGCGAATTTCTCACCTTGGCGGATGACACTCGCAAGTGGTGCAGCAAGCGGCTATGGCAGTCTGTAGCAGCCCTCCCGGACGCCACGTGCTTCGCCGAGGTTGCCACCCGCCATCGCGTGCACGGCTGATGTCCCGCCCGAGATCCGCGCAGCCCTCCTGCAGACCACAAACCGGGGCACCTTCTAGACGGCCCTAGTGGGGGCCGTTGCGACCACCGCCCGCCCGGAGGATCTACAGGCGATTGAGGCGGCGGTCAAGGACCCGGGGGGCATGTCGTCGCGGCCTGCCTAGGTCCGGGCAGCCACGCAGCACGTGCCGGGTGCAATGGTGCCCTGTCCCGCTGCCCCGTGCCCAGCCCGGGGGCTCGAGGCCTTGGCGCGGATACCAGGTGCGGCAGACGTGCCGGCAGCACCCCAACCGGCAGCCCCGCCAACCCCCCAATAGCCACCCGGCCATACCCCCCACCTGGCGTTGTTCCCTATGCCCTAGCCGACGGCCCCGGCTTTGGCCCCATGGGCCCCGCCGGCTACTACCGCCCAGGCCCCACAGCCGGCCCCTTGGGCGCACGTGGGCCTGACCCCAGTCGCGGCGGCCCCCTAGCTGGCGGCATAGCCCCCCCCCCCCCCCCCCCCCCGAGGCACGGGTAGGCTCCCCCGCCTAGCGGCAACTGACCATCGAGGTCTCCGTTCTCAATCCGGAGACCATGACGACCTCAGCGGTCAAGGACGCCCTGCGGGCCCACTTGGGGTCCAGCAAGTTCGTCACGCAGCTCAGCCTCCAGCGCGGGTACGAGTACGTCACCTGCTTCAAAGCAGTGTGGTCTGCGTGCGCGGGGGACCAGAACCGCGCCTTGATGCCGGTGATGACGGCGGCAGGATACGTGTCCGCGACGCTACGGTCGCAACGTGCCAACGGCACCCTCTTCTCCCCCCCGCCCGAGCAGGGCCAGCCCCCAAGAAGAAAGCGAAGGTGCAGCCACCTCTGCCGCAGACCCAGATGGGGCGGCTGCCGCCGGCCCCAGTGGCCATGTCGCCGCCACCCGCGGCTTTCCCGCCGCCACCCACCCTCCTGCCCTAGGGCTCCCACCAGGCCTCGCCCTGGCCCCAAGCTCAGCAGCCCGCCCCGCACTCGACCATGCTCCCGACGGCGCCGACGGTGTGGCATCCCCAAGGAGCGGTGACCCAGGCGCTAGGGGGGCCGGGAGGCTGAGCGGGGGGGTACTGACTCCCCCTCCACCTCCCCTAGGGGGTCCGCAGCCTGGGTCCGCTCAAGGCTCTGGTGATGGCCCTGCTGCCCTACCCCGCCCCACCCCACGTGAGCGCTCTGGCCAGCGTCATCAGCAACCTCTTCCGGGATGCCCCCCCCGCACCCGCCAGTCCCCAACAACACCGATTGGGCCCGGAGGAGCTGGACCGCGTCTACCTCTGCTGTGCCACGTGGTACCGGCGCCCAGCGGCGGGCGGGCCCGCGGGCTGCCCCGCTTGAGGCTCCCGAGAAGTGCTGCACCTCCCCGCGGCGGGGGACCCACGGCATGCGTGGTACCGGGCGTTCGGCGACCTCGCAGTGACCCACTTACCGGCCGTTGGAGTCCTCGGCCTTGCCCCCGCCGTCCTCCATGCCCTGCTCGGCATCCTCCAGCCTTGGGTGGAGGTGCTGGGCCGCTCCTCGCGCTGGCTCGGTGCTAGCGCCCGTCCTTTCCGCTGGTAGTCGCCCGCGTGATCCTCTACGCCTAGCGTCCGGCCGACTGGGGACCCCTGCTCGACAGCCCAGCTGGGTGGCACTACGACGCCGGGGACCACGGCCGCCTGAACCCCAGGGACGAACCCCCGGCCCCCCCGCAGCCCTCGTATGCCGTAGGGCTTCAATGCTCCAGCTGCGGAAGACTCCGCGCAACCGGAGTTAGCGAAGCCTCTGCCCCGCCCCCACGGGCCCCGCGGCAGGGGCTGTTCTGCATATGCCTGGACTCCACCACGCTAGTCACCATGTGATGGCGTCTCAGGCCATCGTAGAGCTCGGGGGTATGGCCCAGCCCGAGGCGGTACCGGTGGATCGACTGCAAGGCACCAGGTGCCAGCCTCCGCCCCCGGACCCAGGACCGCTCAGAGGAGTATGCCTCGTACGCGCTGCGCCTGCCGCACAACCCCTTGGAGCACCTGCAGCGCAGCCCCCGCGACGTGAGCAGACTTTGTGTTGTCATAGCCCATTGCAGCGGCCTAGGATTGGACCCCCGGAAGGTCCCGCTCCTCATCGCGTACCTCGCCTATGCGGAGCACGACGTCGCCCACCTACAAGAGGCGGGCTTGCAATTTGCCGCCTCGTGGCTGGCCCGCCTGCCGTACCGCGTGTGCGTGGGGCCCATCTTCCGGGGGGGGGGGGGGGTGACCCTAGTGCACACCCACTTGCTGAGCTGGTCCCAAGTCCGCGAACATGCCCAAAAGCACAGCCTCTGTGTGTGTGCAGAGCCAGCTAGGGGCGCGGTGCTGGGAGCCGTCAACATGCACCTCCCGCCGGCTCTGCCCGCAGCCCTACGACAAGCCATCGTCGGCGACGCCTCCGCTTTTTTGCGCACGGCAGGGGCAAGTGGCAAGATCGTGGCCGGCGACCCTAACAATGCCCAGGGCCCGCGCGGGGGAGGGTGGCTCTCCAAGGCCCTGGGCCCCAAAGGCCCGCTGGCCGGGTTCCGGGCCCAATACCAGCCGGGCGACCCAACGAACGTAGTATGGCAAGTGGGGCGCCCCTTGGAGTGCGGCTGGACTGGGTCCTCGTGGGCCCGGAGACCCAGTGCGTGGGGGCGGAAAAGGTCCTGCCCCCTGTCTCAGCACCGCCCGGATGGTGCAGTGCCAGCTAGGGTTCGCGGAACGCGTCTTCGCAGCGGTGCACCCCACCTGCCGCCACTTTCGCTGGTCCCAACTCACGCGGTGGCGGCGGCCTCGTTTGCCCTGTGGTGGTCAGCCCACGCCCGCCTGACCCCGGATGGGACGCTGCAAGTGGTGTGGGCCGCCCTGCAGGGCCTGGTGCCCTCCCAAAAGGATTGCTAGCGCCCCCCAAACCGAGACGTCCTGCGGGCGGCCCAGGAACTCGACGCAGGCGCCGGGTAAGGGACAGCAGACGCGGTCCATGCCTGGTGGCAGGAACGCCAAGGCGCGGCGTACGGGGCCCTCCTGCGCGTGGAGCAGGCCAAATTGACTGGGGTGGCCCTGGCATCCTAGAAAGGACGGGCGCTGCACCTCCGGCCAACCAACTTCTACCTCGTCACCGAGGTCAGCCCCGACGGCGTCTGCTTCCCGGACACGCCGGAGGCCTTCCAAGAGGAGCTACTCCGCCACGCGCAGGAACTGCACTGCGGCCATGCGGGCCTCCCCCTGGACCTCTCGCACCTCCAAGCCCCCGTGCATCCGGGCGACCCCACAACCGACCCGTACTTCATCTCGCGAATGCGCGCGGCGCTGCCCCGGCAACCGGAACCGCCGGTCCCGAGAGCCCCGCGGATATACCACGACATGGAGCAGGCCGTGAAAAAGGGATCCCCGGCCACATCCCTCGACGAGCTGCTGCGGCCCCTAGTATCCGCCATGCCGGGCTTCTGCCTGCGGGTCCTAGTGGGTGTCCAGGAGGCCCTTGCGTCAGGGACCCCAAGCCGACTGCTCTCAGCAGTCCTCCACCTGTGCCTCGCCAAGAGCTCCCGGCGTGGCTGGTGCGCAACAGCCGGCCCGTCATGCGGGAGCCCTACCTCCGGCGGCTGGAGACAGGCGTTGTGTAGGATCGCCGGGTCACCCGCCGAGAGCTCCGGCGCGCCGTGCCCCCAGAGGACTTCGCCTATCGGCGGCAACTCTCCGGCCAATCGCTGGCCTTGGCCTGCCGCTGGCTGTTGGCCAGCTGGGCCATCCAAAGGGAGTTCTGGTCTGATATAAGGCAAATGCCTTCTGCAACCCCGACACAGAGGCGGCCGGGGCCTGGGATCACTACGCTCCTTGGGAGTCTCTGTCGCCCTGGCTGCAGTGCTTCTACAATGGGCTCGACGTGTGGGTGGCCTCTCCATACGGCCTGGCAGGCCCGTACAAGCTGCGCCATGGCGGGGCCCAGGGCGACAGCTAGGGCGTGGGGTATTTCTCCCAAATCTCGGAGAAACGGACAGAGTACCTCCGCCACGCGGTCTGCGAAGGCCTCTACCTTGAGGACCGGCGTCCTGGCGCGCCGGACCCAGCGTCCTGCGTCCCGCAGCAACCCGCTGCCCCGCAGGGTTTCCTCCCCGAGGTCGCCTTCAGCGACGACCACCGCCACTTTGCCCTCACGGGGTGGGGCCTAGCCTGGCTGATGGGCATCTGCGCGGTCCCGTGCACGGCAGCCTGCGGCTCAGTGCACGTGGGGAAACTGAAGGTGTACCACCCTATCGTGCGCAGCCGCCGGCTGCACAACGCCCCGGGAACTCTTCCCATGACCCTAGGCCCGCCCCCGCTACACTTCAGGGGCGTCATGCTCACCGGCATACTCCTAGTGATGGGCGAGCACCCGGGCCCGCAGATCGCAAAAGCAAAGGCGGGCCTGGCGAAGATCGAGCGCACGCTCTACTGCCTGCGCCCGGCCTCCGTGCTCGTCCTTCGCATGGTCCTCGCGTACGTAATCTCGGCCTTGGATTGTGTCTACCAGGCCATGTTGCCGTGCCCGACGCGCCTTCACCGCACTCAGCGGGCAGTGGACAAGGTCCTGAGCAGGGCGCTGCGGGTGCCGCGGAACATACCCAGGGCCCGCCTGTGCATGCCCATCGCCAGCGGGGGCTTCGGATTCCCCCACTTGTACAGCCGGCTGCACCTGTGGCACGTTCAGGGGTATGTCAAGGCCATGGATTCGCGCAGCGTGCTCGTTCGCGAAAACGTCCGCGCGCTCCGCCACCCGAACCGCCAGCCCCTGGGCCGCTGAATGGGCGGGCAAGCTGGAAGCATGGCGCCTCGCCGAGACGCTGGGAATCACCCCCGCGGCACTCCATTTCCTGGGGGGGGACTATACCTCCGCCACCCTCGGCGGTGACCGAGGCGTCCCCTCCTAGTCCCCCTGGGTAGACAAAGCACGGGTCGCCTTCGCCGAAGCCGTGGGGCGCGGCTAGCCCGGGCTGTATGTCCCAGCGCAGCACAACAGCCAGTGGTCTGGCCTCCTATCCGACCTCCAGGCGCGCGCCCACGACCTGGCAGCGGTGGGCTTGGGCATTGCACGCGAGGGCACGTACCCTCTTCCGAGCGCATCGGATGGGAAGGCCCGGCTATTCTCGTCGCGCCGCCTGTTGACGGCAGTCCTCCGGGAGATGGAGCGCCTCTACGCCTAGTTGGGGGCCCCATCCGTCACCTTCGTCTAGGGCCTGCCTGGGGACGACCAAGCTCTGCATGCCCAGGCCGAGCTCTTGGCCGAAGGGTAGGTGCCCACGGAGGGCCTGCAGTTTCTGGCCTGGGTGCGCATGGCGCCCTCGACCCACACCTGCGCGTACACAGAGTTCCACTAGGCGTGCTGGTCGCTGCCTTCAAGGGTGGGGGGATCACATGGTCCGCTCCTGCCCGGTGGTGCTCGTGGTGGCCTTGACCGCTTTGAGGGCAATGTGCGCCCTGCTGCGGTCCCGGGGGTATGCCCTATGTTGGCTCCAGGCCTTGGGGGCCACGGCCTGGGACCACGCAGGCCGCACATCGCCTGGGACGTGGCCATCACGTGGTCCGGGTTCATGTGGCCCAAAGCCCCGCAGCCATGGCCTGCCCGCAAGCGCTGCCCTGATGGCGGGATAATGGCGGGCACTGGCAGAATGGTTAGTGCTTTCACCGCCCGCCCGGTGGTGGCGCCTAATGCGCGCCGGCCGGAGCGGGTGGCTAGTGGGCCTATCCCGCCCCCTCGCAGACACAGGCCCCCTGCTGCGCTACGCCATGGGAAAGTCCCCGTGCGCGGTGGCAGGGCCGCACCCTGAACAGGTGGGCCGCGCCGTCACTGTGTCCGTGCTGGACCCAGCAGAACGCGGGGCGAGGCCAAGCGTGGTCCTCAGTCTAGGCACCCCGCCGTGCCTGCAGGCTACCACCCCGGATGTGGTCATGGCCCCGCCCGCAACCAGCCGGGCACCGTTCCCGGGCTTTACCCTCCAGCCGCTCGGGGACGGGCTTGTGCTGGCGTTCCAGGCGGGCACGGCACCACCGGGCCTCCTCGTAGCCCTGCGGGCCTTCTTCCCCGTGGAGGCGGCGCCCCCCGTGGGACGAGCCGGGGGAGGGAGAGGGTCCCGAGCCCCAGGAAGACGATCTCAACCTGGGCTTGGAGCTGAACGTTGACGAGGACGAGGACGAGGAGTACTTCCTCGGCTAGTCGCCCCCCCCCCCTCCCCCCTCCCTCCAACCTCCTTCCCCCCCCCCTTGGGCCCCGACCCATCATTAGGGGGGGGGGGGGTCGGCTCAGCCTGCGGCCGGGCACCCCTCTCACCCCGGGCTGGGATCCCCGGTGCTACGCACAGCCCCAGGGCGACCCGGCCGCCGGGAGCCGCAGGGCAGCACCACTCCGGCGTGGCATGACCTCGCCCCCCCGGGCAGCAGTGCCCCCACACGCCACCCTTCTCTCTCCCTTCACCGGCATGCCGCACCCCGACGCACGCGACTGGCGGATCTGAGTCCGCCTTGACCTCGCCTCCTGTGGCAGGCGGGGCGCCCAGCGTATAAGGGCGCCTAGCGAGCACCACTGCCTGGCCCACCTTGACCACCCCAAGCACTCGGCCGGCCCACTCTAAGCGGGCACACGGGCGCGCCAACAACGTCGCTGCGGGCCGCCGGCGGTGCCCACGCGAGTACATGGCGTGGAGTTTACGTATCGCATCGATTGACCTGTTCTTTGCCCGCTCTGCCTGCCCGCGACACGTGCCACAGACCATGCCTCCGAGGGACGAGCACCGGGAGCTCGCAGTGACCTGCGGGGGCGAGGGGTGGGGAACGGGGAGGGGGTTTGGGTAGAGAGGACCGTGAACAGAACCACAACAGTACATGCCCCAATCAGGTCGGCAGGGCAAGGAGCCATTCGCTCCCGACCCCCCCCCCCCCATGGACGCCCCCCCCACGATATAGGTGGGTGCAGCAGCGGGCCCGGCCCGACGCAGCCTATCGCCGAGCCCATGGGCACGGCCACTCCCGAGAAATGTTCTGGCAAGGCGCAACCTGAGTCATGGACCCGGTCATGCCTGCAAGGTACCCAACCCCCCATCCGGTAGGCACGGCGACGCCCTCTCGCTTCGCACAGTGAGTACCGCTTAGCAAAATGACGCGGTGCCACGCCACGCACCCTCTGTACCGCGCCCTCCCGCCGTCGTCCCCGGACCGGATGGGCCGCCGCGGCCACAGCCGGTTTTCTGAAGCCGCCTGAGGACCTGGGAGCAGTGGACGTGCCAATGGCTGGCGCGGAGTGACCCGGCGCCGGCCCTCATCCCCTCTTAGGCGTCACAAGTTGCCCGCCCCCCACCTGGCGCTATGGCCCACGGAAGTCCATGTTGTAGTGAGGAGAAAAGTATGTGAAAAGGGGTGTTATTTTGGGGGTATCTATCCCCCCCCGGTGGCAATAGGCAAAATGAAGGTATGTATGTGAAATATATGCCGTTATTTCTATTTCTAGCTACACACAAATTTTCGAAATAAAGATACCAAATCACAAAAATATGGTGGTATTTTACATTTAGACCATTGCATTCCTTTAGTAGGGGGGGGGGGTCTATCTATTATTACTTTTACCCCTTGGTTCCAGGGTTACCACAAAACCCACGTATACAGCACAAGTAAAAGAACAGCAAAAATATGGGTCATTGAAAAACAAATAAAACTACCCCCAAAGCATATACGTGTATTTCCTTTTTTTATGAACCTGGCCGAAATTTCGGCCAGTTTATGCCCAAGCAATCAAAACACATGGTGTTATTCACCAGACAGGCCCAAGCTGGCCGAAATTTCGGCAAGGTCCTTCAAAACTTCAAATAACGCCACAAAAATGGATACCTTTGAGCTTTTTTGGAAGCTGGCCGAAATTGAGGCCAGCTTTTCCATTGGTTCCATTGGAAACATGCATGTGTATATACACCTTTTAGCGCTTCTAGCCGAAATTTCGGCCAGCTTTTTCGTTTAGTGTTGAATGACTATACTCATTTTCATTTTTTTAAGGGCTGGCCGAAATTTCTCCCAGCTCTCTGGTCTAATCACCTTTCATACGTTCATATTTGGCTTTTTTGCCAGTCGGGTCCAAAAACATCAAAACACATGGTGTTATTCACCAGACAGACCCAAGCTGGCCGAAATTTCGGCCAGGTCCTTCAAAACTTGAAATGACGTCACAGAAATGGATACCTTTGAGGTTTTTTGCAAGCTGGCCGAAATTGAGGCCAGCTTTTCCATTGGTTCCATTGGAAACATGCCTGTGTATATACACCTTTTAACGCTTCTGGCCGAAATTTCGGCCAGCTTTTTGGTTTAACGTTGAATGACTATACTCATTTTCATTTTTTTAAGGGCTGGCCGAAATTTCTCCCAGCTCTCTGGTCTAATCACCTTTCATACGTTCATATTCGGCTTTTTTGCCAGTCGGGTCCAAAAACATCAAAACACATGGTGTTATTCACCAGACAGGCCCAAGCTGGCCGAAATTTCGGCCAGGTCCTTCAAAACTTGAAATGACGTCACAGAAATGGATACCTTTGAGGTTTTTTGCAAGCTGGCCGAAATTGAGGCCAGCTTTTCCATTGGTTCCATTGGAAACATGCCTGTGTATATACACCTTTTAACGCTTCTGGCAAAAATTTCGGCCAGCTTTTTGGTTTAGTGTTGAATGACTATACTCATTTTCATTTTTTTCAGGGCTGACCGAAATTTCTCCCAGCTCTCTGCTCTAATCACCATTCATACACTCATATTCGGCTTTTTTTGTTGGTGTGGCCGAAATTTCGGCTAGTGTGTCCCATTTCTGCGCATATTAGCAATTGTTTTCCCATCCAACACATTCTTCTTGGTTCCAGGGTTTCCACAAAAGCCACCTATGCACCACAAGTAAAAGAGTAGCAAAGATACGGTTCATTGAACAGCAAACAAAACTACCCCCAAAGGATATACGTGTATTTCCTATTTTTATTAACCTGGCCGAAATTTCGGCCTGCTTTTCCAAGAACATCAAAACACATGGTCTTATTCACCGGACGGGCCCAAGCTGGCCGAAATTTCGGCCAGGTCCTTCAAAAGTTGAAGTAACGTCACCGAAATGGATACCTATGACGGTAGACATGCGCAAAGAACACAGGTGCACTGACATTTGAAGATGGTGTACAAGGTACCACACTCAATGACAAGCAAATACCTGCCAACTGCCAAATCCACACAGGCTATGGGAAAAAACAATAGCAGTACACCAAAAACACTTAGGGACGGAGATGCTGGCCGAAATTTCGGCCAACCTTCGTACTGGCAAACAATATGACCCGTTGGGAATGGCAGTAGGCAACAAGAGACATACGAATGACTTTATAAAAAAGAAGATCTTGGATGTAATCCACAGGCGGTGCGGCCTTGAGATCGTCATAGCGCCGCTGCACACGATCCTCGGATAATTTATGGACGTGGCCAATGCTTCGGTCGTGGTCTATTACAATTAGGTCAAAGAAAACTTTTATTTTGGTTGTTGACGTGACCCAGTCGGATAACGTGATGGTGGTTGATGAATTTTTCATTGGTGGTGCCTTACGCTTCCCTTGAAGTCCCTCTGTGCTTGCCTTATCCCCGTCCGGTTGATGGGCAGGTTGGGATTGCCCATTTTCGGACGCAGCTTCAGCTGGAGGGGAAATAAGCACCTCCTGTGAATCCAGTGCAGGCTCGGTCATAAAAAAGGATGCTACAGCAGGGGATTTCATGGAAGGAGAAATAACAAAAGTGGCAATAACAAGCGCAATTCAACACAAAATGGCCCAAAATCGACGTCTTGACACGAATGATGGAATACCATAGCCGAAATTTCGGCCAGCCATGCACTGGATGTGAAACCACTGTTCAAAATTGGGTTGCCCAGAAGCTGGCCGAAATTTCGGCCAGAAATGTGTGTCATTTGGAATCAGGGGTCCACATAAGGCAACTTTGGCCGAAATTTCGGCCAGCAAAATGCAAAACAGAGAATGTACACACAAAACAGTGGCAATGCGTGGCACACACCCCATTCGAGCATGACAGTTATAGTAATACCAGAAGACATTAACGCTGTGAGAAGAAAGCAGCTTTATAGGAGAGTACGGTGTAATATTCATGCACAGCAAGAATTGCAAGTTGGCAGAAATTTCCGCCAGATGTTTTGGATGGGAAAACAATTGCTAATATGCGCAGAAATGGGACACACTGGCCGAAATTTCGGCCACACCGGCAAAAAAGCGGGATACGACTATATAAAAGGTGATTAGACCAGAGAGCTGGGAGAAATTTCGGCCAGCCCTTAAAAAAATGAAAATGAGTACAGTCATTCAACACTAAACCAAAAAGCTGGCCGAAATTTCGGCCAGAAGCGTTAAAAGGTGTATATACACATGCATGTTTCCAATGGAACCAATGGAAAAGCTGGCCTCAATTTCGGGCAACTTCCAAAAAACCTCAAAGGTATCCATTTCTGTGACGTTATTTCAAGTTTTGAAGGACCTGGCCGAAATTTCGGCCAGCTTGGGCCTGTCTGGTGAATAAGACCATGTGTTTTGATGTTCTTGGAAAAGCTAGCCGAAATTTCGGCCAGGTTAATAAAAATAGGAAATACACGTATATCCTTTGGGGGTAGGGTTGTTTGCTGTTCAATGAACCGTATCTTTGCTGTTCTTTCACTTGTGGTGTATACGTGGGTTTTGTGGAACCCCTGGAACCAAGAAGAATGTGTTGGATGGGAAAACAATTGCTGATATGCGCAGAAAGAGGAAATGCTGGCCAAAATTTCGACCACACCAATAAAAAAAAGCCCAGTATAAGTGTATGAATGGTGATTAGAGCAGAGAGCTGGGCCCTTAAAAAAATGAAAATCAGTATAGTCATTCAACATTAAACCAAAAAGCTGGCCGAAATTTCGGCCAGAAGCGTTAAATAGTGTATATACACATGGATGTTTCCAATGGAGCCCAAAAGCTGGCCTCAATTTCGGCCAGCTTGCAAAAAACCTCAAACATGATACACTAGATGAAGCGGATACCTAAGGCTAACACATCACCACCCATTTCAATGGATGTCACACAACGCTGGTACCAACATTGCTCACATATGTCAAATAGCATACTCAAACTAGAAATGTAGAATATTCTCACATCGTGCGTATATGGGGTCCTAGAGGGCGGGCAACTTGTGACGCCTAAGCCCCTGGCTCGCCCATGTGAGCCGCGCACTGCCCCCCCACCTCCGGCGCACATAATGGTCCCTCGCAAGCGTCGCATGTACACCGCACGCCCTGGATGGGCAGTCCCCCCGCCTCCTCAGGCTGGAGGACGTCCTCATGGGGTGCTTCCCCAACTGCACGGCCACGGGTGCGAGGCCCAGATGGGGAGTGTTAGCCCTGTACCGCGTTCCCCAAGGCTTAGCGGTGTTAGGGCCCACGCTCCACGAG
Source organism: Eutreptiella sp. 'Long Island Sound 2002' (assembly GCA_964036045.1). Taxonomy (NCBI): domain Eukaryota; phylum Euglenozoa; class Euglenophyceae; order Eutreptiales; family Eutreptiaceae; genus Eutreptiella; species Eutreptiella sp. 'Long Island Sound 2002'. The sequence goes on along the minus strand of OZ038383.1, from coordinate 68,462,369 downwards.
GCCCTCAGCTGGCGATATGGCGCGGCTGCCCCGCTCGGGGGTTCCCCCCGCCTGCATTGGGGGAATGGCGCACAGCCCTCTCTAGTCGCCGCACTGCTTGCGCCCCTCTAGAAGCTGGGTCCCCTCCCCATCCGTCACGCCGGTGTAGCCACCGCGGGCCTGGGCCAGCGCCCCCCAGGGCCGGGTGCTCCTGGTCGAGGGGTGGGACGGCAAGGCGGAGGGCTCTGGGGGCCGTTGGGTGGGTGTCATCAAGGGCGGCAGCGTCAGGTGCCTCTCCATGGGCGACAGGTCCCTCGCTACGCCACCGGACCCGCATGCGGCCGCCGGCGCGGTGCTGGCCTCCATCCATTGGGTGTACGCCGTGTGGTATGCGGCGACGCACGCCCCGGGTCACCCCAGCCAACCCCGCAGCACCGGTTCCCCCGCGCGGGGGACGACGCCACCGAGCGGGCGTGGCTCGCGGCCCGCGCACTCGTGGAGGCATTGCGGTAGCACCGCACGGTGCAGGTCATTTTTCACGCAACCTGACCGAGGTGTGGTAGCACCGGGCGGCCGTCCGGCCACTGTAGCATTCCCCACTCCCCCCTCTAACCACCCCTGCCCAGCCCCCCCCCCCCCCAACCCGCAGCAGGGCGACAGGCCTGCCCTCGCGCCCCCCCCCCCCCCCGGCGCGCGGGAGCGGCCGGCAGCGCATATCATGTATGGCCAGCCAATATGGAGAGTCGTCGGGAAAGCCATGGACCGCCCCCCAGGCCGCCTGTGAGCCTCAAGATCGGCCCTCAAATCAAATCAAATCAAATCCCATGTGCCGGCGCCCCCTTCGGTCCTTGTCGTCCCTTGCAAAGGCACGGGCTACGGGGGGCGATCCCCCTTCACGTTGTCCTTGTTCTCCTTGTTGTCGTTGTTGGTGTCGGTGGTGGTGTTGGTGTTGACGGATTACGGCAACGCTAGGGCGGCCACCGGTGCCCGTTGAGCTACGACGGCCCAAGCGGGCCGAGCAGGTTGAGCTGGGGTTGACTCGGGGGTGGAGGTGGGGCTGTTGAAGCCTGCACAGAGCTGATGGGTGGCCGTGAGGCCCTGGCTGCGGGTTTGAGGTTCGGGGGTAGCACGGCCACAGCCTGCTGCAGGGCATCCCCATCCGACATCCTCTCTTGTGAGTAGAAGAAGGAGGGTGGTATTGGCTCGTCCTAAAAATCTTGTTCCGGCGACATCCAATAACTTGTTCCGGCGACCTTCCGGTGGCGTTCTAGTGGCTGTTGGGACGCTCCCGGAATGTCGCCGTAACGAACTACTAGAACATCGCGAGAACAACAAAAAGGAACACCACGTTCCGCACGCCCACGGTGCACAACGCGCAAAACCCCACAGGAGTTGACAAAGCTAGGGGCTCTGGCCCTAGGAGTGGCTAACCCCTTAGGTGACGGCATACGGGCCGTCACCGCCCCTAGGGGTTCAGCTAACCCCTCAGGGAAAGCTACAGCCGGGGGCATTGCCCCTAAGGGTTTGGTTTAAGTGATTCCTTCCCTACCCTCCAAGGAGGCACTGCACTCAATGGCTTCAGTCGCACAATGCAGGTCCGGGGTCGGCGTAGCACGGCTCGAGGTTCGTCTACCGATAAGAGTAGAATTGCAATACAGACAATCCGCAATGGTGCACGGGGGCTGCGGGGGCGGGGTGGTGGGGCAAAGGGCATTCCGGGTCAGGGGAGGTGGGATTGGGTTGGGGGGTCAAAAACTCAGTGACTCTACGGAGGAGAAGGCACAACTGGCTTAAACTTCACCCTATCGGCGTAAGCAGGGGTTTAAGTGATTCCTTCGCTACCTCCCAAGCAGGCACTGCACTCATTGGCTTCTGTCACACAATGCAGGTCCGGGGTCGGCGTAGCACGGCCCTTTCCCAGCACTTTCATCACCCACCCCCCCCTCCCCCCCTCAGCCCCTTGGGGTTTGATGGTCAGTATTCGATTGACTGAATGCCCCCACCTGTTGACCTCTGACTGTGTCACCTTAGGTGGATGCAGTGGTTATGATTGCACCCGTCATGCCCCGTCAACAGCCATGAAGGCTAGAGGGGCGATCTCGGTTAGCACGTCTGGCACTATCCTGTGTCAGTGTGTGTGTGGTATCTTCTGGTGGGTGCTCTGTCAGTGGTTGAGTCACTGGGCTCCTGCCGTGTAGGCGCCGGTCCGATTCCTAGTGCCTGCATGGCCCCTCCGCCGAAGCAAAGGATGAGGAGGTGCAGTTGCTGCGAGCGGTTAACGGAGCCGGTCGCGGAGCGCAACGCTGCAGGGGGCGGTGGTGAAAATTTTTGCATGGTGACGGGGGTGGGGGGTGGGGGGTTGGGGGTAAAGGGCAGGCCCAAAAATTTCGGAAAAGACAACGAGGCGCACTTACCGCTAGCCGGCAGTGCTGGTGGCGTAGCGAGCTGTTGCAGGGGGCGGTGGAGAATGTTGACGATAGGAGGGTTGGAACCTCTGGTGCTGGCGTACCAGCCTATGGTGATGACAACTGGACCACCCCTCGCCTCTTGCGCGGTTTAACCAGCTGGGCGGCCATGGGACCATGTGCGGTGAGACATGAGGGGGGTCATGTTGCGACAGTACCCCAGACACACCGGCTCCATGTTGTCTCTCTATCGCGCGGCCTTCGGCCCGTTGCCGTTTGAGACTCATCCCCCTGTGGCAGCCCAGGCCATGGGGACCAGATGCAGTTTCGTCTGCGTTTTCGCCACTACGAAGGTGGCCCATGTGTGGGCATGCATTTCAGTTTGATTTATAAAGTCGAACACTCTGGAGGGGTGGACAGCAGGGTTCAGCTTGGATTGGACGTAGCTCAATTTTACCCGCAGGCATCCCTAGCGCAATGTGTGTGTCAATCTACGCAAAGCCGTCCCCCTCCATGCCTTTCCCACCGCACCACTGATCCTGGTCACCGACCACATCACGGCCATCTTATGTGCCGCCAGATGTATAGCAGGCGGTTTCATGCATGCTACCAGCTTAACCGCATTAACAATTGCAACGAGCTGAGCGGTTTTCTGGCAGTTGACGCACTGGGGAAGTATCTCGATTCCATAGCCCAGCGAGGGCCCCCACCTCGCTGCCAGAAAACTGAAGCGGGATTTGGCGGCGTCTACATACAATGTGTGGCGCGGGTCCACTCATTTGGGCGCTCTCCACTGAGCCACACTGCAAGCTATGGCGTGGCACACCAAGCGCAAGACGTTCGGGGGGGTGTAGGGAGCACACGGCGGGGCCCAGACGGACCACGCCATGGGTCCCTGAAAGAGCTGTAATGCTTGCTTGCATGGAGGCGATGCCTAGATTACCTTTCCGCTGACCCTGGGCAGCCTCTTTTCAATTGTAGGAGCAGCAGGCAAGTTTCCGCCACCCTTTCAACGTCTGGGCCACGTAGGTGTGGGTTTGTTGCATGAAAAACTCGCTACGACCGATCTTCTTGCCCAGCCATGTGATGCATGTATCGTGCTCAAGTGCCGATTTCGGGGACAACACCTACCCACCCTGCACCTCGTCTCTGGCCACGGCCGCAGTGTAACTCCGCAGCACCTCCTCCACACACACATAAGCCAGCAAAACGTCATCTAAATATTGCATCAGTATAACCTGACCGGGGTGTTGGAGGGAAAGGTAGCGGGCAAGGGCCTCGATCGCAATGATGGGGCTGATAGCCCATCTGAAAGGGAGTAGGGCACAAAATAGGAAACTCTGTTAAACCTGAACCGGATGGAGTTCTGGAACGCTGCTGGGACCTTACAAGACCAGTACATATTAGATATGTCGAGCTTAATGAAGAAAAGTCTCAGTTTCGAAGTTCTACACACAGAAAACAAGTGTCCCAGCTGGAACAGGGAGGGGAGCTTGAAAGGGACAGGCTTGACCAGAGCTCAATTCAGTGCCCTAAGGTCAGCAATTAGCGCCCCCTGGGTGGCGCTCTTACTATTAGCAAATGCCCTGAAAGTGGACGGTCCTCCCTACAGCCCACGGATCAAGAGTCCATCCTCACACATACGTGTGGCCAGTGCCTCCAACCCTGCATGTCTCGTTTTTCCTTGGTCGGGCAGGTCAGCCGCCACCCAACTGAGCCCCGCAGGGGCATACTTCTTCCAGATGTAAGGGGGTACACGCACTTCCCCTGCAGTCCCCAGTCCCTTTGCACCGACAGAGGGGTCGAGGTGGCCAGGCGGATGGGGGGTACCATCATAGGGGCCGTAGTCCTCTTCATCAAGGTGCTCCAGAGCTAGGACTTTAGGAATGGCGATTACATCATGACTGCCCCCGTCGGGCCCCACGACCTGTTGGTTGTGAGTAGTGCCCAGTCCCGCCACAACCCAGCAATCGTCCCCGCCCTCCCCCGAAACCACTGCTCAGGGTTGTGTTCTCTTTTTGCTTCAGCATTTTTTGGATTTCCTTCCCCAGCCGCCCCTCCACTTGTAGGCACCTGCATATATTGCGGGACCCAGTGCTTGTGCTTCCCTTGCCTCTTAGGCGCCCAGAGGTCATAACCGCTGTGTGGGTCCCCGTCTGTCCCGGGCAGCGCAACCGGCACTAGGTGTACTTTAATGTTTGGGTGGGGGGTCTCTCCAGACGGCTAGTGGCACCACTTTTCTGCGGGGAAGAATGTGCGCTTGGATTTTTCCCCACGCATTGGGGCTTGATTGTCCTACCCATGTGGACTGTTGCCAGGGGGGATGGGGTCTGCATGGCAATCGATTGGGCTGTCCGCTCGTTGGGTGGGGATTCTTGCCTCAGGTGTCCGTGTAACTCCGCCGGACTCCCTGTCCTGTGCCACATTGACAGCCCTGCTGGCACACTCTGGCTCATGGGTTTCTGTCCCCTCTGGGGCCTCTTGTCCACCCCGTGCGGTGATAGGGGCGGCTACCGGTACGGATGCACCCGCTCCCTGATCATCCCCGATATCTTCCTCCATTGGGCCTGCCCGCTTCCCACATGTAGGCGCATTGGGGGCGGGTTCTCCATTTTGTGGATCTCTCCACGCTGGCTCCTCTGCCTCACAATCCGACTGCAGGGACCCATCTGACGAGGACTCACGCGATGAGGCGCTTTCAACTGGTTCCATCTCGGCACTAGTCCCTCGGGGTGGCCCCTAAACGATGGGGGGCGGGGTCTGGGGGCCAGATTTGTAGGTCCTGCTCGTGCATGCATCGTCAGGCCACTGCTCGTTTCATCTAAATGACAACCACCCATGTCGTTTCCTGGGATACCACAGAATGATTCCTAGTACGGCAGTGAGAGTACTTTGGTCATAGACCAAGATGGTGGGCATTTGGCGTAATGCCTTGCCTGCTTCTCTGTTCTCCATTATCCCCAGTTGGCAAATTTTGGTATGGTGCGTCCGAACAGTTTGAAGGCCGCTGCTCCCATCCTGCCCAGTGGGTGCCATGTGATGGTGCCTCCTGGTGAGTGTTGCAGGCATTCTGCCAGCACTTTGCGTAGGTCCTCCTTGCCCCCTAGCATAACGGGGTACTCCATGGGGGTGTTCGGGTGCCGAAGTACCGCCAAATACCTTCTCCCAGGTCCCTGCAAGTTGTTCTCGTGGTGTTCTGGTAAGAAAATGTTCTGCACCAAAATTATTCCCACTTGGGGTGCTCTCACCGGAACAACCTTTATGTTCAAACGCGTGCCAAGGGCATTAGGCGGCCAAACAACACCATACAACTTGGTACCCTCACCCGTTGTGGCGACCAACCCCTGTGCGGCGTGTTGCGCTAGAAGCTGCATCGTGGCCCACACATCCTCCCAGTGCACCCCCTCAGCTAGATGAGGAATGAGGTACGTCACCTCGGTGCCCGAAAGGTAGAGCGACCGGATTCGCAAGACGGCCGCCACGGTTGTCTCCCACAAGGGTGGTACCGTAGGGCATGAGCCATCCCAACCCTTGTCTACGCGGGTCACGAGGATTTGGCCCGAGTCCGGTAGGTGTTGGACTGTGTAGGGAGTGCCTACCTCCTTTTGATACACCCTCTTGCCACGATTTGAGTCGGAAACCAATTTTGTTGCTTGGCCCTGATATGGGCAAAGGCATTCCTTCCCTCATTTCTAGAAACACGGAGCACGTGAATAGAAGAATACCGGAACAAAGCAAGAACCAAAGGATGCACGTCCCCGCAAATTGTGCAATGTAGTGTGAGGCAGTTCACAGCGTCTTCCAACGGCTCCCCCAACCAATGCCCAAAAATCGTGCGAAAATGGTGATCTTGTCCCGGGCCCTGCACACAACATCTACACAAAATCGTGCGAAAATCGTGAGAGCAGTGCACACGAATTTATAATTAGGGATCGATCTTTGTGCAAATTGTACTGTACAACCGTTGGAATGCAGCTGCGGGGAGGCGTGGCCCACGCTCCCCGAGCTTATGCCTGACCCTAGGCCCTCAAGTGCTTGAGGCTCCTTGGGAATAAACCGGGCTAAATGCGGCAGGGGCAATGGTCTTCGTGGGGTACCGGGTGGCCACCTTGTCCTAGCTCTCCATGGTCTTTTGGTGTCCAAGAGGACCTCATCCAAAATGCGGACCACCTCCACTTGGTGCCCCAACGTCAGTCGCACCACGGCAGCAGCTGCAAAAAGCGGCCCCTTTGCATTCTCGGTGTGGTCGAGCCACCCTTGTGCAGCCCCGAGGAGGTACTGCATCCGACGACCCCGACACCTCTCCCCCCCATTCGCCGCCATTGTTGTTGCCGCTGCTGCTCGTGCCCTTCGGCTTGTGTGCGTTGAGATCCTTGGCCTTTGCCTGAAGCTGATCCCTATCGCTCTCCAATGCCTTTGCCGCGTGCTCGGCATCTACAAGCTGACCCCGCGGCAACAAAACGTCCCCTTCCGCTACCACCACTCGCTACTGCCGCTGGAGCTGTGCTTGCTGCGATGCTTAGTGCTGCACCCACTCGGCCAGCTGGGCGCTGCGGAGAGGGTGGGGACGGTGGGGGGGGGGAAGGGGAGGAGGGCGGGTTCGCCCGTCTTCTGGACCATCTTGGGCCGCCCCGGTCCGCCGGAGCCCCCCATGGAGTTGCGGGAGTCAGCCAAGCGGGCAAACACATCCCCCTTGTCAGCACCCCCTCGTCCGTCTTGATCGCCTAGCTCTCCCAAGCTTGACTCTGAGTTTGTGTGGCCGCGCATTAGGAGCCACGTGTCTCCACGCGATGCCCCCTAACTTGGACCCCGGTGACCCCAAGCACCCTATGCCGCACCACTTGCCCCTAAGGAACCCCTTGTGTGCCCTCCACCGCGCACCCCGGCTTCTATTGCCCCCCCCCCCCCCCCCCCGCCGGGCCTGTTTGCGAAAAGCACAATCAACTTTCCCCCTCCTCGAGCTACACACCGGACACGGTGACAGCACAAGGAAACGACATGCGGAGGGGGTGGGGGGTCTGCTCCCCACCCTGGGTCTCGACATCCACCTGCCACGTGGCAGCCACAAACCCCACCCTCGCACTTTTCCGCCCCCGAAGGTCGAGTTTCCACGCGAAGGGCAGCAGCTGCTGCAACATTAAGAGGGTAACGATGGTTGGAGCATTAGCCGGGTAGCCGGTGGTGCCGGTCCCAGCGGTGGGCTCGTGCACCACTGCAGCGCTGGGCGCAGTATGGCAGCCTAAAGGGTGACTCGGGGGGGGAGGGGGGCGGAAGAGAAATACCGCGTGGAGCTCGAAGGAACGCAACGCGTTCCAAAACGAGCGCGGCTGGGCAGGCAAGCGTGCGACTTTTCCGGGGCATGGGCCGCCGTGGCATGGAGAAACCGCTTTGCCCCACGCTACAATACGCCGGGGTCGGGCTCCAAGCATTGCTACGAAACCTGCAGAGCAATCAGAAAGTGCAAACGGTGCGCTTCAAGGAAGCTTGCAAACAAACAACATCGAATGACGTGGAAATTGCGCGAAAATCAGGCGAAATTTGCAAACGCAAATCGCAGGCGAACCACGGATGCTATATGCATGAGCGCAAAAATCGCGCAAAAATCGCATTGCTTTTTGTACCGGTGGGGATTCATGTTGTGCACCGCATACCTAGCACTGACATGGAAACAGAATGGTCCATCCGCCTCAATTCTCCTCCTTCGTGCGCGTGAGCAGGGGGACCTTGTTGACCAGCTGCCAACAGCTAGCCCACCGCGTGGGCGGTAGGATGCTCCCTAGAGCCCACATGATGCGGGTGTGCCCATCGCAGTGGGCCTCCTTCACCACCTCAAGCTGATGGGGCCCGTTGTAAATGACGAGCTCGCCAACGTGGACGGTGAGGGGGTGCAAACCCGCAGTGGAGCGAGTCAAGAAGCAGGGGTGGTGGGTGCACACTAGGGGGCCTGTGTCTACTGTTGGGACGACGGCGGCGTTGAAGACATCGTCCCTCAGGTCCTCCACCGCCAAGCCCAAATGCGCCTCCCGCCCCGCTCCTGGGAAGAAAACTTGGCCATACGTGGGGAGATTGCGGTGGTCCAGTGTCCCCATGAAAAAAAGGCTTGAGGTTAGGGTGAGTAGGGGGGTCAGCGTAGGTGGTGTTGGGGACAATACTCGCCTGTTTTTCGTTTGGGGTCCACTCGGTGAACAAGGCCCCATGCATTAGTTGTCTGAGAGGGCGAGGAAGACCGTGGTGGAGTGGTGCTCACTATGATGAGGACCTCCCCTTGGTTGAGGAGGACCTGTTCCCACATCCCCACCTCGGCCTCCCCCAAGGTTGTTCCCGCCTCAAGATTCGGGCGGTATTGGGGGGAGAGGGCCACAAAAGTGGAGAGGTAGGAGTCCGCCGGTACGAGGTCGGACGGGGGAAGAACCGAGGGGGGGGGGGGGGGGGCAGTGGAGGTGTCCGTGTGGGCGAGCTGATCGCCGGAATCCTCACCGGACACAATCACGGAATCATGGTGCATGGGGTGAACAAATGCCAAGGGGTCAGGCATGCCGTCCTTTAGGTTACCCATGTGCTTTTTTAAACCGTTTAAAACCTCTATTTTAGTGGCCCTAGACTATTATGGTTGGGGCAGGTAGGGATCAACCTTTTGCTGTTCCAAATCTTGTTGGGTACAAACAACATACAAAAAAATGTGGAACCTATGGAGCCCATGCCGTCTTGCAGTCATGGGGGCCTGGAAGGTCCCCGTTCACCATATACCCCAGGCCATCAACAAAGTTGACGGCCATGGGGGGGGGGGGGGTTGGTATCGGTGATTGGCCGACCCCCTCCCCCTTGATTACCTCTGAACTCCCTTAGCGCACCGCCCCTTTGCCCCACCCCACCCCGCCTATGCCACGCCTAACCCCTCCTTCCTGCCCAACCGTCTCAACCCACGCATCTGGTGGACGTCTCAGTCGAGGTTTTCAAACGCTCCCCTTAGCCCCTCAAAGCGGGGATTGTAGCCATTGCAGAGTTTAGGAGGTTCTTGGAGTTCAGTATGTACAGTTAGAGGTGCATAAGTGCTGGCTCTGTGGCGGCTTGCTCTGCCTGCGATCTGTTCCGTCCTACTGCCTCCCCCTACTTGTGCACCTGTACCCTTGCTAAACCTAAAGTGGCAGACAGTGGTTAGGGCCCGCGAAGGCAGACCCTAATTTGCTTATGCTCTCATTATGCTCTCATCTTCCTGCCAAAACAAGTATATCTGCCTTGGGCAATTAAACCCCCTGAGGTGCGCCCGTGACAAAACACGCGGCTGATTTCCACTAATACTGCCTGGCTGAAGAGAGAGTCAGCAAATACGTGTAGAGAAAACGTGCCGCATTCCTTGAAATGAGGTCACTTGCATGGAATAATGTCTGCTGAAAGTGCCTCAGTACTTCTGCCGTCCCAACAAACCAAATGTAATGATAATCCCTGGACCTGCCGGCTGATGTGCGCACTAGCCTTCGCCCTGCTGCAGTGGGTACCGACAAAGTGGCCTCCCAAATGAAGGTGTGCCTATGGTCTTCTCTTTTCCGGGTCCAATTGGTGCGCATGTTTTCACAAACACGCTGTTTAAGCAGCCAATACATGGCCACCATCAGCGAAAAAAGGTCGTGATGCGACATTGGTTCTGGTGTGCCGAGTGTTGTTACGATTTCAACCATCATGCCGGATGGTCCCTAGATGTGTAGCCTCATCCACACTTGTTGGTTTTGACGCCATTGGATGGCGCCGTGGGTGAAGTTGGGGAACCCCGGGGCCTCATCTTCAACCTCCTGCGGTTTTTTGAGTGCTTGCACTTTGAATCGCTGGCGTGTTGTTTTTGGTGTAGGCGGTCTGGGCGGTCTCGGCCGTTCGGGCTGTTGCCCTCTCCCACGTTTTGTGTGGTGTCCTCCCCGTGTCATGATGCTCGGGTGTGCTCCCGTGACAGGACATAGGCCAATGTGGTTGCAACAATCTAAGTGCAAAGGAAAAAGAGGGACCGCATGGGACCGCATTGTGTCTCACTAGGTGTGGTGGGGCCTAGCTGGGAGTTATGGCGAAGACCTTCGACTCTTCAGCTTAGCTCTCCTCTTCCTGGTTTTACATTTTTTTTGATTGACTCCAGAAGTTCAAAGAGTACTCAAGACTGCGCTTGGGAAAGTGGGTGTCTCCAGCATATGATACAGTGGATCCCCGCAACGCGGGGCACATGGCAAAGACCCAGAGTTCACATGCGTATACTGGAGGGCGCTCTGATGCGGTAGGCAAAACCGCCACGCCATATGGCAAGCCTATAATGCGTAAGATTTAAGGGGGTTAAGACAAGGTGGATCAAGTGTGTGCCATTCCCCACAGGTCCTCAAGAGTGACAAGCTTTCGTCGCTTTGCAGGGGCCTTGTCCGGTGTCGGGCGTTGGCCCAGGATGCCCGGTCTTGTGCGGCATTGGCGTTAAGGCAGAGGCGACTTCACCCGGTGGGCGGCGCGCTCAGTTGCCCACAATTGGCTGATCACCGAAAAGAGCTGAATCCTTTGGTTATGCCGCTGGTAGTGTTGGTTTTCGGAGGTGGTCCACACTCTAGCACGTCGCAAAAGGGTGTGCCGGTGCCGTGACTGCCGCACCACATAATCTAGCACATCGCGGTATGAATCCATCAGTGAGGCCCCGAGAAAGGCACGCTGATGCAGAGACCAAGGCTGGGCAAAATATTGCATTGCCGAAGCTACCTGCTGTGCCCCTGGGTCTGCGGCAGTGGGACAGAGGCACCGGTCAAGATATTTCACCGCCCATGACCTGGTGTGGTACGACTGCACCCGGTCCCATGTGCGCACCGCTCGACGGTGGGACGTCTCTTGAGAGGCGCGGAAATCCCGCTGTGATGTTCTCTCCCGGGGCCCTGTATACCCTACTTGATTGCGGAGGACAGAGTCCATGGGGTTCGGTCGGACAGCTCGTGGGCGCAGCTTTGTGTACCATGCCGACACCGCTGTGGAGGGCGTGGGCGGCACTTGTGGGTTGCGGGGGGGGCATGGTCAGTGGGCCGCGCAGTTGGCATACCCCATGTAGGGCGTGGTACTGGTGCCAGGCCACACGCTCCTTGAGGTCTACCTACCCCTGCTTGTTCGGGGAATGTGGTCCCATAGGGACTGTGGTATGCGAAGGCAGGAAACATGGTGTAGGTCCTCCGCCGACACCCTACTCCACCATTCCGTTACCGTATCTTGCCACGGTCCCCAGGTGCTAAGCCACATGTTGAGAAATGCGAGTTTCCAACGCATGCAGTGGATGAGGCGTTTGTGGACAGTGGTACCGTGATGGAGGGGACATATGGGGCAATTGGGGGTGGTATGGTCCCACGGCGCGCCCGTCCCATCCCATCGTACGTGGCCCCAAAGCCATTTAACCCAGAGCATTCGTCGGTCCCCGCACATCGGCAGCCAGGATACCCAATGCGCACCGTCGAAAGTGACAACACGTCTCCGGTGGAGGATCCATTTCCGCGCCGGAGTGGGGGCGGGCCCGCCGCACATTGCAATATATTCGGGGCGCCGCGGGTCGCAATCCGGCACGGGTAGGCCCGTGGCCATCTTGGCAAGCACGTCTACTTCCCCATTGCGCCGAATTTGTTCGCGTTCCTGCGCGTTACGGGCCTCCGTCTCAAGGCGGTGGCTGGGGATCCACTCCGCGGTGACGTGTTTGTGTTGCAGTTGGTCGCACACTTTGTGGCGGATGTTGGCGTCGGAACATTCGTGCGTGGGTCGGTGGTGTGCGCATTTTGTGACGGCCATGTTGTCGATGTATTGACTGTCACCGTCGGATGCGATGGCTGCGCCAATGGCTGCTCCGTACATTTCAGCCCTGTAGGACTGCTCTGGGCCCGCCACCCGGGCAAGGATGCGAAGAGGCCCTTTTGTCACTGCCGCGCCCGCCAACTGGTATTCCGAGCCCGCAATCTCAACTGTTTGAAGGCTGCCATGGGAGTATAGGGACGTTCCGGTTGGCGGTTGCTGCTTTGAGTAGCACGGTATGCCCGCGATGGTGACAGGGCAATATCCAGCAGGCACCGTGCCCGCCGAGGGGTCTTCGTTGTACCGGTGTGGGGCAACGTAGTGGCGCGTGTGGAGGGCATCCCCCACCTGCTCTTTGCGGGCTGACAGGAGGACGCCATCATCGGAGCTTTTGTTGTCGATGAGGTAGGGGCCCCCCGGCCGGACGCGGCGGAAGTGCTATGTGAAGTGCGGTGCGAGCACCCAGCTGGGTGAGTATAGCCAAGTCGTTGCGAATAGGCACCGCTCGGGAGGGTAGTTCTTTGCTAAGGTCGCAGGTAGGTCTCTTCTTCCTGGCTTTACAGGTATCACTGGCATCACTGCTGCACTCATCTAAGTCGACAAGGAGGCATCGTTCTACTGAGTCTTCGAGCTCAAGATCCGGTAGGGCTGATGCGCGCAAGTACATGGGTTGGGGCGTCGGTGACAAGGCCTCTTTATCCACAGAAGGAAGGCATGCGTCGGACATCGGTTCGGGTCCCAACGCCCTCCAAACCGCCAGGGGGCGGGGGCCGCATAGGGAGGGGGTGAACCCAACAGCGAACTCACCACAGAGTGTGCTGTTGGAAAGTCATCTGTTTCCTGGTCGTCTAACGTGGCCTGCGAAGGTGTGTTGAATAGAGGCATGCGCACGGCTGTTTCCATATCGGTATCGCAGTCAGACAAAAATTGTGTACGCCCCTTGACTGGGGCTGCCGGGCTTGGTGTGTGGGATGTCTTCTTTTTGTCCGGAGAAGGATACTTGAGGAGAGGGTGGTGTTGCCTCTCCTTCTCGGCTAGGGCGTCTGCCTTTTCATTGCCTGGTATGCCCTGGTGCAATGGGGACCAGGCCCACCTAATTAAGTGCTGCGCCATGTCAATGGCGAGCAGCAGGGCTGCCCACAGGTCCGAGTTGGGCACGGGACCTGTGGACAGGCACCATGGCGTCGCCGCCATGTATAGGCCTTGCTGGCCTCGCCATCCAGCACATAAGTACAGTCCCCAAAAATTGCTGTCTTTTGTGAGACTTTCACCACTGCCGAGATTGCCGCTTTCAACTCCGCCCTGTTGTTGGTTTGCTTTTCGAGTGTGTCCAGCGGGGAGGAGAATTCCCACTGCCCCTAGTGGCAACTGCCAAAACCCCCCACCCAACCGGCCTTGGGGTAGCATGTGGCCGAACCATCAAAATGAAAGATGTGCCATCCCTCTGCAAGGTAAACTTGTTGGATGCCAATGACTTGCTGGGCCACTGTCGCTTTACGTTCATTGCGTTTTCGCTGTTTTGGATTGTTGTGCAAGGTTGAGGGTGCATCATGCACTCAACGCGTGCGCCAATTGATGTGCACTGCCTCTAAACGTACCCTCCTATATGAAATACATGAGCGAGTTAAAGAACTTTTGGACGCCACCACGGTGACCTTTCAGTGGTTCCCAGGTAAGTAACGTTTTCAGCTCTTGGAGCCACCGGTGGACATATTGTTCAAATGTGGGTGTATTGTTCGGTGCAGCCAAGCAGCACGTTGCCGAGTGTGCCTTGCGGGCTGCCCACAGGATGAGCCCTAGTGTGGTGCTAAAAGTGTGTTCCAGTGGGAAGTGCATCCAGCGCCCTGTTTTACCATTCACCCTCCATTCCCCAAAGCACTCCACCATGAATCTATGCGTGCGCGCATAGAAAGCACATTTGCGCAAGGTGTGGAACACAGTCTCCCGCGCTCCACACATGGGGCAGGCAGAAGTTTTCATCCATGGTTCTAGGCGGTGCCGTACTTTTAGTTTGTGCCACATGCACTGATATGCAAAATCTTTTAAGCTGGGGGGTAGGTTGGTGGAGGGCGGGAACAGTGATATCGGGGATGTGGTGGAGGGGGGGCATTTCGGGGTGGGAGGGGATGAGTCCCAAGTCGTACCACCATTGAGAGGCAGTGGTCCGCCATTCAAAGGGGAACGTAGAATGGTCCCCATGCGGATTACCGGCAGGGAAGTACTCATTCAAGGAAATCATGTCCATGGGGGGGGGGGGGCACCAAGTTGGTGGTGGGGTAGTCGGTGCAGGTGCCAGACTTCATTTTCCTCTCCCCATTGGGTCGACATGATTCCCAAAGGGGGGTCGACCGTCTTAACGGAGGGGATGAGGTGGAGGGCCCGTAAAATTGGGGAGGGCCACCTGCAACTCTCGTCACAACTGTGCGGCCCACCCCTTCTTGCTGAATGCTCCCGCCCGCTCAAGATCCCTCATGTCGATGTGAATGAGTGTGGGGGAGGGGTCCAAACCCTTTGCCTAGTCTACCCCCTCCCCCACAAGCAGGCTACCCGTGTAGGTGGCCTGATGGAGGGTGTGCGGGGGGGGGGGGGGGGGAGGGCTTGGTACCGGCCGAGGGTGTTGGCGAGCGGGTCGGGGAGGCTGCCGACTTGGGAGAGGGCCATTTGGGACATTGCGTAAGAATTTGAAGCTACACAAAGGAACAAAAGCATGCAGAAGTGCAATTTGGAAAAAGGGAAGGAGTATTCGCGCGAAAATTGCGCGAAAATCCGGCAATCTTCTGGCGAACATGAACGCGAATATGATTTGCGAACCACACTGCAAACAAGAATGCGAATATGCGCGCGAATTTAGCAAATTTAGCAATGGTAGCATGCAATTTAGGCGATTCAAATTACATCTTGCGAGTTTAGATTTTTCTTGAATTTTGGGTGAAGCAACCACGGCAAACGGGCACAAAGGTGAAGAACCACGGACAAAATGGACAAAATATCATCAAAGTTCGCGAGCTCATTCAAAAGTGCGGCTCGCAAAGGGTACATTGTAGCCGTGAAACACATCTAGGCAAACTGGGTAAGAATAGGTGAGGAAAAAGGGGCGCGTCCATATTTGCAAACCGGAAAGGGGCAAGTCCGTGAGGAGAAATCATCCCAAATCATTCCATCCCACCCACCCACCCACTCACCCATCCGAGGGGTACAATCCACCCCGAAAACAGGGGTAGGAATTAGGAGTCGCCCAAAAAATAGCCATGTGCATGCGCTGCGCACTAACGCTTGCTCCCAAGACCCCCGCCATTGGTTCAGGGGCCCATGTACAAGAAGGAAGTTGTTCAAGACTTGGGTCCAAATTGACGCGTAGTGGCCTCAATACGCAACAAAGTTTTGGCCCCCCAAACCGCCCCCCATCCCAACAGAAGTGGTAGCCAGGTACAAGGGGGGTGTGACCTAATTAAAAACAGACAAATGCAAACCAGAGGTAATGCACCCCACAGTCAGGCAGGTAGGGGGAGGGTCAAATTCGAAAAATTCCTTGGGGGGTAATTTTGTCTCTGAAAATGATGATGTTACAAGGGGTTACATTTGAGATCACCCATTGGGGTAACACATGCAAATGACCCCCTAAACAGGGGGCACCCTGACCCCCCTTTAAATATCCCCCCCTAGCGCGTGACGGTCTCTCCACTCGGGGGGGGGGGGGAAGAGCATTTCAAAGCAAACTTTGGTACCCTCCACTGATGCAAGCAGACATAACACAAGTGAAGCGACTTTTGCATTGATGCTCCGCCAAGAGGATTCATGTAACACAGATGTTATTGGGGGTCCAAAGGAAGGGGAAAGAAATTCTGGGTATGAGAATAGCACACTTTGAACTTTTGCACATGTTCAGTTTGCATATCGGGCACAGGGTGCGTGGCTGATGAAGAGGGGGCACTGGAGAATGGGGCTAATTTGGCAGCCGGCTTAGCACCCGCTTGCACAGTCCAACCAGCCTGTTTGGGGGCTGGCTTTGCTCGTGCCTGGGGGGCAGGCACCGACTTCTTTGGGGGCGCCGAATCCTTTGAAGCGATGGGAAAGCAATGCAAGAACGTGGGTGTGAGAGATGGGGAACACAAACCACTGCAATAGATATTGCCTAGCAAAACAGTGAGGTGACAGTCCCCCCCCCCCGGGGAGGAGGATTGCAAGGGGGGGTCAGGGTAGATGGCGCACATGCCTGTGCTTGATCTAACAACCTCTCTTCGAGCTGATTTGCGTCCCGAAGATCATTTTTCTGGACAAAATTTCCCAGGGATGCACTGTGGGGGTGAACAGAAAGTGTGAGCCTGGGGCGCTTTTTCAGTGGGATGCATATACTCCCAAGGGGCTTGGAAACCCGGACTGAGGAGGTGCCCCTCGCAGAGGCCTCAGCAGCTTGCAAAGCACCTGCCGTCATGTCTTCCTCAGGCTCAACTGCAGATGTAATTTCGCAGCCAGAACAATCTCAACCCCCCTCCCCAGCCCCCAGAAAACCCCTAGCCCCCACCCACACCCCACTACCAATCCAGGATCGCACCTCTTCCCACTCCCACTCCAGATCTCCACCCCCTCACCCCCATCGCCACCAAGATAAACACGTCACTGTCCGTTCTTAAACGACAGTGCCCTTCATTTTCAATCGGCTTAAATTCGAGGCCAGAGTGATTTCTTCATCACTGTCACTTGACTCCATTCTGTCGTGCCGCTTGCTGCGTCGGTTGCCGTTCTTAGACTGCGAGGCAGTCTTCGAAATTGAGGACGTGGTCTGTGCACGCCGCAGTTGGTCGGACAACAGCTTCGGGGACGGCACATCCCCAGAGCCAGTGCCTTGATCCACGTCCCCATTCTCCGTATCCCGGTTCTCCAGGCACTTTGGTGACGGCCTCTCCAAACCTTCGGCCATGAACTTGGCCTGTTTGGAGCACTTGTCAGCGGTGTACTTCTGGGCTAATCTTTTTGACTGCTGCTGCTGCTGCATCTGAGAACCAAAAGAAATCAACACGACACATTACTTCATCAACTCTTATATCCATCAACGACAAGAAACCCCATGACTTCATCAACACTTGAGTGAGACCTCACCAAACCAATTGAGAGAATGGACTACAACCCACAAGATCAACAAACAACACTGCGTGATAATGTCGAAAGGCTCAGGGATCCGTAACAAAATGCAATTTCTGGCGCATTGCTCATACACATTGTGGTGGTGAGACGGAGGCCCAGAGATTTCTTAGGTCTGTGCCTGGATGGCGCAACACAACTATTGGGCCTATTTTCAGCCAAGAGGCTTCCACTGCTTAATGCCCAATGTGCTGATGTTTGTGATATGGTGCAGGATCACGTTCCAAGTCTGGTTTTCCGACGCTTGAAGCTAGGCATGGCTGACAAACCATTGCCGTCACCCTCACAGGAATATGCTGCTTCACATCAGGACTGGGAGCCTCATGGAAGTAGTTGCACTGCAGCAACAGCTTCCACAACCTGCACACCACCTGGAAACACACCCACAGGGTCAGCCCGATGTGTTGGGTGGCAGGACTGCAGCAGCCAGCGATTATCTGACAACATTTGATAAAACTGACGCTCACCGGCAGTCGGTGATTATGGTATGGGGGCGACAGGCATAGCTGGTCAGCCTCTGCCTTCTGAAACTTTGAGCGCAACAGAGTCCAGCAATGTCTTTGGGTTCGTCAAGGACAGAGGACAGCCTCTGTAGACCTTGGAGTCATGGAGTAAAGCAACTGCATCAGACACTACATTGTACCTGGACCCCGAAAACCAGAGAAAGCAAAAGGGGTATGTCTTGGAATCAGAGCGACAGGGGGGGCGTCCAGAAAATTCACCACTGCTGTGCGTTCCGTGAAAAAAAATTGAGCCATATTAAAAAAAGTTTCGGGCCGGACTGCAGAGCAACTCCATTGAGCCAGCCCCATCAGCGTTCGGGGGCTCTATTGGCTGAACAACCTGACTTCCACAGTCTCCAAAGAACTACTAACATCATAAGGTGCGCCCATGATGGCTCAGACTACCCCAATCTGAGGAGGTGACTGTGCTATGTGTCCTGACGTGATGAGCAATGCGACAATCAGACATGCCAACAACCTTGGCTGTTGGCACCATCAACGGCAGAGTCCTCAACCCCACAATACTGCACTGTTTCTGCAATGCAGGCTGGGCGTTCATCTCAGGGGCCATTGACGACAGACACCCAGTCTTCACTTGAGTCATTCCGGAACCACCGCTGCCCACAGTCAGGACCCAGGCACCTCTATGAGTGTTAAGCGGGTGTCCTTTGAGTGAGGGAGGGAGGGTGGGTTGGGGGCCCAAGGAGGGGCAAAATCTAACTCAGGCCAGCTAAGCCCAAGGGAGGGGGCGGGGGGGGGCAAAGCACAATACATGGGCCACAAATTTCTTCGGCAATGATTCATTTCACATGTGTATTCCACAGTCAGGCACACCCTCACGTACACTTTGCCATCCAGGAGCAGCCCCTCCATCTCACACTGCTTCAGGATCCAGAGCCTGCGATTGTTCAGACTGAAGAGGCACTCCCCCTCCCGTAAAACCGTAATCTTCGGGAGGCTCTCGATCTTCACTTTGCCATCACGGATGTCTTGAAGAGTGTCAACCACTGCACGGCCACAGGAGAACTTGGGTCTAATTTTGGAGTGGGTGAAATAGACCTCGGACGGGGCAATCCAACCGAAAGTGTCTTTGACCCGCGGTGGCATCGCACATGCCGAAAACTATTGAAAAAATTAACAGCAGAATGGCAGGAGCGACATGTTGTGCTGTAGATTTATCAGGGCTCTGAATAATTCCCGCAGTGCGCCCTTCGCTGACCTGGACAAAGTCGGGTCCCCTTTGCTCTCGTCCACATTGTTTCTCCCGGGGCAGCCCATTCCGTGCAATCATACCCTGCTCAATGGCAGCCCAAACTTCTTCCAGGTCACACCTGGCCCGTCTAAGGGGGCCATCCTCCTTCATCTGCCGCTCAAGTTCCCTTCTAGAATTGCACTGACAATCTCGTCAGTCGCAAAAGATGGTATTTCTGCCAATTAGTAATCCTTTCTCACGCTCCACATTATTCCGTGTGTCAAACAGCTCTGTTCAGATCGCATAAAACTCTGAAAAAGTGGTGTGCATGTTGTTATTGAGCGATAATTACATTCTGAGCCTGCAAGGCACCTTTCCAAAAAAAATGCCTGCGGATCGTGTCAATTAAATGCAGGTGAAACTACTGGCACACTGTGCAAACAAAATCTTAGGCACTGCCTCCACACATTTGCGCATACTTCTGTCATCAACCCTGTATCAGGGAGCAATGCATAGCATAAGGCTGACTGTAGCACCTTGTGGCTGGGAACAAGCTAAAGGGAGGAGGCAGAGGAAGAGGACCAGTGTATAGTGACTGGCCGTCCACTGCGTCAAAGGGTGGTCACAGGACGAAACTTCGACTCATCCTCTGCACTCCACCTCTCGCGTACGCTATGGCTTCATGGGTGAAAGACACTACCTCCAGGATACCTGATGGCCACAGCGCCCCATGAAACCCTTATTCCGGGCGCCTTAACCGGGAGCCTAGCGGAGTACCATAGGACATCCTTCCACCGACGTGTCTAGATTGCAGCTATGGTGATTCCTCCAGCTATGGTGGTATCCCAATTAGACGAAGGAATCGTTCTCGGGCACAGTGCACGTTGCTGACTCCGTACTCATGATGTTGTACAAGGCACAAAAACAGGGCAAAGAACAGAGAGGTTAATTCTATCCAATTCACTGACCACTTGGGATCTTTCTGTAACGGTAGCCGGTAGTCTTGGTATTTGAGAGTGAATGGCAATGCCAAAGACTCAAGGATAGCTTTGAAGATACAAAGCATGGTTCCTGCTTGGAGCACAAAAGGCCTGAATCAGTGAATGGGTCACTCCTGCACTTATACATGCCGTGTCCTGATTTGTCACCAACACTTTTTTGGTACATGCCAGAAATCACAGGCAAGTGGCCAAACACACCAGTCAGGATGCTATCCGTGGAGTTTTGGATACGCTGGTGCTGCTGCGCATGAAAGGTAGTTTTGCAAGCTTGAAGTATTGTGAACTAGAATATCTCCCCGGGACATTCATAATGTGCCAACTTTGTGCGCTTTGGCACTTGTTGAGTTTTACAAGTTGTGCTTCAATGTGTAAACATGTCATCACATGGGGAGGGGGGTGTATATTGAAATCTGTGAGAAAAGGCCATTCCACAAATGTATGGGTTTGGGGGGGTAGGTGGTCACGTTTCTCAGCAAAGGGCTACACATTGGACGGTGCACACGAACAATGCACTGCACCGTTGAGTCATGTTTATTCTGAATCATCACAGGGCTGGCACCCCATTGGGGCATACATCACCCTGTCTGTGGACAGGGACACATTTCTTCAGTTTTCCCCAATCCTGCAATCTCCGTGCCTTCACTGGCACCCACCCTTCGTTAAGAGGCATAGCCCACAGGCCATTGGTTGTGAGGTCCACCTTTCATTGTTTGATCAACTGGACCTTGCGCCAGGGAATGGCCTCACTGTACCCTGATTTCAACCATACATAGCCAGGATGGGGCTGCAGGTTCACGGGTCAGGTGTGCTGCCAAAATCTGGCAACTTAATTTTTTCGTCACGGACCAACACAGGACTCTGCTCATGGTCTGTGTGGCTGCCTGAGGACTTGTATGCACCTGCCAGCCACTTGTCTATATTCCAAAAATCAGTGCACTTCAGGATTCTGAGTTTCCTCACAAAGCGCTGCTTGTTTTGCACAACGAGCTGGATTGTTAGGCCAGCCATGTCAGTCAGCCCACAATTGTAATCAACATTATGCAGAGCACGGTCCATCGCACGTGCTGCTACATCACACAAGTTATATGAATGACCTTTGATGATCACACACCAAGAAATGTGATGGAACCAACGCCACTACACCACTTTGTCACAAAAATTGCAGAAACCCCAGTTCAAAAATTCAGAGCAGCCGCCGTCAGTGTGAACAAATAGGTGCCCTGCCAATGCACCCACACCTTGTATGCAGAGGCACGTCGTCCACCAATGCAGGTCAAGTGGACTGTTGCAGTGTGAGGATGAGCAGCATCACTAAATTTGTTGTCCGTCTGAGGGAGTGACTGCAGAAAATTTTCGAATTTCACCTTTATGAAACGACTCCGTCTTGGAGACAGCCTTCTTGGTGGGACATTTGATAGGACTCAAGGGGGATGTAGTGGCCGCAGCAGCTTCGGCGTTGGCCACAGACTGCACCACAGTGCGTGACATGTTGAAGTAGTGCAGAAACCATGTCTTGCAAATCTGCTGACACGGACCGTGGTAAGGTACAAAATATTTCGTTTAATGGCCCCTTTTCATGGTGTACTTTCGTTGATGTTGGTACTTGACGTTCTTCTCCACATCAACGTCAATGCATGTGGCCAAAACTTCTGCTGCAAAGCCTTGGTGGGGTGTGTCTTTCGAATCAAAACTGGGCTCCAAAAGCAGAGGCCTCTGCGTGGACAGAATCTGGTTCTGCTTGTGGGTGCATGCAAGTTGCTGTGAACCAGCTGTACAAGGCTTTTTGGCCTTCCTGCCAGGCTCGTCCCGAGACACCAGTACCCAGAGCGCCCCCTTTCACCCCCGGAGCGCGCTCTTTTGCGCACCAAGGGTTTCTGTGGTGCATCGGGGGAAGCGACAACGCATGGTGTGAATTTGTAGGCAGACATGGTAGCTGCCTGTTGACAAAAAGAGGCAGCAAGCAACACAGGCACCGTCCAAATTTGATGAAAATCTCAAACATGTCGTCAGTACAGCAAGCGAACCTGGGGTGTTCCAAATAGTCCTTTTCAAGGGCTCCCGAATATACCCCCATACCCCTACCTCAAGGATGAATTAAACACTGGCAATGAGGTCTTTGGCCAGTGGCCAATAGAATGTTTATTTCAATGTCTACTTTGTTTTTATTTGTGTTTCTTTGTCAAAAAAGTGCATGACATGAATGAGTGTACACGGCGTGTCCGTGTGTCCATTTATGCCATCACCCACATCTCAGATCTTCCCACTATGATGCACCATGCCGGGTGACACACAATGCTAATCACCTCCCCTCACGTGCACTAGATTCTAGGTTTGATACCCTTAAAGATGCACAAATGCACAAATGCTCTAAGGATACGTCACAAAGGGGCCAAAAACCATCAGGAATGAATGCAGAATTGTCAAGCCTACCTATGACACTCACAGGGCACAAATGAGGTAACAAGGGCTGCGTCCCCTTGAAACGCACACAGTTGGCACAATCCCCAACGACCCCAAGAGATATGGATGCCCAGAGCATCATTGCTTTCTTGTGTGGATACATGATACAAAAGCGGCGAAGATGGCCAGACTATCATATCATCTTGCTAGGGTACCCACCCGTGAGACAAGTGTTGTGGATGCGTGAGAACATGAGCTGTTATACCATACAAATTTCGAGGCACCATGAATTCTGGATGTACTGGCAGTATCGGTGCACTTTCCTTGTGTTGAACTTTACACGAGGTGATGATCAAGGATCCCAAAAAATGCGCACTGATTGGGTGGTGATCTCACCCATCAACACTTCATGCGGGAACATTTCGGGTGTGCGCGGAGACAACATCAACAGACCTTTTCAGGTGTGTACCCCCCCAAGGCCTAAGGATACATTGATGCCAGGTGGGATTCGCAGATGGAACCAACAAACTGAGCTTCACAAATATGCAAAAAGAGAAATGGACAATCTTGCAAAACAGGAGAGGTTGTGAGACGCATGTTGCATATACTCAGCTGTTTTGAGGGAAACCTTGGATACCGTGACGGACTGACACAATGTAAAGATATACAGGCCAAAGCACTAACACTCCGTAAGTCTCCTGCCCCCTTTTCATGACAGATGGATCCTGGTATCCGGGTGGAAGGTCTGGATGGTGCATCGCCACAGTCTGTACCCAAACATTTAGGTATACTTTGTACCCAGTGGCAATACCTCTCCTCTTGGATCACTTGCACGTAGTTGAATTGTACGCAGCATGGGTATTACTACGGAACCAAAGAACATAGTTGATTGGAAATGGTGTTCCAAAGGACACATGTACACTGACTCCATGTCATACGTACAAGCATTGTAAGCAGAGACTACTCTTCGTCCCCTATCATCAGAAAGTTACTTCAGGCATGCTGTATCGTCGTGCAATCTTTTGAACCACCTAAACACATACACTCACAGAGAACCAGAACTATGTGGCTCAAGTTTCTAGACAATGTGGATAATGCAATATGATGATGACATACCTATGTGCAGAGTGACCATTCCCATACGAGCAAGTTAAGTGCACGCATGGGTGTCCGAGGGCTATCAAACACTCCGCAAAGCAAAATCCATGAGATGGCCCCTCCCCACTTGGCAAAGTGTTTCCCAGAAAACTCACTGGTAGTGGCTAAGCCCCTTCCAATGCACTCGCCAGCAACGGCGTGTATGTGATTTCTTATATGAAATAATGAATCGGGAGTGCTTTGTGAAATGTGCTGGGCAAATGCCTGAGAGTGGATCTTGTGCACATGACATGTGCTCCCTGAAACTCTGTCGTGCACGCCATAAGGTGCTTAACACCCAATTTCTTACTCCTTGGTTTTTGTGGTTGACTTGTTTGCTGTACTGAAGAAGCAATGTAGCAAAGCACTGCGGCATCACTAGTGTAGTGGAGTGTACACCAGTCCATCCCGGGTCTAGCGGCTGGAAAAACAAAGCTCATGGAACCTCACCCCAATCCGTTGTGGCGCGCGCGGAGGGCTGATGCCACTAGATGATCCAGCAGTCGCACTGATCCGTTTAGAGGAACGGATGCCCCCTAGCCATACAAGTGCTCCATCTGCCGAGGCATTGTACACCAAAACCGGATAGTTCACACGGAGTCTGTATACCGAAGCACAATGCTGCCTCCGCGGGAAGTTCGCATCACATTTACAAAATCCGCCGAGTGCAAGATATGTGGCATTGCATGTCCGCCTAGTAGCCTAATGTGTGTGTTATGATTTGCAATTGGTGCTAGTGCCTCTTGCCAAAATATCTAGGTAATGAAACACTGTTTGTGAACCTTGACATGCAATGCTACTAGGAGCTTTGTGGTGGATGTGTGCAAATGTGTCCAGATACGTGTCTTTTCCATATTGCTGCACATCTGTTCTCAATTCAAGGAGATATGCAGCATTGTCCATTTATGCAACTCAGCCAAAATGACCGCATGTTGTGCATGGCAGTGGGATATTACGAAGTACGTTGCGAAATTTGGAGTTTTAGCAAAATGCAAAAAAGGAGAGCAAATATTGGGCATTTGAGTGCTATACCTACTTTGCACTTTAAAGCATGGGCTATGCCGTTGTTGCCACCCATATGCATGCTAGCTCCATTGCTGCAATCATAAGTGTGTTGATGGGATGGGAAGGGAAGTGAAGCATGCCCTTCATGGTGTCGTGTTGTACCGAGCGGAAGGCATGTGTGACATCATCAAAGACTAGGCAAACAACTAAATTTGAATAACATCAATCCGAAAGGTGACGGTGCACTACACGGAGTGTGTCTATAGCTGATGCACCGCCATGTAACGTGAACTGTTGCCGTGGAATGATCTACACTTCGCACAAGATGGGGGCTAAGAACCATCTTAAACGTGCTCAAAACCTCCGAATTGTTGCAATATTTAAGAGGGGCGTGGCGGTAGCAATGGGGCGATGTGGTTGTTTATTCAAACGCCTTGAAATACAGTATGTAAGTGCTCCCTGTTGTACCAACAATTGGACATCCGTGCCAAGATCACTAATTAGCTAGCTAACACAAAGCGTAAAAGTTTATATTCCAGTCGGTTGTGGTAGGGGGTAGTGTGTGAAGTGGAGCAAAGTATGTACCGAAGAAGGGAGACCGTGATGCAGAGCTTTAAAATGTGTAAAGTTGGCCATGCTAGAAACACTTGGACGTGCGGTTTACTCATATCAAGAGGAGGGACTAGATGGTGCTGTCAAAATTGGTCCATCCCTATGTTTGTTTGTTCTCACACCAGAGACAGTTCTGGCCATTAGGCCGATGGTGTGCACGGGCATTCCGGCCTAGATATTATGTCTAGCAAGAGTTGTCTAGCCAACGGCTTCATGTGTGTCACACATGTCCCCGAAAGGCGACGCCGATGGGGGGCAACCCTGTTGCTGCTGTACACAGAGGGAAAAGTGCAAAACTGCCACGGCTCCTAGGGGAGCCCACCTGTTGGGACCGATAGTACTCGTGGAGAGGAGAAGGAAAAATGACCACGGATGCGGAGAGCATCGAAAGACAAACTCTAGGCTGGTGCGCTGGGGGATTTGGCGGTCAAAACTACACGCAGTATCCCACTGAATAGGCCTGTGAGTTGGAGAGTGTTAGTATGGGGGGAGGCTTGCCGCGTTGGGGACCATGTGAGCTGTATTGCACAGGAGTCCTGCCACGTGGGAGCGCGGCCGCTTATAGGCAGCGTCGTCATGGGATTGAGCGCGCTTCCGCTTGAGAAGGCAAACCACTTTAACTTCTGTAGCAAGGGGACATTCTTTTTGCGACCAAGCCTTTGATTAGCCAGTGGTTTGTGTCTCTGTCCACTGGGCGGTCGGTACTGTCGCCTGTCCCTAAACGATGCGCGTGGCCACCTAGGAAAAGAGGGCGAGGTTTTCTTTCCGCCCTATGGTAATGGTGGTAGCAGAAGTGCGCAATCGGGCTTCATCCCCCCCCCCCCACCGGAAGAACACTAGATAGACCTACTCTACTCCTTGTCAAGCCATGTGGAGCCATTGATTGTGAGCGCGCATACATCAAGTTACCAGAGCCTCCCAATTGGGGTACCTTTGGTGGGCGATAGCCAAATGATGCACGGTGGCCCCTCCAATGGTACCCAAGTGTCGGATGCAGACCCCATAGAGCTGCATGTGCAAGGAGAGTGTGGCGCGGTACGAGTGCGCAGAAGAGTGAAGACGCAGTCAGGAGGCTACAAACTATTCATTTAGGACCACGGCTGTGTATGCCATTGAGGGTAGGAACCGGGAATGCATGCCTACCATAGTGGTGTGCCATGGGGCGAGAACCTTCTGGTTCTATTGCGTGATCCAACACACACTCCTGGTGAAGTGGTAGTGTGCCCGTATGCAAGCTGCGGGCGCCTGCTGGGTAGTGGTCCACATGCGGTGGGTGCGGACAAATTAGTGCATGGCACACAATGTCACAGGGCCCTATGCTGGATCAGGCAGAGCGGGAAGGGGGGTAACGTGGGACAACAAAGTTGGCCAAAACGTACTCATACACGCGAACACACTTTGGGGGGCGGGGAGGGGGGGGTGCAGGGCAGTAAGCACACGAGGGCTTGTGTAGTGTCAATAGTTGGGGGCTTAGTGAGCAGGGTGTGTCCTGTGGCTGCAGGGTTGGGTCCTACTCTGTTTGGTACCTTCTTACGTTGTGCCGGTCGTGCGGGTCTATAGGTTATATGCGCTGCAAAGGACCTCAAGTATTGGGGGATTGTGGATTGCCTTCCGGTGTCATCAAGTGTACCAAACCGGCGTGCTTGTTATCTTTTCCTTGCGTACTTCCGGAGCGGCACGAGGCATGGGAGGGGATTGACGGAGGAAAATTGCGGCACGAGTCATGTGGCATTGGTGTCACGTTGCACATCACCACACGCCTTTTATGAGTGGAGGGTGTATACAGTCAACTAGGGACTGCAAGATGCGCAATATTGGATATGTGCTTGAGGTGCTCTGGGGGCGCTGAGTGAAGCCACTACTAGGCTTGGTCAGTCAAGGGGCCCCAAAGACGTACCCATTCTTGCATGAACACATGGCACCACGCGGCGCAGTTGATGAGACGGGCGTGCGCTGTGTTGCACTGTGTGTCGAAGCACACCGCGCACTGAATCTTCAGTGTTCGGGCATGGAGAAGAGCACCCGTGCCACCGGACATTGCCCCACAGCCACTAGAGCCCTGCTTGGTGGCGTTGCACATATAGTGGGAGCCACGTGACCTAGTGTACCCCCAAGTGCATGCGGAAGGGTCCCGGGGACACAATCCATTTCTTCGCCAAGGCGGGGGGGTTTTCTGCCACCCAAGGAGATGCTAGAGGAGGAGGTGGGAGTGAACACGGGCAGTGGGATGGTGGTGGCCACCTTGGCTAGCCGGGCAAGCGCGTTGTTGCGTTGCATGTCCATCCCCTGCTACGTGTTACGTGCATGAGACAACTGGCAGTGGCACAAGATCAATCGCACTTTGATGGACTTCTGGTGGATGACACACGCAGCCATCTCGAGAAGGTCAATATCCGATGACTCGTGGTGGGGGCATTGAGGACCGTAATGTACCACCGCCTTGTTGTCCAGGGTAATGCATGGTGGATGCCAGGGGGGGCGGGGGGTTGCAACCACACACAGTCCCGTTAAGCGGCTCGGTAGGAAGGTCTGTGGGCCCTGCACACGAGCAATCAAGTGGAACGGGCCACACGTGATTGCCATCCTTGCTCTTGGGCTCCCGTGAGCATCGGCAAAAGGTTGTTGTTGAACTAACAGCTTGCTGAGATTGTTGTGCCACTCCTCTGTGCCACTACTCCCGGTAGTTGACCTTTTGTGTTGACCTCAACGGCTGCAACTACAAAGCGGGGGAAACCTTCGGGAATGCCCCCGTAATCAGGTACATACCCGTTGGTGTGTGGGAGTGTTAACGTTGAGCAACCTCAAGCTGTCGCACGCTGGGTTGTTGGGATGCCAACAAGCGCCCCTCTTCGGTGTCTTCAATGTCATATAATTCAGGCCCACTTGGCCGCCTGCTAATGGCGTGCAAGGAGACCCCTGGCATTGCGCCTTGGCGCTAGAGCAGGGCCACGTATGTCAACATGGGGATTACGGTTCTAGGCATAGGGGCTTCAAGGGGGTGGGAAAACAATTCTGGGTGTACATGCATGGCATGCTACTTACCGGCCACGTACTTGCGTACGCCCGGTAAATCTGCCACACTCCCATACCGCCTTTCCGGGAGGGGGGGGGGGGACCCAGTAGGTGGTGGTTTATGGTTGCCTCCAAGCCCTTAGGTTCAAGAATGAAATCCACGGTTAGCATGGCAATCTAGTGCTAGGTCTTATCAAAGAGGAGGAGGAGGAGGTGATGCAGCCATCAAGGCAGTAGGACAACTTTGAGCACTTGAGCGTGTTGCCAGCCATTCACGGGGACATATTTGTTTTGAGCCATGTTGGACTAAACCATGCCTAGATAATCACTCTTGGCCTTGTCAGCCCAGGAAGCGTGAGCAATCGGATGGCCCAAGTAGCGCACGATCGGGGGTGGACTTTGGGCGGGACTCCGGCCCACACAACGGTGTCGTTCACGGAAGAAGGAGTCAATCTGTAAATTTTTGTTTTGGAATTCCATCCCTACGAGGCCCTTTATCTCTATTGGGGGTGAAATGACTACAACAAAAGTAGCCTCCATCGTAGCATGCTCGGAAACCGTTTCTATAAAGAGGGTTTCTCCGCCAAGTTGGTTCTTTGGGAATTTGTCATGCGAAGACCGCAACCTGTAATTTGCGATCTAGCTTTAGTATATCCCGTGCAAGCCGAATATATGCTGTAAGAGTGTGCCATGTATGTATGTGCGGTTTGGTTCTCCACCGGTACAACTGCTATGAAACAAAATGATCCAGTGTAGGTTGTCCTTGTGTCTAGAAAAGTCTTCAACATGGCGACACCGATGGCCGGTAATGCACTTGGGCAAGACATGCCCCATCCTAGGTTCGCCTCAAAAGATCCATCATATAGAGTATAAAATTCTTAGTCCGAGTGAAAACGTGCAGTCGATTCTAACGCGAGGAGCGCCTCATGTGGTGCTCCGCATGCCTTGAAAAAAACACTTACTAGCTGCACTTGTGCTTTGCGGATCTCTTCACAAAAAACAATTGCTCGATGATTTGGTATAACATGAGGTTCTATCACTACCACTTGCTATGTTGTTAGCAACAAAATGCATGCCCCAATCCAGTTTTTGGCAAAGGACTTATGATAGCTAGCGCAAAGCGGCTGAAACAGGAAATCCTCGACAGTCTTTCCAACTTCCTCAAGCATTAGCGCTACCGATAGTGAGTTCCTTGATCAAGACATGTGATGCCTTGGTTTTTCAGTGAACTGAAAATTGACGGAGGACATGCATGCTTGTCTAATTTGGAGCTGTCAAAGCCGGTGCTCAAGAATGTGTTGCCTACGTTAATGCATGTGCAGCATGTTGTTGCGGACCCTACTATTTCCGCTCTTCTGTGTCAAAGGGCATGGCAAATATTCGTGTGTCAAATTCAAGCAAACATGCCAGCTATAGCCATTTTCAAGCATGCACTAACAATTCTAGTCATAATATTAGAGAAGAACTTTGTTCTTCTGCCCAATTTTATTTTTGCACGTCACTGAGGACAAATACGTCCACCAACACAAACAAGTCACACCCTACGGTATGCGAGTTTCATTGATGAACACTATCACGAAGTTCATGGGTTGTGGTATACAACTCCCAATACATATTCCGTAAGCTATGAATAACTTAAATACCTCAAGAGGCAGTTTTGTACAACTTACACACTCCTGGTATCAAAGTCTGCCTTCCTCGGCATTGCAAGGTGAGGTGAAAATTTTCAATATTGAATGTCCGACATGTTTATCAAAAAAGGTAGAGGCTCGATGGGGTTTTCCAGCCTCATTGACTTTCATCTCGCCGGCCCGGTCCCCCAGCAGCACATTGCGAGGGTTGCATTGCGTGCCTAGAAGATTGTTGTGATCGGGGCTGAGCATATTGTGTATTGAACACACTTGGTGCGTATTGAAGTGTGGATGCCTTTGTTGACTGTGTATTGCTTTTTGCAAGCTCTCTTTTGGTTTTGTTTCCTAGCTGAGAACAAGACCGTGACCTTGACCTTTTGTGTTAATTGTTTTCGCGTGCCCGCTTCTTCTTTCGTGGTCTGCGGAGCTGCA
The DNA here is from genome assembly GCA_964036045.1 of Eutreptiella sp. 'Long Island Sound 2002'. Classification (NCBI taxonomy): domain Eukaryota; phylum Euglenozoa; class Euglenophyceae; order Eutreptiales; family Eutreptiaceae; genus Eutreptiella; species Eutreptiella sp. 'Long Island Sound 2002'. Next base: position 68,432,141 of record OZ038383.1, on the reverse strand, counting down.
TATGTTACTTGCTGACGCATAAGGGTGAAAAAGAGAGCTATTGGATGAGCGTGCCCAAAGCCAATCTAGCCATTGCATTCTTCGAAGTCCAAAGTCCTAGTTGCACTCCATCTTATATACAAGACACTCACACCATGTAATTACGATATGATGAAAACATTTGTGGTGGCTTTTCAAGCCCAACCCTAGCCTATCGTGAACTTCGTTTGTACCCATCATGCATATGCACGCATTCCGCATTGCATCGATAACCCTAACGCTAACCACATACTCCCAATTCCTGCCCCAACGATGCAATTGTTGGCACCGATTCAACGCCGTATTTGCCCCGATTATATTGGGCCCCCCCAACAAACATCATACAGATCGCACAGAGCAAAAGGGTAGTAGAGGGTAGTCTGGAACTTGGTGCTTGCGACCAACATGGGGCCCACAACCCATGGTAGGAGAGGGTGGGGGCACAAAGGAAAAGTAAGGAAAATCACAATCACATCAATCTCAAAAGCCGAAAGCCTAGACCTGCGACCGAGGTGGCGACTGCTAGGACCACATTTTGGAACCCTCCGGCACGATGAGCGGTGGACAAATGTTGTCTGCAGCCATGTCCAAGGTGTAACCAAAAAGAGAGCAGCACCATCATGGTGTCAAATTGGTCACATTGAGATGCGCATGCTGGCTCTTCGCAAGGCCGCTCGCGCTGTCCTCAATGTTGCACGCTGGGTGATACCCGGGCAATGCCGCCCCATTAGGTTAAGAGTGCCTCAGCAGCATCCTCGTTCACCAAAGGCCAAACTTCCAACCCCCCTCATTTACGCTGTGTCACGTACCCTTAAAAGTAAAGTACATCACAATGCTATCGCAAAATGTGGCCAAGGCCATCACATCTGCGACCGAGACAACTCCCAATATCAAGACACCGTGTGTTGAAATGCAGCAAACATGCAAGACAACAGGGCCAGCGTTGCCGGTAGCCAACAGTCCATGTGGTGAAATATGGTGCAAGGTCAGACAAAACATGCACCTAACTGCCCGAAACCATGAGGGGAATTGAAATTGAATATCCTCACACCCCTGCTCGCAAATTGGTCTTCACTTGAAGCCGATTTGCCCAAAAGGCGCTCTAAATAGCCAATACCAACCCCAAGAGACGGGCCATTTCTAGCCTCCCGTGGCACCACACTCCGAGGCCTCATTGTGGTCCTTTCTTCGGTTGTTCCGTCGTAAACACTCCGCAAAAGCTTCTGTCGGATCTAGCCATCTTTGGCACAAAAACCCACATGTCAACGGCACGTAGCAAGAACATCCTTCTTCTGTGTGGTTCCGCCTGTATGTGTGTGCCACCAATGCACGTGTCATGTATTCATCTGTGCCACCACTGAAAGGGTCTTTTTCTCTCGTATGCAATAGCTATTCTGAGCTCACGTCACAAGTCCTGTAACAATCGCTCGATGCTACCGTAACCTCGTGAAAGCTTTACATTGACACTTGCATGTTTGCTCTCCTCCTCCTGTGGTCATCACACACATTGGGTTCTACAGAGGTATAACCTCGGCGATTCCAATCGCACGTGGACACGCCGGCACCGCGGGCACTAGCCGTGCGTTGTGGGTGGTGGTCATATGAGCCTAGCGACCCTGTGAAGGACCAAAGCAGCTATATGCGCTGCAGATGGGGCAATAGGGTGGCCTGCGTAGCTAGTGAGCAATGGGATACCGATGTTATCAACTTGGGGTCATCGTGTGGCGTCCTTGGTGGTTAAGGGGTGCATATGTATGGACTATGGGCGTTTGACAAAATTGTTATTGGGTTGTCCCTTGACCCTAGGATCAACTCCAGAAGCTATATGAGTTGCCCACTGGCCTCACGAGAAACCTTGTGGGAGTATTGGGCCGTCCCTTGGCCTCGAGATCAACCTACGGGGGTAAAGGGGCCTCATATCTGGATGTGCGTCCAAGGAGAAAATTGGTGGGGGTATTGGGGTGCCTAATGACCCCACAAACAACTCATGGAGACATTGGGGTGTCCCTCTGACCGAAAAACAAACCATAATGGGTATCCGGGCATCTCGGGCCCATAAAAGAGAACTGGAGGGACATCGTCCGCGGGCATGTACATAGCCTAACTGCCTGCCTGATGTCAAGGCTCATGCCTCATGGGGTGCGTCTGGGAGTGGTGGCGGTGGCGGTTGAAGTGGGCTCGGCGTACGTGAGGGGGACTCTCCGGGCGGTGGTTGTGGGTTGGATAGCACAACATGGTGGCGGTCGGTGAAAGCAGCAATGCTTCTAAAGGGTGGTAGTGACACAGAACGGGTGTAACAATGGCTTGGTGCTCCGGGCGACAGTGGTGAGTCGTAGGTAGCCCGTGCACAAGTGTCGGCGGGTGGCGGCTAAGGTTGGTGCATGGCGGGATACAGTGTGCTTAGCAATGTGTCGTGTGTGGTGTGTGTTATACACAACGCTTGTATGAGAGGTCTAGATGGTGAGGCAAAGGCGAACGCTAACAGTAGACATGCCACATTGTAGGCCGCTGTCGAACCTGCGGCCTAGTCACTGCTGTAGTAGAGATGGTACCACCACGGGAGCTGGCTAAACAGTGCAAGAATGGGTCACGGGTTAGGCGTCTAGGCATTGTATGTGGGCCAGATGAGGCTAACCTGGTAACCATAAGCTGGGGGGGGGGGGGGGCTTTGCTGGGTACCCCTACGGGGGGTTGACAACCAAGCTGCCGCTCCCATCAGACACAATCCCAGCCAGCAATATTCACGAGTTGTGCCTCCCGTGCTACGGAGTGACCAGCATGCCCCCTGTTGAGATTCGTGTTACAGTATACATGATCCTCTACAGTGGTAGCGGATTCGCCCAGCATGTATATTTGGGGATGATGGAGCTCGTCTATACATTGGAAGTTATGGGCAGGTGGGCGGGCTACTTTGTGGGTGTATGGGAATGTCATTGGGCAGCTAGAGAAGGTTATGCTGTGCGTATATGATGGGTATGCGGGTGATGGGTGGAAGGACGAGATGCCCTACCCATGAGGGGCTGAATTACTTGATGGAATGCGTTGCACAGTGATGGAAACAATGAAGGCTCACGGCAAGGCTATGCCGGAGCCCCACAAAAATCCTCGCTCACGATACGTGGACTCTTGCTAGTGTGGTCTCAGCAAGAGGGCAGAGGACAACCGTAGGATGTGGGACTACAGGGATGGGATGTCAGTTGCTTCGCCGCACGCCTACTACTTTGTCTCTTGATTGTTGCTATGCACCCATAAGACATGCCGTTGCTTGTTGCTTGTGCTACCTTGCTACGTTGTGCCGCTTCGCCCCTATACCTCCGGCGATTCCATGGGCTGAGACTTGTCGCCATTCCTAATGCTAAAGCTTTGTAGTTGTCACTGCCCCCAAATTCCTGGTTGACCGATAACAGCAGTCCTGTGGGTCCTCCGTCATGCTGTGGGCCACCTGTAGGAGCCCTCGGACCCACGGGATCTAGCAAGGCAGGAACCATCTGTCGCCGGGAAGTGCCCCATACCTCAAGTACACGACAAGATAAGTGGGTATGATTATGACTATGATTGTGAGTGTACCATTCATTTTCTTTGCGCTCGTGTTCGACTGGGATCGTCTCTCCTAATGCTTTGTTCTTCTCCTTTGACCTTGGACCCTGGACCCTGAGATGTGTTCTCTGCGCTCCGCGCCATGTGCACTTCGCCCTTCGCCCTCCGCCCCAAGTTCCATTTTCTCACTGTTTCTCACCGTGAACATTATGCACTCCGCGTAACATCCAACCGACGAACATGTGAAACAGATCATATTGATCAAAGGCTCAACTGGCCCAACAACCATGTCCCTCACACTCTTCGTTCAATACCTGTTCATCGTTCTCCGCCTGCCCTCTCCCTTTGTCCGCCCTGGGTTTCACTGAGCTGGCCTCTCGTACTCGGCTGCCCCCCCCCCCCCCCCCAGAACATAAACAGTCCAACATGTGAAACTGATCATACTGACCAAAGGCGAAACTGGCCCAACAACCAGGTTGCCCCTCACTCACTGATGACTATTGCTGACGACAACGAACCCTGTGACGGATCACTGTCCATCTGTTCGTCTTTGCCTTCTGCACCCAGCTCTGAGCCCAAAGAAAAATCCGAGGCTGCACCAGTGTCTACCGTTGACAAAATCTGAACGGTGGAATCAACCACAAGTTGGATCTGTTGTCGCTGCAGAGCATCTACCATTGCGCCCTGCAACAGCTCCGGCACCGCCTTTTCCGCCGCTGCTGGCAGCGACCAGAGAAACACATTGACCGCTCTGCCTTGCATTTGTGCGTGCACAGCCTCCCATGCCTCTCGCAGTGCTTTGCCTGGCATAAGTTCATTAGGCCGTAAAGGCTCTTTTCACGCATTGACGAAGTTAGAATAGTTTGGACAGTCGCAGTCCAACAAAAAACAGTCAGCAGCGCACATCCTAGCACTGTCATCTATCGCCACGCAATCGCACGGAGCAGTTGGTGCTGTGATGACATTGTCGCCTGTGTGGCCTCCGCTTGTTTTGTGACCCCACCCCCCCCAAGTACAGCATATCCCCTGGGCTGGGTTAGCATGAACCCCCGTAGGAGGGTGGGGTTGCGTGTTGTGACCAATGAGCCTCTGTCCCGAAATCTGGCTTGCACTGCCGGCACCCTTGCTTCGAGGGGCATGTCCCCAACCGCTGTGCAAAAGCAAAGCTGCTGTGCTTGCAGCCTAAGCGACACCCGTCTCCTGAGTTCGAGAAGATCTGACCGCGGGATTGAGGGGTCATGCTCAGCCGCCCACGCCGATGAAATACCTTGCAATCGAGCTAGCACCCTAGGAGGATTTGGCTTCACGCGCCCAAAGACCACGTGACAACGGTGCTTCCGGCGCGCAAACAGCACCGCCCACATGAACAGTCCAACATGCGTGCTCAGTGAAACCTGGGATAAGTCCTAGCAAATGCGCGAAGGCTCCACCCATGAGTGTTTGTTAAACCGCAGCGTCCAAGAAACTCTTGCTAAGGCAATCCCCCCCTCTAGAAAGGGGCAGGACTTCAACGCACGATGATGATCCTCTCTGGCTCTGCACAGCGCACAAACCGCCGTTGCTGCTTGATGGCACAACATCATGCGGACTGAAACCTCAAGCTTACGCCAAAGTGCCTTGCGCATAAAGTCCTGCAGCACGGTCGGCAAACGCAACTTAGCAAAGGCTTCCCGAGCTGCTGGGGCCTGGCGGCTCCCAGGCTTTGCTGCTTCCGCGCAGCCTGCTGATAATTCGCGCATCGACCAAGACTCCAGCTCTGGCAATGTCCTGCCTGGTATTTGCACCCCTGTCCCGTTCTTGATCGCCGAACCAATCAACGTCAACCGCCTCTCGTAAAGATCCCCGAATGATCTTGCAATCTTAGCCAGCGGATGTGCATGAATATCCCCATTAGGGGAAATGGTGTCCCTCACAGTCAATACGCGCGCCTTGGACAATGCCCTGCAGAAACACGGCCTGCCTTGCGCAGTCAAGAACACCCTGGAGCACCACAGTAGTATTCCTCGCACAGAGTTTCGCGGAATCCACGTCCCTTGCATAGCTCTACGAAAATGTGAATACGGCGCCGCGGACGTCATCAACGTCGGCGTGCCCTGCTTGGGCTTGCGATGCCATCAAATGAGGAGCTGTTGATACTTATTGTCCGGAATCTTCCTTCGCCGAGTCCTGGCCCGCTTCATCTCCTCCCACAGGGTCGTGTGCACTGGCCCCGGCTTTCTGAGATACTCCACGTGTAGACGCGAGTGCGCCTACAAAGCATAATCCGAAGCACAAATGAGTGACCACCCCCCCTCTGTCCTTTGACTGCATCATTTGTGCCAACGGAAGGCCCCGCGGCTTAATCTCCAGTGCCCACCGCATGCACGCATCCATCTGTCGGCGCACGACATCCGTCGGGAAAGTACCATCCATTTTCTTTGCGCTCGTGTTCGACTGGGTCGTCACTCCTAACACTTTGTTCTTCTCCCTGGACCCTGGACCCTAGACCCTGAGCCGTGTTCTCTGCGCTCTGTGCAATCTTGACTTCTCCCTTCGCCCTTCGCCCGGCCCATCTCTTACCGCGCACTGCGCACACTGTGCACTCCGTAACATCCAACAAATGAACATGTGAAACAGATCATACTGATCAAAGGCCCAACTGGCCCAACAGCCATGTGGTTCACTTCTCCCTTTGCCCTTTACCCGGACCGTCTCTCACCGCGCACTGTGCACACTGTGCACTCAGTGTAACATCCAACCAATGAACATGTGAAACAGATCATACTGATCAATGGCCCAACTGGCCCAGCAACCATGCCGCTCTCTCTCTCTCCAGTCATTACCTGTTCATTGTACCCTGCTTGCTCTCTGTCGCCCGGGGTTGCATTGAGCTTGCCTCTCGTACTCGGCTGCCCCCCCCCCCCCCCTAGAACATAAACAGTCCAACATGTGAAACTGATCATACTGATCAAAGGCCAAGCTGGCCCAACAACCAGGTTGCCACTCGTTCACTGATGACTGTTGCTGATGACAACGAACCCTTTGACGAGTCACTGTCCATCCTTTCGTCGCTCCCTTCTGCACCCTGTTGTGAGCCCAAACAAAAATCTGAGGCTATACCAATGGCCGCCGTTGACAAAATCTCAACGGTGGAATCAATCACCCGCTAAATTTGTTGTCGCTGCAGGGCATCTGCCATTGCGCCCTGCAACAGCCCCTGCACTGCCTTTTCCGCCGCTGCTGGCAGCAACTACATAAACACATCGACCGATGTGCCTTGCATTTGTGTGTGCACACCCTCCCATGCATCTCGCGGCGCGTTGCCTAGCATAAGTTCATTGGGCTGTAGAAGCCTGTTCTGCATGGACGAAGTTAGAATGTTCTGGAGAGTCGCATTCCAACAGAAGACAGTCAGCGGCGCACATCCTGGCACTGTCATTGATAGCCACGCAATCGCACGGAGCAGTTAGTGCTCTGATGAGATTGTCACCTGTGTGGCTTCCGGTTGTTTGGTGACGCCCTCCCACAGTACAACATATCCTCTGGGCTGGCTTAGCACAAAGGCCCACAGGCGGGTTGGGTTGCGTGATGTGACCAATGAGGCTCTGTCTTGAAACGTGGCTTGCACCGCCGGCACCCCTGCCTCGAGGGGCATGTCCCCAACCGCTGTGCGAAAGCAAAGCTACTCTATTTGCAGCATAGTGACAACCGTCTGCTGAGTTCGAGAATATTTGAACGCGGGATTGAGGGGTTATGCTCAGCCGCCCATGCCCCTAAAATACCTTGCAGTCGAGCTAGCACCCTGGCAAGATCTGGCTTCACGCGCCCAAAGGCCACATCACAACGGTGCTTCTAGGGCGCAAACAGCACCGCCCACATGAAGAGTCCAACATGCGTGCTGAGTGAAAGATGGGGTAAGTCTTAGCAAATGCGCGAAGGCTCCACCCATGAGTGTTTGTTAAACCGAAGCGTCCAAGAAACTCTGGCTAAGGCAATCCCCCCCTCTAGAAAGGGGCAGGACTTCAAGGCACGATGATGATCCTCTCTGGCTCTGCACAGCGCACAAACCGCCGTTGGTGCTTGATGGCACAACATCATGCGGACTTCAAACCTCAAGCTTACGCCATAGTGCCTTGCGCATAAAGTCCTGCAGCACAGTCGGCAAACGCAACTTAGCAAAGGCTTCCCGAACTGCAGGGGCGTGGCGGCCCCCAGGCTCTGCTGCTTCCGCGCAGCTTGCTGATAGTTCGCGCATCGACCAAGACTCCACCTCTGGCAATGTCCTGCCTGGTATTTGCACCCATGTCCCGTTCTTGATCGCCGAAACCCATTAACGTCAACCGCCTCTCGTAAAGATCCCTGAATGATCTTGCAATCTTAGCCAGCAGATGTGCATGAATATCCCCATTAGGGGAAATGGTGTCCCCCACAGTCAATACGCGCGCCTTGGACAATGCCCTGCAGAAACACGGCCTGCCTTGCACCGTCAAGAACACCCTGAAGCACCATAGTGGTATTCCTCGCACACAGTTTCACGGAATCCACAGCCCTTGCATAGCTCTACGAAAATGCGAATACGCGGGCGCGGACATCATCAACGTCGGCGTGCCTTGCTTGGGCTTGCGATGCCAGCAAATGAGGAGTTGTTGATATCTGGTGTCCGGAATCTTCCTTCGTCGGGTCATGGCCCGCTTCATCTCCTCCCACAGGGTCGTGTGCACTAACCCCGGCTTTCGAAGATACTCCACGTGCCGACGCGAGTGCGCCCACAAAGCATAATCCGAAGCACACATGAGTCACACCCCCCCTCTGTCCTTTGACTGCATCATTTGTGCCAACGGAAGGCCCCACAACTTAATCCCCAGTGCCCACCGCATGCACGCATCCATCTGTCGGCGCACAACATCCGTCGGGAATGTACCATCCATTTTCTTTGCGCTCGTGTTCGACTGGGTCGTCACTCCTAACACTTTGTTCTTCTCCCTGGACCCTGGACCCTAGACCCTGAGCCGTGTTCTCTGCGCTCTGTGAAATCTTGACTTCTCCCTTCGCCCTTCGCCCGGCCCATCTCTTACCGCGCACTGCGCACACTGTGCACTCCGTAACATCCAACAAATGAACATCTGAAACAGATCATACTGATCAAAGGCCCAACTGGCCCAACAGCCATGTGGTTCACTTCTCCCTTTGCCCTTTACCCGGACCGTCTCTCACCGTGCACTGTGCACACTGTGCACTCAGTGTAACATCCAACCAATGAACATGTGAAACAGATCATACTGATCAATGGCCCAACTGGCCCAGCAACCATGCCGCTCTCTCTCTCTCCAGTCATTACCTGTTCATTGTACCTTGCTTGCTCTCTGTCGCCCGGGGTTGCATTGAGCTTGCCTCTCGTACTCGGCTGCCCCCCCCCCCCCCTAGAACATAAACAGTCCAACATGTGAAACTGATCATACTGATCAAAGGCCAAACTGGCCCAACAACCAGGTTGCCACTCGTTCACTGATGACTGTTGCTGATGACAACGAACCCTTTGACGAGTCACTGTCCATCCTTTCGTCGCTCCCTTCTGCACCCTGTTGTGAGCCCAAACAAAAATCTGAGGCTATACCAATGGCCGCCGTTGACAAAATCTCAACGGTGGAATCAATCACCCGCTAAATTTGTTGTCGCTGCAGGGCATCTGCCATTGCGCCCTGCAACAGCCCCTGCACTGCCTTTTCCGCCGCTGCTGGCAGCAACTACATAAACACATCGACCGCTGTGCCTTGCATTTGTGTGTGCACACCCTCCCATGCATCTCGCGGCGCGTTGCCTAGCATAAGTTCATTGGGCTGTAGAAGCCTGTTCTGCATGGACGAAGTTAGAATGTTCTGGAGAGTCGCATTCCAACAGAAGACAGTCAGCGGCGCACATCCTGGCACTGTCATTGATAGCCACGCAATCGCACGGAGCAGTTAGTGCTCTGATGAGATTGTCACCTGTGTGGCTTCCGGTTGTTTGGTGACGCCCTCCCACAGTACAACATATCCTCTGGGCTGGCTTAGCACAAAGGCCCACAGGCGGGTTGGGTTGCGTGATGTGACCAATGAGGCTCTGTCTTGAAACGTGGCTTGCACCGCCGGCACCCCTGCCTCGAGGGGCATGTCCCCAACCGCTGTGCGAAAGCAAAGCTACTCTATTTGCAGCATAGTGACAACCGTCTGCTGAGTTCGAGAATATTTGAACGCGGGATTGAGGGGTTATGCTCAGCCGCCCATGCCCCTAAAATACCTTGCAGTCGAGCTAGCACCCTGGCAAGATCTGGCTTCACGCGCCCAAAGGCCACGTCACAACGGTGCTTCCAGGGCGCAAACAGCACCGCCCACATGAAGAGTCCAACATGCGTGCTGAGTGAAAGATGAGGTAAGTCTTAGCAAATGCGCGAAGGCTCCACCCATGAGTGTTTGTTAAACCGCAGCGTCCAAGAAACTCTGGCTAAGGCAATCCCCCCCTCTAGAAAGGGGCAGGACTTCAAGGCACGATGATGATCCTCTCTGGCTCTGCACAGCGCACAAACCGCCGTTGGTGCTTGATGGCACAACATCATGCGGACTTCAAACCTCAAGCTTACGCCATAGTGCCTTGCGCATAAAGTCCTGCAGCACGGTCGGCAAACGCAACTTAGCAAAGGCTTCCCGAACTGCAGGGGCGTGGCGGCCCCCAGGCTCTGCTGCTTCCGCGCAGCTTGCTGATAGTTCGCGCATCGACCAAGACTCCAGCTCTGGCAATGTCCTGCCTGGTATTTGCACCCATGTCCCGTTCTTGATCGCCGAACCCATCAACGTCAACCGCCTCTCGTAAAGATCCCTGAAGGATCTTGCAATCTTAGCCAGCATATGTGCATGAATATCCCCATTAGGGGAAATGGTGTCCCCCACAGTCAATACGCGCGCCTTGGACAATGCCCTGCAGAAACACGGCCTGCCTTGCACCGTCAAGAACACCCTGGAGCACCATAGTGGTATTCCTCGCACACAGTTTCACGGAATCCACAGCCCTTGCATAGCTCTACGAAAATGCGAATACGCGGGCGCGGACATCATCAACGTCGGCGTGCCTTGCTTGGGCTTGCGATGCCAGCAAATGAGGAGTTGTTGATATCTGGTGTCCGGAATCTTCCTTCGTCGGGTCATGGCCCGCTTCATCTCCTCCCACAGGGTCGTGTGCACTAACCCCGGCTTTCGAAGATACTCCACGTGTAGACGCAAGTGCACCCACAAAGCATAATCCGAAGCACACATGAGTGACACCCCCCCTCTGTCCTTTGACTGCATCATTTGGCCCAACGGAAGGCCCCACAGCTTAATCCCCAGTGCCCACCGCATGCACGCATCCATCTGTCGGCGCACAACATCCGTCGGGAACGTACCATCCATTTCCTTTGCGCTCGTGTTCGACTGGGTCGTCACTCCTAACGCTTTGTTCTTCTCCCTGGACCCTGGACCCTGGGCTGTGTTCTCTGCGCTGTGCGCAATGTTCACTTCTCCCTTCGCCCTTCGCCCGGTCCGTCTCTTACCGCGCACTGCGCACACTGTGCACTCCGTGTAACATCCAACCAATGAACATGTGAAACAGATCAGACTGATCAACGGCCCAAATGGCCCAACAGCCATGTCGTTCACTTCTCCCTTTGCCCTTTACCCGGACCGTCTCTCACCGCGCACTGTGCACACTATGCACTCCGTGTAACATCCAACCAATGAACATGTGAAACAGATCATACTGATCAAAGGCCCAACTGGCCCAGCATGTCGCTCTCTCTTTGTCTCTCTCTTTGCAGTCATTACTTGTTCATCGTACCCCGCTTGCCCTCTGTCGCCCTGGGTTGCATTGAGCTTGCCTCTCGTACTCGGCTACCCCCCCCCGCTGGAACATAAACAGTCCAACATGTGAAACTAATCATACTGATCAAAGGCCAAACTGGCCCAACAACCAGGTTGCCCCTCGTTCACTGATGACTATTGCTGACGACAACGAACCCTGTGACGAGTCACTGTCGATCCTTTCGTTGCTCCCTTCTGCACCTGGTTGTGAGCCCAAACCAAAAACTGAGGCTGTACCCATGGCCGCCGTTGACAAAATCTCAACGGTGGAATCATTCACCCGCTGAATTTGTTGTCGCTGCAGGGCATCTGCCATTGCGCCCTGCAATAGCCCCTGCACTGCCTTTTCCGTAGCTGCTGGCACGGACCACAGAAACACATCGACCGCTCTTGCATTTGTGTGTGCACACCCTCCCATCCCTCTCGCGCTGCTTTGCCTAGCATAAGTTCATTGGGCTGTAGAAGCCTGTTCTGCATGGACGAAGTTAGAATGTCCTGGACAGTCGCTTTCCAACATAAGATAGTCAGCGGCGCACATCCTGGCATTGTCATTGATAGCCACGCAATCGCACGGAGCAGCTAGTGCTCTGATGACATTGGTGCCTATGTGGCTTCCGGTTGTTTGGTGACCCCCCCCCCCAACGGACAGCATATCCCCTGGGCTAGCTGAGCACGAAGGCCCACAGGCGGGTAGGGTTGTGTGTTGTGACCAATGAGCCTCTGTCTTGAAACCTGGCTTGCACCGCCGGCACCCCTGCTTCGAGGGGGATGTCCCCAACCGCTGTGCGAAAGCAAAGCTGCTGAGTTTGCAGCATAGTGACACTCGTCTGCTGAGTTCGAGAATATGGACCGCGGGATTGAGGGGTCGTGCTCACCCGCCCATGCCCCTAAAATACCGTGCAATCGAGCTAGCACCCTGGCAGGATCAGGTTGCACGCGCCCAAAGACCACGTCACAACAGTGCTTCGATTGCGCAAACAGCACCGCCCACACGAGGAGTCCAACATGCGTGCTCAGTGAAAGCTGGGGTACGTTCCCAGAAATCCGTCAGGAATGTATGTATATATGCATGTATGTATGTACATATGTATGTAACTATGTACCATCCTCTTTAATCATGCTCATGCCCGACGAACATCGTCCCTCGAGTCGCCACCCCTATCATCGCTTAGTCTCTACCCTCTTCTCCAATGCTTCACCTTGTTCTTGCCCTTGCTTTGATCGTGCTCGCTTGCCCTGTAAGATCCATGAAACAACCAACCACCAAACATGCGAAACATAATGAAGGCCCAACTGACCTAGCAACAATCATCATTGCTGCAGTTCTCTCTGCTTGGGCTCCGGTGTGCTTGAACCCTCGCCGAGCTTGTTTTGTTTTCACTTGGCCCTTGACCACTGCTACTCCTTGCAACTGCATGTCGCTTTATCGTTTGTGCCCAAGGGCCACAAAACATGCAAATAGCAAACATGCCAAACATGCAATTTCCCGTGGCAAGAATGTGGCACCTCCCACCGCCGCCGGATGTACCACTGGTCCGGCCCACTGCCCTGGCAAACACGGCGTCGAAGACGCCCCGAAGGACGCATGGAAAGCGACCCCAAAGAAGGCGCCTCGAGGCATCGAGGGGCTGTTCGGCAAGAGAATGAATATCCCCGCAGTGGTCGCCCACAATAGAGGATGCCTAGCCAAGTGAAAGGTTCTACGAGGTGAATGATTGCGCCTGGTCCACACTGGATGGGGAAGGCCCATACCAGCGGTGAGCGGGCCGCCGCCTCGCCCTCAGCTACCTCACTCCCAGGGACCTTATGAGCCGCCGTGCCAAGGAGCACAGATCGGACCCAGCTTAGCAAGGGCAGGCAGAAGCAGTGCGTCCGGGAGTAATGCCCCACGAGCGAGCAGGACCCTTTGCGGCCGCAAGGGCCGGGTCAGTGGTGTTGGCACGGCCCTGTAGGGCGCAGCGGCAGGAGACTTAGGCAGCCTCCTCGTCATCGGTGTCGAGCGGCGCTGTGGGCTTGATCAAAGCGCCGTCTCGGGGGGGCAAAAGGACGTGCCTCACCACGAAATTGAGGCGCAAGGCTGTTTTGGGGCACAAAATGCGTGGTTTTGGGAGGGCACATCCCGACTTCGCGCACCCGCCCCGGGTGCCACTGGTGAGCTTTTGGCTCAAAATTTGGATTCGGCAAGGGCACCACCTAGGCTCTAGGATGGCTAGAGTAGAGTAGAGCCCGGAGCAATGAGGCGGAGCACTGGCCAAAACTAAAGAAGGAGAAGTGCTTGCCTGCTTGTGGGTTGCTTGTTGGTTGCTTGTTGCTTGTTGCTTGTTGCTTGTTGCTTGTTGCTTGTTAGCTAGATTTAAGGGGAGTGGTGAGAGGGGTGTAGAATAGAGGATATATATATATATATGGCATATGTAGGGCAGTGTATCGACCTTGGTACAGGGGGTATAGGGGGTACAGGGGAGGGAGGTAGGGACCCCCCCCCCTATTTTGGGGCCGCGAAACACAAAAAACCATGTCTTAGAAGTGAATTGGATGGTTATTAGTGGGTATTTGCCCCTATAAAGGGCTCACAATGGCTAAAAATAGGGTATGACATCACTGCTGGTTGGATCCTAATCATGGTACTAAACATAGGTACAATTGTGGTCCAAACCCCTAATAATAGCACCAAATACCCCCAATAATGGTTTCAGGGACATGAAATTGGACAAGAGTATGTTAAAAACGCTGAATTACTATGTTATTGGATGTATATAGGGGTGGTGTGGGTTATTTCTAGGATTTAGTGGATATTTTTAGCACCCTGGTTAGGATCCTACCAGCAGTGATGTCATACCTTATTTTTAGCCATTGTGAGCCCTTTATAGGGGCAAATACCCACTAATAACCACCCAATTCACTTCTAAGACATGGTTTTTTGTGTTTCCCGACCCCAAAATAGGGGGGGGGGGTCCCTACCTCCCTCCCCTGTACCCCCTGTACCCCCTGTACCAAGGTGGATACACTGCCCTACATATGCCATATATATATATATATATATATACATATACGTATATCGAAATATATATGTACATTCTGTACATATATGTACATGTCTATTTTTTTTTCGATTTCTTGCACGAACTTTTGATGGATCCCCCCCGGCGACCAGGCGCCGCAGGGGTTACAGTGAAACCGTGGTGGGGGGGCAGCCGGGGTCTGTCAAGACCGCGCCCCCCGCGACATTTGGATTGGCCAGCCGCGGTAGCAGCTCCTGCGGGGGATGTGGGAGCGGTGGGCGGCCGCAGTATGCTGCCCACAGAGGGCGGCGAAACATGGATTACTTGGAGCGGCCCCAAGGTAACAACGACGGTAGAGAAGGTGAGTGCCCTGCTGCTTGCGTCGCTCATTGTCGTGCTTCGTGCTCTGCTTAGTGCCGGTACAAACAGAGAGCGCAGGGGCAGGACAACCAGAAGGAAGGAGAGGACCAGGGCACCAGGTAGGCCCAAGGAACGGGCGCAGACAGGGAGAGGGAGGAGTGGGAACGGGTTAGCAGGGAATGGTAGGGTGGGGCGGGGGATGTCGTGCTACTTGCTTGGCTGGTGCCGTGCTTCGTGCTCAGACGACGGGGGCTAGAGTAGGATAGGGGGACACGGCGACAACACAGGAGGGGCAGGACCCAACCAAAATGCCATACGATTTGGTTGATGAGAACCGGTTTCCCATGACAGTCGCAGAAGTTTTGAAGTGGCATTTCCTCATTTGTAGTGTTCCTGTGGCATTCCATGGGCTGCGGACAAGAGTGCTGGCTGATGCAGGAGGGAAGTGCACCAGGATAACAGCGGCACCAGTAAGGGTGTGTGGTTCAAGGCTGGTGCACGTCCAGTCCATCCTTGCAGTGTTACCCTGCCGGGCTGTCCTGATGGGTGCCATCGTAGAGCAGGTGAGTGTCGTGCAGATTGCTTCCGTGATTGCCATGCTTAGTGTTCTGCTTAGTGCGAGGAGACAGGGGGGACAGGGGCAGCACAACCACAGGGAGAGACAGATCGCGGCACCGGGGAAGCCCAAGGCACAGGGCAAACATAGGGAGTGCCGAATGGGCAATTGCCTCGCATATTGCTTTGCTCCGTGCGGGCTCAGGCAAAGGGAGCAGGGGTAGGACGGGGGGATGGTGCTAGGGGCACCGGGGGGGGGGGGGGCAAAGCCCGACAAAGCAGGGCACAAGGGCATAACACGGAAGTGTGGGGCAGGGCAAAATATGAAATGCACCCTAGGCACAAGCGAGCGAAAGGGGGCAGCAAGAGAGAGTGGGAGGCGGATGCGAAGAGAGAGACGCAGAGCAAGCAGAGAGAGTGGGGAGCAAGGGTGCGGGTGACCCAGGGGAGAAGCGGGGAGCAGGGCATGATAGGCTAGCTTGCTGCGCTCAGTGTTGTGCTACTTGCATGCCCTGACATGCATGCGTGTGCTATGCGTGTAGCTTGGGGGTCTACTGGCTGTGAGAGAGGATGCCATCGGGGTCATGGTGGCCACGAGGAGGGTGGGCGCCCGCGGCGCCATCCACAGGGCCTCCCGTGCAGCAAGCTGAGGTTGGGCTAGAATGGCGCGCAGAGGGGATAGGCATCAGCGGCGCCATCCGCTGGACCCCCTGCGTCTGTGACAATGAGACCCTGTGAGACATGAGTCCTGAGGCTCATAACCGTCAAGGAATGTGCGC
The DNA here is from genome assembly GCA_964036045.1 of Eutreptiella sp. 'Long Island Sound 2002'. Classification (NCBI taxonomy): domain Eukaryota; phylum Euglenozoa; class Euglenophyceae; order Eutreptiales; family Eutreptiaceae; genus Eutreptiella; species Eutreptiella sp. 'Long Island Sound 2002'. Next base: position 68,416,046 of record OZ038383.1, on the reverse strand, counting down.
AGAGGTGACGGGCATCAACGGCGCCATCCGGTGTGCCCCCTGCGACAAGGACAATGCAGTCCAATTGGGTGGCCAGGGGATGCCCAAAAACCCCCCGCCCGCTACCCCGTGTCTCGGCCATAGGACCTCAAGGGGCACCATCGCGCTCGGGGGAGGCAGAGACCCGGGGGGGCGAGAGCAAACGGCCGCTTTGTAGCCGCCACTTCCGGCGGGCTGATAGTGAGGGACCGGTATCAGGCTGCATGGAAGTGGAGACACAGGCACCAGGGAAAGGATGGGTTGTCAGCCCCCCTCGGGATCTTAGGTGCCGACATAGGGGCACTCCCCTTGACCAGGGTGGCGGATGGCGCAAGAAGCCTTCGTGGCGTACGGTAAGTCCTCCCTGCTGCCCGCACCTCTTCATCTTCCGTCTCCAACCAGGTCCGTATCTCCTCAAGTAAGTATGGGCACAGGAGGGAGCAGGCACGGGGCACTGAGGACTTGGCCGAGGCAACGCGACTACCATCATCGGTGGCTAGGATACAGACAACCACTTGCTGCCCGCCCCGCGCCTTTATGCATGCCTTGTAGCTTTGCTTCGTGCTCGATCGTTGCTGTGTGCGCCTGTGAGTGGGACGAGAGGCTCGTGTTAACTCCCCCCCCACAGACCCCCCAACCCCGTCGTGAAAAGAATAGGGGGGGGTGGGGCAGTAGACTTGAATGAACCCAGGACAACCCTGCCAGGCAACAAGGCCAGGGGAACGGGTGAGCGCAGGCAAATGCAACGCGGCCGACAGGGAAAGAGGCGGTAGGAGGCGGAGTAGAAGAAGCAAAAGACACCCTACGGCAGGGATATTACACGGTGTTGTGCATATTGCTTCGCTACTTGCGCGTGCAACTCCCAACGCATATCACGCCGATGTCCTTACCCGCTACGCTCCGTGCGTGCGCCCGTGCGGATAGGAGGCCTTGCCTATGGCTGAGAGAGACACCTGTAAAATCCCCCCCGCGGCCCCGCCGACACCGATACGAAAGGAATCAGGAGGGGGGGTAGAAGGCTCAGAAATAACCCGGGCGGCTAAGCCGGGAAGAGACAGCCACGGGAACAAGTGCGGCAAAGGCAAACACACAGCGGCCGCCCGGGGAACGGGCGGCAAGAGGCGGGACAGAAGGGGAGAATGGCACCTTGGGGAAGAGCGGCAACGCATTGGTGTGCAACCTGCCGCGCGTGGTGCGGGTCCAACTCCCAACCCGATTCCCGCCCTTGCCCATACCTACAAATGCTTAGTACGTGCGCCCATGCGAACAGGTGGGCACAAAACAACGCCCAGCCCCTCCCCCACCACCCCAATAGCCACCACAGCCACAACCCAGATGGACCGAGACAAGGCGGCTACCACCATGGGTGACTAGGATACATACACCCACTTGCTGCCCGTCCCCCGCCCTTATGCATGCCCCGTTGGTTCGCTTTGTGCTCGCTCGTTGTTGTGTGCGTCTGTGGGTGGGACGAGAGGCTCCTGATAATTCCCCCCCCACAGACCTCCCCACCCCGTCACGACAAGAATTGGGGGGGGGGGGGCAGTAGACTTGCATGTGCCTTGGGCCACCATGCCGAGGCGAAAAGGCCACCGGAATGGGTGAGCGTAGGCATACGCAAAGTGGCCGTCCAGAGAAGGGGCGGCAGAAGGCGGAGCAGGAGGAGAGAAGGACACCCTAGGGCATGTAGATGACAAGTTGTCGTGCATATTGCCTCGGTACTTGCGCGTCCCACTCCCTGAACCACATCCCGCCCTTGTGCTTACCTGCTACGCTCCATGCCTGTGCCCGTGCAGGCGGCAGGGTAGAAAAGAAGTCCTTGTGTGTGCCTTCCCTGTGGGTGACAAAGGCTCCCGTAAAATCCCGGCCCGCACCGTGGTGGGCCTTGTGATGACGGCAGCGGGGAGCTCGTGGGAGCAGTCAAGGACGGCCTACCTCAGGCCCGGCTCGGTGGCGGTGACTACGGGTGAGGGCGGGGATGCGAAGAAGGACGGAGCCCGGGGGACCAAGGTGACGATGTGCCCTGTGACCCCCCCCACGGCGACGCAAGCCAGTGATACCCGCGAAGCAAGCCAGCCTGGCGATGGACCGTACTGTGACGACAGTGAGAGGCTCGCTGGGTCCAACGACGGCCTCCCTGAGACCCGGTCCAGTGGCGACGGCTGCTGGCGAAGGCGGGGATGCGGCGGCGGCAAGAGCGCAGGAGAACTAGGTACACGGGTGCCTGATGACCACACCACGGCGGCAAACGCCAGCGGCTCCCGCGAAGCAAGCCAACCTAGCGATGGACCCTATTGTGACGGCAGCGAGAGGCTCGGTTGGTCCAACCACGGCCTCCCTCAGACCCGGTCCAGTGGCAACGGCTACTGGCGAGGGGAGGGATGCAGCGGCGGCAGGAGTGCAGGAGAGCTGGGTATGGAGATGCCTGCGGACCCCCAGCGGCGACACACGCCGGTGGTTCCCGCCAAGCAGGCCAGCTTGGCGATGGACCCTGCTATGACGAGAGCGAGAGACTCGCTGGGTCCAACGACGGCCTCCCTCACACCGGGTCCAGTGGCGACGGCTGCTGGCGAAGGCAGGGATGCAGTGGCGGCAAAGGCGCAGGAGAACTGGGTACAGAGGTGCCTGGTAGCCCCCCTACGGTAGGGGAGGCTAGCCCTGGGGTTGTTGACTGTGCAGCGGACGCCGAGCTCGTGGGATGGTCGCAGGATCGAGAAGAAGGTTGGGATTCAGATGCGGTAGTGAATCAATGGGGCAGTGTGCAGACCAGTGATGGATACGCGGAGGGGCAGCTTGGTTTGCATGTGTAATGCCTGTGTTGTGCTTTGCATGCCTGTTTTTCGCCTCTTGCCACCCCTGCGTCCGACAGCTGGACTGAACGAGACCCGGAACGCCCAGTACGGGCGGCCGGCATATACTATGGCATAGCTTGCCGTGGCTTGAAATGCGTTGTAGGTGTGATGTCATCATAGAATACTTGGGTATCTTCCGGTAAGGTATCTTTTTTGTGTGTAATGAATGTTTTGTCTGTCTTTTTTGTGTTGGTGGGCCCAACAAAGCTTGTTGTTTCAAACAGTTGACCATTTTACGGCGTTTGGCGGCGCCATGTTAGCCATGATTTCTTGGGCAGGTTAGACAGCTGGATGTCAGCAGACAGTGCATTGTGGGCATTATTCCATCATAGCTGCGCCTTGTGGTGCCATGCCGTCATTCCATGTATGAACTCGCCTTCGGCTCACTTTTGTTCATAGCAATTTCGTTCATAGCTTTCACACACTGTCACAGTTTGAATGATGTTTGAGGCCACTACCTCCTGGTTCACCCCCACTTCGCCTGCCCGTACCGCTGGCTCCTCCTGCACCCGACTCGTCTCTCGACCTTCACTCTCTCCTTCCGCATTGGCACCAATCCACTGGCCCAGTCCCATCTCCCCATCAGCAGCCTCCCCTACACCCGCGGCAACAGGCACACTCTGCTCGCCCCTTGCCAGCTGTCGACGGCTTGCACTGGCCAGCTATGGCCATCCCTTCCGCCGCAAACCCCGCCCGCTCGCTTTTTGCCGCCTCCCAAGCAGCACCGGCACCCCATGTCGCTCTAGGAGGGCTGCTGCCGGAACAGCCCACATCTGTGCCTCCGGGGTTGCCAGCAGTGGTGCATCTGACGCCCGTAATACCGCCCGCCTATGCAGCGCCCGTGGGAATGCGGCAGGTGCACACAACAGGGGGGGCGGCTCGGACACACGTGGCATCGTGAGCACCGGCAGCGCAAAGGGAGACGCCCCAAATGCAAGGGCTGCCAGCGGCCGTACAAGCAAGGCCTGCGGCAGAAGGGAAGGGCCAAGACCGGCCTCCCCGACATCAGCGTGCTGCTTGAGCAAGCCCTGGCCGCCAGCCGTCGGGAGGTGGCAAAAAGCTATCCGGCGGGGTTTGCGGCGGAAGGGATGGCCATAGCTGGCCACTGCAAGCCGTCGACAGGCGGCAAGGGGCGAGTAGAGTGTGCCTGTTGCCGCGGGTGTAGGGGAGGTTGTTGATGGGGAGATGGGACTAGGCCAGTGGATTGGTGCCCATGCGGAACGAGAGAGTGAAGGTCGAGAGACGAGTCGGGGGCAGGAGGAGCCGGCGGTACGGGCAAGCGAAGTGGGGGGGAACCAGGAGGTAGTGGCCTCAAACATCATTCAAACTGCGACAGTATGTGAAAGCTATGAACAAAATTGCTATGAACCAAAATGAGCCGAAGGCGATTTCATACATGGAATGAAGGCATGGCACCGCAAGGCGCAGCTATGATGGAATAATGCCCACAATGCACTGTCTGCTGACATCCCACTGTCTAACCTGCCCAAGAAATCATGGCTAACATGGCGCCGCCAGGCGCCGTAAAATGGTCAGCTGTTTGAAACAACAAGCTCTATTGGGCCCACCAACACAAAACAGACAGACAAAACATTCATTACACAGAAAAAAGATACCTTACTGGAAGATACGCAAGTATTCTATGATGACATCACACCTACAACGCATTTCAAGCCACGGCAAGCTATGCCATAGTATATGTCGGCCGCCCGTACCGGGCGTTCCGCGTCTCGTTCAGTCCAGCTGTCGGACGCAGGGCTGGCAAGAGGCGAAAAACAGGCATGCACAACACAACAAAGGCATTCCACATGCACACCAAGCTGCCCTACCGCGTATCCATCACTTGTCTGCACACTGTCCCACTCATCTAGTACCGCATCTTAATCCCACCCTTCTTCTCGATCCTGCGACCATTCCACGAGCTCGGCGTCAGCTGCACAGTCAACAACCCCAGGGCCAGCCTCCCCTACCGTAGAGGGGCTACCAGGCACCTCTGTACCCAGTTCACCTGCGCCTTTGCCGCCACTACATCCCTACCTTCGCCAGCAGCTGTCGCCATTGGACCGGGTCTGAGGGAGGCCGTCATTGGACCCATCGAGCCTCTCACTGTCGTCATAGCAGGGTCCATCGCCAGGCTGGCCTGCTTGGCGGGAACCACCGGCGTGTGTCGCAGCTGGGGGGTCACCAGGCATCTCCATACTCAGCTCTCCTGCACTCCTGCCGCCGCTGCATCCCTCCCCTCGCTAGTAGCCGTCGCCACTGGACCGGGTCTGGGGGAGGCCGTCGTTGGACCAACCGAGCCTCTCGCTGCCGTCACAGTGAGAGTCCATCGCTAGGCTGGCTTGCTTCGCGGGAGCCGCTGGCGTTTGCCGCCGCGGTGTGGTCATCAGGCACCTCTGTACCTAGTTCTCTTGCGCTCTTGCCGCCGCTGCATCCCCGCCTTCGCCAGCAGCCGTCGCCACTGGACCGGGTCTCAGGGAGGCCGTCCTTGGACCCAGCGAGCCTCTCACTGCTGTCATAGTAGGGTCCATCGCCATGCTGGCCTGCTTCGCGGGTATCACTGGCTTGCGTCGCCGTGGGGGGGGTCACAGGGCACATCCTCACCTTGGTCTCCCGGGCTCCGTCCTTCTTCGCATCCCCGCCCTCATCCGTAGTCACCGCCACCGGGCCGCGCCTGAGGTAGGCCGCCCTTGACTGTCCCCACGAGCTCCCCGCTGCCGTCATCACAAGGCCCACCACGGTGCGGGCCGGTTTCGCCCGCGTCCTGATACCCCAGTCGGCCGGTCTGGTAGTCGTCATCCACGACCACTTCTCCACGTTGGCGAGCTGTCGACAACTGTGACACTCCCAGGGCATGAGAAAGGCACCCGTAGTTGCGGGGTGCCTCCGACTGGGCCTGTCTGCTCACGTAAAAATGAAGAACAGACTGCATATGGACAGCGCAGAAACATGCACTCCAGACGACAGCTATGGTTGTGAGTGCTGCTAACCTTGCTTACCGACATCCTCTGCCGGAACTACAATACAGAGTACATCGGAACTAGCGCTCCCCAGCCCACGAGAGTAGCGCACTACTGTTGTACTATGAGCATGCGTACCTACTGTGTACCTCCGGTACTAGAATCGCCTCAAGTCATGGCGCCGCAAGGCGCCGCTATGATGAAATAGAACCCACATTGCACTGAGTGTTCACCTACCATTGTCTACACGGTCCAAGAAATGATGGCCAACATGGCGCCGACAAATGGTCAACCGTTTGAAGCATCAATCCCTAACGGCCCGAACAACACATAATAGGCGAACAGAACATTCATGACATACAATGAGGGGCGTAGGCATGACGCCAGGGCCGCCGATAGCGTCCAGGCAGGTGCTCATGCGTCCATGCCTGAAGACACACTAATAATAGAAACATCAGAGTGAAAGGAAAGGGTGTCATCATCCGAGGAAGAATGCATCGAGAAGTCATCAGCCACTGGTGTATCCACCATATACACAGGTATATTGCAACACTCAGGCGTGCGATTGCCACTGGCCAGCTCTCCCAAAGATGATGGTGAACCATATGCGGGAGGCTACCCCCCCCTCCTTCATTAGTTTCATCCTCAACCGTGCAGTCGACCAGCATAGAAATTTCAACCGGCAGATCGGGATCCACACCTTTATCTGAGACATCATGTGCAGCACCAAAATTTAGGCGTTGCCGTACCCTTGACCCTGACCCTGCACAGAACTCAAACCCTTGCGCCACGCGGTCCTCGGGTTTGTCTGGGCTGAACGGGAAACCCGGTGATCAAACTGGGAGTGGTGTGGCATCCAACACCATTACAACTCCCAGCTGGTTATCTGGCTGAACTCTCGAACAATGCAATGCCTTGTGAGCAAAATGACACAGTTTATTCTGTTGCCGGCCTGATTCCGCTAAAGTGTTAGCCTTTTCATTGCCGCAAATGCCAACATGTGACGGGACGTGCAACAATTTCATATCAACTCGCACACACTCAAACAATGCTATTAGCTTGGCCCGCAAGCATGAATTTGCAACAAAGCTAGAGGCTCCTCTCCATCCATGACGGCGCCACTTGGCAGCACCCCCCAGTACACCTTTAAACACATACTCTGAGTCCGTGATAATCACAATTTTCTCTAGCTCCAGGATGGGAATGACGTCAGTCAAAACATAGTATACCGCATACAAGTCTCAGCCATTATTCGTTTGGTGACACTCCGCAGGCGGTGGATGTGAATAAGAGAGGGGCCGTTCCGTATGCACAAATGCACCAAACCCCCCCACCCACCCGATCACATCATAATGCTTTGAAGATCCATCTGTATAGATGGCAGTGTAACCCTGCTGCAAAAACGAATTGATCAAGGGAAGCTGTCGCTGGAGGCGCTCCTCCTTATTGTCCCTTCTGTTCTGCGCCTTGACATGTGCCTTGGTAGGTGGGGGGCTTAAGGAAATTAGGGCCCTAGGATGTTTCAAACGGCCGCTGTCATCAAGGGATTCTAGAGCATGCAAGAATTCACGAATATACCCACTAAAGTCACCACCATGCATAGCAGAGACCTGACCCAGCATGTGACACCAGTACTTAAAAAACAATGACCACATGGCGTGCAGCAAAAGAGCACCACGGCTGGCACGAACCAAACAACGCACACGCCAAGACGCCCAGCGGGCAGACCAAAGCACCGTTGCTAACGGAGACCCCAGGAGCACATCAGGTGCACACTTTAGCAAATGCACCGGTGTATACGTGACCTGCCGCACCATCACATCATCAAAGCACTGGGCCACTACCTTGGCTGCCAAACACAAATACTTGCACTGGGATAAAACGTGAACATCGGTTTCACGCACTGCACAGATGGGACAGAGCATAGGCTCCTTCAGCCACCGGGGCAGTCTCTCCATGGTGTTCAGCTTAAGCCACAACGCTGCTATCACAAAATCACGAAGTACAAGGGCATGGAACAAGAATGCAGGGCACGCCATGTCTCCATAGTCAGTCACTGCTCAGGCACAGTTTGCCGGTTCAGGTACTGCATCATCGCTGAGGTAAACCAACTAGACCACATCCCCAACACTGAGAAGAAAGGCCACGGGCAGCGTAGCTGCCGTGCGCCCTGCACCAGCCCCGACATACGCACGTGCATAGAACGAAAAATTGGGGGTAAAACGACGTCACCTGGCAAACACTCATGCTGTAACACCTGAGAAGCATACACTACACCCTAGCGCACCAGTGTCGGTGAGAGGTATGTGTAGTGTGACTCATCTACAAACAATGCGATGTGCCACAAAGGCATAGACTCCACGGAAAACTCCTCTAACATGATGACGGGTAGCCCCTGTCGGGCTTTGGAAAAGGCCTTGGTCTTGAGAGCTAAAAAGGCATGCCTGCCCACCGCACTCTGCCCACCTGGAGCAAGAAAAGGAACTGTAATCGGAGAGGTAGTGGTGCTGAGTGAGGAGCTAACGGCAGCTGTGGGGGTGGCAGAGTGGATGTGGTGGTGGAGGTACTGGTGCGGTGAGGGGAGCCATGCCCGGGCAGGCTGGAGTACGAGATGGACTTCGCCACGGGCATCAACGGCGCCCAAATGCCGGCCGGTCTCAGGGCACGGCTGGATGCGGCGGGCAGCATGGCTGCAGACGAGCGGCCCCTGGCACCTTTCCCCCCCGCGACCGGAGCCGCCGGCAGCGGCGGCGGATGCGGGAAATAGTGAAGGGATGATGGACCTGGCTACGGAGGAAGTGGAGGGGGAGATGGCGGGCGGGGCCAGTGACTCGGCAGCGGCGCTCTTGTACGAGGATGACACTGGGCCCGATGTCTACGTCAGCATGGAAACGGACCTGGCGGACGCCCAGCTGCTGCCCATGCCCAGTAGAGTGCCGCCCCCTCCCGTGCGGAGTTGTGAACGGCGGCAGTGCAAATTCCATGCGGCCGAGGGCGTCTACGAGCACCGCCTCTTGGGCAGTGGGCAGCGGGCGGCGACATCGCTGGCGGGCACCGTGGAGCGCTTCGAGTTCCAGCCTACGGGGAGGGTCGCACGGGAGTGTGCCTAGCGGACGTGCCCCCGATTGGTGACCAGATCTGCTGTGTGCGGCTGGGGGACACAGGGGTCTTGCACTGCCACCCAGGGGACGTGCAGGGGGCTGAGCAGCAGGAACACATCCCACTAGCAGTGCGCCCGGCGGTGAGGCGCCGGCTTGAGGAGGCGGGGCTGGAAAGAGTGGTGGAGGAGGGCCTCTAAGTGGCCATGTGGACCAACAACGCGGACGCCTAGCTCCCCAGTCACGGCACGCCGCCCCGCAAGCCTCCAACGCTAGGATCCCATGCCGTCCTGTTGGCGCTGCACCCCGAAGGCATGGAGGCCGTGCTCGGCGTGGAGGACGCGGAATGCTTGTCGCTCACTGTCGACAACCTGGTTCTCGTCCCCACCTCCAGCAGATATCACCTCGCGAACTGCGGTGGTAACCCCCGGCTGCAGGTGGTGGTGGGCACGCGCTGGGGCACAGACGCCGTGCAGCGGGAGCCCGTGCGGCCCGTCGTTGCGGTGGGAGAGGACAAGGCGGCAGGCACGTCGGAGAGCAAAGCGCAAGGGGCCGCAGAGAGTGATGTTGAAGGGGCTCCCCCGGCGAAGCAGCCAAGAGCCCCGGGTCCGGATTCGAGTGCGCCCACGGGCGATGCTGTGGACGTGGAGGCCCACGTGGAGGTGGCCCTCGCGCGGATCGTGGCTGCGGCGTGCGAACGCCCGTCGGATGCGGCTGAGATGGAGGGGGAAGGCAAGAGCCAAGAGCGTCAACAACGGATGGAGGGCACTGGTGGTGAAGAGGATGAACGACTTGATATCACGGACGCGCCGGAGGCGCACGAAATAGTGTGAGGAGAGACACAGGTGGCGGACAAGGCGCGGCCCAAGACAGGGGACGTGGAAACTTGCAGGCACTGGGCCAAAGGATGGTGCATGCGGGCTGACGCATGCCGCTTCGCCCACCCTCATCCCCCGGTGCCGCAGGGAGTACCCCACGACCTGCTGCCGATCCTCGGGGCGATCGCCCGCATGGGAGCCCTCCGCCTCAGCCGCTCCGACCGCCACGAGGAGATGCTGCGCGACGTGGTGGAAGCGGCGCAGGGTGGAGGGCTCCTGGCGGTGGGGTACGCGGTTCGCCATGCGAGCAGGATCGTGTGGGCAGTGGCGCTGCCCCGCGGCGTGGCAACCTTGCTCACCCCATTTCCGGTAGTCCCATGGAGGACATGGTGTCCCTTCAGGAGGCGTCCTTGGGGTGGGTGTGCACGTGGCACACACACCCGACGGGCATGGACCCGCAGACATGAACGCTCGCGCCGTAGTGACCTACTTGTCCTGGTCGCTGCCCATGGCGGGGGTAGCCTGGATGCAGTGGTGGGACGGGGCGCTGAGCTCGGCCCGGGATGGCGGCGCCGTGGCCGCCTGCCCGGATCTGCCCCGTGAGCCGATCACCGCCCAGCCATGGACTGTGTCCCTGCACCTCCCCACGGTAGCAACTCGGCTGGCAGTGGTGGATCCGGAAGTCCTCTCGATGGAGGATGGACCGGGGTTCCAGCTGGGATAGGGGATGGAGGTCAGATCCGTCCGCCTCCCCAATGCCGTGACGCGGAGCATCTTTGAGGGGCTCCACTTCACGCGTGGGGACGGGGCCGATGTGTGGGCAGCGGTCCACCGCCAGCTCCCGGATGCGTGGGATACGTTCTTGCGGCCCCCTAGCCACCACCGACTAGTGGGGATGGAATGAAGGTTGTGGGCGGCAAATGGCCCGTGCCCGCTAGTGGTGATGTGGCCCTGGCCCGAGCTGGCAGACCATTGTGGTCATCTAGGGTTGGGTGACCAGCCGTGGATTTGGAGGACACGCCTTTACGGCCCCACGGTGCATGGCCGTGGATACCGAAGGGAGGGTGGCACTGCAGCTCACGGCTAAGCCCCTGCTCACCCACGTGGTCGTGGTTGTCTGTTAGCGGGGGGCCGAGAGGCCTCAACCCTGAAGGAACCCGGTTGCCAAAGTCCTCTCGAGGGACCTGCCAACGCGGCAGGCTACCATGTGGCCGGGGGAGGCGAGAGGGCAACTCCCGGGTGCCCCTCACTGGCTCCGGGATTGCGCGGACGCCTCTCCTCCGCTAGCCGAGATGCGCAAGGCCCTGGAGGGACGGTATCGGGCCTCCGGTAAGTCCGGGCCACGGCATCACTTCCTGGTGGCTATAGACCACGAGGCTGAGTTGTGCCACAACACGGTTACGCTGGTTGCGGACACGGCAGAGTGTCTGGCCCCCCACGCAATGATCCTCCCGAGGGAGGGGTGGGAGGGCCAGCAGTACTCAAAAACTCCGGCCGCCCCCCTCGTCGCTCAGGATGTTGAGCTGGGCGGCCTAGAATTCGCGTACCTTGACAGCTCGGTGGAGCAAGGTGTGCGGCACTGGACTGCCCACCACCTCTTGGCCCCCAAGATGCATATAACCGTAGACCCCGTGTGCCTGCCTACGATGGAGGGCAACTCGCCCTAACGGACGTGCACCTGGGACACGGCGGTCAACACACTGTGCATGGCGCTGAGGGGGCAGCGGACGGTGTGGCCCGGTGCGGAGGACATGCTGACGATGGCCCGGGCAGCGTAGGTGTGACAGCCGACAGGCAACGCCAAGGATTGCGGCGTGGGTGCGCTGTTGTCGACCGTCGCTGCCTTCTCCGGGTGCGGAGGCCGGGCAACGTCCTGTCCAGGTTGGACAGGCGGTGGGTGGCGGCGGTGCTCCTCAACAGGGACATGGGGCTGATCGCACGTCTGCCGCCACTAGGGCATTCGCCTGCCACGGCACTGAGTGCCCTCCCAGCACCCCGCACTCCTCTGCCGGTGGCGGACATCGCGCACCGTGCGGGGCTTCCTGAGGCATGGCTGCAGCACCCGCTACTGTGCATGACTACGGCGGAGGGGGGAATATCCGTGGTTGTGTCCGTCTCCTTGTAGGACGTCAAGGACGCGCTGCAGCGAGAAACGCTGCATGCCCCCCAAGCGTGGGAGGACCTGGCACCAAACCACGCCATGGGCCAAGCGGACATGGGAATGATGGTGGCGTTGGAGGGCGCGGAGAATTGGGCCTGTGTGCGGGGGGGAATAGGGGGGCCTGGATTGGATTGTGGTCACAGCGAGCACGCCGGTGCGGCAGCGGTCCAGGGGCCCTGCCTCCTACGGGGTCCTGCGACACCGCTTGCGGTTCTTGGGTCCCGTGCACTGGGCGCGCAAGTGCTCGCCCAAGAGCATCCCGCAAGCACCAGGCGTGTTTGTGGAGGTGATGAGTGAACCACGCATCCTGGGGCAGGATGTATGTCCCGTGGCCCCGAGCAACATGTGGCAGTCTGAGGAGGTGGCAGCCATGTGTGAATCGTTGCGAGGGCACACGACAGCTCTTCCACGTGCGCCGCCGGCGCAGCCGTCCAACGACCGGCCGGCGGCCTCCTTGGCAATGCTGCATGGTGGGCCACGGGCATGGTGCTGGGTCATTGTGGCATTGGAACTGCACTCCTCTGCGCTGCGCATGTACGACTGCGGAGGGGCAACCGAGCTCACGGTCTGCCATGCGGACCTGGAGGCCCTGCACCTCGGTGCCCTGAGCGGCGACGGGGGCACCGCGTTGTACCTGCAGGGGACCTTCGTACGCTCAGCGGCGCTCCGGTTCCGCAAGCACTACAAAAGAGTTGCCTTCCGCTTGGTCATGGCTGAGACCATGGCGCCGTGGCTCCGGGCGTTTTCTCCCTCCCGTTGGACCGTCGTAGGTGACCGGGAGAAGTTTTCCGATGCGTGGCGCCAGTGGGTGGAGGGGCAGTTCCCTGCGGAGGGGATGTTGCACCTGCCACAACCGCCCCTTGTGCCGCCGGTCCGGCCCGCCGCCCTTGCAGTCGCTGGGGCGATGGCGATCACGAAGGCAGCCCCGAAGCCCCCCCAAAAAAAGAGCCTCAGTGTACCGAATGGCAGCTACCCTAACTTCAAGGTAGCGCCGAAGCAGTTCGGGGGACAACTGGCCACGGAGCAGCGTGGGGCAAGCGGGCTGGACGTCCGCCCCTGGTCTAAGGTGGAGGAGGCGGGGTAGTGCCCGTGGTGGGCAGGCCGACACTTGAAGACCGGCCACCTCCACCCCAAGGACATCCTGGACCATTTCGCGGAGGACCATGGGTCGGAGCCGGCTCAGCGTGAGCAAGCGGAGGCCATATCAAGGGCGTCATGCGCGGTAGACTGGCGGGATCCTTTGCGGTGGCCAGGATTGGCGTGTCGACACTCGCGCAGCCCACATGAGTCCAACCCTCGGGAGCGCATGAAGCGTCATCCTCAGCGGCGTTGAGCGGTGCTCGCGGGTCTCCGGGGGTGACTTCGACGGGGCACACGGGGACCCGGCGGCGACCGTCTCCGGAGGTGGGCGGCACGAGTCGGCGTTAGGTCGTGCCAAGGATTGACGCACTCGCCGCCCAGTGCCGGTGCCCGCGGCCCTCCTCCTTCCGGCGAACTGGGCCCGGCCGGTGATCCGGATGCGGCAGTAATGCCGTAAAGGGATCCCGCCTCTGACGCCCGGATTGCAGTGTCTTGGAACGTCCAAGGCTCGATGCGGGGTGAGGGCGTGCCCACGGCCCCGGGCATGCTCGACAATGAGGTGGTTGCAGCGGGTGTTTTATAGGCAGAAGGTGCCATTCTGGGTCTCTTCCCGGAGACGGGCCTGCACGACTCCCAGGGCGTGGTGCATATGGAGAATCAGTGGCGTCCCCATGGGTACCACGTCTTCGTGGGAGTCGATACCGAGGCGACGTCGGCGGCGGGAGTATGTGGCGTTCTCTTGATTGCCCTTCGAGCGGACGTGTTGGCTGCGGAGGAGGTTCGAGATGTGGTGGACATCGTACCGGGCAAGGCCATGGCCCTCAATGTGGTGACCACATGTGGGACGTTCACGGTCATCAACGTCCATGGCCCGGACGGTGGCGATGACTCCTGGGCGTCTAAGGCGTCCTTCTGGGGTGACGTGGCCATGTATGAGGTGGCCAAGAGCGCGGGAGGCACGAGGCCGGTGCTCATCAGGGGGGACTTCAACGTGTGGCTGGAATCCCCGGGACACCCCACCAGGAGGTGATTCGTGGCACTATGGGAGCAGTGGGGGTTCCTGAGGACGGGACAAACGGCAGAGGAGGACCAGCAGCCTAAGCGTGCAGTGCATAAGCTGGACTCCTTCTTGCTCAACGTGCCGCTGGTTCCGTGGGCAATGCGCGAGCGCCCGTACCTGGCGCCAGGGAGGTCTCCTGCGGCGCTAGGGTCTGACCATGGCCCCGTGGTCTTGCGCATCCTTGGCAGTGGCTGCCAAGGAGAGGATAACAAGGCTGGCCTACTCGCACACTAAGGGCAGGCTGCATGCCATACGTCCAAACTCACCGGGGGTTCGCGAGGCGGCAGCGGCACTGCTGTAGCGGGCCTGTGATGATCTGGTGCTTCGGGAGTGGCCCTCGTCGGATCAGGACAGTACCACCATGGGCACGCCGGAGGCTCGGGCGGACTTCGACTTGCTCTATGCCTTCCGTGACGAAGTGTCGCGGGTGACGGGGGTGCGCATGCCATCGGGTACGGACCTCACTACCCGTAAGGACAGGCGGAGACGGAGGAGTCTTTGTCCCAGGTCCTCACGGATTAACAGGGTCTCGCGCGGCGAGCCCATGAGTTGTGGAAACGGGACGCAGCGGGGGCGGGGCTCGCCTCCAGAGAAGCAATTGCCCTACGACAGCACCTCCGGCAGGTGGACTCCGACTTGTCCATGGAGGACTTGCGCCATGCTTTGAATCCACAGCTTCAGCACCTTGACCGTCGCGTGGGCGAGCTCAAGGGGGTCGTCAGATGCAACCGGCGCGCGTCCATCAAGGACTACTGCCGCAAGGTGCCAGATTGCCAACTCCGGTGGACTGTGATCCGCGGGCCTATCAACGTGGTCAGCTACGCTCCCTCCGGCTTATGGTCGTTGCGCGTCCGGGAGTCGGAGAAAGTGCTCATGGAGGCCTGAGAAGTCATATGGGAGGTCCAAAGGTACTGGGAGGCGTTGTATGTTAAGAGGCCGGTGAACCCACCGGCCTTTGAAAGGCTGGTCTGGGCCCACATCCCTCGGGGTGTACCTGACAAGTGGAGGGCGGTACAGGACTACATCCTGCAGGACCTCAAGGACGCCATGAAGCAGGACGTGGCGGACAACAAGGCGCCGGGGTCCAATAGAGTCACGGCGGCCCTCATCACGGAGCTGCCCGAGCCGGTGCAAGGGCTCCTTGTGCACGCCTACCGGGCCATCCTCCGTGGTGCGGAAGGTCCCCGAGTCGTGGCGTGAGGCCATCATCTGGCTGATGCCCAGTGGTACGACCAAGGGGGACTTAGATGTGTTCAGGCGTATAGCGTTGGGACAACAGGACGAGAGAATGCCTGTGACCCCGCTCATGCGAAGGTTCACGGTAGTCCTGGCCCGTAAGGGAACGGCGGCAGACTGGCAGTTCTAGGCCATGCCGGGCTCAACGGCGGCGGCTCCTGTGTTTCTGGCCCAGCGCAGACTGCAGCAGAGACGGGAGGATAATCATGTTATGCCCTTTGATGTCTCCAAGGCCTTCGACACCGCCCCGCATGGTGCTCTGGCTCCTCCTCTTGCGCCACATGGGGTTCCCGGAGGAGCTTATATACCTTTTCCATACTCTTAGCCGCGGCTCCACAATGCGCATTGTCAAAGCGCATGGTCCGGGCCCAAAGCATCCGCCTCCATCGAGGCCTGAGACAAGGTAGCGCGGAAAGCGATGTGCTCTACCTTCTCCTCCTGGAACGCGTCTTGCGGGGCCTTGCCCGCAAATACCAAGGGGATGCCCGCCACGCAATGCCGCCCCTCGTACAAGCGTATTGTGACGACCTCTTGCTGATAGCGCACTCCTTACCGCAGTTCCTGGAGTACGCGGCGACCATTGCGCAGTACTTGGCAGACATGGGCATGTCCCTCAATGTTGGCAACTGTGCGTACGCCACTACCAAGCGCGTCCCCTCCATGATGGTGCACCTCAGCCCTAACAACGCGGTAACTCCGTGGGTCTGTCTGGTGGCCAAGAGTACTGTGCCGTACCTGGGCGTCAGGGTGGATCCGAAAGGAATGGCATCCATGAGGGAGAAGCATGTACTCCGCTGCGAAGCTCTCCTAGGCTGGTGCAGGGACACACTGGGGCCCGCGTCAGTACCACATGAGATGATGGCAGCGGTGGTGGGTGGCATTGTGCGGTATGCGGCACCGTACCTATGGAGCGTTGGTGGGTGGCATTGTGCGGTACGCAGCGCTGTACTTGTCGGAAACTGCGAAGGGAGTGGTGAGGTTAAATGCTGCCATCAAGGCTGCGGCCTTGCAGTTTGAAAACCTGCCTAAAGACCTGTCCAACGTGGCGGTGAGGTCTGGTAAAGGGCTTAAGTGGGCGGATATTCCGGGCCTGTGCCGTGACATTGTGGTAGTAACTTTGGCTCAACTCACACATCATCGCTCGGCTGTGATCACAGGTGAATTGAGAGCCATGCTTGACGACCTGCACACGCAGTACGGGGTGTGCGGTGAATTCATGGTTCCATCCACGGCGTTCACGTTACATGCAGGAGACACGTGGGTGGACCGAGTGCTCAGAGCGATGGGGACGCTGGGAGTGGGATTCCTCATGCCATTATCGGTGTACACGCCCATCTGCTAGAAGCTGGATGGCGATGGGCGACCTCGTCCTACACCTTCAAGGGTAGAGACATCCGTGTGCTGTGAGGTCCCTGACGGATCCGGCGAATGACCTCCTGCACGTGCGGCTTCCGTGCCGTGAGCCCGGACAATGGGCTGTACAGCTTCGGGAGTGTCACGAGGAACATCTGCACCTTCCAAACGCGGGAATTGGGCCCACTCAGCTCGACCATGTGTGGCTAACGGCTCTCCAAGCGGTTTTCCGGTCCCCGATGCCCAATCCCCCAACCCATCGTTTGCCTCACCCGGTGCGGCGCAAAAAGGCCAACAAGCGCACAAGACAGTCCGCTACGGGCGATGTCAATGTGGCGGGCGGGTATAGGAATGACAACTGGAACTTGGATTGTCTAAGGCCGTCCATGCCGTTCGTTCCGCTGGCCGGTCTGATATTCTTATTGGGGGATGTCATTGACGGTCATCGGCAACAGGAGGATCCGGCGCCAATCCTCCTTCTTATGCCACATGCTGGAGGCGGTCTTGACCCTCCGCCTCTTTGGGTTGTACACGGGGGGTCGGCATTTGACAGGGCATGCAAGGTGATGGGGGGACGAGAGGAGTGGGCCATAGTCCTACTACTGCCGTAAGGCCCTGCCCCTGATGCCGGTGCGAGCCCGGTCCCGGAGGTGGTCAGGCTCGACAAAGTACCGCATGACCCACACGTCGCTGTCACTTCGCTGCGCGAAGGTGGGGCGGTGGAGCAGGGAGCGGTGGTGGTATATCAGCTGCTCCGCTCAACGGCCGTGCGTAGAGCGGAGTATACCACAGCCCTCGATGCCATCAAGTCCATTTGCGGGTGCGACGTACACTGCCGGGCACATGGAGTGTATCGGCTGAAAACTGCTCTCTCTCCGGAGCTGACGGCTTCCACTACGGCGTCGCCAGGGAGAGTTGTGAGCAGCCCGCATTCGGACGTGGCATGGATGGAACCCCACAGGTACTGCTGGGTGCCAGTGGCGGCGAAGGTCACGTCGTCTGATGCCTCTCCCTAGGAAGACGGGATAAGCAACCTGGCCGTGGCGAGCAATGGCAACCCCACGCGGTGAAGGTCCCTGAGGCGGAGATCATCAGGGCGGCCACATACCTGCTCCAAACCCCGCCGTCAGGCCACACAGATCATGTTGTCGATGCCTCCATCATAGGGGCGCACCTGTGCGAGGCTCACGTGGCCTTGTACTGCGGCATCAAAGGACCAACCTCCCATTACATCAACTAGCACGCGTTGAACTGGGTCGTGGAGGTGCTGCGCCGAATGCCACACAGATTTGGAGGACCTCATAACTGGGTGGTACGGCACAACTCGCACTTGGCGGCAATCCCGCTGGAGGGACCGGACTCCGCTGCAACCCACGCGAAATCCCCCCCGTACACCTCCTGTTGCCAAAGGAAGATGCAACCCTCCTGGTGCCTGATGAAGGTGGGGTGCTAGAACCACATGTGCGCTCCATGGAGGCCCCCCAGCACGTCAGCGAGGTGGTGTGGAACTCGTTAGCGGCGCGCACCACGACCCACGCGCCGTTGGTTGGTGCTTGTGAATCTCCGCCTCTGGGAACGGTGCATCATGGCCCTACGCACCAAGACCTGCTGCGAGCATGGGAGGGCCGCCTCCCCACCATGTAAGTCATGTGACGGTGGCGGCAAAAAGTCACCCGTACGGTGATTCCGGCGCTTCCGTGCATCTTCTGTGGAGCACCCTAAGAGAACACGGGCCAAATGTGCATGCTATTTGAAAGGGACGAAGCGGTGGCGCGGCTCCTCTGTGTGAAGGTTGAGGAGTTCACTGCGGACCTGCCACTTGGAGGCAAAGCCATTGAGTTCATGTCCTGGAAAGAGCACGCATGCACGTGGACAGAGTCCTTGATGACACGGGTAGTTCCGGGACAACTCAAGCGGCTCTTCGCGGCGGTGAGAGCTGCGTCGTCCCGGGGCACGGTGGAGGCCCGGCTTTTCCCGGAGGACATGAGGTCGAGGCGCCGTCCAGGGGACAGCGATTGGTGGTCACATCGGCCCGGAGTCCCGGTTAAGCTAGGGTGGACGTCATCGGGGAGATAGTGCAGGACTATGGGTAGAGGCTCCTGGCAAGGGGCAAACCGAGTCTCTGGGCAGTGCGGTGCGTACCCGGGCTACTCCAGTACCTATCGGGGAAAATGGACCGACATCAATTTCTCGTCCGGGCGTCCACGTGGGACCATGCAAAGCAGAGCCTACTCCGTACTGCCAGTGCTCGTGCACTGGCATGTGCGCTTCTCCGCCACCATGAGGCCTGCAATGATGTATGGCAGGACCTGTGGTCTCAATGCTGTGAAGGAGGCTGCGTCCCAACAGGGCCCGTGCTTCCACTAAAGTGCAGCGGGTGCGGCGAAACGGCGCCGGTATGGGTGCATCAGTGTGCCTCTATCCCACTTTGTGGGTCGTGCCGAGAGAGCGCTGGTAGGGGGTGGCCCAAAGCCAGATGGGCGCGACGCCACTCGGGACAACTGTCATCGGGTGCGTGGAGGGCGATTCAGTGTGACTTGCGGGGTGTCCAAGTTGGTGGGGTGCGCTGCCCAGATGACGTGATTGCAGCACTACCCCTGTGGTGGCCTGCGCTGGACGGTGACTCATGAGAACTGTGGCTCTGACATCACCCAGTGATTCTGTAGGGGAGCAGCTAGTTTCGGGGGTGTTGCTGCGTGGCCAGGTGCAAACATGGAGGAAGAGGCGGGTGTTGTCCGTCTGATGGCAGCGAATGCGGTGGTGGCTTTTGACAAGTGGTCTGCAAGCAGCCCATGTGTGCAACGACCGCGGGCGTGATATGACGGCCAACGCGATGTGGCAGGTCATGCCGGCCTGATAGTGAGCCGTACCGCCTCCGCACACGCGGTTCATTTGGTGAAGTAGCGCTACGCCCGCATGCCCCGGTTCGCCGCATACTAAAGTGAGGTGTCATGAGTCATCCCGACCAGGGTAATAAGGGCCAAACCACTATAGGGTATTCCCATGGCACCGGGGTCTCTATTGGCGGCCCGGCTACGGCAGTCACGGGTAAGTTGTTTGGGCGCCTAGGAGATCCCCCAGTACTTCCTGAGAGTTGTTCTAGGGGTCATGGGGACACCGCAGCACCACCAGGAGTCACCCGAGGGGTCACGGGACACCCCAGTATTCCCACCGAATTGCTTCCGGGGCCCGTGGGCGTCCGTTCCTCTGAGGGTTGAGTGAATACGTTAGTGTCCCTATACCCGCGCCACTGGTATTGGCTAGGTAACAGCTCGGCAGGCCGGGCGGCGCATGGAGTCACGGCCGCATTGCCGGCGGCGTGGGTTGTGTGGGGGTGCTACAAGGGGGTGGCGATTGGTGGATGGGTGGAGCTGAGGAGGCATTGGGGCCGCCCATGGGCCCCGGGGGAAAATGAGTGGGAGTAGAGGGGTGTCCCCTCACCCCGGGACCAACCCGGGGAGGTATAGGGGACGCCCACGGGCCCCGGAAGCAATTCGGTGCGAATACTGGGGTGTCCTGTGACCCCTCGGGCGACTCCTGGTGGTGCTGGGGTGTCCCTTTGACCCCTAGAACAACTCTCAGGGAGTACTGGGAAAACCCCTAGGCGCCCAAACAACCTAGAGGCATAATGCCTGCGGGCATGTGCATAGCGTAACCATCTGACTTGTGCACGCGAAACTAGTAGCACGGCGGCGGGAGGGGTGGCGGTCATGAGCGCGGGGAAAGGCACCCGCGGGCAATGGGCCTCCGCGGTGGTGTGGCGATACGGTATGGCGCGGCAGTGCGAACAGGCGGTGGGGCAACGCATAGACACAAGCAGCACGCATAGCCTACGCGGTGGCAGCAAGCACGCACGACTATATAGGGGGAACATGACGTGAGAGGCCCGTGATGCATCGTCGTACACCGTGTCTGTGTGAGAGGTCCACGCGTGGAGGCACGGGCCTATGCTATACGTAGGCATGCCACGTTGTCGGTGGATACCTAACCTGCGGCTTGCCCGCCGCTGTGTCGGGGATGGCACAACCACGGGAGCTCGCCAATTAGTGCAGCTAAGGGTCAAGGCCAGGCGTCACAGCAATGTATGTGGGCCAGATGAGGTGAACTTGGTTACTATGGCCCGGGGCGAACCTGTGGTCGGTACCCCTACAGGGGGTCGATAACCAAGCTACGGCACCTACCAGCCCCAATCCTAGCCAGCGATATTCACGGGTTGTGCCTCTCACGCTCCGGGGTGGCTAGCATCCCCCATGTGGACCCTCGTGAAATATTATATGAGGGTATGTACACATACCACGGGACAGCTGAGGTAACATTCTCGGGGAGAGGGTACCAGTCCTATATGTATATGGGATCCGAAGGGGGTACATTGCGGGCGCGGCTCATGGCTACTCGTGGCAATGGAGTATTATCGTCTGCTTGTATACGAAGATGTATATTAGTCTAGGTGTACGCGGGCTGTGCCCGGGGTGGGCACATAGTACTTATGGCCTGTACGATGCGGACGAGGGGGCAATGAAGGCTGAGGGCCAGGCTAGGTTAGAGCTCCCCGGAAACCCTGGCTGCGCGTCTTTGGACTTATGCACGTGCGCTACCGGTTGCACGGTGCACATGGTCGGAGGGGATGAAACGTCAAAGGGTACCAGGGGTGGACACCGTGACGGGGCCAGGTCTTGCTTCGCCGCCTGCATGCTGCTTTGTTTCTTGGTTGCTGCATTGCATCCATGGGAGGCGCCCTTGCTTTCTGCTTCTCGCTATGCGGCTACAAAGCCATGCCTTGCCCATTTACCCCCGGCGGTCCAACGGGCCAGCGCTCGTCGCCGTTGCTAAGGTTAACGCTCTTCAGTTGCCACTGCCCCCAAAGCCTGGTTGGCCGTTATCCCCGGTCTTCTGGGTCATCCGTCAAGCCGTGGGCCACCTCAGGCAGCCGTGGGACCCGTGGGATCGAGAGAGGCAGGAACCACCTCTCGGTGCGAGATGCCCGGGAACTCCAGTAGACGGCATGATAAGTGGTTATGACTATGACTATGACTATATACATGTACGTATATTACTACACCCCTCTCCCCTTAAATCTAGCTAACAAGCAACAAGCAACAAGCAAGCAACAAGCAAGCACTTCTCCTTTCCGCTTTGGCCATTGCTCCGCCTCATCGCTATGGGCTCTACTCTACTCTAGCCAAGAGCCTGGGTGGTGCTACCCTTGCCCATTCCAAGTTTTGAGCCAGAAACTCGCCGGTTGCAGCCCGGGGCGGGGGCGCCAAGTCGGCACGTGCCCTCCCAAAATTGCGAATTTTGTGCCCCAAAAACAGCCTTTTTTGGCCCTAAACAGCCCCAAAACCCAGTTAAAGCGGCCAAACCAAGGCAAACGGTAGCTACACTCCACGTGCCCCTGGATTCCCCCATGACAAAGAGCCGTTTCTTGCCCTCGGACTCCCCAATGTGTCCGAGGAACGACACAAAAATGGCTAAAAATGGCCTGAAAGTGCGCTGTTTGTGTCAAACAGGCGCGAAACGAAGAACGGGCCGTATCTTGGGCTACGTGGCTCAAAACCAAATTCCGAGGGCACCTAGTCCACCCGCGACCCCCCACTTTTTGTCGTTTTCAACCCTCCGAATCGCGCTACAATAGGCGTAGGCCCTCATATTGGTGGTCAGTTGGTGGATAAGGAGGGCAACCCGGGCCGCGCACGGTGGGGGCCAACGGTGGGTCCACCAAGGTCCCCGGGGCTAAAAAAGTTAATGTCCAAAGTTGTTCCTAGACCACCTGGGATGCTCAAACAAGTGTTTTTAGCCCGTTTTGTACCCTGGTGACGCGTTTTGGCATATGCAAGATCCCGAAATGACTTGAAAAGGGGCCGTTTGTAAGCAAAAATGGGGGAAAAGCTCCTAGTGTAGATTATTAGAGGACATATTACTACACCCCTCTCGCCTTAAATCTAGCTAACAAGCAAGCAGCAAGCAAGCAACAACAACAAGCCACAAGCACTTCTCCTTTCCGTTTTGGCCATTGCTCCGCCTCATCGCTCCGGGCTCTACGCTACTCTAGCCAGCCCATAGCCTAGGTGGTGTCCTTGCCAAATCCAAGTTTTGAGCCAAAAACTCACCGATGGCGCCCCAAGGCGGGGGTGCCAAGACGGGAGGTGCCCTCCCAAAGCTACGCATTTTGTGCCCCAAAACAGCCTTTTTTGTCCCAAACCGGCCCCGATACCGAGTCAATAGGGCCAAACAAAGGCAAACGGTTCCTACACTCCACGTGCGCCTCAATTGCCCCATGACCAAGAGCCCTTTCGTGCCCTCGGGCTCCACAATGTGTCCCAGAAACGACCCAAAAATGGCCAAAAATGGCGTGAATGTGCGGTATAGGGAGAGGCATAATGCCTGCGGGCATGTGCATAGCGTAACCATTTGACTTGTGCACGCGAAACTAGTAGCACGGCAGCGGGAGAGGTGGCGGTCATGAGCGCGGGGAAAGGCACCCGCGGGTAATGGGCCTCCGCGGTGGTGTGGCGGTACGGTATGGCGCGGCGGTGCGAACAGGCGGTGAGGCAACGCATAGACACAAGCAGCACGCATAGCCTACGCGGTGGCAGCAAGCACGCACGACTATATAGGGGAGCATGACGTTAGAGGCCCGTGATGCATCGTCGTACACCGTGTCTGTGTGAGAGGTCCACGCGTGGAGGCACGGGCCTATGCTATAAGTAGGCATGCCACGTTGTCGGTGGATGCCGAACCTGCGGCTTGGCCGCCGCTGTGTCGGGGATGGCACAACCACGGGAGCTCGCCAATTAGTGCAGCTAAGGGTCAAGGCCAGGCGTCACAGCAATGTATGTCGGCCAGATGAGGTGAACTTGGTTACTATGGCCCGGGGCGAACCTGTGGTCGGTACCCCTACAGGGGGTCGATAACCAAGCTACGGCACCTACCAGCCCCAATCCTAGCCAGCGATATTCACGGGTTGTGCCTCTCACGCTCCGGGGTGGCTAGCATCCCCCATGTGGACCCTCGTGAAATATTATATGAGGGTATGTACACATACCACGGGACAGCTGAGGTCACAGTCTCGGGGAGAGGGTACCAGTCCTATATGTATATGGGATCCGAAGGGGGTACATTGCGGGCGCGGCTCATGGCTACTCGTGGCAATGGAGTATTATCGTCTGCTTGTATACGAAGATGTATATTAGTCTAGGTGTACGCGGGCTGTGCCCGGGGTGGGCACATAGTACTTATGGCCTGTACGATGCGGACGAGGGGGCAATGAAGGCTAAGGGCCAGGCTAGGTTAGAGCTCCGCGGAAACCCTGGCTGCGCGTCTTTGGACTTATGCACGTGCGCTACCGGTTGCACGGTGCACATGGTCGGAGGGGATGAAACGTCAAAGGGTACCAGGGGTGGACACCGTGACGGGGCCAGTACTTGCTTCGCCGCCTGCATGGTGCTTTGTTTCTTGGTTGCTGCATTGCATCCATGGGAGGCGCCCTTGCTTTCTGCTGCTCGCTATGCGGCTACAAAGCCATGCCTTGCCCATTTACCCCCGGCGGTCCAACGGGCCAGCGCTCATCACCGTTGCTAAGGTTAACGCTCATCAGTTGCCATTGCCCCCAAAGCCTGGTTGGCCGTTATCCCCGGTCTTCTGGGTCATCCGTCAAGCCGTGGGCCACCTCAGGCAGCCGTGGGACCCGTGGGATCGAGAGAGGCAGGAACCACCTCTCGGTGCGAGATGCCCGGGAACTCCAGTAGACGGCATGATAAGTGGTTATGACTATGACTATGACTATATACATGTACGTATATTACTACACCCCTCTCCCCTTAAATCTAGCTAACAAGCAACAAGCAACAAGCAAGCAACAAGCAAGCACTTCTCCCTTCCGCTTTGGCCATTGCTCCTCCTCATCGCTATGGGCTCTACTCTACTCTAGCCAAGAGCCTGGGTGGTGCTACCCTTGCCCATTCCAAGTTTTGAGCCAAAAACTCGCCGGTTGCAGCCCGGGGCGGGGGCGCCAAGTCGGCAGGTGCCCTCCCAAAATTGCGAATTTTGTGCCCCAGAAGCAGCCTTTTTTGGCCCCAAACAGCCCCAAATCCCAGTTAAAGCGGCCAAACCAAGGCAAACGGTAGCTACACTCCACGTGCGCCTGGATTCCCCCATGACAAAGAGCCGTTTCTTGCCCTCGGACTCCCCAATGTGTCCGAGGAACGACACAAAAATGGCTAAAAATGGCCTAAAAGTGCGCTGTTTGTGTCAAACAGGCCCGAAACGAAGAACGGGCCGTATCTTGGGCTACGTGGCTCAAAACCAAATTCCGAGGGCACCTAGTCCACCCGCGACCCCCCACTTTTTGTCGTTTCCAAGCCTCCGAATCGCGCTACAATAGGCGTAGGCCCTCATATTGGTGGTCAGTTGGTGGATAAGGAGGGCAACCCGGGCCGCGCACGGTGGGGGCCAACGGTGGGTCCACCAAGGTCCCCGGGGCTAAAAAAGTTAATGTCCAAAGTTGTTCCTAGACCACCTGGGATGCTCAAACAAGTGTTTTTAGCCCGTTTTGTACCCTGGTGACGCGTTTTGGCATATGCAAGATCCCGAAATGACTTGAAAAGGGGCCGTTTGTAAGCAAAAATGGGGGAAAAGCTCCTAGTGTAGATTATTAGAGGACGTATTGCTACACCCCTCTCGCCTTAAATCTAGCTAACAAGCAAGCAGCAAGCAAGCAACAACAACAAGCAACAAGCACTTCTCCTTTCCGTTTTGGCCATTGCTCCACCTCATTGCTCCGGGCTCTACGCTACTCTAGCCAGCCCATAGCCTAGGTGGTGTCCTTGCCAAATCCAAGTTTTGAGCCAAAAACTCACTGATGGCGCCCCAAGGCGGGGGTGCCAAGACGGGAGGTGCCCTCCCAAAGCTGCGCATTTTGTGCCCCAAAACAGCCTTTTTTGTCCCAAACCGGCCCCGATACTGAGTCAATAGGGCCAAACAAAGGCAAACGGTTCCTACACTCCACGTGCGCCTCAATTGCCCCATGACGGATAGCCCTTTCTTGCCCTCGGGCTCCACAATATGTCCCAGAAACGGCCCAAAAATGGCCAAAAATGGCGTGAATGTGCGCTGTTTGTGTCAAACACGTCCAAAACCAAGAACAGGTCGCATCTTGGTCTATGTGGCTCAAAACCGAATTCCGAGGGAACCTATTCCACCCGCAACCCCCCACTTTTTGTGGTTTCCAAGCTTCAGAATCGCGCAACGAGACGCCTAGACTCCCGTACCAGTGGTCTCTTGGTGGAGGAGGCGGGCAGCAAAGCCCGCGCAAAGTTGGTGCGAACGGCGGGTCCACCGGGGTCCCCGGGGCGAAAAAATTGTTCAAAGACGTTCCGAGACCACTGGGGAGACTCAAACAAGTTCTTTTGGCCCGTTTTGTGCCCGTGGAGACGCGTTTTGGGCCATGGAAAATCCCAAAATGCCTTGAAAATGGGCTGTTTCAATCACCAAAAAAGGGTCAAAAATGAATCAAAAACACATTTTTCCAAATTGGATCCTGGACCATTTCCGGTGCTCAAAAAAGTGTCTTAGCTCAGTTTGAACACGAGATCACACGTTTTGGCTCATGGAAAATCCCAAAATGCCTTGAAAATGGACCGTTTTTGAACCAAAAAAGGGTCAAAAACGGGTCAAAAACGCGTTTTTCCAAAAGTGATCCTCGACCATTCGGGATGCTCAACGAAGTGTTTTTCGCGCCTGTGGTGACGCGTTTTGGCCCGTGCGAAATCCCCAAATGCCTTGAAAAGGGGCCATTTTGGGACCAAAAAAGGGTCAACAATGGGTCAAAAACGTGTTTTTCGAAAAGTGACCCTGGACCATTCGGGATGCTCAAACAAGTTATATTAGCGCATTGTGAGTCCATGGGGATGGGTTTTGGCCCATGAAAACCCTCAAAGTGCCGTGGAAATGGGTTCTTTTGGGACCAAAAATGCGTCCAAAATGGGTCCAAACCGCGTTTTTGCTAAAGTGATCCTAGATCATTCGGGATGCTCCAACAAGTGTATTTAGCCTGTGGTGACTTGTTTTGCCACATGAAAAATCCCAAAATGCCTTGAAATGGGGCCGTTTTGGGACGAAAAATGGATGAAAAACGTGTTGTTCCAAAAGTACCCCTGGACCATTCGAGGTGCACAAACAAGTGTTTTTAGCCCATATTGAGCCTGTTTTGACCAAGTTTAGCCCCTTCCGCCACATGTATGCACCTAGTTGTACCCTTCACACGCATCCCAGAGCCGTGTGGTGGAGCCACCTAGAGGTGGGGACAGGGGTGTAGATTAGAGGATCTGTATATATATATATATATATATATATACATATATATATATATATATATATATATATATATATATATATATATATATATATATATATATATATATATATATATATATATATATATATATATATATATATATATATATATATATATATATATATATATATATATATATATATATATATATATATATATATATATATATATATGGCATAACTACTGCAGTGTATCTACCAGGGTATAGGGGCAAGAGGTGGGCTTGAGGTGGGGTGTAGGGACCCCCCCCCCCTATTTTGAGGTCGGGAAACGCAAAAAAACATGTTTTAGAAGTGAATTGGATGGTTATTAGTGGGTATTAGCCCCCTATAAAGGTCTAAAATGGCTAAAATTAGGGTATGACATCACTGTTGGTAGGATCCTAACCAGAGTACTAAAAATAACCACTAAATCCTAAAAATAACCCACACCACCCCTATATACACCCAATGACATAGTAATTCGGCATTTGTAACATACCCTTGTCCATTTTCATGTCCTTCAAACTATATATAAACTATATATATATATATATATATATATATATATATATATATATATATATATATATATATATATATATATATATATATATATATATATATATATATATATATATATATATATATATATATATATATATATATATATATATATATATATATATATATATATATATATATATATATATATATATATATATATATATATATATATATATATATATATATATATATATATATATATATATATATATATATATATATATATATATATATATATATATATATATATATATATATATATATATATATATATATATATATATATATATATATATATATATATATATATATATTTTTTTTTTCCGATACTGGTGAGTTCGGCAATCAAGGCAGACAGTGTACTTAGGCAGCAATGGCCTGGAGGTATGTACAGTAAAGTCAGCTTAACCAATGGGTGGGACGCGGGTAAGGCAGTTCTCCACAGAGGGAGAGCCCAATGGGGGTGCATGACATGTATGTACTGTACACTCCATGCAGGTGGTGGGGCCTGCCATGACCACAGAGGGTCAACACCTAGAAAACTGTGGAGTTGTGACTAGATCAAAAACTAAGATCAAAAAGCGACTAACATATATATATCTCCGAAAACCTGGGGGGGGGGGGGGGCATTGGCCCTTTTCGGTGGTTTTGATGATTTCGGGTCCGGGGCGGTTGGATTTTTCGAGAATTATGGGGTGTTGAGGGTACCCCCCCCCTATTTTGAGGGTGCCTGATTCATTTCTGCAGTTTTTAGCTCATGGTTTGACGATATGTTTGAGAAAATCTGGATTTTGTTGAAATTTTGGCCATGTTCGGCTGCTAGTGCCACGCTGGTGACAGGGGCCGAAATTGCAATATCTACCTCACCGGCACCGCTTTTTGTAGGTTTTGGGCGGGTTAGGCACCCCCCCCCCTTTTTTTTGGGGGTGGGGAATCCATTTTTGAAGGTGTTGGGGTGTGGTCTAATGGTATGTTGCGGCTATTCCCGCCTTTTTTGTGTTTGTTGCATGTTGTTGGTGCCTAGAGATTGACAAATCCAAACGCGACACAAGCCGTGACCATCCCGGCCAAATTTCTCAAACATATCGTCCCCTACCACATTCCAACCCATACATCTCTGAAAAGCCCTTTCCAACATTGTTCCGAAACGGTACAATACACCCCCCTTCCGGAACACCATGCTTCGTAAAATCAACCGACACTGTACGGCACGCCAAAGCAGGGCAGCAGAACCGTGCGTAGACCTGCTGAAAACCCCCGAACCTCGGACAGTCCCGGCCGAATTTCTCAAAAATATGGTTACCTACCCCCCCCCCCCCAACCCATACATCTCCAATAAGCCCTTTTCAAGGCGATTTCAAAAATGTTCATATACCCCCCCCCCCCTACTAGACACGTAGCAACGGGAAAAAGGCCAACACCGGCAAAAATCCATCAAAACCATCAATGACCCCCCCACCAAGTATTTGGACACACACATATATATGTGTATCTATATACATATATATATATATATATATATACATATATATATATATACATATATGTGTGTGTGTGTGTATATATATATATATATAGTCATAGTCATAGTCATAACCACTTATCATGCCGTCTACTGGAGTTACCGGGCATCTCGCGCCGACAGGTGGTTCCTGCCTCGCTCGATCCTGTGGGTCCCAGGGCTGCCTGAGGTGGCCCACAGCATGACGGAGGACCCAGAGGACCGGGGATACCGGTCAACCAGGCTTTGGGGGCAGTGGCAACTGCAAAGCGTTAGCATTAGCAACGGCGACGGACGCTGGTCCGTTTGTTCGCCGGGGGTAAGGGGGCAAGGCAAAGCAGCGCAGCAGCATCGCAACAAGCAGAAAGCAAGGGCATCTCTGTCCGTCGCAAAGCGGCAACCAAGGAACAAAGCAGCACGCATGCGGCGAAGCGAGAGCTGACCCTCCGTCGTTCGCGTACCCCCGCCACCGTGGAGACATCCATCACTCATGACCCCATGGAATCCATTGCCGTCTGCGTCCTCGAAACTGCCCACCACCCCTGACTCCACGTATCCCTCTGCCAGCACGCAATAGCCCGTATGTGCATAGCCAGGATTTCTGGGAGGCTCCAGCCTAGCCTGGCCCTCAGCTTTCATCGCCCCCATGTCTCCACAATGTACGCCACCGTCCCACCGCACCAGTCCCCTAGTATAGTACAGAAACACGGTACCAATTCCACGTCCCCGTGGCCCTGAGCAGCACCCACACCCCAGATATATACCATGCCGGCACCCCAAGTCAGGGGCCAGCGCCCAATCTGCTCCGAGGTATCCACTTGCCCACATATAGTATATCGTGAGGGTCTACAGGGGGGGACGCCGGCCGCTACGCGACGGGAGTGGCGCAACCCGTGAATATCGCTGGCTGGGATTCGGGCTGGTGGGTGCCGTAGCTTGGTTATCGACCCCCTGTAGGGGTACCCACCAGAGGCTCGCCCCGGGCCGTGGTAACCAGGTGCATCTCATCTGGCCCACATACATTGCCCTGGCGCCTACCCTTGACCCTTACCTGCACTGATTGGCCAGCTTCCGTGGTTGCGCCTCTTCCGCCACAGCAGCGGCCAGGCCGCAGGTTCGGCCCCCACCGACGACGTGGCGAGCCTACTTATAGCATTGGCCCGCGCGTCACCCCCCGGACCACTCACCATGCCGCTCCTCTGCCCTCCTCGCCTCTAGCCGACCGGACTGGCGCCCCCCAGGGGTAAGCCGTTACAGTGGTGAGGCGACTGCATACTCTTCGCTACGACGCCACGCAGTACCGCTGTTGCCACGCCGACGCCACCTGCGAGCCGCCACGACACGCACCACCGCAACCACAAGGCCATGGTCAGAGGTTAGACTATGTACATGCCCGCAGGCACGGTCCCTCTAGTTTGTTAACGGGGCCAGGGGATGCCCCCGCGCTCCCCCTGAGTTGTAAGAGGGGTCAAGGGGACACCCCAGTACCGCCATGCAACCCCGTAGCGCCCCCACTGTACGGCCCTCCAGTACCGCCGCGTACCCTCACCATACGGTCCCCCAGTACCGCCGCGTATACCCCCACGACGCCAGTACACCGTCATCTGGAACTTCCCCGCTGCTCCCCTACTGTACGGTTCCCGAGTACCGCCGCGTACCCCCACCGTACGGATCCCAGTACCGCCGCGTTTACCCCCAAGACTCCAGTACGCCGTCACCTGGAACTCCACGTGCCCCCCGTGAGTGCTCCTCCCAGGCTGCCACGCCGTCTCCACGACGCCCGCCATACTGTCCCCCTGACGACCCCACTGTCATATCCTTCCACGCACACATCTTCGCCTCGTCGCCGCTCCCGGGGCCTGCAGGCGGACCCCGCAACCCCGTGTAACACTCTCAGGGGGCGCAGCAACGCTGTAACCCCCAGACAACTCCGTGCACCCCCGGTGGATCCCGAGCAACCACTCCCAATACTGCCGTAGCCGGGCCGCCAGTAGAGACCCCGGTGCCATGGGAATACCCTACAGGGGTTTGGGCCTTATTACCCTGGTCGGGACGACCCATGACACCTCACTGTTGTATGCGGCGACCCGGGGCAGGCGGGTGAAGCATCCCTGTCCAACCCTCATGCACGGGGGCAGTACGGCTCACCATCAGGCCGGCACGACCTGTCACATCGCGTTGGCCGTCATACGCCGCCTGCCAGTACCGCACAATCAGGCCGCGAAGGCACTGCTTCTCAGGCGCTACCCCCTCCGCTGCGTCCAGCGTAGGGACGGTAGCTGGTGCACCCACAATTCCCAACCCCATCAATCTGCACCCCCGGCCTCCACCACGCCGTCACCATTTCCTCCGCGATGCCACAACCAGAGTATCCGTGAGTCGCCCTCCAGAGCCGCCCACCACAGCATCAGGGGCAGGGCCGCAGACGGCGCTCCAGGGCACTGTACCCCTTCCACTCGGACACTCTTCAGGCCATCCTGGATAGTCTTCCAGGCACTTGAGGACATCTGTCCAGAGTGCCGCAGTGCCCACCTCGCCTTAGGCCACCCCCTATCGGCACGCTCCTTACATGTCCCGCACAGCGGGGCGGAGGCACACTGATGAACCCAAACTGACACCGTTTCCCCGCACCCGTGGCATCGCTGCGGAAGCACAGACCGCGATGGAATGCAGCTACCATCACAACACTGCGACCACAGGTCCTGCCATACATCGCAGCACGCGTCCTGGAGCCCGAGCAAAGCCCTCGCCAGCGTGCGTGCTGTGGCACAACTGAGGAGGCTGCGCCTCGCTTCCTCCCACGTGGACACCGGGCGGAGTATCGGTCGCCCGTCGGGCATCTCCGGCAGGCTCTCAAGCAGCCGGGGCCACCGCGCCACTTTGGGGCTGCGCGTGCCATGCGCCACGAGCTCCCAACCGTAGTCCCGCAAGACCTCCCCGATGACATCAACCCCGTCTTGCCCCGGGCCCCTGGCGGAAGCCAGAACCAAGCGTTGTCCTCCCGCCCGAGCCTCAATGACCGCCTCGAGGCCCAGGGTGTCAAGGGTGTGACGGGCATCGGCAGCCACGTGGTCGTCCCCCTCTGGCAGAGAGAACATGGCCTCCGTGACGTGGCCTTGCGCGTCGTCGCCCTGTACCCGTGCCAGCTGCTTGGAGCCCACTAACACTGCCATGGACCGCTGCTCCGTGACCGCTGGTACGGCTCGTCGCAGCTGCCGGTCATACAGCCACAACGTACCCACGTCAAGTACAACAGCCACCGCCAGGATTGGGAGACTGCACAGAGGTTGCTGAAGGACCGGCAGCACCTCGCTAGGCCAGCCCATGACGTTCCCCACAGCTGGATGGTTGGCGTATATCTGAAGCCAGGGATCACTCTGCCCGTCAGGGCTTCTCACCTTGGTACCACGCACCTGGGCCCACGACTGCGCCGACACCACGCGGGACCACTCCCTGAATGTCGTGATGTCCCGCGCCACCCAGGAACCGATCCATTGGCTGAAGGCCTGCGCCACCGCCGCCATCCAGTGAGGGAACAAGGACAGGGCCTCGTCATGCTCGATGCACGACCGCGACACCAGCAGTGCGTGCAGCGGTGCCCTCTGAAAGGTTGCCCGCAGGTCGCCGGGGAGGCCGGCAAACGGGTTCCACGGCGGACGCTGCAGAATCCTCCCTGCCGGCGGGCAGAAGGGTGTGTCACCGCGCAGGAACGCGTATACCGCTCTCCTCCGATCTTGCATCGGCAGCCGCATGATCTGGGTGAGCCGATGGTTCCTGCGGGCATACACATCTTCCCCAATCTGGACCATGTCCTCCACAAAGAGCCTGGCCTTGGCAGGGCCCCGGGACGACGCCGCTCGCACCGCAGCGAACAGCCGCTTCAGGTCCCCGGGGACGACACCCGCCATCAGGGATTCAGTCCACCTGCAGCCGTGCTCCCTCCACGCCACGAACTCCACCGCCCTGTCCGTCAGGGGTAGCTCCGCCGTGAACTCCTCCACACGCCTGCACAGGAGCCCAGCCACCTCCTCGTCCCGCGCACACAGTAGGCGCATGTGGCCAATGTCCTCCTCCGGCCCCCCACAGAAGATACAGGGGTGGGCTGGTATTGCCATACGCGTGAGCTTCTGTCTCCACCGTCGCATGACCTGCATGGTGGACAAGCGACCGTCACGTGCCCGCAGCATATTCCTGTGCGTTGGGCCGTGGTGCACAGCTCCCAGGGGCCCGCCTCGCAGGCGCCAGCCAGTGGCGTGTGCGCCCTGGTGCGAGCCGCCAGCGAACGCCACTCCATCTCCCGGACTTGCTGAAGGGCTTGCATGGATGGCACACGCGGCTCGAGCTCACCATTATCCCCCGGCACCAAGAGGATGGCGTGCTCCTTTGGCAGGACAAGATGGACTGGCGGGGCCATTGCACGGGCCGCGGCAGAGTCCGGTGCCTCGAGCGGGACCGCCGCCAAGTGCGAGCTCTGCCTCACCACCCAGTGGTGCGGCCCCCCAACTCGGCGCGGCAGCCGCCGCAGCCCCTCCACTATCCAGCTCAGTGCGTGCTGATTGACCAGATGTGATGTCGGCCCCTTGATGCCACGGTACAGGGCCTCCTGCGCCCTGCGGAGATGCGCTCCTATGACGGACGCATCCACCACGTGTACCGTGCACGCTGACGGGGGCGTGTGCAACAAGTACGCCGCCGCGCCAATGATCTCTGCCTCCGGGACCGTGCCGTAGATGGCACCCGTCCACGTGGGGATTCCGTGGCTGGCCACCGCCACGTTTGTGGCGTCGTCTCCCTGGGGCGACGCGTCAGACGATGTGACTTTAGTCGCCACCGGCACCCACCAGTACCGCTGGGGCTCCAGCTACGCCACGTCGGAGTGGGGGCTCTGCACCACCTTTCCCAGGGACGCCGCACTAGAGGCCGTGAGCTCCGGGGACAGGACCACCCTCGGTCGATACACCGCATGTGGTCTCCGGGCCAGGTCACATCCGCAGACTGACTTTATGGCGTCCAGGGCGGTGGTATACTCCGCTCCCCAAACTGTTGCGGAGCAGGAAGGCTGGTATACCACCACAGACCCCTGCTCCACCGCGCCGCCATCACGCAACGACGTGACGGCGACGTGCGGATCGTGCGGCACGTTGGACATCCGGACCACTTCCGGGACCGAGTACTCATCCGGATCCGGGATTGGGCCTGCCGGCAGCAGAAGAACAATTGCCCATTCGCTGCACTTGTGCACCGCCGCGCACGCCCTGGAAAACGCTGGCCGCCCGTGCACAACCCACAGTGGTGGCGGGCTTATGCCGCCCCCGGCGTGAGGAGTGAGCAGGGGGACGGACGCCGGATCGTCTTGCTGTTGGTAGCCCTCAAAGACGTCCCCCAACAGAAACAGGAGGGCGGCTAGCGGGACGAACGGCATGGACAGCCCCGGGTTGGCCGGGTCCCATCCTTCCTCCCTGTATCCGCCCACCACATACACGTCCCCCGCTGCGGACTGTCTATTGCGTTTGCTGGCCTTCTTTCGGCGCACCGGGTGTATTAGCCGGTGAGTCAACGGACCGGGCAGCTGCGGCCGGAAGACGTCGCGAAGCCCCGTGAGCCACACGTGGTCCAGCTGGTGGGGCCCTACTCCCGCGTGCGGAAGGTGCAGGTGGTCCTCATGGCACTCCTGAAGCTGGACCGCCCAGTGCCCAGGCGCAGGGCAGGGGAGCCGCGCATGCAGGAGGTCATCTGCGGGATCAGTCAGGGACTGTACTGTCGCATCTGTGCGGGGCCCCGAGAGAATGCAGATGTCCCTACCCTTGAAGGTATAGAAATGGGACACCCACTTCCGCCCCGCCCACTGCACTTGCGGCAGATGGGCGTGTACACACGAGTACACCGACGATGGCATGAGAAGCCCTACGCGCAACGTCCCCATCGCCCTGAGTACCCTGTCCACCCACGTATTGCCAGCGTGTGTGGCGAATGACACGAAGGGCACCATGAGCTGCCCGCACACTCCGTACTGCACGTGCATGTCTCGGAGCATGGCCCGCAGCTCATCCCGGACTGTCGTCGACCTGTGGTGGGTGAGCTGAGCCATGGTCGCCACAACGGAGTCGCGGCATATAACCTGGACATCCGCCAACCGTAGCCCATGACCTGACCGCACCGCCACGTTGGACAGGTCCTTGGGCAGCTTCTCGAACTGCAGGGCCGCAGCCTTGATGGCAGTATTCAGCTTGATCACCGCCTCTGCCGTGTCGGACAGGTAGGGCGCCGCGTACCGCACGATGCCTCCAACCACAGCCGCCATCACCTCATGAGGCACCGCCGCCGGCCCCAACGTGTTCTTGCACCAGCCCAGCAGGGCTTCACACCGGAGTACATGTTTCTCCTTCATGGTCGCCATCCCCCTCGGATCGAGGCGCAGGCCCAAGTATGGTAGCGTGCCCTTGGCACATAAGCATACCCATGGGGCCGCCGTGTCCCCCGGGTTCAGGTATACCATAATCGAATGGATGCGAGCAGTATTGGCATAGGCGCATTTGCCCACGTTGAGGGACATGCCCATGTCAGTGAGATACCGCGCTATCGCCGCCGCATACTCCAGGAATTGCGGCAGGGAGTGCGCTATCAACAGGAGGTCATCACAGTACGCCTGCACCAGGGGTGGCACCGCATGGCGAGCATCTCCCCGCGCCTTGCAGGCGAGGCTCCGCAGGAGAGGCTCCAAAAGGAGGAGGTAGAGCACAGCGCTCTCCGCACTGCCCTGCCGCAAGCCCCTGTGGAGTCGTATGCTCGGCGTCGGGCCGTGCGCGGTGATGATGCGCACCAGA
The DNA here is from genome assembly GCA_964036045.1 of Eutreptiella sp. 'Long Island Sound 2002'. Taxonomy (NCBI): domain Eukaryota; phylum Euglenozoa; class Euglenophyceae; order Eutreptiales; family Eutreptiaceae; genus Eutreptiella; species Eutreptiella sp. 'Long Island Sound 2002'. Next base: position 68,380,189 of record OZ038383.1, on the reverse strand, counting down.
GACCCGCAGCTGAGGGTGTGGAAGAGCCTGATGAGCTCTTCCGGGACACCCATGTGGCGCAGGAGGAGCGCTAGCGCTCCGTGCGGCGCTGTGTCAAAAGCTTTTGACACATCGAAGGCCAGGACGTGGTTTTCCTCCAGCCCACGCTGCAGCCTGCGCTGGGCCAGGAACACCGGGGCAGCCGCCGTGGAGCCCGGCATGGCTCCGAACTGCCAGTCCGCGGCCAGTCCCTTGCGTGCCAGGACAGCTGTGAACCTTCGCATGAGGGGAGTCATGAGCATTCGCATGTCTTGCTGCCCCAGCGCTATCGGCCTGTACTCGTCCAGGTTGCCCGTGGCTGTGCCCTTGGGCATCAGCCAGATAATGGCCTCGTGCCAGGACTCCGGGACGTCCGCACCCCGCAGGATTGCCCTGTACGCATGCACTAGGAGCCCCTGCACCGGTTCAGGCAGCTCTGCTATGAGGGCAGCCGTGACCCGGTTGGACCCCGGAGCTTTGTCGTCCGCCACGGCCTGCCTCACGGCGTCTTTAAGGTCCTGCATGGTGTAGTCCTGTACCAACCTCCATTCCTCCGGCACCCCTGTGGGAATGTGGGCTCGGACCAGCCGCTCGAAGGCCGGCAGGTTCACTGGCCGCTTGGCGTGCAGCGCCTCCCAATACCTCTGGACCTCACCGATGACGTCCGAGGCCTCCAAGAGCACCTTCTCCGACTCGCGGACGCGTACGGACCATAGGCCTGACGGGGCATAGTTCACCACGTTGATGGGCCCCCGTATCGCCGTCCATCGGAGCTGTAGATCCGGTACCCTGCCCCGCCAGTAGTCCTTGATGGACCGGCGCCTGTTGCTCCTGAGGACATCCCGCAGCTCCTCCACGCGTGTCTCCAGCTGGTGGAGCTGTTGGTCCAATGCGGCACGCAGGTCCTCTACCGAGGCGGGGGACAGGTCGGGGTCCACCCGCCGGAGGTGCTGTAGCAGGGCAGTCGCTTCCTGGGAGTGGAGTCCGGCCGCCGCCGCGTCCCGTTGCCACAGCTGATGGGCGCGCCAGGCCAGGGCCCGCTGATCCGAGAGGACCTGGTCCAACGACACCTCCGTTTCCGCCTGCCCGTACGGGTACTGCGGGTCCACGCCTGAAGGCATGCGCACTCCCGTGACCCTGGACACGTCGTCACGGAAAGCGTAGAGCAGTTCAAAGACCGCTTGCACCTCCGACGTGCCCATGGTGGCAGCGTCCTGGTCCGACGAGAGCCACGCCTGTAGCCGCCGATCCCCGCAGGCCTTCTGCAGTACTGCCGCTGCCGCCTCACGAACCCCCGGGGAGTCGGGGCGTATGGCATGCAGCCTGCCCTGGGCGTGCGAGTAGGCCATCCTGGTGACCCTCTCCTTTGCTGGCCACCGCTAGCGGGATGTCCAGGACCACAGGGCCATGATCCGACCCCAATGACGCAGGAGACCGCCCTGGCGCCAAGTGAGGGCGCTCACGCGCCGCCCATGGGACCAGAGGCGAGTTTAGAAGGAAGGAGTCCAGTCGGTGCCCTGCTCTCGTGGGCCTCCTGTCCTCCTCCCGTTCCGGGCCTGCCCTGTGGAAACCACACTGTTCCCACAGGGCTTGGAACCTCCTCGTGGTAGGGTGCCACGGGGACTCGAGCCACACGTTGAAGTCCCCTCCGAGGAGCACGGCCCTGGTGCCACCCGCGCTCTTGGCCGCCGCGTACATGGCCACGTCAGCCCGGAAAGACGCCTTAGACGCCCAGGAGTCGCCGCCGCTACCCGGGCCGTGGACGTTGATGACCGTGAGGGTGCCACCTGCGGTCACCACATCGAGGGCCATGGCCTTGCCTGGCACGATGTTCACGATATCTCGAACTTCCTCCGCGGCGAACATGTCCGCCCGAAGGGCAATCAAGAGCCCGCCGCGCACCGCCGCCGCCGACGCCGCCTGGGCATCCACCCCTTGGTACGCATGATACCCGTGGTGACGCCACTGGTTCTCGGAGTGCACCACACCTTGTGGGTCCTGCAGGCCGGTCTCCTGGAATAGGCCCAGGATTGCACCCTCGGCCTTCATGATGCCCGCCGCCACCGCTTCACCGTCGAGCATACCTGGGGCCACTGGTACGCCGTCCCCCCGCATCGAGCCCTGGACGTTCCAGGACACCGCCGCTCGGGTGTCGGAGGCTGGGCCCCTTCATGGCTGCACGTGTGGATCGGGGCCCCCCGCCGGATCCGGATCACTGGACGGAGAGGGGCCACCAGCAGGTTCGGGGGTACCACCCGCACCCGGCGCGGGCGGCCGGCGAGGTGGCCCCTGACCCCGTGGCCCTCCGCCCGAGGCGGTCGCCGCCTGCTGAGACCCGGCAGATGCGGCGGGCTCCCCTTCTGCCTGTCCGCCGGATGTACTTGCCGCCGTACTCCCCGCTGAAGTCACTGCCCCACTCCGTGCTGCAGACCCAATCGCTCCAGATCGTGCCGCCGACGGCGACGCCCCGTGCTCCGCCGCAGGGCGGGCACCCGTGGGCAGCGTGAGCGCTCTGGACCCCGCCTGGGCTGACGCGAAAGGCCCCGCCTGGCCCCCCGGCATAACGCCAGCCAGCATGGCCAGCGCCTGGTCCCGTTGCGCCGGATCAGTCGCATGGTCCCGCTGGATGTGGTCCAGCAGGTCCTTGGGGTGGAGGTGGGTAGGCCGGCAGTGCGTGCCAGCTTTCCAAGTGCAGTGACCAGCCCCATCCAGCCGAGACCAGGGGCAGACATTGATCGTCTTTGTCCCACGCTGATCCGTGGCCAAGTCACCACTGAAGTGCCGCAGCACATACCGAATGTTGGCATAGGCGCCAATATATATATATATACATATATATATATATATATATATATATATATATATATATATATATATATATATATATATATATATGTATATATATATATATATATATATATATATATATATATATATACATATGTATATATATATATATATATATATATATATATATATATAGCTTTCCAGCTTTCCAGCTTTCCAAGTGCAGTGACCAGCCCCATCCAGCCGAGACCAGGGGCAGACATTGATCGTCTTTGTCCCACGCTGATCCGTGGCCAAGTCACCACCGAAGTGCCGCAGCACATACCGAATGTTGGCATAGGCGCCAATATATATATGTATATATATATATATATATATATATATATATATATATATATATATATATATATATATATATATATATATATATATATATATATATATACATATGTATATATATATATATATATATATATATATATATATATATATATATAGCTTTCCAGCTTTCCAGCTTTCCAAGTGCAGTGACCAGCCCCATCCAGCCGAGACCAGGGGCAGACATTGATCGTCTTTGTCCCACGCTGATCCGTGGCCAAGTCACCACCGAAGTGCCGCAGCACATACCGAATGTTGGCATAGGCGCCAATATATATATATATATATGTATATATATATATATATGTATATATATATATATATATATATATATATATATATATATATATATATATATATATATATATATATATGTATATATATATATATATATATATATATATATATATATATATATATATATATATATATATATATATATGTATATATAGATATATATATATATATATCCTCTAATCTACACCCCTCTCCCACACTCTACGTGGCCATACTCTAAGGTACGTGCGAAGGGTACAACTTGGTGCATACAGGTAGCGGAAGGAACCGAACTCGATCAAAACGGGCTCAAAATGGGCTCAAAAAACTTGTTTGTGCACCCCGAATGTTCCAAGATCGCTTTTGGAAAATTGTGTTTTTGACCAATTTTCATGGGCCAAAACCCGTCCCAATGGGCTCAAAATACGGTAAAAACACTTGTCTAAGCATCCCAAATGGTCTACGATCACTTTTGGAAAAACGCGTTTTTGACCCGTTTTGGACCCATTTCTTGTCCCAACACGGCCCATTTTCAAGGCATTTTGGGATTCTCCATGGGCCAAAACGGGCGATCTGAGGCTCAAAACAGGCTAAAAACCCTTGTTTGAGCCTCCCAGCTGGCTCACGATCACTTTTGAAAAAACGCGTTTTTGGCCCATTTTGGACCCATTTTTGGTCTTGAACCAGCCCCTTTTCAAGGCATTTTGGCATTTTCCATGGCCCAAAAAGCGTCACACAAAATTTCACTTGTTTTTGTCCCATAGTGGCCCATTTTCAAGGCATTTTGGGATTCTCCATGGGCCACAACGCCCGATCTTGGGCTCAAAACAGGCTAAAAACACTTTTCTGAGCCTCCCAAATGTCCCATGATCACTTTCAGAAAATTGCGTTTTTCACCCAGTTTTGACCCATTTTTGGTGTTGAACCAGCCTCTTTTCTGGGAATTTTGGGATTTTCCGTGGGCCAAAACGCGGCACCACGGGCTCAAAATGGGTCCAAACCACTTGTTTGAGCATCCCGAATGGTCCAGGATCACTTTTGGGAAAACGCGTTTTTCACCCATTTTTGACCCATTTTTGGTCCCAAAACGGCCCATTTTCAAGGCATTTTGGGATTTTCCGTGGCCCATAACGCACCACCACGGGCTCAAAACGGCCTAAAAACACTTCTCTGAACATCACAAGTGTTCTAGGAACAACTTTGGAAAAAATGATTTTTTTCGCCCCGGGGACCCTGGTGGACCCACCGTTGGCCCCCACCGTGCGCGGGCCAGACTGCCCTCTGGCTGCACCAAGTGACCACTGGTACGGGGGTCTGAGTGGCTCGTTGGGCGATTCTGAGGCTTGGAAACCACAAAAAGTGGGGGGTTGCGGGTGGACTAGGCGCCCTCGGAATTCGGATTTGAGCCACCTAACCCAAGATACGCCCTGTGCTTGGTTTCGGGGTGGTGGTGCGCATTGCGCAGGTTTTTGGGGCTTTTTGGCGCCTTTTTGGGCTGTTTCTCGGACATATCGTGGAATTGAAGGGCACTAGAGAGCTCTTTGACACGGTGAAGTGAAGCCGCACGTGCAGTGTACTCACCGTATCCCTTCGTTTGGGCGTTTTGCCCGGGTTTTGGGGCTGTATTGGGCGAAAAATGGCTGTTTTTGGCCCAAAACTGCGCAGATTTGGGAGGGCACCTCCCGATTTGGCGCCCCCGCCCCGGGCCGCCACCGGTGAGTTTTTGGCTCAAAACTTGGATTTGTCAAGGCCACCACCTAGGCTCTAGGATGGCTAGAGTAGAGTAGAGCCCGGAGCGATGAGGCGGAGCAATGGCCGAAACGGTGAGGAGAAGTGCTTGTTGCTTGTTGTTGCTTGTTGTTGCTTGTTGTTGCTTGTTAGCTAGATTTAAGGGGAGAGGGGTGTAGTAATATATATATATATATATATATATATATATATATATATATATATATATATATATGTGTGTGTGTGTGTGTGTGTGTGTGTATGTATATATATATATATATACATATGTATATATATATATATATATATATATGTATGTATGTATATATATATATATATATGTGTGTATATATATATATATATGTGTGTGTGTGTATATATATATCGGCGAATCCGAGGTTCTTCCTCGAAGGGGCCCACGAGCCCAGGGTACGCCACCGGGTTTTCACGGCCATGCCGGACGGAGCTCCCACCGGCGACCCTCCCCCCGCATGGGAGGGTGCACACAATAACCGCAAGCCCCCACCCCCCCCCCCTCAGCCCCCCCCCCCAAAAAAGGGACTCTGGCGCGGAGGGTTGGGGATATAGTCCCATGCCGCGCGGCCATGAATCGACAGGGCCCTACACCGGGCGATACACGCCCCCCCCCCCCCCCCTCGCTCAAGAGGGGCCCCTGTCGTCCCCCGGGCAGGGAGCAACCCCCCCCCCACCCCCTTCAAGGAACGGCCGCCCTCGGGAGCCCTCGCCCAGCCCCCGGGGGCCTCTCGGGGTTCGCCCCCGAGCCCGCCCGGCCCTTCCACGCCCCCCCCCTCACCAGCCGCAGCCCAGGGGCCCGCCCGGTCTCCCCCGCGCCGGCCCACAACCACCAGGGACCCGGGCCCCGGAGCCCCGGTGCCCAGCCCCGCCCGCCCCCCCGGTATCCATCCGGCGGGGCCCGTCCCGGTCCGGTTCGGCCGCGAGGGGACGGCGTGGCGCTCCCCCCGCCTCCACCAAGATTCGCCCCCGTGGATGATGCTCGGCGGGATTCGTCCCCGCCGAGCGGGGTGCGGGCCCCATCGCTGACCGCGGCCCCCCGACTCCACGAGCGCCCTGGGCTCCCCGGCGGACTTTGGCGAGCCCCGACCGCTCCTCTGCCCCGGTCAGCCGCCCGGTGACGCTCTGCGGCTGAGCCCACCTCACCCCCTCCCACCCACACGCGCGCCCACCCACCAACCCTCAGCCCCCCCCCCCCCCCCCCCCGCGTGCTCGACATCCCCCCACCACCCCTGCCCGCCACTCCGCCTCTCAGGTTGACGACGCCACCGTGGTGAGCTGCCGCAGCCGCCGACGGACGGCCGCCGGGCTGACAAGAGGACCCCCCATACGCAGTGGGGGTCCAGGCCTTGCCCCCCCTTCCCCCTGCTGCATGCATCATGGCGTAGCGTGAGTGATACCTCCCTCCCTATGCACCATGTGTCATGGCCGCGAGTGGCCTTTGCCTCTCCCTCCTCACACTTACCGAACGGGGGGGGCCAACGGCCCCTGGGTGGGGCCCCCAGATCCCCATGCGCAGCGACGCCCGAATGGAGGGTGGTGGGGCCCGCCGGTGCGCGGTTCGAGCCCCCGCAACCCTCCTTCCACTTGCCGCGACCCCCTGACCCCACCCAGTCCCCCCCCTGTCCCCCACCCCGGCTGGGGCGGCGCGGCCCGCGCGTGCGGTTCGAGCCCGCACCGCCCCTTGTTGCATTATACGGACAATGCGGGCCGCCAGGAGAGCGGAGGGGCCCCGCACTGCCCCGAGCGCCCCCCCCCCACGACAGCTGGCGCTAGAGGCCTAGCAGCGCCTGGCGGGCTGTTGTGCAGGGGGGGCGAGGCGACCGGGCGCTTCATACCCGCCCCCAACGGGGGTCTGTGCCCACGGCACCGGGCACAGACGCCGGTTGGGGGGTACCACACCACCACCCACCACCGCACCACGGGCACAAGGGAGAGGTAATAGCCCCGGGCATCGGCCTCCCCCAGGCCGAAGGAAGGTGCTGACCGCCAGGCTCATCCTGGCCCCCCACTTCCTCTTCATGATAATCCCCCTTGGCCGTCCCGGCCCACAGTCCCCGCGGCGGGTAAGTTCCTGGGGTCGAAACCTAAGAACTTCGGTGACGGAAAAACAGGCCGTGGTTTCGCACCCAGCCGACGTGGGGAGCCCCCGCCCCCACGGGGCCCCAGGGCACCCCGGCCATCCCAGCCCGGGATAACCCGCCGCCAGCGCCCCAGTCCCCCGCCCCAGGCTCTCCGGCCTCAGTCCCCGAGCAGTCTTCACCCTCATCACTTCCTCGTAGTAGGACACCGGTAGCAGGACGCACCCACCACTACCACACGCCACCGACCCCCAAAGCCCAGCTCTGGACCGCCCACCCCGACCAACCCCCCCCCACCCTCATCACGCACCATGAATGTCGCCCACAGCCGTCAACGAAACCCCCACCCCCCGGCACGCCATGTGTCGGACCCTCCCTTGCTCCGCTCCCCACAGGCACCATGGCACACCCATTCTCAGCTCTGTCCCCCGACCTCCAGCGCGAACAGTTGACGGCGGCCGACGCCTCGCCCCTCCTGTCCATCGCCCTGGACTCCCAACAACCCCCACGTCTGCTGGCCTCTGCGCGCCACATGCCGGCGAATGTGGACGTCCTCTCCATCCCCCTCGCCGGCTCCCCCATCGAAGCCAGCCCCCTCCTCTGGTGGTTCGCCTTCACCGAGCAGCTCACCGAGAACGAGATCTCCCTCCTCACCACACACCACGACGCCTCGTGGCTCCCCTACGCCTCCTGCATGAGCGCCCTCATCGACTGGGGCGCTCGTGCCTCCACCCTCGACCAGGCCACTCTCGCCTCGGCCGCCCTCGCCCACATTTCCCCCTTCTCCCCCGACCTCCCCCCCTCCATCCCCTTCCGCCGCCTCCTGGACCTCCTCGCCTTCGAGGAGGCCGTCAAGCCCAAGGTCGCCCGGGTCGCCCTGCTCCACTGGCTAGCGACCTGGGCGGCCCAGCAGACCGGCTCCCGGCTGGCCTGCCCCCCCCTCAGCTGCGTCTTCGACCCCGCCAGCCCCCACGTCCGTGTCCCCGCCCCTTGCCCCCTGTCCGCCCAACGGTGGTACACCGAGTTGAACCATCGGAAGGATGATGGTTCTATTCGCACCCCCAACATCTCCACCGCCATCACCGCAGCCGCCCGCCGCGCTAACCCGCAGGCGGAAGACCCCCCTGCGGGGCCCGGAGCCCCCGCCCCCGCCGCCGCCCCCGCGCCCCCCAACGCTTCGCAACCCTTGTCCCAGCTTCCCCCCCGTCCCCAGCCCCCGCAGCCGGCCGCACCACCCCCGTCATACTGGGAGACACTCTTCCAGGCTGGCCCCACCCCGAGCTCCCAGGACACGCTGACCTTACTCGACGGCCTCTCCTCCGTCCCCGAGGCCGACGCCCACCACACGGCCATGTGCATTGTGGCTATGGGCAAGAACTGCCACCTGCCCCCCAGGACCGTGCAGCACCTCTCGGTCTCCACGTCCACCGCCAGCGTGGTGCTCGCCGCCAAAGGTGCCTGGCACTCCTGCCCCGACCTCCACAAGCCCACCCTCCGCCTCCACCTCAACAAGCTCCTCACCCTGGTCTCCCAACGGTACGGAGCCGCCGCCTCCTCCGTAGCCTCCCTACCTGCCCTCCAGGCCATCTAGCCCCTCATCACAGCCGCTCAGGCCCATGCTGACACTCCCTAGCTGAGAGCGGCCTTCACCATCGCCAGCGCCCCCTCCTTCCCCATAGAGGCCTACCAGGACCTCCAACACGTCTCCTCCGCCGACACCCTCCGCGCAGCCATCGCATGGCTGTGTGGCCGTCTATCCACCCCGGCCCAGTTCCAGGAACTCATCTCCTACACCAAAACTGCCCTCCCCCCCGCTCCACGGCGGACCTAGACTGGTTCCGCCTTGGCTCCTCCGCACCGCCAGCGCACTCCCTGCAAGCCCCTGGCGCCGCCGCCCCGCCCGCACCACTCTCCGCCCCAGCCCTCCTCGGCCAGCCCCCCCTCCCGGGAGCCCCCGCGCCCTCCGCCACCGGCGCCACCCCCGCCTCCTCGGTCCCCACCTTCGCCCCCGTCGGCTCCTCGCCAGCCACCACCGGCATCGTCCGCGTCTCAGGCCTCCGCCTAGGCCCACACCCCTCCATGGCAGTCACCCTCACCCACAACCTGCAGACCGTCGTGTACGTCACTGACGCCGACGCCCGCCGCAGACACGCGTTCGCCTACATCGCCCCCGCCCTGCACACCTCCCTCTTCGCCTCGCTGCCCACGCGCGTCATCCAGCACAACGAGGGCTGGTCCCTTACGGTCCAGGGCAGACGGGACGATGGGCAACCTTGGCACGCCCCCACCGCCACACTCAACAGCCCCCCCTCCCACCGCCCGCCCGTCCCGGGCGACCCTCAGCCCCGCCGCGCCAAACGCAGCCGCCAGCAATCACCCCCCCGTTCCTCCCCCCGACGCTCCCCGCGCCACCATGGCCCCACAACGCCCTCGGCCCCCACGTCAGGCAAGGCACTCCGAGGCGCCATGTTCCCCAGTGACCGCAGGCACAACTGACTCGCCCTACCGGACACTCTCCCCGCCTCCAGCGCTCCCGACCTCCCGACCCTAGCCTGGGCGACCTTCCTCGCCTCCCACTTCCCCCGCCCACTCGACGCCCACCGCGCCGGGGCCGACCTCCTCTCCGGCCCCGAGCCCCGTCCCCAATCCCACGCCCGTGGGAACCCCCCCCGCGCACCCGCTACACCACCGGCCTCCGCCCCTCGGATATGCCTTCACTGCGGCACGCTGCGGCGCCCGGCCCTCACGCGTTGCCCCGTGTGCACACACTCTGCTGACCTTCTCCCCCTTGGCCTCCCCCCGGCCGCCAACCTCCCCCCGGGCCCCCTCCGAGACCTCCTGCACGCCGCCCAGGCCTCCACGTCGCTACCCCCCTCGCTCCTCGCCTCCGCCCTCCCCACAGTGTGCGGTTGGCTCGCCTCCTTCCCCCGCCAGCGCAGTGACCCCTCCTTCTGGATCACCCCTCCCCTGCACGTGGACGCCAAGTGGACCGCCTTCTGGGACACCGCCCACTTGCCTTCATCCCCCCTCCCCCCGTCCCCAGCGTACACTCGCTCGTCAGGCCCGACCTCAGCGTGGACGCTACACCCCGCCCTCCCCGACGCCCCACTCGTCACCTCCTCCGCTTGCCCCGACTGTGGACGCCCCACGCCTCACACCGCCTTCGTCGACCTCCCCGCATCGCCGACCGACCACTGGCCTCACTTCTTCTGCACCTCCCCCCACAAAGCCCCGCCTGTGTGCACTCGTGACACCGCCGCCCGCTGTGTGGTCGGCTTCCAAGGCATGCTACTGCCCGGGGCTGTCCCCGTCTCCGCCATCCCCTGGGCCACCCCCTGCGCCCCCCCTCCCGACCGCCTCCTCTAGCCGACCCCCGCCATCGTCCTCTCCCTCCCCGACCCCCGTGACCAGGCGTCCACCCCCCTCCGCGACACAGCCCTCACCTTCCTCACGCACAACTGGGGCGGCATCGCCGGCCAAGTCTCCCTCGCCCGCACCTGGCTCGAGGCCCTGTCGCACGACGTGGTCGCCGAGCAGGAGCTCTGGGACTTGGCCGCGGCCCGCCCCGCCCTCCCACCGCGGTACGAGGCCCACTACAGCACCGCCTCCGGCCAGGGCTTAGGCCTCCGCACGGCCTGGCTCCGGTCCCTCCGCGCCCCCTCCCAACCCGCCGACCTCGTCTACGACAGCCCGCACTGGATCGCCTCCACGGTCCCCCTCTCGCTAGGGGGGCGTGCCCTCCTGTTCAACGCCCACCTCCCCCCACGCCTCTCGAACTCCGAGTGGGTTTCCGAGGTCAAGCTCATGAACCACCTCCGCTCCTGCATACGGCCCGACGTGTGCGTCCTCCTGGGCGACCTCAACAGCACGGGAGCCCCAGGCACCCCCGTGGCCTCCGCGCTCGGGGCCCTAGGCCCGCTCTCGGCCTGGCACCGCCTGGTCCCCCCGGCCACTCCCACCAACTTCACCACCCGCCACGGCTCCCCCCGGTCCACCGCCATCGACCACATCTTCGCCACCGGTCCCATCGCCTCCCACACTCACCACGTCCTCCCCTGCCACACCTCACACGCCATGGTGCTGGCGCAGGTCACCCTGCACCACCGCTCCTGCGACGCCCACTCGTGGCATCTGTTCCGATGGCGCCTGGCGACTATCGAGGACATGGACTCCCTCTCAGCCGCCCTTGACCTGGCGTGGGGCTGGCTCTCCCTTACCCCCTCCCTCCCCGACCACTACATCGCCGCCCAACACTCCCTCGCGCACCAGCTGCTCCCGCACCCTCCTGACACCCCCACACTACTACGGTCCCTGGCCCGGTTCACCTTTCCCCTCTCCACACAAGACCTCGCCGCCCAGTCCTCTACCTTCCGGGAGGCATCGGCCGCCCGCGGCTACGTCTCTCGCGCTGCCGTCCTCTCCTCCCCCTCCATCACCTCCGCCACTTGCACAATCCTCCGGCTGCCCTCCCCTCCCCTGGAACCGTTCCACGGCATCCTCCCCCACCCAGGGGCCACCCTCGCGACCCGCGAGGAACAGCTCGCCGAGGACACGGCACAGTCCCGACCCCAGACGGCCAACCGGCACATCTCCGTGGACCACGCCTTCTTCGCCGCCCGCTGCACCCCGGACCCCTGGCTCCCCCTCCTACACCCGCCCACCGACCTCACTCTCCCCCTACTCCGCGACGCCCTCCGCGCGAACGCCCGACCAGAATCCCCCGCCTCCCTCCGGGCGTACGCCCTCACCCGCCAGTCCCCCCCACTCATCACCACCGCCTCCCTCGCCCACCGCCGCATGGGCAAGCGCTCCCTCGCCGTGTCCACTGACAACGTGGCACGCGCAGCGCTCTTCCGCAGCGGCGGGGGCGTCCACCTCGGATTGCTGCACCTCCTCCTCCAGCTCGAATCCGGCACCCCGGGCGTCTCCAACGAGACCGTCCGCTACGGCCTCTACAAGGGAAAACCCACCAAGCCACTCCCCCGGCACCTCACCCGCTCCTTCCGCCCCGTCGACATGGAGTCGGGCGTCTCCGGCGCAGCATCCGGCATCGCCACCACCCGCCTAGCCGCCGATCTCGAGCTCACCTCCACCTACACCCCCGCCTCCTTCGCCTACCGCCCAGGCCACTCCGCCCTCGGCCTCGCCCTCGTGGCCCGCGCCGCCGCCTACACAGCCCTCTCCACCCACGGCACCTGCGCCATCTGCGACTGGGACGAGTATGACACGTACCTCACAGTACTGCGCCAGGACAACTCCCGCCTCTGCTCCCGCCTCCACGCCACGTGGGACTTTGGCCCCTGGGCAGACGGCTTCTACAGCCGCTTGGTCATCCGCGTGGCCACCCGCAAAGGGTTCGCCCACCCCTTCAGTACCGAGGAGGGGGGCAACCAAGGCGACGGGTTCGCCCAACTCAACTACCAGGCGCCCAGCCTGGTCATCACCAGGGCCATGCGCCCCAACACTTCCATCACCCTCCCCCTCACCGTCCCCGGCCACTCAGCGTCCCTCCCCGCCACCCACCTCTCGTACAGCGACGACCGCCGCTTCATCACCCCCTCCCTCACGTACGTGGCAGCCATGGCCACTGACTGCCGCGAGTGCTCTCGCCGCGACGGCCGCATCATACACCCCGACAAGCAGGAGTTCTCCCTCATCGACTCCCGCCCAGGCCGGCCCACCCTCGTCACAGCCGACGTCCCGCAGCACACCGGCACCACCACCAGCGCCCCCCCGGAAGTCGTCGGCATCCCCATCCTCCCGGAGCTCGCCCTCCTCCGCGTCATCAACAAGTCCCGCGCGTCCCTCGACCGGGCGCGCAAGGCCAGCCGCAACCGCGAGGCCTGCCCCATACTCCAGCTCCGCTCCCTGCACGCCTTCGGCCTCTTCCCCCTCGACTACGTCACCTCGGGCGTCCTCGTCCCCCCCCCCTCCCTCCGCCCCCATCAGACCGCCATCAACAATGCCTACCGCCACGCCTTCCGTCTGCCCCCCTGGGCTCACTCGGCCTTCCTCCACCTCCCCCTCCAGCGGGGCGGTCCCGGCGCCCCCCTGCTAGCGTACCGGGCCCCCCTCAACCTCCTCCGCACTTACCTCCGCGCCTCTTGGGGCCCCAACACCCTCGCAGTAGCCGCCACGGCGTCCCTCATCTCCCCACGCCACCCCACCCCCTGGCTCACCGAAGTTCCCGCCCTGGCGCAGGCGCTTGCCCCCCTCGACATCACCGTCCACCTCCTCCCCTCCCCCCACGTGCGCCCCGCCCCGCGGCACCACACCGGCTCGCTGGCCCCCCTCCGCTCCCTCCCCTATGTCGTGGTCGCATGCGACGGCAGCCAAGAGGGCACCCGCCTCGGCGCCGGCTTCCTCCTCTGGCACCCCCGCCACGGCACTCTCTACCGCGGCTGGCTCGGCCTCCACGCCCTCGCCGGCCACTCCACCGACGCAGAGTGGATCGCCAAAATAGCCGCAATGTTCGCCCTCCGCGGCTGGTCCGGCGAAGCCCTCTTCGCCTCAGACTCCACCGCCTCCCAACTCTGCGACCTCACCCGCGGCCCGCCCCCCTCCTCCGCCCTCTCCATCCCGTACCGGGCGGCCCTCCTCTCCGCCTCCTTCCGCATGCACGAGGCCTGGCTCCCCGCGCAACACGACTCCGGCTCCGCCAGCCACCTCGCCACCCTCAACGCCGAAGCCGACAGCCTAGCCCGCCGCGGACTCCGCGCCGCCTCCCCTTGGACCCTCCCCTGGTCCGCCCTCTTCCACGGCCGCATCGCGGCGCTCCATGAGGGCGCAATCTTCCTTAGCCCCGCGCGCGCCGCGGAGGCAGCGTATGCGGCCACCACCGCCCGCACCCACGCGCTGCACCTCCGGCCCCTGCCCCCAAGCTGGTCCTCCCAAATACTCCGCCTCGCGTATAAACGCGCCGAGATCCCGGCGCTGGCCCTCCAACGCATCATGCACCTCCGGCTACTGCACTCCCAGAACCACCCCCCCGGCTACGGAGGCGTGACGTGCCCCTTCTGTCACCGCCCCTACCCGGACTCCGCCGCCCACCTCCAGCACCACTGCCCCCCCCACTACGCCCAGCAGTTACTCCTCGCGTGGCGCCTGTTCACGCACCCGCCCATCCTAGCCGCCACTGCCGGCCACTCCCCCCGCCTCGTCACCCCTTTAGAGCTCCGCACGGCCACCACCGCCATGTACCTCTCCGAGCATCTCCCAGCCGCCCCGCAACCCGGCCCCCCAATGCAGTTGGGGTTCAGTCTGCTTGGCATGTGGCACTCCTCCTCCCCCCACGGCGCCCCCCCTCTGCTGCACAGCGCCGGCCGGGAGGAACTCCTCCGCGAGCTCCTCTCCACCCTCAGCACGACGCACACGTCGCTAGCGTCACTCCTCCGCCGCGCCCCCTCCCACGTCACCGCCCCGCCCCCCCCCCTCCCGCCGCACGTCCCCACGCCGCCCTGCACCCAGCCCCACACACTGCGCCACAGCATCGCCCTAGTCTGGCTCCTCCGCCATTGCGCCACTTGGCGCCTCACGGTAGACCGCCGGCCTGTGGTCCCGCTCCCCCCGGCGCCACTCCCGGGGCCGCACCCGGCCCACGTCGTTTTCGCCCCCACGTCGCGGGCCGCGGACATCCTCCCACTCCTCGCCGCCAACCCCCCCGGGCAACGCATACTGCTTGCCGCCAACCCCTCGGTCCTCAGTGAGGTCCTCATCGGGCACGCCGATGCCCTGCACGTGCGCCCGCTGCTGCCCGACCTGCACGTGGCGTACGCCCCCGGCACCCCCGTCGACCCCTCCGTGTGGAACTCTCAGTGAGGCCACCGGCCACCAACCGGCCCACACGCACCGCCCCGCGCTCGCCTCGGGCACCCGAGCGCATGGACGCCGCTACCCACGCGCCCGACCCCGACCTCGGCCCCCGAGCAGCGCTCCCCGCCAGCCGCGGGTCCCACGGCCCGCAGGGGGCCCCCGACAGGCACGCCGGCACCCTTGCGCGTGCGCCCCCCGCAGCTCGGCCTGCACGGCGCGCTCGCCCCCTGCACGCCCTCCGACCCCACAGTGTGGGGCTCTTGGGGCCTCTACCAACCGCCGGCTGGGCCGCCCGCACCTCCCAGCGACCGCCACGGGCCCCGCACCCGCTCGGCCGCCCGCCGCTACCCATGCGCCTGGCCCCGGCCTCAGCCCCCAAGCAACGCAACCAGCTCACCGCAGGTCCCTCGGCCCGCAGAGGGGCCCGCACCGGGCACACCATGGCCCTTGCGCACGCGCCCTCCGCAGCATGGCCTGCAGGACGCGCCCTCCCCCGGCACGCCCACCGACCCTACTGTGTGGGGCGCTCAGGGCCACTGCCGACCGCCGGCCGGACCGCCCGCACCCCCCCGCGACCGCCACGGGCCACGCACCCGCATGGCGCCGCGTCCGACCCGGCCGCCCGCCGCTACCCATGCGCCCGGCCCGGGCCTCAACCCCCCGCCGGATGTGCCGCTAATCCTCCCGTACACAGAGCACAGGGACAGGCACCAGGGGACAGCACCTAAACCGAACACGGCACGCCAGCAACTGTGAACCCATGTTCGTGCTCTTGTGCTCCCGCCCTTGTGCCCTCCCTCCCCCATGACCGACGCGCACGCGCGCCCGCACTACCGGGGACGAGGCGGCCACAACACAGCTCCAGCAAAGGTGACTAGGCGCCGGCAGACAGCAACTCCCAGGCCTCCCCTCGCCCCCGTAGAAGGCTAGAAGCACGGGCCAGCGCCCCCGGCCACGCCACGGCCGCACACGAGGAACGGCCACCTCGGCGGGATGTTCGGGCAAGGCGCGGAATGTCCGTGGACCCGGGCGTGCCTTCCCCACCCCAAGGTCACCGCCCCGCCCTCCACCCCCACCACACCCGCTTCGCACAGGACGAGTAACTCTCCCCCCGCGAGACGGGGGAGTGCTCCAGGGTGACTTCCACAGGTGGCCCCACCCTCCTCCACGCGCGCCCGCCCCCCCCCCCCCTCCACTCCACGGCGCCCCCCCCCCCCCCCCCTCGGTTGTTGTCGGCAAACGCCCGGCCAGCCTGACGCCGGCCGACCGCTCCCTTGCGCCATGCCAAGGGAGAGCGAGTCTGGCAATTTCTCCCGCCGGCACGTGCTGGGTGCCTCCACAACAACAACAACAACAATATATATATACATATATATATATATATATATATATATACATATATATATATATATATATATATATATGTATATATATATATATACATATATATATATATATATATATATATATATATATATATATATATATATATATATATATATACATATATATATATATATATATATACATACATACATACATACATACATACATACATACATACATACATACATACGTACATACATACATACATACATATAGCGGGGTCCCCCCCGGCGAATCCGAGGTTCTTCCTCGAAGGGGCCCACGAGCCCAGGGGACGCCAGCGATTTTATCGGCCAAGCCGGACGGAGCTCCCACCGGCGACCCCCCCCGCGCATGGGAGGGTGCACACAACAACCGCCAGCCCCCCCCCCCCCCTCAGCCCCCCCAAAAAAGGGAGTCCGGCGCGGAGGGTTGGGGATATAGTCCCATGCCGCGCGGCCATGAATGGACATGGCCCTACACCGGGCGATACACGCCCTCCCCCCCCCCCTCGCTCAAGAGGGGCCCCCGTCGTCCCCCGGGCAGGAGCAACCCCCCTCAAGGAACGGCCGCCCTCGGGAGCCCTCGCCCAGCCCCCGGGGGCCTCTCGGGGTTCGCCCCCGAGCCCGCCCGGCCCTTCCACGCCCCCCCTCACCAGCCGCGGCCCAGAGGACCGCCCGGTCTCCCCCGCGCCGGCCCACAACCACCAGGGACCCGGGCCCCGGAGCCCCGGTGCCCAGCCCCGCCCGCCCCCCCGGTATCCCTCCGTCGGGGCCCGTCCCGGTCCGGTTCGGCCGCGAGGGGACGACGTGGCGCTCCCCCCCGCCTCCACCAGGATTCGCCCCCGTGGATGACGCTCGGCGGGATTCGTCCCCGCCGAGCGGAGTGCGGGCCCCACCGCTGACCGCAGCCCCGCCGACACCTCGAGCGCCCCGGACTCCCCGGCCGACTTGGGCCAGCCCCGGCCGCTCCTCCGCCCGGTCAGCCGCACGGTGACGCTCTGCGGCTGAGCTCACCGCACCCCCGTCCCCCTCGCGCGCGCACCCACCCACCAGCCCACAGCCCCCCCCCCCCCCCCCCAACGTGCACGCCGTGCCCCCACTGCCCCCCCACACTCCAGCCCCTCCTCTCTCAGGTAGCGAAGCCCCCGAGATGGGCTGCCGCAGCCGCCGACGGACGGCCGCCTTACGAACAAGAGGACCCCCCGCACGCGGTGGGGGTCCAGGCGTTGCACCCCTTCCCCCTGCCACACGCATCATGGCGTGGCTTGTGTCATACCTCCCTCCCTATGCACCATGTGTCATGGCCGCGAGCGGACTTTGCCTCCCCTCCCCCACACCGAAACCGCACGGGGGGGGCCGAAGGCCCCTGGGTGGGGCCCCCAGAACCCCTGCAGCTGCGCCACCCAACTGGAGGGTGGTGGGGCCCGCCAGTGCGCGGTACGAGCCCCCGCCACCCTCCATCCACCTACCGCGACCCCCTGACCCCCCCCCTGTCCCCCCGGCTGGGGCGGCGCGGCCCGCGCGTGCAGTACGAGCCCGCGCCGCCCCTTGTAGCATTATACGGGCAGTGCGGGCCGCCAGGAGAGCGGAGGGGCCCCGCCTTGCCCCGAGCGCCCCCCCCCCCGACAGCTGGCGCTAAAGGCCAACCGGCGCCTGGCGGGCTGTTGTGCAGGGGGGACGAGGCGACCGGGCGCCTTGCACCCGCCCCCAACGGGCGTCTGTACCGACGGCACCGGGCACAAACACCCGTTGGGAGGTAGCCACACCACCAACCACCACAGCACCACGGCCACGGGAGGAAGGGAATAGCCCCGGTAAACGGCCTCCCCCAGGCCGAGGGAAGGTGCCGACCGCCAGGCTCATCCTGGCCCCCCATTTCCTCTTCGGTGTCATCCCCCTTGGCCGTCCCGGCCCACAGTCCCCGCGGCGGATAAGTTCCTAGGGTAGAACCCTAAGAACTTCGGTGACGGAAACACAGGTCGTGGTTTCGCAGCCGGCCGACGTGGGGAGCCTCTGCCCCCACGGGACCCCAGGGCACCCCGGCCATCCCAGCCGGGGATAACCCCGCCGCCAGCGCCCCAGCCGCCACCCCCAGGCTTTCCGGCCTCAGTTCCCGTGCGTCTTCCTCGCCACATCCTCGTAGTGAAAGGCTAGGTAGCAGGCCACACCCCCGCACCACCCCACGGCACGCCCCCCACGCGCCCCACGCCGCCCGCGGCCGCCCGACAGGGGCCCGACTCTGGACCGTTGTCTGTCGAGCAGGGCCCCACACCCCCCGCCGCCCTCACGCCACCCCTTCCTCTACCCTACACGACAGCCCCACGCCGCTGCGCGCCTGCGCAGCCCCACACTGTTGAGCCCCTGCGTAGCCCCGCGCTGCTGCGCCCCTGCACATCCCCATGCTGCCGCGCCGATGCGCAGCCCCATGCTGCGCCCCTTCGCATCCCCACGCTGCTGCACCCCTGCGCAGCCCCACGCTGCAGTGCCCCCGCACGGCTGCGCCCCAGCACAGCCCTCGCTGCTGCGCCCATGCGCGGCCCCGAGCCACTGCGCCCCCGCGCAGCCCACACTGCCGCGCCCCTGCGCAGCCCCACGCTGCGCCCCTAGGCAACCACATACAACACCTTTGCGCAGCCCCACGCTGCTGCGCCCCTGTGCGGCCCCACACTGCGCCCCTCCGCGGCCCCACGCTGCCCCCCAGGGCTGCTCCGCGCTGCGCCCCTGCGCAGCCCCACACTGCTGCGCCCCTGCGCAGCCCCACGCTGCGCCCCTGCGCAGCGCCGCACTGCGCCCCTGTACAGCCACACGCTGCGCCCCAGCGCACCCCCATGCCGCTGCGCCCCTACACAGCCCCCCCACCACTGCGCCGCCCCACATAGCTGCTCTGCGCAGCCCCACGCTGCTGCACCCCTGCGCGGCTCCGCGCCGCGCCCATACGCGGCCCCATGATGCGCCCCTGCGCAGCCTCCCACCACTGCGCCGCCGCCCGCTGCGCCCCTGCGCAGCCCCACGCTGCTGCGCCCCTGTGCGGCCCCACACTGCGCCCCTCCACGGCCCCACGCTGCCCCCCGGGGCTGCTCCGCGCTGCACCCCTGCGCAGCCCTGCACTGCGGCCCTGTACAGCCACACGCTGCGCCCCAGCGCACCCCCATGCCGCTGCGCCCCTACACAGCCCCCCCACCACTGCGCCGCCCCAGAAAGCTGCTCTGCGCAGCCCCTCGCTGCTGCACCCCTGCGCAGCCCCTCGCTGCTGCGCCCCTGCGCAGCCCCACGCTGCGCCCCTGCACAGCCCCATACTACACCTTTACGCAACGCGCAACCCAAGCGCAGCCCCACGCTGCGCCCCTGCGCAGCCCCGCGCTGCTGCGCCCCTACGCAGCACCGCGCTGCACTCCAGCGCAGCCCCACGCTGCACTCCGGGGCAGCCCCACGCTGCACTCCGGCGCAGCCCTACGCTGCGCTCCAGCGCAGCCCCACGCTGCACTCCAGCGCAGCCCCACGCTGCACTCCAGAGCAGCCCCACGCTGCACTCCAACGCAGCCCCACGCTGCACTCTAGCGCAGCCCCACGCTGCTGCGCCCCTGCGCAGCCCCAGGTTGCTGCGCCTACGCTGCTACGCCCC